>CM022945.1:9341834-10541834 GCA_012931725.1 Litsea cubeba | reverse complement strand
TCTCCACAGCAGCTTATCTTGCCATGAATTTGTTAAAACTTATAGTTACCACTTAATATACTAATGAACTAGCATGCAATTGAAATGGCACCAACTGTTGGAGCCTCTTATCCAAAAGGCTGAGAAAGGTATAATTGTTGGAGCCTCTTATCCGAAAGGCTGAGAAAGGTATAATTGTTGGAGCCTCTATGGTCAGGTACCGGGATTAGTTTTCTATTACTTATATTTTGGAAAGACAGTTTATATATATATATATATATTGCAGATATTTTGATGAAAAAAAAGGTTTATTTATTAATATGGATGAGCCTGCCTACATAATGAGGCAATGGTCTTGCCAAGTGGGAATTATTTTCATACATAATGTAGGAGTTCCAGTCTTTTTTCATCTTTGTTTTCGCGGTGCAAATGGGAGGCTGTCATTTTATGTCAAATGTGGATTACTTGCCCTGCCCCTTCTTGTCATTTGGAAATGTAACACATCTGCCTCTGCAATTATCTCATCTTTGTGCTGTTTGAGTGTGCCTTATTGGGAAGTTTCAGGTGGGTATTCTTTTTGGTCTTGCAAGGGGGGGTTGTACTGTTTCAGCCTTTTGGTGCCATTTCACTAGGTCATATTGTTTTGTTATATCTTTTAAATAACAATGAGGTACCATTAAAACATATAATTTGATGATTAACACAACTCATCAGATCATTTATCTTGGACCATGTTTGCAACTAATGGGAAAAATAGTTCACAAATGAGCAAACATCTTTCTATGTGCAATAAGATTATTAAAATCTTGAACTTTGTGCTCCAATGTAAATCATACGAGACTGAATTGGAGCTTGTCATGGGTTTAAAATCTCTAACTAGATTGTTGAAGAATTCCAGTATTACTCCATTGATGGAAAATCTTCCACAGAAGGGTGAAACCAAAGTACTATTGATGTACACAAGAATTTGTTTTTGGTATCAAATTTCATCTGAGCTGGGGCCAATTTGTTCGAGTTAGCTCAGGTTGGTACTGGCACGAATAAGTGCCACAACGCCAAGATAACAGTTGGTGCCAGTCAACTTGTTCCAGTTGGCATTGGCTTTATACAACTTGGTTGAGCTTGATCAGCACGGATTATTGTACACTGGCAGAGACTAGCACAATTTTACTTCAGTAGCAATTTTTACCAGAATTGATTCATCAATTTTTATTATTTCTTTTTTTTTTTCTGTTTTTTTTTTCTTTTGGATTATTTTTTCAATGGTTGTACTGGTTCATATTGTCTGGCCCGAATTGGGGCACTGACTTGTCTGGTTCGATCTGGAATAGAAACTGGCATAGGGAACCACAATTTCTTTTGTTAGTACTTTATCTTTAACGTTGAAATTGAAGGTTTTCTTCGGCGTATGAAAAACTTAGGCCACTGAGTCTCAACAAAGAGGAAAAAGCAGCCAAAATCAAGCTTATAAGTCTTTTGAATCCAGCTAAAGCCGTTTAAGACATTTTGGGCATGTCAACGTAGGCTAGGCTGGCCACGACGCCAATAAGGAAAAGTTTGGCTATATAGGTTGATGGCCCACCTAGGGAAAGGGGTGGGCCAAAGAGGATGTGGATAGAGATAGTAAAAATAGATTTGAAGAAGTGCAATTTATCTAAGGATTTAGCTCAAGATAGATTGGAATGGAGAAATAGAAATCATGAACATAGTTAGGACAAGGCTATGATGAGATGATGATGATGATAACAATTGTAAAATTGTATCAACTAAATTTAAGTTGTGCAATTTGAATCATAAATACTAGCAAAACATGCCCGCGCTTAGCACGGGCAATATAATTTATAATGTTAAAAATAATATTTAGTCTAAATTATATTGAGATGATAAAAATTGCATTCAAAATTAAAACCTATAATAATAACAAATAAATACAGTTGGTTAATTTCAAAATGAGAGCACTATAATTTGTTTGAGATCAATTGAGTATTTTCCTTCAAACTTTCTTTTGAAATTATAAGAATAAACTCATAATAAAAAATTAAAAGTGATAAAAAAACCACAAAAATACAACATAAAAACAAAAGTCCATAGACGATCCAATAATAAAAAACAACTTAGAAGAAACAAATAAACTCATAGAAACCCAATGCCTAAAAACCAAAATTTGAACCAAAAAAATTAAAGAAAAAGCATGAATCCATGAAAACCTACCACTAAAAATACTAAAAGAACCCAACAAGAGTGGGAAAAATAATAAAATAGAACTATGATAAAAAAAAAAAACCAAAAAAGAAGAAGAAATCATTAAGACACCAAAAAATACATTAAAAAAGAACATATATATAATAAAGGAAGAGATATGACACAATTGTTTGGCAAAAATCATAGAAAATGTGAGATATGACACAATTGTATTGCAAAAATAAATCATTGAAAATGCAGTTGTGAGAATTCTCGTGTTTCGCGTGTTAATTTGAATTACGAGACTGAAGGGAAATGAAAGAGTCCATATCCAATTAAATCTCATCTAAAATCGAAAACCACGATGGGATTGCAGTAGATAAGGGATGAAAGGTTCATATGACAGACTCTTTAATATGGCATCAAATAAAATTTGCTTACCCTTGGCATTAGATAAGAAAATCTCAATATGCATTGATTGATTAGAGACCGTGGAAGATTGAACTCGTTAAAAGAAAACTTCTTTTAGATTGACCTCTTTATTTAGATGATTAAATCAAGAATTTCTCTCGAATCCCTAAAATCTCTCCCTCAAGTTAAATCGAGTTAAAATTTAAATCTCAATCAAGGCTCTATTTCTCAATCAATTAGGAAATCGACCACCAATTGAGAAATCGAATCCTATCCCTTTCATATATATAAACTGAAAATTCAAAATTGTTTGGGATACATTTGGATCTGAAATGTATGATTTTGACATTGCTCCGGATGAATCCAAGGTCTTTAATTATGAGTAGCAATAGGCTTTCATGACACTTGCTTATTGAGTAAAGGAGAATGAGAAACCTCATTTAGAAGCATAATACATATAAACTATTTTGTTTTTTTATTAACTGAATGTTTCGAGAATTAAACAAATATATAACAATGGAAGTGATGCTATTTATTAAAATTATATCAAGGAAATTTGTCAGTTTGTTCTGTACTTTACCGTGGTTGATTCCCCTTTTAATGTGTTTTACTTCTATGATCTCCTGTGTCAAACTTTGGGTTCTTTTGTCATCATTATGGTGTTGAAATACTGATTTTGTAACTGTTTGAAGGCAGGAGGTTCTTCTGGTACTGTGTTTGCCTGGGACCTTCGCTGGCAACAACAGCCAGTCCTTCTTTCTGGAGCTGGACTAGATGAGACAATTCAACCACTTTCTGTGAGTGAAGTTTGGGAGGTCCAGTATGACAGTTACATTCAGTCTTCAAATCCTGTATCAGCTGCATCTGCGAAGATCCTACCGGTCATGGTGTGTTTGGAAGATGGGATACTTGCAGTTCTGAAACAGGGTATATTCTCTAGTTGTTTGGCCATATTGAGATTGATAATTTGAAATTGTTTTGTCCGTTGACAGTAGACATTCTGCTGCTCTATTTGAAGATCAGTGGATTGATTTAGATTTTAGTCCTTATTTTTCAGTTTCTATTTGGCTAGACAGGTCTTTATGTTGGTCCTATGAAGTAGTTTTTTTTTTCCCCTTCCTTTTGTTGTTTTGTGGCCATAATGTAGATTGTTGGTCCTATGAAGTAGTTTTTCTTTCTCCCTTTTGTTGTTTTGTGGCCATAATGTAGAGAGAGAGAGATAGAGAGAGAGAGAGAGAGAGAGGAATCCAACAAGGGATCCCAACATTAACCCAATTGGTCCCACCCATGTCAAATTAAGAATCTTTGTTTTTTTATGGGTTGCTGCGAAGAACATGAGGTGGCAAATGTTCAAGTTTGCTCATTAAGACATGGGTGGGACCAATTGGGTTAATGTTGGGATCCCTTGTTGGATTCCTCTCTCTCTCTCTCTCTCTCTCTCTCTCTCTCTCTCTCTCTCTCTCTCTCTCTCTCTCTCTCTCTCTGTGTCTACCTGCGCATGCATTGTATTTGGCTGAATGTCAACTGTAACTAGAAATTTAATCATAACTGACACAAAAACTCGAAGAGTCTATATATTGTGTTACTCAATCAATAAGGAAGAAGATTGTATGGTTTTGATTGAGATTTATTATCCCTTTTGTTTTGGTATGATTCCATGCTCTTTGTTGGTGTGGCTCTGAGGAAACCTGGGTGTGACTCCTTGGTCCATCCACATGCATAAGAAGCCTACAATGTGATTCTGAAGGCCTCAGTTGCGCGCGTCATTCTATTTTACTGTGTCTCTTATACCTCTCTTTTGGGATCCACCTGTCTGTTTTACAGCTACTTATTAAAAGAAAAAATATTATACAAGAAGAAAATAATTGCCACGAACGCTTAATACTTGGTGCATGTTCATCCTCCCTTGAGGCTTTTGTATATGAACTCTAGTGGTTTTTTGATCTCCTTGCGCTATGTTTCTTCACTTTCTGTTATATTATTTCAGGCTTTTGTATGAAGCGACGATTTGCACCTCCATTAGTCCCACACAAGGATGGTGCGGGATTTTAAATCCTGGCTGCTACAAAAGTGGGACCCCACTGCACTAAATGCTCTGGCCAAAAACCCCACATGCAATTGTGTGGGAGTCCTGTAGGAGATATTCTCCTTGTATGAATTCTATATGAATTATTGCAATATGTGATCTTTCCAGCATGCATTTCTATTGTTGTTTCCTGGATCTGTTTCTTGATTGGTTCAATGGTCTGGATTATTCAATAAGTTGATGTTTGGACATGCAATGACAGGGCCCGGCTCATTATTCCAAGTGTCTGGATAATTTTCTACTAAAAAAGGTGTATGGATAATTAAATCACGCGCCTTCCCTCATTATAGACGTTCTATTTGTGCCCTCTGAGTTGAGTTCAGATAATTTTCCTACATTAATGGGCACTTGAATATTTCATTGTTTATCTCTTAAATTGTTCGTTTTCAGATTAAACAATTTATTATTTGGTTTGTATTATGGAATAAACTTCCCGTACAAAGATAGATGTTACTCTGCGCATTTCTTTCCTCTTTTACCTAATATTTTTATTTTTTGTTCTTATCTTGTTTCTCTGATGAATTTGCTATTTTGGTGGGATTTGTCAAGGTTGTGTTCTCTCCCATTTAGTCTATTGATTCAATTCTTTAGCCACTCTATAGATCATTTTCTTTTCTTTTCTTTTTTATTTATATGAAAGGCTTATTATTATTATTTTGAGAGATGTGAGAAATTTGTATTAAGAATGAGAAGAATATACAAAGCTGGCTGCCTTCAAGAGATGAGGGAAAAATCCCCTATAATCTACATAAATATACGAACAGAATTCAGACAATTAGACAAGTGCCAAAATGAAAGGCTTGGTGTTTCTTTGTATCTTCTTGTTTTCTTTTTTCTTCACTTAATTTTTTGGAAGGTTGTATCTTCCTGTAGCTTAAAACTATGATATCACTTTTGTGGGCCCTCATACCAATTCTAATTAGATGAACTTCTGATTTTCAACTTTGCAGGTGAGGAACCCCTTGAATTATTAGCAGAACCATGTGCAATCAATTGCTTTGACATCGATCAGCAGAATCCATCTGTGAGTATATCAAAAAATGGCACAAAATAACTGTTATAATCCAAATTGAGATAAAATCTAAAGAACCACAATACTGATTTTCTCTTGGATTTGACACATGTTTTCTTTTGCAGGATGTGATTTGCGGTCTGGAATGGGAAGCTATTGCCATATTGAAGAGACCTTGATAATATCTTATCAACATATCCATAAAAGGACAAATGTTTTTATTCAAATGATCCTTGGGTGGAATGAGGATGGGCTGTTTGAAAACGGTGATGACTGCTTTATGGGGAGTTTGCTCTCACAACAGAGCAGAAAGTAGCCATTGAAGAGCAAGGGAGATTGGGAGCTTTGTCATAATTAGGGTTGCACTAACAGATGTATGCAAACACAATATGTACGGCTTTGCTAGCAACCTTTTATTATTTACTTATGTTTCTTGGAGGGAATTGATTGGGTATATTGTCAATCAATGTAGAAGCCTTGCCCCTCTTGTACCAATTGAATTCTACATAGAAACAAGCATTTGAGATAGGTTGCTGCTGCACCATGGTAATTGAAATTTTATCTCAATTTCTAAATGCTGTGATGAAATCAATGAACAATTCTATCCTATCAGTTGTGTGAGCAATTATATTGTAGATTACAATAAACTCGTGGTTTGTTTTCAGTTTTTATTACAGAAATAGGCCAGTCATTGGTTGATTAGCATTTGTGCTACTGCTTTTGAGGTATGGTGCATGGAGGTGGCAGTGTGGCACTCTTCAAACTACTGGGATCAAGTCCTGATATTCAAATTCTGCAATCTATATTACACAGGAGTCAGAACAGCCTCGTCTCCTATTCCTTTTATAGCGAGTCTTTTGAATTGCTGAATTTAGTCTGGTGTTTTTCTCCTGTACTAGAAGGTTTCTCCTATGAGTTGATTTTCTCTTGTTTTGGATTTTGAGATACACACACTCATTTGGTAGAAGGAAAGAGAATCAATTCTCTTAATAAAGGGTGCAAGTTCACCATTATCTTTTTCTAATTTTCCTTCAAATTATTTTCTTTAATGGTTGAAAATGTGCAACCCATTCGAGGAACAGAATTCATGCAGCGATCCCAGCATAGTTGGGACAAGGCTTTGATGAATGATGATGATATTTTCTCTAATTGTTAGGGGGTGTCCTCAATTTTCCTTTACCCACTTCCTTTACCAGACGTTTTTCATGGTCAAGCTAAGACTTGTATTGGATATTTTGGCCTGTGTGTTACTAAGTTTTAACCCCCTGTTTTTCTTTATTAATAAATCCCCTTACCATCATTCAATTGAAATCAAGCACTAAGGTAGTGCTTGGACATGCCCTTTGCCAAAGAAATGCTAGTTCTGAATTGGACTTTCAAATTTGTTGCAGTAGAAGTAAGGATTAAAAGAGAAAAAACTTGAGATACAGTTGAAATTCCAGAAACCAGGCTATGGTGTCGCATCGTCTCACCGAATGAGTCCTAGCCACTGATTTTTCCAGTGGGGATACAGGAGTGACACTATTTGTCCTGCTTCCACTTTTTACAGGGGATGGGGATGGGAATGTCTGTGCACTGAAAAGGAATGCATTAAAATCAGTCTTTTTATAATCAAAATGGACACCTAAGCATTTTTAAATGGATATGATCTCTAATCACCTAGTGAATGAATGTGTGCATGGAGGTAGATACCAATTAATGAATGAGAGTGATTGCCAATTCATGTCATGGGAAGGGGGGGAGGGGGGCCTGAATTCCTTTGGTTAAAAAGGAACACCTCTTAGGCTTCTTGAAGGTAGCTAGCTCATTTAGCTCACATCAGTAATGTGGTTACATTTGAATTTGCTTTGTTATAAAAACCCTAAATTCGATCGGGATATGATTGGATATTAGATATTGGGAGGCATTTGATCCAGCATTACTTTGGGTGGATTCCATCAAATTTGTGTTTCTATGTTTTTTTTTTTTTCTGCGATGAAATCGTTTTTTTCCAATCGTACTACAAATATTTTGCTAAGAACAGCATAAAGCAGGATTCTGCCTCATCCAAGTAGCAGAGTATATAGCTTTTTCTCTATTCATTATTATTCATAGGAAAGCATTCAAGCGCTTGGTGATTATGCTTTTGAGCATTATTCTTTTATTCTGTCTGGAGTGATTAGACTAATGCTCTTGTGACGATACAAATTACAATACACTTGTCTTTCACTTATCTGTTTGGCATTTGGATTTCATTTAACTGGTCCTGTCTGCCTTTTGGTTCTTGGCCTTCTTCTCTTCACTTGACCTTGTCATTGATTCCATTTAAACTAAACTTGAAGTGACTAAAAGAAGATTCTTATAATTTTTAAGAATTTTTGATGATTTACTATTTGTTTTTAGGAAAAAGGTGGGAAATTAAGGACAGAACAGCTTTTTTCATTGCCTTAAGGAGGCTCTAAAATTGTGTTTTAGAACTATGCTTAGCATTTGCTCCATTTCATCTTTGAAAGAAGTTTTCACATTTGGTATTTAGATAAGTGGGTCAATACTATTTTGACTTCCTCATGAGAGCTCTCATATGGGTGATTGATGGTTTGCTTTTTCTAAGGGGGGCTTTACTTTTTCTAGGTGAAGCTCAAAATATGGTTTGCCCAAGTATTTCATAAACAGCCCAATTATTCCATCCAAGCTTAAGATAGGCCTAAGTTGAAGAACAACACATTACAATGAACAATTAAAATGGACTAATAAAACAGGACTCTATGAGTAGGGGACAATGGACTAACAAGGAGCTATCTTTTTAATGTAATCAGATCTCACAGAGATAAAAATCACTTGTAAAGGCCATCACAAAGGCACCCTTGTAGAAATATGCAATTTGAAGGGGGTCTAATGAGGTGAGAGAGACAAACAAATGGTAATAAAATACTCCCATGTACTTACTGAACAAGAAATCATATATACTGTATTGGAAAATTTTCATTTCACAAGCTTCTTTGGGATGGATAAGATAACATCCAAACACACCCCAAATAACAATCATGCAATACCCCCTCAAAAACAGGGGAAAAAAAATCATGAAATGTTGCCAAAGTCCAAAAGACTGGGGTCTTCCAGTCCCCTGCAAGACCAGAGTGATAAAGAGAAGGTTGGAAAAAGAACATGGAGGGGTCCACTGCAAGAGAAAGTAGCCAAACTAAGAGAGGTCATAAAGGGGTTAAGGCATTACAATTGACACGTGAAAAACTCAGTGTACATCCAAGAAGACTTATGCAACACTTGTCTGCAAGATCAGGACGGTTCTTGCAAGTGGGACCCAACTTGGGGAATTCCCACTCATAATATCATGTAGGCCATGTATGTGTGTATGAAGTATGAAACAGTAGGAAAGAGATGACTGTTGGATAGTAGAAGCTCACTTCATTGGTCACATGCCATATGCAAAGTGTGCCTAAATCCATGAGCAGGACTCATACATGGCTAACAGGCCTGTGGTTAACTCCTTACTTGCTTTGTATGAACACATACTGCAATTTTAGTCTCCCTTAGCCGGTTCATCAAATGAGTCAAGCATGATTTGCCTCATTGAGATATCGCCCTTTTTTTTTCTTTTTTTTAAAACACGAAAGCAATATTTATTTTTCGAGAGGTAAAGTGAAAATTGTAAGAAAGTAATCTCAATGGTTAATTATTACACTTTATCCATGTTCGGAACCAGTGGAAAAATAATGTTCAAGCTGCCCAAAAAAAAAAAAAAAACTTACTTTGCGAAACACAAATATATTAATTACTTCACTGATTATTAACTTCTCATATCACAAATGAAAACAAATTCGAATATAGCTTATCAGAAAGTATGCCTCTCATTTACAAAAAAAAATAATTACCTTTCTTACTGATTAGATATTTACTTTATGTTACTTTTTCTGTAAATTATTTAAACATTAGCTAAAGGGCAAAGTATATAATGGGCTCAATCTGACACTTGGCTTCACGAAGATTAACTTGAAAGTTAAGCCCCCGTGTGAAATAAGGTGCATTGGTGTTTAAGAGTGGTTTAAATTTTTAAAAGGTGATCGCGACTGGTGAATTTAAGTTAAAGTTGAAACTTGATTATAGGAAAATGTTCACTTGCGCACCTACACATAATACATCCAGATCGTGCCATAGGTGGGACCCACCTCTTAATATGCGTGATCCTGTCCCGATGCAGGGTGCACAATGTGCAGGAGAATATCTTCCACAATGGAATAGCCTTGAACTGTAGATCCATGATACTAGCAATTAGCACAACTAGAAAGATACCTAACGTGTGACTTTCAAAGCAAACATAATGGCAATTGATTGAGGGAGGCTGATCGATGTACATGAGAACATGATTTCAACACCGAAAAAGATGTTGGGTGGAAGTCAATCATGGGTGCCCACATAATGACTTCCAAAGTCTCTTTGGACATTCTTTGCAAAAGTTCAACAAGTTCGGATGCATGAGTCTTGCAACTTGCAAGCCAACAACAGGCATGGACGTGGAAAAGTAATACAATCAGCAGCTACAGTGAATAAGTCATCTACTAAAAAATTAATTTCGTACAGTAATAATCTACTCCATTTGGTGCATTGTATCAGTTACATGTTGTCAAACTTTTTCTTTCTTTTACCCACCACTAACATTGAAGTCTTGATATGGTGGTTAAGAATATGTTCGATGATTCTGATTTCTAGTACATAACCCTCATCTATTTTGTAAACTTTCTCTGCCTAACTTTGATTGAGAGGGTGGTGGCGGCATACTAAACCTATACTTTTATCTTTGTGAGTTGAAGATTGGCTATGATCTGTTTATCATAATATAAAACTAAAGGTACACCTAAGCTTGAAGATGATGGGGTTGGCATTCTGGTGTTTGAAGACTTATATTCTTGATCTACCTACTTGTTTGCGTAGGGTGCTTGTCTACTTTTTACTCTTTAGTATACTAATGGTCCTCACCATGCAAATTCACATATGGAGCCCAATATAAAGACTTTTTAGTGGCACTTGCTTTCCAGGAAATTTCCCCTTAAGCCTCCATGGCTTAGGTCTTTTAACTGAAGAAGATAACTTGATTTAAATATAATTTAATGTTTAAACAGTTGTAAAACTTTTCATAACCAAAACCACTTGGGCTAGAACATGTAGAGAATGGATATGTTGGGACTTTGTGGGGGGCCCATGTGCCTTGTCACATGGGTCAGCCCAATCCCAAAGTGTGGCATCCTTGACCTGCCTCTCTTAGCTGAGTTTCCTAAAATGATTTTGTGTTCTAAGATATTTCTGTCTCCCAAGTTGCAATAGAATGAGAATAAAAACTAATCTTAGAGATTTGTTTTTTAGGAATGTCAAATCTTACATGGAAAAGGATTGAGCCTGAGCCTGTTTGCCTGTAAAAATTTAGAATTGGTTCTTCCAGTTGGGGATTTCTAACAACGTGTCAACATTTGTACTCTAAGTTTTTTTAAATTCCTTTTTGGGTTTGCAAATGCTCTTCAGATGTCCATGGTTTTTTTTTTTTTGACTTGCAAAGGTTTTCCAAGTTCTTCAAATTTTCTTTCAAAATGCGCAATGGCCGAGCATTTCTAAATTCAATAGGGGAACAACATTTGAAAAATCAGATACAAATCAATGTTGGACCAAGTAAAATGGTTGAAAAACAAATCAATGATCAGATACATGTACCACTACATGGCGTGTTTGATTCCTCAATCCTAACCTTGACATCAGAGCAACCAAACAACATGAACTTGGCATCACAAAAAATTCACAACATGAGAGGGAGAGAGGGAGAGAGAGGGGTGGGGACCTCGTAGAAACCACGCAACCTTTTCTGATAGTTTATTACCTCCTTTGATTTTAATAGTCCAATTCCTACCTCTCTCATCCCCCAAACTATTATATTTACCTTGGACCATTCTAGTACATGTGGGTACATGAAACTGTACCCCCTGAGGTGCCCACATTTTATGGGGGCCCACTGTCACCATTCAGTGATCAGGGCCATTCATCTGTAATATAATTCAATCACAGATGGAACCATCCTAACTCCATGTAGAGAGAGTCCCAAAATAATGACTCATCATCTGCCATCCACATCTGGTCCAATGAAGGAACGGCTCTGATTAACCCTGAAGAGTAATGTGGAGAGAACTGCAGTTTTTGTGGACTCCGGATGCCTCTCAGGACTTGAAAAAAAAAAAAAAACCAGCTAGAGAAACATTTGAAAATCACAAAATCAATGCCAATTATCCACACAACCCAGTGCCGATCCCTAGAGATTCCCAAACTCGTGTTCCAGTTTCCTCTATACACAATTCTATATTGTGTGTTTGCCATTACTAACTAAATCACTATGGACAAATTTGTGAGAATTCCGCATGAGATTTTCATTTCTGGAATGGTATACAGAACAGCATTTTCGACTTTCTAATGAAATGATTTTCCACATACTCAAGGAAAAAGCGTAGCATTAAACCACAAAAAAGTAACAAGCATAGAAAAATTAAAGGCTTTGATGAGATTTTAAAAAAGAGCTCTTATTCTTATAGTAGTATGCTTGGTTAACATGTAATTTTTTTGTGATTTTCAAAATTATAATTTTAACTATAAAAAAAAGATGGCAAACAACTAAGGTAAGTGCCAAAATGGAGGGTATGTAAATTTGATTGACTTGGACTTAAGAAATATGGTCCAATTGTACTAAAATGGGGCTATCAAGATAGAGATTAAAAGAAATTGATTTTAATATTCTCCTTATCTTGGAGAAAAAAAAATGCAAATATCTGATTAGATATGTAATGTACAGTCCAAACAAAATCTAGTTGCACCCAAAAACCTGTACAGATTGTGGGACACTTTTGACCTCTCTTTCAGCCATCAACTATGCATGCATTACACTCATCTTTTATCATACATGTATGATGCATCAGCACCACCGCTTATAAATTTTGAAGCGTTTAAATCAAATGTCACCTTGTATATTTTTTTCGAACCAAATTTTACTCAAGTAGGAGTTGACCCACCATCACATTAATCACGTGTAAAATATAGCATCCTCGATATTTGACTATTCTCACATTCATTAGATGTAGAATCTTTCTTTTGTTTGATTTCAATTTTACGCATTGTGCCTCCACCAGATGTATGATTAATTGCTTACATAGTAGTATGAAACATACACAAGAAGTTCAAAAATAGCAGCAAAAGTCTCCACACTTTCCACATATGAAAACACTATGTCCCTCTCTTTCTCTTTCTATATAAACAAAACCCCCCTCTGATTTCTTGTCTTTCCCAAAACCCTTTTCCTTTCTCCTATAGAAAACATTCCCATTTGCCAAACAATGGAAACCCAAATCCCAACATTTCCCAACAAAACAACACTCTCCCTCTTCCCTTCTCATTCATAACTCTCCAAAACCCTCCCTCTTTTCCGTTTTCCGTTCTCCGTTCTTAAACCCCTCAAAAACCCTCTTTTCAAATCACAGAGAGAATGGAGAAATCATCCCATCCAATCTCGACCGTCGGATCAAACCCAATCTCCACCGTCGGATCGACCGCAGCCCCAACCACCTTCGTCCAAGCCGACGCCCACACCTTCCGAGACCTCGTCCAGAAACTCACCGGCGCCACCGACGACACCGTCGAGAAGCTCCCCGTCACAGTCCCCGCCCGCTACTCCGCCAGATCGCCGAACTGCGCCGGCTCCGGCGACGTCGGCGGCCCGCGGCGGCCGGCGTTCAAGCTCCACGAGCGCCGACACAGCATGCGGAAGCTCGAGATCAAGCTCGGCCTCACGTCGCTGCGAGGCGGGGTTTTATCGCCGCGATCGCAGCCGCTGATTTCTCCGATCGCTAGCCCGGTGACGCCGCTCGGATCGGATCCGCTCTTCTCCGGCCAATTCTCGGCGTCCAGTAGCGATTCGCCGATGTCGTCTCCGGCTGTGGAGGAGGAGGAGAAGGCGATTGCGGGGAAAGGGTTTTACCTGCATCCGTCGCCGCTGAGCACGCCGAGAGGATCCGAGCCGCCGGAGCTGCTGCCGCTGTTTCCGTTACATTCACCGAGACAGTTAGAGTGAGATGCCGGTGCCGGAGAAGAAGAAGACGAACAGTGGTATGTAATGAAAATGAAAATTCAGTTTTTGTTTTTTTTTTTTTTTAACATTTCCCCGTTTGAACTTTTCATGGAAATCAAATTCCTCATTTTCGAAATTTGAGTCTTGTATCTGTGATCATTTTGCAATTCTTGTCTTTATGAGTTTCTTTTTACAAAAAGGCCCCTGTACTTAACATCAATATCTAAAAAGAAAGCTCCTATTTTTTTTTTAAGGTTTTTATCAAAATAGATAAAGTTTCAGGGTAGTGGGATGAAAGACATTACTTTTCTAAGGGCACATTTGTGCATCCCATATTTTCTGAGGTGGATTTTGAAAATTTATATTTTTTAATAAAATCCCTCCTTTTTTTTTTATTATTAAGATGACACTTCACTTTACAACTTGATTACCCAAATGAGCCGAAAGAAAAGAAAAATTGAATCTTACTCCTACCTTCATTTGTTGGATTTGTATTTTCGTGGAAGAGAAATTCGTATTTCTTTTCAAACAAAAAAGCCCTAACCTTCGTATTCGGGGAGGTTTTAGTAAAATCACACAAAATAGCCCTAACCTTCATATTCCAAGAGGTTTTAATAAAATCCCAAAATATAAGAGTTTATTTGTTGAGATTTTATGAAACAATATGGGCCTTTTTGTAAATTTATTTTTGTTTGGGAGTTATTGTGATTGTCTGTTCCGTTTCATAATTGAAAGTGGCAGTAGCGTACACCTCGGGAGCACCTATTTGATGTGAACTAGTCAGAGAGAGACGTGGTTGTGTGATCTGTCATTTTCTTCGAATGTATGGTCACCTGGATTCCCCGTTAATCAAACTTCAACGTGGGTCCCATATGTTACAGCCATTAGCAACTATACACGTGTCCGTTGTAAACTTTTGTTTCGTTTTGGTGCTCGTGCGTACCACCCGAATAAGAAAAAAGAAAAAACTCGTGTGTACGTGAATATGGAAAAGAGAGGGAAAGAGTGGAAATGGTTTTTTACGGCTGCGTTACTACTTTTGAGTCAGTAAGTGGGGCCCATTAGAACGTAACGGACGTTGGAGAGATGCGGGTGTTTTTTGTAATTTCACGGTTTTAGCCGCGGGTTCATTTGAAATTGTAGGAGCCAATGACTTCTCTGACCCGAGTCACCCGACTTCAATGATGATGCTTGCTTGCTTGCAGTGGGGCCCACATTGGCCTCAGGTCTTCCGAGTCGCTGTCCCGAAGACAGCGCAGCTCTGTTCCTTCTGGGCCGTCGGATGTTTTGAAATAGATGGCAGAGATCTTATGGTCTTCTTCTCGTCTGTTCACATGAGGAATTGCTAAAAATGGCTTTTAAATTTTATTTATCTAAAGGGGTTTTTTTGAAATTTAGGCCAGGTCAACGCCCGTTCCTGTTGTGAGTTTAAGCTTAATTTTTTCGTAAAAATTTTGAGAAATTTGTATGCCTAACTCATGAAGTAGCATTTTTTGTTTAGCTAAAGAGGAAAGAAAATCTGAGAAAGTTATTGTTGTGTGTTTTATAATTCATCAATGTCTGTATCAGTTTTCCAAGAAATATAATTGTTTGGATCTT
Source organism: Litsea cubeba (assembly GCA_012931725.1). Taxonomy (NCBI): domain Eukaryota; kingdom Viridiplantae; phylum Streptophyta; class Magnoliopsida; order Laurales; family Lauraceae; genus Litsea; species Litsea cubeba. The sequence goes on along the minus strand of CM022945.1, from coordinate 10,526,477 downwards.
TTTATGGCTTCTATTTCTAGCTATGGGTTTGTCCAAGTTGGTATCAGTTTTCCAAGGAATATAGTTGTTTGGATTTTTTTTATGATCCTATTACTAACTATGGGTTTGTCCAAGTTGGCTAATTTTTCTTCCTTTCCAGTACCCAACTCTCTCCTGTCTTGATTGTCAATGCTTTTATTATGCTTGTTTGATATATCATCTTTCACCCAGAAGCTACCATTGACTCTGACAGAGATGGGTTTGGATGGGGTCTATTTTGTTCAATGAAGGGAAGTAAAAGCACCCTTAGACATTGAACTTATCATTTTTATGGAGATACTTTGTACCACATATTCTGTGATCAATGCCCCAAGTCCAATGTGGACCCCAAATTTTCATGTTCTCTAATCAGACCATCATGCTCTAGTCCGAGATGGGTCTTGTCTGTGTGCTGTGTGGATCGAGGGCCCCACGCCACGATATTCAGCCAATTGAAAGCAAGGATAATTCAACTTGGCTCTTTAATTTTGAAAATAGAGTGATATCCCATAGTCAGAAGGCTTGACCAAGCCAACTGTCTAGAGTTTGATCCATAGTTCTCTCCTGCATGTGCAAGTGGTCTTCTCTCTAGCATATACGGGGATTTAATCTTTTATCAATTGGGTCTCTCGAAGCCACCTTGGCGGCTATAAATATAAATGATACAAAAAATCCTCAACCCGTCGCTATTTTTTGTTGTGTCATGTTTTCAAGTTTTATATAAGAACTTGTGAGTATAAAATTATATATGTATATATATTTTTTTGGTAGGTTCACATTGATTGACATATAAGTCCATGGGGGTGGGGTTTAGATGTGGGGAAAAGCTGTAGACATGATGAGTGGGGAAAATGATTAGCAAGTTGAAGTTTGTAATGCACAATCAATTTCCCACCTTTTCCCTTTGTTTGAATGAGTAGGAACGGTAAAGTATTTTCCCTGCATTTTTTTTTTTAAGAGAACTAGATTGCATGAGAAAAATAGCACCTTTCTCTAAACATAACGATGATCGATGAGATTTGCTTAAATTAAACAGCTGATTATCACAATCTATTTTGAATGTAAAATCCTAGCCAATACATATTTGTAATGTTAGTACAAACATTCCCAACACTTGGGGCGTTTTTTTCTCCCACTTGACTCAAGTACCAGACCAAGTCTGGAAAGACCCAATTGGATACCATTACCAAGTCAAAGTCTGGTTCTGGGTTTTGCCCCTAATGAAGGGGTGACATGTGGAACCAGTTCTTTCCCATCTGCCAAGACTAGGAAAGGATCAAGTCAAGATGAAGTTGGTGAGTCTTGATGTTACGTGTATTAGAATTTAACATCAATGACTTGGGACCATTCTTATTCTAATATAATCCAATTTATTAATGATGTTTTGCTGGGCCCCACATGCACAAAATCAACAATATATTGCATTTCTTCCCTTTCATGATAGGAACACAATGATGCCCACAGAGAAAATGATTACTTATTGGGTAAGACGGTTCTATGGGTGGGTCATGCCCTCATCGTTCCCTGCATCTTCATCATCATCATTGTCGTCGTCATCATCATCATCGTGTCTGTTGTAAGTGGGACACCGTGATCAGCCTCATCAGGCAATTCTATCTGTAAGAAGATCTTGTGAGATTTTGGGTGTTTGCCAAACAGGTATTTGATTGCTGGAGCTTTTGTGAAAACTGCTGATGATGCCAACGCAAAGCAGGATCTCATGGAAGGAGGAATGCTTATAATAACTGATTGTTAAACCATGCTTTTGTTGGGGTTATTATCTTTTTAACTGTGCACTACAGCAAAAGCATATGCATATGCACTTGTCATTATAAGTTTTTGAACAATGTATGAATAGTGGAACTGGAAATGAGCATGAGAAGTGGGCATTTTCTTCAAGAAGTCATGAGCAATTGGCTTTTACTTTTCTGATTTCTAAAATATGTGAGAAAAGTCTAATGGAATAAATCATTAACATGAGAAAGAGTTGGGACCACCCTTGCATCCATTTAAAGTTTATCAAAAACTATACTGGCTTACTTTATTGTCATATACACATCTGCTAGGGGATTGTAAGATCTGGTTGGAGTACTCATGTACAAAATATAGATTAGCCTAACCCGTTGATCAATGGTCTACAAATTTTATCGTTAAAAATGAGAGCACGTCGATCTAACCGTCGAGTCTATTTAAATGGGTGTAAACCTAGGGCTTCGATGACTATTGGAAGGTGGGGTTTGTGTCTAGTCTAGTCCATTCAAATGGACTATCAGGTAGGCCCTACTATGAGGTGCACACGGGTGTGAAAAAAAAAATATGTATGCATGGGATACTTGCCGATATTTGCATATGTATATACTTAGATGCGATATAATCTGTTGTGGAGGCCAACTCGATGGACCTAATAAGAGGGGATGGAGGATAGAAAGCCCTATTCATGGATGATGGGCCTGCAAAAGGTTAGACCCATTTAATCCATAACCATTGATTTAGAGGGGTAGAAGTTCATTGGTGTTATTTACTTATATGGTTTCTTCTTTGATGAATCCAACAGTGAATATAGTTCCAATCAGGATCGAATGGGGTGAAGGGACAATAAATGAGAATAGTCATCTAATCATTTAGATCTTTGGCCCTCAGAGTTAATGATTTTAAAGGCATTGATATTTTGGATTTTCAACGCAATTTTTTTTTTTATTTGGTGGTGTGTGTGTATGTGTGTGTGTGTTCCCCAACAAATGCATTCCTTTATCTGTATATTCCAATTTATAGCTTAACAATTGCATCAAAAAATTGACAACATTAAATGGATTTGAATTTTGATATTTGATAAGGATACTTAGCCCTAAGAACTTCTGCATAATCTTATTTTGAGAAAGTCGCAAAGGTTTGTCTAGGGGAAGATCCAACTAGGAAAATGAAACATGAAACAAGTAGAAAACAAGAGAATGAAGTTCAAGGAGTATAATTAAATTCCTGAAAAGTTATGGAAACAAATGACTCTAAAAACTCTCAATCAATTTAAAGATCACTGATGTTCTTTGTACAATCTTAAAAATGGCAATCAAGGCTCCATGTGGGAGTTAGGTGTGTTTGGGGTTGAGATAGCAAAGTTGGTGTGGAAATGGAATCCCATGTCAGAGTTCTAGCAAGGGTCCCACACCATAATGGGGGTAGGACTCCTTCTTTCAATTTTCTTTATGAGTGCTGCTATCTGCACACTGGTTTTCTCGCTCAACACACACTGCACTAAATGGAGACTAAAATGCTCACTTGTAAATTTACCAAAATGGCTCCATGATGCCCCTCCCAGACACTCTCTACACACTGCATTTTTCCTCCCATATACGTTTTCAGATGAGAAGGGTTTCAACTTGCGGCATTTGTGCTCCATGATGCGTTTTCCCTCAGACGGATTATCACTCCCATTCCTATCGCCCCTCTTACATTTCATTCTTGGACACACTCCCATTGCTATCTCCTCTTTTTCATCTTCTCTCCCTGTTTAAAACTTCACCTCATTCTCGTTTTTACTTCATCTCATTAATCTTGATTTCATTCAAAGTTGTTACCACTTAACTAACATTCTTAAGCAATGGACGAGCCAAAGGACAACCAGACGATGGTTCCGGATCATTATAGCAGTGTCGAGGTAAAAATATTCTTCGTGTTTTTGTTTCTATTCTGGGACGAACCATTCGGCCCTGTATATCCGTTCAACTATGCTTCGGGCGGCAACATAGTGCTGAACAAATCAATATTGAACGGCACTATAATGTCGTACAAAAGAAAAAATTTCGACCATTTTCAACCGAACATAACCAATTTGTGTGGTTGTATTAGTCCAAACAAGTTAATTTTGTTCGGATGTACAGAGACGTGCAGTTGTTTCATTTACATACTCTAACAAAATTGGTTCAATAACAGTGGAATGCGCCTACTGAATACAGCAAGGTTGGCTAAGAATGTGTGGTGGACTAATGAGTTTATCACCCAAGAGGTAATAAATGTAGATGAATCAATTCGATATTTAAATTGATGTAGTGACTTGGTTCAATATAATTTTGTTTGGTTATGTGCAGATATTCACAAGCCGAGAAGCCCTAATTAATTGGCCTCGTGATGTTAGGAGGAGAAATGGTTTCATTGTTATGATTAAGACATCAGCAGCGCCAAACAGGAGAAATAAAAAACCAAGGCTGACCCTTGGTGTGAGAGGAGTAGGTCTTATAGAGACACGGGTATAACTAAAGATGGGATTGTAGGAAAGAGATTGAAGGCGACTGGTTCAAAGAAATGTGGCTGCCCATTCACGTTACAAGGCAAAGTGGTGGGCTCAAGTGAGGAATGGATGAGTATGTGGTGTGCATAATCATCCAGCTGCAGACTTCCTAGAAGGACACTCATTTGCAGGGAGATTAACAGAGGAGGAAACTTCATTGCTGGTGGACATGTCCAATAATATGGTTCGGCCAAAGGATATCTTGGTCACATTGAAACATAAAAGTGAGTTAAATGTAAGCACAATGAAGACCATTTACAACGCACGTCACATGCATAAAGTTGCGGAGAGGGCTGGACGGAGTCAGATGTAGCAACTGTTGAAATTATTGGCAGAGCATAAGTACATTGAGTGGTATAGGAATTGTCCTGAAACAGATACTGTCATTGACTTATTCTTCACACACCCTACTAGCCTAGACTTACTGTGTGTATTTCCTCATGTGTTGATAATGGACTACACTTACAAGACTAATCGGTATCGAATGCCCTTATTAGAGATTGTAGGGGTGACATCCATAGAGAAGACTTTTTTGGTATGCATTGTATATCTCCAGAATGAACGCGAAGACTGTTACACTTGGGCATTGGGTATTTTGCACAAAGTTATTGGTGAGGATGTTCTTCCTAGTGTTATTCTCACTGACAGAGAGCTGTCTTTAATGAAGGTCATATCTAATGTTTTCCCCAGTGCCGAACATCTTTTATGCAGATGACATATAAACAGAAATGTGTTAGCTAAATGCAAGAAGTTGTTTGAAATGAAGGAAAAGTGGGACCGGTTTATCATGAGCTGGAACATGTTGGTCTCCTCGTCCAACGAGGAACATTACAGTCTGCAATTTAATTTATTTCTAAAGGAGTTCAGCACCTACCCGGCAGCGCTTTAGTACGTGACCGCGTCTTGGTTAAACACATACAAGGAAAGATTTGTGGCAGCTTCTACGGACAAGGTCATGCATTTTGACAACACTACAACAAACAGGGTGGAGAGTTCACATGCACAGCTGAAGCGGCAGCTTGGATCAAGCCAAGGGACTTTTGAAGACTCTTAGACGAAGATTCACAACCCATTGCAGTTGCAACATACAAATATCAAGGCATCGTTTGAAAAAAGTAAGATGGTTGTGCAACATAACTTCAAGCCTTCCAAATTCAAGGAACTTCGTGGGAGTATTTCTATAAGTGCATTAGAGAAGATATTCACTGAGATAAAGCGTTCATCGTTAGTGGGTATTAATCGAGATGCGTGTGGCTGTGTAATTCGACACACACATCGTTTACCATGTGCTCATGAGATCGCGGAATACATAAGTGCCTGGCGCCCTATACCTCTAGATTGCATTCATACATATTGGCGCAAGCTTGACTTGCTATCTACCGCGCCTGCCCATGACTCTAGTCTTCCTTTGGATTGCATGTCAGAGATTGATTTAATTGTCTAACAGTTCAGAGGCTATGATGCGAATAAGAAGTTACAAATCTTGAATAAGCTGAGGGAGCTAACAAAGCCTGAGACCACCTCATTGATCGAACCACATATCTGTTTACATAAACATCCATTAAATTCTACATAAGAAAATATGGGACAGATGATAAGTCCACATCCTAGACCCCATGTCTCCCTCTATGGCTATAAGTACGTGTCTCGCTGCGAGGTGGTCTTCGAACAATCTTCCGGATCAGCTCCATCTAGCAGCCTGTTGACATCCTCTATGGCCATGTACAAGGCATTAGGATCTCGGACACTCAGACTATGCCCTCTCCTTAGTATCGGCTGAATAATACTTTGAGCTTTTACAATGCGCTGTTCATTGATCACATAATGCACAACTTAGTCAGTTTGTTCAGTTAAATAGACATAATATAATAGCTAAAACACGATACGCATCATACCACTCGGGGATCTATAGAAGAGTTGCCTACCGAATCATAAACACGCGGATTAAACGTGGAGCGATGTTCAGGGTTTTGAATAATCGGGTGTAACACTCGTGTGAACCATTCCATATAATTGGACGCGCAATCCCACGGATGCGCCACAGGCACAGAACGCTCCATCGGAGACAACAGATGATTATGCCATCTCTCCCATATTTGGTCCAAGTAATGGTATGCGATCCGATACTGATTTGCGGTGGCACCCCTAGTGGCATGCTGTGGAGCTAGTAGAGTGGGGGGAATGCGCTGGACCCTACCAAACTGTCTCAACACCCGATCAGGATGATATGGTTCAACGATTTCCATGCATTTAAGACAAGACAACCAGTGTAATAAGCAACCTCGTGAAAGGGGTGATCTGCCCTATGCTCTCGATACGGGTCCCAAACTACCTGCAACATTATTAAACAAATGCATTAGACAACAAAAGCTTTTTTCGCTAATTTACTCAATTTTTATTCTATAAATTGTAAGACCTTACCTCATGGGCACCAAGATCGTCAAATGCCTCTCGTAATGATTGTAGGTTGGACATTTGGTCCCCAGACTCTCTTTGTGGCACCCAACGATGCACACGCGATAGATTCTCTATGTATGTGCGGTTGGAGTTAGGCCTACATCTGGGGAAATGCTCGTAAATCCAAGCCTCTAGAAGAGTCAAATATCCAGCAATCTGCCTAACACCAGTCCGGGTAGCAAACCCCAACTGTCGGTATAGATACGCAAGAGCAGCAGCCCCCCAAGCATATGTGCATGCCTCGTCGAAGTTCATTAACAGCCTTAGATACATCACTGGGACCCTAGTGCCACTCTTGTCTGTAAAGAGTGTACAACCCAATATATACAATAGGTATGCTCTAGCGGCATGCCTAATGTGCTCTTCTGGCTCCGCATCGGTTACGGTTCCATATAGGTCCCTCAGCCACTCCAGTCTAACTGACGACCCCCGCACAGCTGCTAATTCTTCGTGTGCCTACTGGGATGTGACTCCAAGACCATGCTCTACAAGTGTCTTTGTTCGCTCAAATGGTAGTGGCTCCACTGATACAGATTTTCCTGTCACCAGTATCCCCAGAATGGTGCCTACATCATTAAGGGTGATCGTCATTTCACCGAAAGGCACGTGGAATGTGTTTGTCTCAGGCTGCCGTCTTTCCACAAAAGCTGACACCATGTTCTTGTTGATGAAACGATAAGATGTCTCCACCAGTGGAGCCAGCCCTGAACGGCCAATGAGTCCACGAAACACTGTATTCTGCCTTCCTTCTGAATTCCATGCCCATTCACTGATTTTTTGGGCATGGCTTAGGCATTTAAGTGGTGGTCTCTCCTGCAATACGTAATAAAAAAACAAATTAGTGAAGGTCATAAATAGTTACCACATGTTAATCAAGATTAATCACAAACCTGCTGCTGCTAAATACTAAAAGCAATATGCGTCCGAAAATGGTGTAGAAGCAACAAACTAGTAGGCCCCCCAGAAATTCCTCTAGTCCTAGAAGGGACAACAATTGAAGTTCGTTGACCCGCTTTTGCCTGTCCATGGACTTCTGGTTGCTCTTGGGCTTGAACAGGTTCTTCAACTACTTCTTGAGCGTCCAATTCCTCCGGACTTTCGCTTATTTCCTCAGTGACTAACCTCTGACGCAGTATCCTATGCGATACAGTGGGTCGAACCCTGGAGGTACTGGGCACATCCATATCTTCAAAAAAAAAAAAAAGGAAACCAGGCTAAAATCAGTACAGGAAAAAAAATCAATGAACCTGTTCGGCACTGAGTAACCTTGTGGGTATTGTTCGTTCGGCAGTACCTCACCGTGAGTATAATATCTGTTCGATTCTATTCTGCCGTGTAAATAATTTTTGTTCGGATTTATGATACCGTACAAATACAGTTTCTACGGTACAGTGAGACCGTACATATTCTTCATATTCGGACTGGTAATACCGAACGGTCACGAGAAACTGAAAAATAAACAACTCGAAATGGGATAGAGAGATGAAGTGGAGGCAAGGTAAACCATTCCAAGAAACCAAGTAATGGAATTTAAACAAAAACTAAAAGCATTTCTGTACATACAAACAGATGGAAATCACTCAAAAAAATCGTTGAAGTTGGAACGGAATGCTACTGAAGATGAAGAGAGCAAAGTTCAAATGGGGGAGAAATGTTAGGGACCTTGTCCAGATCAAAACCGTTCCGGTTGGGGAGCTCGTCGAGTTAAGCCTAACCTCACCTCCTGAACTCGCCGTCGGATGACCTACACAGTGAATCGCCCTGTGTAAAAGGGAGGGAAATGGGAGGGAAGAAAGAGTTGAACTGCAGGGTGTAGGGAGAAATAAGATGAGTCCAGTTCAAGGGCCTTTTAGGGAAAATGCAGAGTGCAGAGAGTAAAAAATGGAATATTTTACACTAACCAACACTGTGTATAGAGTTGCAGTGTGTGTTGAGCGAAAATCAGTGTGAGCACTCTTTCTTTATTTTCTTTTTTATTCTTTGTTGTCATTTTTATTGCCTCTACAATCTTGAGCACCATAGATATAAAGAATTCTAGACTCAACTATGGTCAAACTCTGTGCATCTATTCAAGTATTGTTCTATGAGTCTCTTCTGATATCTGCATCAAAACCATTGGAGATTTAGAAACGAACACTCCTTTAACAGCTACAAATACATGCCTCTATTGGATATGTACAGAGATATCCTTCCTTTTTGGACAATTACAAAAAAAAGTTTTTATTAAGAACTTATAAATACAATTTACAAAAATAAGTTTATTATATTTATGCATGGTGTTCAAACAAACGTGATAAAATGAAGAACGTGTGTAATTAATGTGAAAATGGTGCTAATACACAAATATTGTAAATGGAAACGCTGCTTAAAGCCTACGTATTTAACAATTGCATATTCAACAACAACGTATGCAATTAATTAAATTGCATTATGTAGAACATGCATATATAAGAGACAAATAACTCCTAAATGTGAAATTGTAGATAATATGAGAAGAGCAAAAGTCCAAAATGCCCTTATATAGGTGGGTCAGACTGGATTCACGCCCGACATGCCCTAAATCGTAATGTTTAAAGGGGTTTAAACCGTACACTTGCCTTTATAATTAGATATGTCCTCTAACTTGTTAAATCTTAAAAAATTCCCTAGAGATGTGGTGTGCAGTGTGCTTGCTTTATACGGGGGAAATTAATTCAAATGCCCCTTCTTCTAGGATTAAAATGGTCAAAATCTCATGTTTGAATCAATAATAAAACTAACACCTGGATAGTTGTTGGGCCTACTATTTATTCTTGGTCACTCCAATAATAAAAGTAAGACTAGGCCTAGTCCATTTGCAATATATGTCATGTACCTTTTTGTGTTAAATAAGCCACCCCAGTCAGCTCTCTTGCCAGAAAATCAGGTATGTTCTCGTAGCTCATGGGCCTAACAACACTGCACTACTGTATCAATAAAAAGCCGGATCATTCATCAGTCACCAATGATTAAAGCTTATCTTTACTTCACATCATGGCCCACTTAACTGTTAAATGGCCCCACCACCTGTCTATCATATCAACGACCCGGATCCTCGAAGGCTTTGACTTACACTGTGTTTGGGAAGAGGGGAAAATGGGAAGGGGGGGTGGGCAATGGACTATTTTATCTTTTTTATCATTTTTGTCCATTTTGAAACTTTTGCAAGGGTAAAATGGTAAATTGATAAACTTTTCTTCCCCCTGCTTTTTTACTTTCCAAACAAGAGGATGTACAATTAATTTTTCCTCCCCTCCTCCCCCCCTCCCCTTCCCAAACACAGCATTAGAGAATTTCTTAATTGAAGGAGTGGAACTCCATTGTATTGCCCGCATATTAAAAATCCAATCCGCTCTAAAGTAAACTCCCTTCGAGTGTACCGGTTATTCACATAAAAAGAGTTGGTCGCACTTTAAGATTGACTATTTGATGAAAAATATGATTTATACAAACGCTTTTCTATCAAATCACCAATCTCTTAGAGGGACCAAATCTAGAGTAAAGTTTGGAGCTACTTTATGGATTGAAAAGGCATTTATTTTGAAAGATTTAGATTTTCAATACGTGGGCCTCACTTTGGAGCTTTACGGATTGACATTTTCAGAGTAGAATTATCCTCGAAGTATGGTTCAACCGTCTTCGGAGCACAATTCAACCGTCCTCGGAGCGCGGATCAACCGAATATGAAGTGAATTCTTTGGTTTATGTGCATTTTCTTTTTCTGTAAGCTTGGCATTTATCTTTTAAATGAAAAAACTTCTTCTGATTTATTAATTATTATCTATTTTATGCAACCAAATTATATAGTTATGGAACTTTAAGAATGGCCTGATCGTAAAAGCTCCCACTACCATTCCACCCACTAGGGATCGATCCCGGGTGGGTGGCTTTACTCCTCTCTAAGTTGGTCACTAAACCAAGTAAGCAAAAAGAAAAAAAAATATACAAAGTTAGATTTTTTTTTCTCCATTTTTTATACTTAAATATATGGATAAAATATATTTATATACATTAATTAATTATTTATAAGTATTATGTTGCATATACGTTTCAAATGCACTTTAAATTTATAATTATTTTAAAATTTAGTGTTTCGATGTTCCCCAAATCCCTGAGTAATTAAATCCACAAAAGCATAGGTTTATGTTCAATGTACAAGTATGGTCCATCCAGTCCATTTTCTTCCCCTGGTCTGCAGATCTCATTGGGGCCCACACATTGGACGGTTCGATCCGGCTTCAAAAAATATATACATGCTCTTTCTCTCATAATTCTAAAAAATATCAACCTGAAGAACCAGACAAATATCCAAAACCACCCATAAACCCTACAAACCCAACCCTATCTCTTTCTTTGCTGCTGAGAGAGTTCAGAAGGGGAGAGAATTAGAGGAAGAAATACTCTCTCTCAATCCCCAAAGCCATGGAAACAGCAGCATTAACATCAGTAGCATCAACAACAACAACTCCAACAATATCCTCAAAAACCCAAATCAAATCACCCAATCACCCTTCAAATGCCATCTTCTCCAATACCCATCCCTTCCCTTCACCTCTCAAGCTTTCCACCTCCTCCAAATTCACCACAATCCTCTGCAACTCCACAAAAACCCCCTCTCCAAAACCACCATCATCAGACCCATCAAACCCATCTCTCTCAGACCAGCTCAAACCTCTCTCTCTCACCATTCTCCCAAACCGCCAGAATCCACCCCCACCCAATCTCCACAACAAGCCCAAGTCCACCTGGTCCAACCCCACCAAGCCCAAGCCCTCTGTTCTCTCCCTTCAACGTCATAAACGTTCTCCTTACTCTCTCAATCCTCATCTCCAAGACCTCAAGCTCTTCTCCCACAAGCTCAACGCCTGCGAAGCCTCCGAAACTGCCCTCTCCACCGCTCTCGAAGAGCTTCCCCACCCACCCACCAGAGAAAATGCCCTCCTGATACTCAATTCCCTGAGAACATGGGAAAAGACCCATCTTTTCTTCAATTGGCTCAAGGCCCAGAACCTCTTTCCCTTAGATACTATCTTCTACAATGTCACCATGAAGTCCCTGCGCAATGGGAGGCAGTACCAGCTAGTGGACGACCTTGCCAGCGAAATGATTGAGCAAGGTATTGATCTTGACAATGTTACTTACTCTACTATCATAACTTGTGCCAAGCGCTGCAATCTTTATGATAAGGCTGTGGAATGGTTTGAAAGAATGTATAAGACTGGTGTTCTTCCTGATGAAGTCACCTATTCTGCAATTCTAGATGTTTATGCAAGGTTGGGTAAGGTGGGAGAGGTTGTGAGCTTGTATGAGAGGGCACGGGCGGGTGGGTGGCGGCCTGACCCTATTGCCTTTGCTGTCTTGGCGAAGATGTTTGGTGAGGCGGGTGACTATGATGGAATTCAGTATGTGTTGCAGGAAATGAAGAGTCTTGGTGTTGAGCCCAATATGGTTGTTTACAACACTTTGTTGGAAGCAATGGGTAAGGCTGGGAAGCCTGGTTTGGCCAGGAGCCTATTTGAGGAAATGATTGAAGTGGGATTGTCCCCAAATGAGAAGACTCTCACTGCTTTGGTGAAGATTTATGGTAAGGCAAGATGGGGTAAGGATGCTTTGGAGTTGTGGGAGCGGATGAGGTCGAATAAATGGCCCATGGATTTTATCCTTTACAACACACTGTTGAGCATGTGCGCGGATCTTGGATTGGAGGAGGAGGCTGAGAAGCTGTTTGATGATATGAAAGGGTCGGCTCGGTGTAGACCGGATAGCTGGAGCTACACAGCTATGCTCAATATATATGGGAGCGGAGGGAAGGTTGACAAGGCGATGGGGCTGTTTGAGGAGATGATGCGGTGTGGAGTCAAGCTCAATGTGATGGGATGTACTTGTTTGATTCAGTGTTTGGGGAGAGCGAAGCAGATTGATGATGTTGTGAGGGTGTTTGGTGTTTCGATGGAGAAAGGTGTCAAGCCTGATGACCGGCTCTGCTGTTGCTTGTTGTCTGTTCTGACCTTCTGTGAGGAAGATGAGATAGATAAGGTTCTTGGCTGCTTGGAGAAGGCCAATCCTAAATTGGTTGAATTTGTGAAACTGCTTGGGAAAAAGGAAGTTAGTTTTGCCATGGTGAAGGAGAATTTCAGAGGAATACTTAATGATTCCGTGATTGAAGCCCGGCGACCCTTCTGTAATTGCTTGATAGATGTATGTCGAAGCCAAAATCTCTATGAGAGGGCTCACGAGCTCCTCTATTTAGGAACCCTTTATGGCTTGTATCCTGGTCTACACAGCAAAAATGACCGTGAGTGGTCATTGAATGTTAGATCACTGTCTGTGGGTGCGGCTCAAACAGCATTCCATGAGTGGATGAGGACTCTTTCTAAAGCTGTTGAGCGACAAGAGGCATTGCCGAAGTTATTTTCAGTTCATGCTGGAGCTGGAACACATAAGTTCTCTCAAGGATTGGCAAGTTCTGTTGCTTTGCAATTAGAGAAACTTTCTGCACCATTTCAGCCCAATCAAGAGCAGCCCGGCTGTTTTATTGCCACTCAGGAAGATGTGATCTCATGGGTGCAAGCCAGAGTTCCTTCTACTGCTGTAACTGCATAGAAGATATAACTGTAAATGAGTATAATCTATACTCCATTTTTAAAGATGTTTACTCTTATTTATTTTCTTTCCCTGTTTTGTAACGCTAGCTTATCTTCACAAAATAGCTACTTTCAACTTCTATGCTTTCAAATTTTTGCTTATGTTAGTCATCTTCCTCTATTTTCTCTTTTTGTTCATTATTTTTTTTGCACATTGGAGTGCATGTGCTATGGAAAAGGTGATAATGGAATCACAAACTAGTTACGTGCTTAAGGAAAGAAGAAAGGAACTAGTGACGAGTCGCCCCTAGTCATGATTGGTTTTAATATTTTGATATAGGGGTTGGTAGTTATCTGTTCGACTGTTCCTTCAGGCATTTGGAACAGTGCAAGAGTCGGATATCGCATTAGGTTATTTGAATATTTTGGCAAAGTGAGTATTTGGTTATCATCATCTCAGTTCATTTTTCATCCTCAACATTATCCTAACCTTATCCTATCTGTCCAGGGAAGCTGTTTGTTCACTCATACACTTGTACAGTTGTTTCGGAAATATAAAACAGGTGAAGGCTGTCTCTCTGTGTGGTGCATGAATAGCCACCTGATTTTCTTTTCTTTCATTTTTTTTTTCCTTTTTTGTTTTAATGTTTTCTCTAATCGTATTTGTGGATGTATGTAAATAGATTATATTTGAACATATGTGCTTCTTGTAACTGTATATATCATCATTGCTATTGTAGCCTTATCCCATCAATCTAGGGTCAGCTTGTAGTATCTAGATGTTGACTCTAAGACTGTTCTGTTGGGGTTTGGATCACTGATCCATGGTCACCACTTGTGCATACTCAAAGACAAGGAAGAATTGCCTACCCATGGAGTGAGGATCATGCTGTCCCTCCTTGTCCAGATGTTGTATAAACTGAGCTCTTGACAATTCATTAAGATCTCTTATATTCCCAATCCCGTTGCTAACATCTCCTGTTTGTGGGTTTTCCATCTTTTCTGGAATCTTTCGACTGAAGATGATGCATATCAAAAGGCCAATGTGGCCACAAGGAACAGGAAAACCTGGAGACAATTACAGCATTTGTAAAACCCAATTCCCTCGGTAATATCTGGCATGTATGAAATTATTCCACACTCAGACATTTTCATGTCAGTATAAAGAGCCACGTGTGGTACCCATTAAAGAGGGGACGTGAAAGCATAGGTGTTTTTCTTAGTACATTGTCATTCACGAAAACAAAATGTAACTGTTTTTGTATTGAGTAGTATAAATCAGCAGAAGCATTGGGTGGAGACATGTCATCGAAGAGTCAGTTCTAAGTTTGTAACAACAATGGGAAAAAAGGATTTTAGTGAAATGGTGTGCAGAAAACATCCGTACAAGATTGAAATAAGGAGACCATATCAACAGCTCAACAGAGAAAATGTATCATCTTGAATATTATCTTATTTTTTTCACCTGTAGAAATATATGGCTCCCCAAATTCAGTTACATTTTTTCCTTGGTTTTCAATGATTTGAATCTAAAGTCTAAACTAAAGAATTTCATGACAATTGTAGTAATTTCACAATCTTTTTTGATATGATATATAGTTTTTTTTCTGAATTCTTTGTTCTTCAATATTTTGCAGGCATCATCACCAACATGGAAGGCGGCAGGTTCAGATTGGTGGAAACAAAGAGCTTTACCGTGGGACCTTCAGTAAGTGTTTTAAACTTGCATTCCTTGAAATGGACTCGTGTTCGCAACTAAGTTTGCCATTTCTTTTCCCGCAACCTTTAGATTCAAACTATCGTCTTTAAGCTATGTAGAGTCTTTAAGCTTCAGATTGCCTTTTTTTTTCCCCTTTTTTTTTTCAGGGTTCATGAATTTTACTTACTTTCCCCTATTCAAGCTGACTGTTTTCAAGACAGTACAAGATTGTTGCTCCTCCTGCTTCTCGTACTGCGGACAAGTATCCTTCTTGTATTCATTATCCTCCGAGTTGGCTTCATAAATATGACACTTGTTCCTTGTCTTCATATTAGTCATTCCTTGAACATATTTACTCCATTTATGAACTTTAGTTCCTTTGAGAAGCTGCCTTTTTTTTTTTTTGGAAAGTTAAAGAGTTTGTATTTCCAAAGAGAGATTACAAAGAACAAAAGAATGAGAGATCGCTCCAAGGTTGCTTACCTACTCTCGACAAAGAAAAAGAAGAGAGAGGAGCTAACCACCAAAATCCAAACCGGTTGTGAGACCACACACAAAACCGCCTACGAAAACAAGAAAAACTCAACCCGATGCGCAGCCATACAAGGAGGCAAAGGGAGAGGGAAAAAATATAAGAAAGACCAAAGAAACACAGTAACAATGTGAGTGAAATGGGCAGAACATAGCAAGCTTAATCTGCAAATTCAGTTGATTGGTCATTACTTCTGTAGCTACTGGTTCTACGAGAAAGATGGGTCCCAGCTTCAGAAGATTTACTAAAGACCTCAACTTTCAGGTTCTTGATTAGAGCATTTAAAGTCCTAGCTTTGAATCTCTGCTGCCAAGGAGATATGGATGGATCCAAAAATGCTTCTTTGAGTATCTTGCAATTTGAGTAGATGATAAGATTTTGGCAATGGTTGGCCACATGGGAGATGATGGTAAAAGAGGCTTTGAACATGTCTTCATCCTCTTTGATTAGAGTCCAAGTTGGGTTCTTTACTGCATCTGTCAGGAAGCCGACACTAAATCCATTTTGTGGAGAGATGAACAGGTTCCAGTCTTCATGATTCTTGATGGTCACGTGGGAATCTATTGGAGGAGCAAACGGCAAGTCCCAAGAAGCTGCTATAGAGCTGGAAACATCAAGACAAAGGAATAGAGCTCTAGTCCGTTGTTATTACTCATTGGAAGCAAGCTACAATAGAGGAATTATTTGCTCTAAAAAAGATGCATACTTGGATTTAGTCACACACTCACAATTCCATAGCCTGAGGAAGCAATTGGTGCTAAGTAGGTGTACAAGGTCAAGACTTGATTAGATGGATCTGTGAAGCGCTATAAAGGAAT
Organism: Litsea cubeba; assembly: GCA_012931725.1. NCBI lineage: Eukaryota > Viridiplantae > Streptophyta > Magnoliopsida > Laurales > Lauraceae > Litsea > Litsea cubeba. The sequence goes on along the minus strand of CM022945.1, from coordinate 10,510,069 downwards.
TAGTTTCCAAAGGGTACAAGCGGGGATAGGGGTTGACTATGAAGAGGCTTTTGCCCTGTTGCTAAGATGACAGTTGTTGGGACGGACGGCAATATTTGTTGCTGCAGTGATAAGTGGCATCTCTGTCTAATGGATGTAAAAAATGCCTTCTTGAATGGCGATCTTCAATAAGTTTGACTTTTGCCTTGTCTACTTCATCAGACTCCCCAAGTTTTTTGAATCCACTGTGCTCTCTATGGTCTTAAGCTGGCTCCTTGTGCCTGAGGTTTCATAAGTTTATTATGGTTGTGATGCACTGATGCATGCTAGATTTGTATACATGCTTTTGCATTATTCTATTTTACTTTAGATTGAGGGATAAATTTCTCACTTTTGTTTGTCGATGACATAATCATGATCGAAGATAATATTTATGAAATTCTGAAGTGGAAACATACCCTGCACAATAGTTTTGAGATGAACAATTTTGGCTCGCTTCAATATTTCTTGGGATTGATGTAGTTTACTCTTCCAAAGGTAATCTGTTATCTCAGTCAATGTATGCATGGGTTGTGCTTGATTGACTGATGAGCATACTGTTGATACACCACTTGAATTAAACATTAGGCATTTAGGCTCCTACTGTTGGTGAACTTTTACCCGATCCTACACTTGATCGCTAGATTGTGGTCAGTCCTGTCTCTCAGTCTCTCTTACAGCCACTCAACTCGATATTGAATATGTTGTTCATGTCAGGCAGTTTTTCTTCGCACATCACACCATTCATTGGGCTGCTGTTGCTCACATCTTGTGATATCTTCAAGGAACCTTATTTCACAATTCTACTATTCTCCTCTTCTTCTTCTTTGGAACTTCAAGCATAATCTGATGCAGACTGGGAAGGTGATACCAATGATCAATGATCTACTATGCGCTTCTATATTTTTCTTAGAGATTCTCTTATGACTTATCTCTTGGAGGAGTAAGAAGTAACCTTTTTGTGCACATTCTAGTTCTAAAGTGGAGATCTTGCTATGGCACATATTGCTGAGATTGTCTTTTACAATTATTACCAGATATGGGCCTAAAAATAGCATCTCTTACTCCTACTATCGTCAATGTATCATGATCACATTAGTGCCATATGGATCACCCATGAAGATATGTTCCACGACCGCACCAAACATATTGAAATTGACTACCATCTTGTTCGTCGACATTTTGCCCGTGGGACCATTTAACTATCTTTTCTCTCAACTTATCTACAGTCAACTGAGGTATTCACTAGTAAAAATGGAAGTATGATTCCAGTTTCTTCTTGGCAAAACTCTCAATGTTCTCCTATGTCACATCAGGAGTTTGACCTTTTGAGGGAAGGTGTTAAGATATATGCATGATGCAGATGTATTATATTGCATACAGCAGTTACCATACTGCATATAGCAGTCATTATACTGTATAAAATATAGCAGTTATGGTAGCTGGGCTGTACAATGCTTAATATACTCTTCTGTATGTGTTGGTATTGAACAAATAAAACTGTAAACTATATCTTTCCACTACAGTTTTGGTAGACGACTGAATGGTTCTATAAATGTATCTTAGTTTTGGCCTTTTAGGGATTAGAGGGCAAACCCTCCTGTGCAAGTTACTTGGCGTCGCCCTTGATCTGGCTGGGTGGCACTCGCTGTCTGGAAGGCAAGATGCACATAACAACCAATTTTATTACTGAAGCTTTCTATTTCTGTACTTGCAGAATTCAGCTCCTGATGGAGCCTTTTTTAATCTGGCAGCTGAAAACATAGTCACCCTTCTGATGGCTTCATCTCAGTCGCCAGCTCTGGTGTGATTTCCTTCTGAATAAGGAAACCAACCCCACAACCATTTATTGTAATTTTCTCATATTACAGTTCTTTCAAAAGATAACCATGTTTGTCTCTTTAGAACTGCCTCTACTTTCAGAAAGTAAATGAAATCTACCCCTATCTGTTATCCTGAAAAATGATTTGAGCCCATCATGACGTTCAACCTTTTTGCAAATGGGCAACTCTTTTCGAGGGCATTAAATATTTGGACAGAAAACACTGATTGCTCCCACTTTGGTGGAGTCTGCATCTGCAATTTAGCCAACATGGCACGTTCCTGTTCTGAAAGTTGTACAAGTTGACACTGCAATATGTAAAATGGGGTGCATGATCCCAAACAGTTCCATGTCCCAAAACTAGAAGTCTGTTCATGACTTGTACCACCTTTCTTTTTATACAAATTCATGTTACAATGGGGGAATGCTGGTTTCAAATGGAGATTATGTTCTAACTGGGGTTGTAACTCTGGCTGGCTGAAGCCTGGTTTTTATCCTTTGCTTTTGAGAGATGAGCCGTTGAATCATGCTTGGAGTCTCCAGTTTGATGCATATACTGTAGAACTTCTCTCTCTCTCTCTCTCTCAAATTGGTACCTGCAAGAAAAATGTCTTAAATAACAAAAAACCATGATAAATTGGAAAGGGGAATTAGTGTGAGAGTTACTCTCACATGAGCATTTTCCAATAAAAAATATATAAGTTGAGAGTTAATAATATATTTTAATATTTTTCAGATTTTTCCCATTTATCCTCAGAATTTCTTGAGATTTCTCATGATATTTTTATTCTCTGGATATATTTTGAAAATATAATGTTTAGGCAAGCCCACAAGGCTTTGGCCCTAAGCCCGATGCACATTCGATTCTAGATAGCCGAGAACTAATCCCTAAAGGCACATGCAAATCCTTCCCACCTATCCATATGCACACAAGACCTCTCCGCTTCCTGAGTCCTTGGCCAAAAGCTATCGCTAATTGTTTAATATCATGCTATTATTAGAAGCACCATTTTGGCGATATTTTGTGATAATATTACATTATTTTTAAACTATCAACGATATTTGTAAGATGCAAGATCCAGGTTTTGACATATAGAAGGACAAATAATCTGAAAATCTTTATCAAGTGATGTGTTCTATTTTTTTAAACCCTAGCCTAGGGAGCTGGGATGCAAGAGAGCCCACACGTCGGAGAAGATGAAGCCTTATAGGCTGGAAGGATAGCCCACACAAGGGCGAAGAGTGCCATCCAAGGGATTGATCCCCTGGCATCTGTGACATGCAGGGTTGATCAACTCCTTGTTGCTATTATACTGTGATTAACACTAATAACTGAGATTTGTGTTGGGTCTATGATCAAAGTCTGTTGGCTCCATTGGGTCTCAGTCACTAGGCCCAGAAATGGCCCATGAATCCAATCTTTCTAGCACAGATCCAGTTCGGTTTCAGGTATGACCTAATCCGTCAGGTCTCATAGCTTTATTGGTGCACAGATGGTCGTAGATGTGGGGCTCGTGAACTGCCCTCCAACTAGGTCTAGGTGTGACTTAATCCTTCAGGTCACCCGGCTGCCCAGCAAATGGGATCGATATCTGGGTATGTTACAATAAACTGCATAAGTGGATTTAGTGATAATGAGGACAAACTTTATAGTCTATGACATTGTTGGGTGATGGATAAAATTTCCTTAATGGAAAGCCAAATTAGACAAGAAATGGTGACAAATAAACATCAGTCATAAGTTAAGCACAGCTTAGAGGTAATTAGCACAAAAAATGGATAACAAGTGAATCAGTATTCTAAAGAGTTTTGTGCTTGCTCTATATAATATAATAGGTAATGAATTAAAGAGAAGCACATTGTTTTAACTAGGTATTCTATTACAGGCCACTGCACACACATAACAGTTTGATTTTGCTCTGAATTACAATAACATAGACATCCATGGTTTGGACTAATGGCCCTTCAGCCATATGTGAGTAGAAACAAGCTGTTGACCTGATGGACCTCATGTATTATTATGGGCTATCCTTTCTACCTTTCGGGCTCTTAGAGTATGATGTGGTCTTCCTCTTTCCCACTTGTGTGGGCTCTTTTGGGTAGACTGGGTACAAAAAAAAAAGGGCTGGCATAAGATCTAGCTGTAGCCTGAATCTGCCCATTGTGAGTCTATTGAAATCTATCGGATTTGGGCTCCGGCCCAAATTGCTTCAACCTTATCGGCTCGAGAATATATTGGGCAATAGTACCCTGGATTCATCCAAGATTCTAAAATTTCCTTCATCCACAAACATCTCTTGTGGCTCACATGCCTATCTACCATTCCTCTACCTACACCCTTCCAGATTATTTAGGGCATGTTTGTGTACACAAACTTTTCCGTGGAAAGGGGAAAAGTGTGTGGTTTTCCGCGGAAAACTCAGTTTTCATGCGTTTGGTGCGGAACAATTCCACGGAAATGCTTTCCTGCCTCGTCAGCATTTTCCTTAATAATTGTGGAAATGAGTTTCCTATGGGGGGGTATGGGAAATGGATTTCCTCGGAAAACTCCTCCCGCTTTTCCTCACTCTTGTCAATTTCAACCCAAAATTCTTCAACTCTTTCATTTTTTATTTCTTTAAATAAATTATTATTTAATGTTGAATAAATATATATACATGTTATGTTATTTTTCTTCAAAAAGTTATTTCACCAAATAAGAAAATTTCATTTTCTACAAGGAATCCACAGCCGCACCAAACAACATTAGCACCAATTCAACGAGGAAATTTTTTTTGCACCAAACATAAGTTTCTAAATTCTACGGAAATCTTTTTCCAAGGTTTCCATTTCTATGGAATTTGCTGACGTGGCAATTTCCCCTTTCCGCGGAAAGGGTGTGTACACAAACGTGCCCCCCAACATTTCACATATGGGGTCTACATTCTTGTGGATCTAAACCCTTTTATCCTCGAATCTAGATCCTTCGACTGAGGATTTAAATAGAGAAATCCCGAATTAAAGGAGTTAGACTCCATAATGAGGCCCACCTATTGCAATTTGAATGGGCCTAAATAAGCCTACCAATCTAAAGGTGGAACAAACTTGAATAGGCCATATGCTTGTTGGGCATTTATGTTTTTGAGAGTCAGATCCCTGTTTGTTTTGGCCTATTCCCGAGTGCCATCTATATAAAATGTGATGCCATCTCACACTCTCAATTGCTTTCTTAGTAGGAGGAACTTACCTGAAAAAGGACCTTAGTGGTCACTAGACGAAAAATGGGCCACTAGTAAATATGGCACGGGACCACTTCCGTTTTTTTATTAATGATCCAAGCAAGTGACGACGTCGTTTCACCATTCAACCCCATAAAAGTGCCCCGAACCCCACTTCCCCATTGTCTCCTTCCTCTCATCGCTTTCTCCCTTTTCCCCCTGGCGGTTTCCTTTTCCTTCTTCCTCAAAAGGTAGTTAAGGTGGTCCCAAAGCTCATTGCATGTCACCTGAATCACTCTGGAGATCTTCAGTTAGCTTCCTAGCTTGGGCTTCAACACTTGAGAGATCAGGTCTTGAGTTCAAGGAAGGATATGACACAATCCTTGGAGCAAAACTCTCAGATGGCCGTCGCCAAATGATTTGGCTTCTGGATCATGCCTCATCCCCCAAAATCATGACCCACAAATCCCCCAAAACCATGACCCACAAAACCCTAAACACCCGTCATGCCCTCAAATCCTGCACCTTCCAACTCCACTCTTGGCAAACCTACTCACATGGATACCTTGAAGATGAGCAGCAAGAAAGTGGCCGCTTTCATGGACGATGATGATCGCGGCGAGCACCACAGATGCTTCAAGAACGGGTGGTAAGCTCTCCATACCGCCAAAAATGGCAGACGGCAGGAAAACGACCCTTTTCCGATGTGGGTGTGTTGGAAATCTGGTTCTTGGGTGGTGGGAGAGAGGGAGAAGTGATGGAAAAAGGGATTTGAGATGGGGATTGGGAAATGGAGTTTTGAAGGGAAATCTGAGATGAGTATTTTTGAAATTTGAAATCTGATTGGGAAAAATGATGAGTTTGGGGAATAGGATGGTAGATTAATCACCTCTAACAATCTGATTCTCACTCTTGTGGTTGTTGAATTTGTTTGGAGAAGAGGGTGTTAGAGAGAGAGGGAAGAGGAGTGTGTGTGAAAAAAATGGGTGATGAGGAGAGGGAAGGAAGGAAGTGTGCTCTAATATCTGACGACGTCATTGCTTCACAGCTAGTGGAAGAAAGTGTGCTTTAATATCTGACGACGTCGTTGCTTCACAGAAGCTAGTGCTAGAAAATATGCTTTAATATATGGCGACGTCATTGCTTCACAGAAGCTAGTGATAGAAAATGTGCTTTAATATATGACGACGTCGTTGCTTCACATAATCTAATATAAAGAATTGTTAATGTAAATATGTACAAAGTATGCTTGAAAGCTACTCTACAAAAGTATGATCCACATCAAGGGATATATACAAGGTATGATACATAAAACTACACGCAACGCCATCTCTTTTGCAATGTGTGCTTGGGGATGTATCATTCCCATCACTGGTTTTGAGCAACAATGCATTGGGTTATAAGACCACACCTTAAACTCCGGGCCAGAATCAGCTCAAATCATGTGAACTGAACCATTAAAATTTGGAATGGTGAAGTGAACTCCCTGAAGGTAAGTTTGGTGGACTCCAAAGTCCAAACCTTAATGAAACATGACTTTTAAATGGAACATATCATTTCCCAAAGCCTTTGATATTAATGATAACATATCGCAATTCCTTTACAATTTGTTCAGCTTCAAGTCTATAAATTTCTAGATTGATTCCCTTCAAAGACCCACTAATTTTCCTAATTCTGAATGCCCCATAAGATGATAAATAAATAAATAAATAAGTAAGCATCATTAATAGGAACCCCACAAAAAAAAAAGTAATGTAAAAAGGGGGAAAAAAAAACTAAGATCGGCGTCGACGTCGTTGCCCAACCGTTTATGCAGTCTTGCTGAAGGGGTAAAATAAGCGACGACATCGTCTCTTCGCAGAATCTTGAAACACTTGGTCCCATTTAAATGAGCGACGATGTCGACGCTCGTCGAAAAAGAGCAAACAAAAAAAGAAAAGTTTTAGAGGGAATACCAGTTTCGTAGCATATAAACTAGTGTTCCCTTTTTCGTCTAGTGACCATCTAAGGTCCTTTTTTCAGGTAAATTCCTCTAGAAATTAATATAAGTAAATGCTTTCTTGGAATAAAAAAAAAAGGCAAAAGATGACATTTTGTATAGGTGGTGTTTTGAGATAGGACAAATTAGTATTTTTGTATTTGGTCTTGAACATTTATTTTGAATGGTTCGGATTTCAATAAATAGGTCATACGGTGGAGTTTCACTGTTTAGAATTGGTACTTTACTAATATAGTAAAAATCAAGTAAAGCATTCTTTTTCCAGACAAGATGTACGTCCCTTTAAAAATACTTTAATTCAAAACTCCCCTCATTTTTTTCAAAAAAAAAAAAGAACAACCACCTTTATCCACAAAATAAAAAAAACTCAACGTTTTCATATAAAAAGTCAAAAAAAATTTATAATAAATAACTAAAATATAAATAAGATCATAATTTACTTATATTTTATTCTTTCTTCAAAACCACCTGCATTTCAGTCGACTCCGTCAGTAGAATTGCCGAACTGGCCGGTGGTTTTGGAAACTTTATTATCTTTTTAGTCCGTGTATGGATGAGAGAAGATTGAAGATCACAACCGTCCAGTAACGTACAGGTTTTGAGGATCTTCTCATCTGCTCGTTTATAGGAAGATTTCCCCCAACCCCATCTCTCTGTCTCTCTCTCTGAAGATGGAGATTTCTGAGCAGGAGCTGAAAGCATTCGACGGCAGCGATGCGAGCAAGCCCATCTACGTAGCGATCAAGGGACGGGTCTTCGACGTCTCCACCGGAAAAAGCTTCTACGGCCCCGGCGGCCCCTACTGCATGTTCTCAGGCAAGGACGCGAGCCGTGCACTGGCGAAGATGAGCAAGAACGAGGAAGACGTCTGCGCCTCCATCGACGGCCTCTCCGACAAGGAGTTGGGCGTTCTCGCAGACTGGGAGAAGAAATTCGAAGCTAAGTACCCCGTGGTCGGACGTGTCGTTTAGAATTCTAGATTATATACAATACGGAAGAATAAATGTGTCTGTAGATTTAGTAAAGGTGGGAACTTTGATGGGTCTTCTCTAATCTTTTCTGGGTTCTTGTTTGTTTCAAGTGAAATGGGTTGTGTTGCTTGTATGGTGATGGATTATGAGGATTTTATTATGTGGATTTTGTTTGATGGATGATGGTGGGGTTGGAATAGATTATGGTTGTGTGGATTTTCCAGTTCTTGATTGTGGGTTGTTTTTGTTTGTGTTGGTTTCCTATTTGTTTGTTGCAAGTTGGGTTCTTTTATTTTTCTAAATTTGGATCAGTAATCAGTTTGAGAAGCCTTTGTTTTGAAGGTAGGGTTTTGGGTTATGATTGTTTGACATGGAACAGGTGATGGTGTTTGTGTGTTGGATGTTGGGGTTTTGTTTTTGTCATGTTTGTGATTGAATAAGATTGCTTGCATTATGTGATAGTTTTTAGGGGGTGTTTTTGGATCCTATTGATGGCTTCTTTGTTTTGGAGCTGGGTCCTTTGTTGGTCACATTGAGTTTTTCAATGGTAATTTGCAATTACTCTTAAAGAAGGTAAGAAGAATCAGTGAGAAATGTTTCAGGCCATGTTTATGCAGAAGCATTTTATTTCCACAGTGATTTAAACTATACACTGAAGACTTTCATTTTCCTATGGTTTCAGTTTCAGCTGCTTCATGTGGCCATACATTTTCTGCAGAGAATTTGTTTCTGGGTCTGAATTTTCTTTCCAAGATAGTTGCAGACAATGCTTTTACCTTGCAGAGTAAAACCCGACAAAAATGTCAACACAGATCGAAGGAAAGAAACTATTTTCTTTTAGAAACCATTTTCATTTTTCGCTGAAATGCACTGCCTAGTTCAGGGTTTTTTGGGTGCCTTATTTATAAATCTGAATGGGGTTACATGCTGTTTGTAATCCATTTCAAGTTGAGGGGCAGAAAAGGTGAAAAGCAGAAGTTCACCAACTAGGCCGACCATTCCTACCAAATCCTTCGTGCATTAGCTGCAGTTGATAGCTTCTCAAACACTCCCCCTTGGGTGAACCCGGTTGAGGATCAGAGTCTGCTTTCTTTGCTTCAAGTTGGTTATTTTCTCTCATTCATCAGTTCCAGATCCAACTAATTATCATAAGCTTAATGCTTAGGGCCTGTTTGTTTTGTGTAATTGATTTTCTAGGAATTCTAAGACTTTGTATTTTAATAAGTGGTTAAATATGAAGAATCAATGGTGAATATCCTCACATGACAAATGGAAAATAATTACCCATTCATAACGTTAGTAATTCAAATCCTAGAAAGCCAAGGTCCCATCAACATCTCAACCTCTGTATCCTTGGCCCCTCGCCACTTTAACATTCATTAGGTGGAGCTCAGTTGACATTGAATTCTTATATATTCTATGCAAACAAACATGCACTTAGCCTTGTACATAGGCTATAATTACCTTTTATTGGCTACGAGACCCCATAAGAAATGATTTTCCAAATTTCACTTCTTTCATATTCTTCAACCACATCTTGACAATTTGTTTATTAGAACCTGCCGACATGGATTTATTACTATCCATAGTACTGTTTCTCCTTGGTCCAATAATCATGTTTGTTAATCTTCTCTTAACTCCAATTACTTTCTCTCTTGAACATCATAAATCACTAATTTGTGTTCATTGTAAGGGTCCCATTATAAAGATTGGTCGGAGATTTTCATGTCTGGAAGATTTTTGGGTTCTGCAAATTCGCCGTGTGCTCAGACTTTTCCTAGCATTCCAAAAGTTGAAGTGCACTGTACTGTATATGGAAAAGGATGAAAAGATAAAGTGTCCGGAATCCTGTAATATGGAATGTAGTTGCAACTAGATTTCTATTCCTGAGAACCTTTGGTATTGATATTGAGGGTGATTTTCTCCTGTGGGTGAGATTTTCTTTTGTGGAATCCAACATGAAAGCTGTGCAGGATATTCCCTATATTGCCTTTAATACAAGGTCCCGCTTTGTAGGCGGTGGGAATTTTTTAATCCTTATGCCATCCGCGGACTCCCAAAGGTGGTGAAAAATCGACTTGATATTGAATGGTGAGAAAATATTTACTCAGAAGGCCATTTGCCATTGCTAGCGGAAAAAATTCTTGCTCAGGTTTTAAGTTATATCTGCTTGTACAATTCCTGAAAAAAGAAAATGAAGTTCTGCAGCCAGAAAGTGGTGCTTTCCACTGGCTGGACCTGGATTTTCTTTTTCTGGCCTAGACTTTGAGCTGTACCTATTTCAAAATCAGAATATCTCAAGTTTTGCAGCCACACAAAAATGGCAGAGCCAAATACAGCACTACTGTTCCAGAATATTGTTTCTAAGATCATGCATGTTCTAGCTTGTAATTATAGTTGCAAAGGCTTTTCCTGATCCTATCTTGTAGGAAGTTCCAGCCCCTTTGTGTTGCTCTTACTGTAAAATCTCAGTCCTCCCAGCTTTCACTTCTAGACCTCTTCATAAGTTGCTACTAGTGTTGCATACTGTGGACTTTTAAGTTCCATTTCCAAATCTTTATTAGTAATTACTGTAGCCTGTGTGTCCTAAATTTGGAGGATAGCTGATTTCCTGCTCCCTCCTTTTGCTTGATTATGTCTTGGGAGCCTAAAATAAAGTTTCTTATGGGTTTCTCCGACATTAGCTGTTTGTCTTTGTTTCATCAAATCATCCGCATTTCACGCCTTTTCCTTCCATCAAGTGCCAATATTTGCTTTGCAAGCTGTGACCCAAGTGGAGGTTTTGGAAGTGTTCTCTATGCTTGATTGACATGGCAAGTTGGTTTTCAAGTCACTTAAGTTCATGAACATCTAGAACTACATCATGAGAAGTTCAATGAACAGAATATACACTGAACTAACAAAGAAGGTTAGGGTAGATTCCAAGGGTGCACCTAGATGGATAGTAAACAGTAAGGGGTTTGATTATTTTCACAGAAAACATGGTTATTCTTTCTGCGATGCATTTTGGGAGATGCAGACATGGGACACCGAATTAGTAGCAATACTAATCATCTTCCTTTTTTGAAGAAAAAGGAAAAAAAAAAAATCAATCATTGCCTAGACCCAAGTTAATTAGAACTGAAAGCTTAATAAACCGTCTCACACCTTATATAAATCCTGATTTCTGCACCCTGACGAACAATCGAGTCTGCAAAAGCATTTAAAGACCTGATGCACACTGCAAGCTGATTGTGTGTGGCTGATTAGTTTCAGGTGGTTTAAACTCCTGTTTGTAATGGCATTTCTTCCCTCCATTGCTTTATTATGAAAACAGCAAACTATTCTGCTGTTTGCTCTATACGCAAGGCTTTTGCTGTGTTTGCATCATGAGCTCTATCCTTGGTTGGTGGTGCATTCAAATCCCAAGCAATGATCTATTGACATTTGAACTTCCTCATGAGGATTTTTCTGTACAAAATGTGTTTTTACCTTTTTCTTTTCTTCTTGTTTAATTATTACTACACATGGAGGAGACTTTTTCTGGTTATGTTTGTTGGGAACAATAAGTGGTAATGCCTTTATTAATTACTAGAGGACAACAGAGAATAAAAATTTTAATGGGATATAGCCTATGGACTTGCAACTTGTGAAATTTTGCCCCACTTGAGTTTAATGATGAGCTATCAGTTCATATAATGACTAATGAATTACAGCATTTCTTTTAGTCACATAAAAAGGTTGCCTGGTATGATCTGTTTGGATTTTTACTAGTGAAAATCAAAGGAAGGTCCAAAATAAAAAGTTTCACATGTTTCCTAGTAAAAGAGACAAGCAGAGGAAGATAGAATCTGGCCCCACAATGTTTGGAAGTGGTTAAAAGGTCTTATCTAATTCTTCCATCTTTCTTTTCTAGAGAAAAAGAGGTCCTTTGCATTTGTCTTTACATTGTCTCACTGATTATGAACTTACTATGACAACGTTAGAAGAACTCTAGCCATCTCTCATGGAAGAATTGGCAGGCCTTCCTAAGTAAATTTATGTAAGATAGTTGGGAGGATCCTATTTGCACTTTCCAATTTCAATCGATGATCCCTTATTGATAGGCCCTTTGGGATTATCTTAAGGATGGTCCCTTTCTTGATTGCTTCAGTCCTGCGATTGAATACCTAGTCTGTCTCATTAAGTATCATGATCCCCTTGATACATAAATGTGTTTCCAAAGGCCATTTAGATTAGATCTATTTTCTATACCTACAACTGAATTCACAAATTCAACTCTAACTGAATAAAAAAAAAACCATTACCCAAGGCACTGTTGACATGATAATTAATAACTTTGATTGTAGCTTTCTTGTCATAAACTATAATTCAGTTGCATATTTCAAAAGTAGAACTTTAGACCCGGTAATTCTGGTTAGCAAACAATATGACTGTTCTAGCCAAAGTGAAAAGAGTTTGAATTTTAGTTACATGGAAACCTGTTCCCCCTAAAAGTACTAACATTTCTGGCTTCCTATTTATCACATTCTTTTCTCATTTGCACATAAACATCATACAATCTGTCACAAAATAAGGTGATTCATCCATTCATTTCTCACTCTGCTTCCTGCATATGCTTCCTAGACAGACAATTATGGTTCAGGTAACTGTTTTTCCACCTTCCAATAAGCTTTTGGTGATATTCCAACCTGAAACAGCGCAAACATTGATTGGGCCATGAGCTTCTTGGCCACTTCTGCTTTTTTGGACATCCAAACTCATCCTTGAAATTGTGGGGTTGTTTGGATGAGCAGAAACAAGTTGAGAAAAACGTATTGTTCTCAACATTTGTCTTATCCAAATGACCTTTCACTTTCACTTTGCCATTCATATTCTATGTATAATGAGGAATATACCTGTTGTTAACTGTTAAACTTTGACAAAAATATTGGCATACCCTTTTCGGCTGATATGCTATGAACCAAAAAATTCAAAAATATAATCTTGTTTTGACCATTGGTTCTATGCTGCGAAAATCTTGATCTTCAATTAGACGATGAAGAATTTAATGAAGGACCACAGTGGTTGACATTCAAGATGAAAGAAGTCTAAATATTGGAAGGGCAGGATTTATTTTTCTAGCTTATTTTGAGCACATGGTCTGTCAATGGTAGGCCACCACACTGTTCAATTACTAGACCCCGGTCCCCACATCAGCAACTCAAGTTGCAAACATACTATCCAGATCACAATTTTAATATATTGTTTTGGTGGCTGCTGAAACTGTTTATGATTGATCAAGTCACGACGGTGTGAATATTTTGATTTTGGATGAGCAGGATTTTCCATTCATCGAATTTTGGGGATGGTCTATCTATGGTGGGCCCACCGAATCGATATCACCGACCCAGGTCCCCACTTTAACAAATCAAGGCGTGAAGATACTATGCAGACCACAGTTTTAAGATGCTGCTTTTATGGTTGCTGAAGCTTGCTCTATGATTGATACATCACTTTTAACAGTGAAATTTGTGAATACCTGAAATGGAGTCAAGTCATGCAACAGCTTCAATTCTAATGCTTTTTTGACCCTTTGGGTGTTTGGGACATGAATATCACCTAAAGAGGTTTGCAAAAAATAAAATATAAAAATATTCAGCAGTGTGTTTAATGGAGTTATCCACTGTTTTACGCTTTCTCCAATTCCATCCATGGAACTGCCACTTTTCAGAAACAGAAAACAGTAACAAAATAGAAAGGCCACATTACACCTTCTTGTGCACCAAAGAAGCATAATAATAATAATTTCTAAACATTTCATAAACCACAACATGCATACAAATGCTGTATACTTGTATACAATTATCTTACATTGTTACAATAACCCTTGCATCTTAAATTGTTACAATAACCATTACATTTCATAGTTCTTATATACTATTATCTCAAATGATTACAATTATCTGAATTGAGAGCTGGTACTTGATTTAGGGGTAAATCATATCCGTGGAATGTGGATATAAAAACTATTGATCCAATTGCTGACAGGCACACCTGGTAGATAGATATACACAAAGCTTGAAATTTGAATATATTATACATATATACCTGTCTTCTCATCCCTTTCAGATTTCTAAACATAACTACAAGTCTCTTGACCAAACCCCAGCCTGGATTCCTTACTGTCATAAACAACCCTCAGATTCTTCTGCTGATAATTGCCAATAATCCCAATCTCATCTTCAGAAGAGAGGCTAGCAATAGCCAGGCAGGCCTGATCCCTCCTCACAAAATAAAAGACCCCGTCAATATCCACATTCACTTCAACACCACCCTCAAAATGAAATTTAAGTGTAGGAGTGTTCACTTCTGTATATTTACTCAAATCAAAGCAAGTATCCAGGATTGAGAAGGCAGGAGCTGAAGGGTACCTAGAAAATTGCTTCAAGAACTCATCCCTCAACGCCGTGTAAGCGGTTGGAGAAAGTCTAGTAATCACGGTTCCAGAATCAATTAGGAGTCCACTGCCACTAGAGAACGCAGAGGCTTGTAAAGCCACCCCGCCGATGCTAATGCCAGTAAGATTGAGCGAGTAGAGTGTTGGTAGCTGAGGATTTGGGACCATCCTAGTGAAAGAAATTGGAGTGGTGTTTCTGTAGACAGAGGAATTGTCTCCTAGAATTAGAGAACCAGAGGCACCATAGTCTTCTGTTGAGGGTAAGCAGTATGAGAAAACTCCTCCAAATTGCCATGAAGTTTGAGCAACCAAGGAGAGTTGGCTCCTGCCCAAGCCTATCAAGCCGGCCGCCCCGCCAAAAAGGCCTTGATTACTCTGGCCACAGCCAAAGATGAAGTTCTTCACTAGAGTGCCGCCGAAATTCAGGCTATCACTGCCTAGCTCACCACTGGTGTGGGAGCCATCACCATAGCTGACAATGTAATTGCAGGCAGACCCATCTGTGCCACAAACACCTGAATTACCAGTCGCAAATTCCAGGGTTCCACAAGTAGACGAGTTGCAGAGAATTGGTCTATATGAAGGGGAGGTGGCAGGATTGAAGAGTGGGTCTTCTTGGGTGTAACATGATTTGCAAGGCTCGCATTGGACCCATGTCAGTTCACTTCCTGTGTCGACGATCACTGTCATTTTCTTTCCTCCCAATTCAACTGCCACAACATAGTTTAGAATATTCAGTTGTTTACCTGAAGCCAACGGAATTTGAGCTTCAGAAAGATCTTCGAGCAATCCAGAAGCTGCATTTTTTATCCTCAATTGCAATGACTTTACTCGTAAATCATCAGCAATTAACCGTTTCTGAGATTCATCATCCCAGTTCTTGTTCTTGCCTGAGCAGAAGCCATGGTGTTTCATTTCTAGTATTGTCACACCCTTTTCACTTCCTGTAAATGAAACCAAAGAAACAATAGAATGAAAAATAAGCCTAAGAACATGATGTGTATTTTGAATCTGAGCTTTGAAACCTGCTCCTACACCAAGATCATTAGAGATTGCACAAAACATGCAAGTTCAGCTCATTTGGAGCTCTTTTTTTCTTCTTCTTTTTCATAATGAGAAGCTTCTCATTAACACTGAAATACCCAAAAAACAGGTACTAAAAAAAAAAGGCATTTCAAATATATTAGTATTGAGGATGGTGTCTAGACAAGAAACCACATTAGTTGGGACTTGGGATACTACTTTTAGGAAGTCCCCAAAAACAGCATCTCTCTGAGTTCCATTTCTGTTCCCTGCTGACCCAAACCCTTTAAACTGATTCTGCTTATGGGTACACTCTAACAGATCCAAAAATAGTGACCATTCTCACTCAAACAACCTAAGAATACACACACGAACACAAAAAAAGCACACACCAACCAACATTTAGAAGAAAACCTAACAAAAGCTGAAAACCCAGCAAAGAACATATACTAATTTGTGTACTTTCACTTCAATAAAACATACTTGGTTTCTGTGGCCAACACCTTTGATTGTGAGTCTGCTGCTCTCTGCGTAAAAACTTGAGCAAATCCAACTGTTTCTTCTCTTGGGAGCAATTTACAGTAGCGTCAGTGGTGAAAAGAAGGACAAAAATGAGGGAGTGCATTAATGGCAGAAGGGGTGTGGCTTCTGCCATTGAGGGGGTTTGGAGACAAGAACCAAAAGGCAATGAGATGGGTGGTGGTGTTGGTAGAGGGAAAGGAGTAGAGAGGGAAAGGAAGAGGAGGGAGAGATTCTTGGGTGTTGGAGTTTGGCATGAGAACAAGGAGGAAGGGCTGGCTTTTGGACCCACTTGTGCATGAGAATTATTGGCCTTTCACGTGCATAAACTCAACAAAGTCAGCTGTTAAAGGGCCTTATGATGTATAGATAAAATAGAGAGAGAGAGAGAGAGAGAGAGAGAGAAGGGAGAAGAGGTCATGCATTGGAATCTAGAGACATTAAAAAGAGAAACCAGAGAGCACTAAGCATGTTGTATGTGGCCCATGTGTGAACACAATCATCCCATTTGAGAAGAATTATATGGTCCTGACTCCTGAGCCAATGTACACTTTCCAAGAGGCTCAGGACCCCAGATATTTATATTTATAGGTTGGCCCAGTGGTATGCAGCAAAGGGAGACCATCTTTTTTTTTTTTTTTTTTTTTTTTTTTTCAGCTTGGGGAGATACTCAAATACCCACACACTTCCCCTAGTCCCTAACGAAGAGAGTTACGGATCAATCTCTAATTGTTTCTGTAGAAAGGGAGATGTCCCAAACTTATATATAAAATATTTTTTTATCAGTACAAAATAAACCTACCCCCCAAAACTTTACTTCTTAGGGTCTAAAAGTAAGCTAAATTTAGATCTTGTAGTATGGTGCATATTTCTCTTTTGCAAATCAGGGTCAATTAAATAGTAATTGTGGTCGCCCACCTAAGAGTTGGTGGAGTGGCATAATGCATGAATTTGCTCTCCACTTCTTGTATTTGAAACTACTCCTAATTTACCCTATATATATTTGTGTCAGTTTAATGCGCGCCAACCAGGAAACTAATCCTGTTAGTGCAAAGAGCTCAGAGATACCATGTCATGAAAAAGGTTGGTTGATGCCAATTGAGGGAGAATTGAGCATTGATAGGTAAAGTTAATCATAAATGGTTTCAAGTGAGCCCCACAGGCAAGCCCATTATTACAAAACAGCCGTCAAGTTGCCCTGATATTTTTGGCTGTCATGACGACGTAGAATTTCCACCAGTTCGTTATTCTTTTTTGTTTTGCTTGTACAAGCAAGGCATAGACATGTTTGGCTATCCAAATTGTTGAAGTGGTGGGTCTAACAGATTGAGAAGGTTGGAAATGTTACAAAAATGATGAGTTTATCTTAGATTATGATTAAATTATATTTTCAATTATGATGTGATTGAGATTATATTATGTTATATTGATTGATTTTAAGTCTTAGTATATCCATCTTTGATCTCGAATATATCTGAAGATTCGGTTCAAGATAGAACGGAATGGAGAAACAAAATTCATGTAGCAGACCCCAACATAGTTGGAACAAGACTTTGATGATGATGATCTCGAGTATATCTCTATTGGAATCTACTTTGGATGGGCTAGATGCCAGAAATTTGAGCTAGTCGATATATCATCGGATTGTGCTGGCTGGCTAGATCTTAGATAAAAAGTGCCAGTTTTGGATCCAAAAAACATATTATAACAGATGGATCGATCTTGGAGTTGATCAAATATATGATTCCATCAAACAACGCTTTGAGAATCAGGTGATCAGATAAGTTGATCAATTCTGTTGAGCTGAAACTCCAGCATGTTACAGTTTGGTTCAATCAAAATCACTGCTAAATTATGTGTTTCAACTGTTAAATTATTCAAACCATTTGTGATGATCAATTTTCTAAGAACCCACCATGTGAAAAAAAAATTAAAAATGATAAAAGATTTTTCAGACTTTAAATTGCTATTAGTTTCAATTTAGGGTTTGAAAAAAGGTAAATTTATCAATATACTCTTACAGAATTGAGTCATATCTTAGACCTCTTATCTTTTTATACAGTTTCTTTTCTTTTTAGATATGTTTTTATTAGATTTAAATATTTTTAATTATTATGTAATTTTAATGTCATGTTGATGGATATGTCTTTTATGATGATGAAATATGAGGTGATGCTAATGGTCATAATTCAATCAGAATGAACCACATTGATTGGCCCCTGTTTGAGCACACATTGGCCTTTGAATCAATGGTGGTCCAGTTTCCAAAACATTGAAGGAAACACTAGCAAAAAATTTCTCATGTGGGCCACTTACTTCTCATCCAAATTGAGTTATAAATTAATATTAATATTCAAATAAGTATTAAT
Source organism: Litsea cubeba (assembly GCA_012931725.1). Classification (NCBI taxonomy): domain Eukaryota; kingdom Viridiplantae; phylum Streptophyta; class Magnoliopsida; order Laurales; family Lauraceae; genus Litsea; species Litsea cubeba. Next base: position 10,491,733 of record CM022945.1, on the reverse strand, counting down.
TAGTACAAAAATGAATTAATTAAATTCAAAACCCATTTGTATAATCATAAAAACACAAATTCATATTGTAACATAATAAAATAAATAAAAATCCATATATAGAGATTAGTAAATATTTGTAACTTCATTTGTGGTTCTCCCAGCTTAAACCTGCTTGTATATTTAGTTATATGTTTATACAAATTTGAACTGATTTAAGTTTAGTTAAATGCTCACTTGTAAAGTATAGGAAGTCTACTTGTAAAGAAAACTACCAAAATATCCTTTCACTGATAATCAAATTAGATCTTTAAGTGGGCCCAACTAAATAACATAATCATTGTGGGATTACATAACAAGCGTAATGACAGTGTCCGTAATCATTGGGATATGCCTCAAAAGAGAATCCTAGCCTTTCACTCCTACTCAGGTGTGGACCCATGATTTTCATTTGAAGGATGCGGATCATGATAGGTAGTTTGGTTTTTAGGACAAATCAAGAATTTTCATGTGAATTTTATTTGTACTGTCATTATCGTACCATCCATAAAGTGGGACTCACAGCGATAATACTTGGCAGGGACACTGTCATCATCCACATTGTTTGGTTCTCCTGCTTGTACATCATGTCATCAAGCCTTTTAAATTTGTGGTAGTTCACGGTTGGAATTAGTTAAGCTTTTTGGTAAGTTTCTAATCACTTGTCCTTTTGAAGGCTACATATTGTACAGGATACAACCACTAGGTTTTATTGTCACTGTTGGATTAGGTTGATATTTGGTGACACATTTCATGTGTATAGGCTAGTCAAATGATCTTGGCCTAATGTACAAGGGTTGTTTGTTTCCACCCTTTTACAATATAGGTAAATGAAGTGTTATAACATGGGTAATGGTTACACATAACTTATGTATGCCCGGACATATTCATATATTATATAAATAAATGAAGTGTGAAAATGAGCCCAAAATTTATGCATCTCAACAAATGGTAAAAATTTATGTGTCCCATGTACATCTAAAGCAAGTGGGCATGCTATAGTGACACTGACTGATTTTAACATCCCATGGGAATCATCAAGTTGCAACATTTTTTTTTTCCAATTTTATGGGCCCTTAATTCACAATCCGAACCATTAGTCTCCTTTAGAAGGTCAAGGCAAAGGGGGTTAACTTCATATGGATTTTGATAAATTTGTGAAATACTTTAAAGTACCATTAGATCTACATTTCTAGATGACTTACATGGGCTCTTAATTCATGATCTGAACTCTTTTTCTTATTTATACGAGGTTAAAAACAGTTACGGGATCAAATTTCATGCGTTAACTCATCACGAGTTTTGAAAAATTTGTGAAAAACATAAAACCATTGGATGTGTTCAGATTCACACATGAAAAGATGTGAAAATGAAAAATAGTGAAATATATTTTAAATCATGTATATCATTTGCATATGTAAATAATTTGAAAGTGCCTCATTTACACATGTAAATAATTTACACGGCGAAAAAAAAAAAAAACGTTATTAGCTATTCATCTTATCAATTATGTTATTATTATTATTATTATAAAAATTCAACAGTGAAAAATGTTCACACCAGCATATATAAATTGCTCATTATGCACCACTCAACTACATGAGTACTTTTTTAATAGGGTGTTGGCGACGCACAGATGACAGCTTTAAAGATGGAGATTGATGGATACATTACAAGTGGCCCACCATGAATGACTCATGGCCTCATTTATCAACCCAATTTTATCATCTTTAATGTCCTTTTAAGAAGAGTAGGCACAATATACACTTCTAGTAAAGACCCGTTTGCTTGGGAAAATTTCATGTCTAAGTAAAATTTGACATTCTCAAAGTTTTTTTTTTTTTTTTTTTTACCCCAAACGAAAAGGCTGGGATTTAAAAGAGAGTCCACATACATACGAGAAGGTAGCTCACTCAAATGAGAAGGAGGCCCGTACAACAAAAAAGAAAGCCCACACAAGTGAAAAAAGAGCCCGCTCAAATAGAAAGATGTGACGTTCCCGGGGCAGCCCCGGACATCCTCAAAGTTGGGGCACTATGAATTCCACTTAAATTTGAAATTTATGTTTGATTCTAAATCTGCAACAAGATTGGATCATCATAACCACCCATCCTCGCACTGGTTTGGAACATTGATGATGCTTGGTTGATCTATCCATCTGATGGATCCATGACAAACTGTTGTATGGAATGTGGAATCCTTTTTAGTGGGGGTAAAAAGGCCGCTTCATGTGGTAATTTATGTTCACCCCATCACAAGTGAATCCTTATATTTCCATCAATCCTCCTTGCTCATGATGTACTTTTGGCATATGAATGGGGATCACTGGCCTGCTATATAAAAGGTCTTTTTAATTTTTTTGGTACCTAGCTTAGGGAGTTGGGACCCGTGATAACATCTGCACAGATAAGGAGAAAGCATGCTAACACGTAAAGAAAGTCAATATAAGTGGGAAAGAAACCGCTCATGCATGGACGGGCAGCATATAGATAAAATTCCAAATTAAATAGATGAGATGCGGGATTATCAACCACCCGTTTTCATCATTAGAAGAAATAATATCGAACAATTACCCATTTTGAATGTTTCTAGTGGCATTAGATGGAACTCTTTTTTATGTTTAACTTCTTAAGTAAGATGGGCCACATTTTCGTGTCCGATGTCTTATGTTGGTCATGATCCATTTGTTACACTCCGAAGACTCTTTCTTCTTGTTTTCGAGCAGTTAGAATAGTTTGGTGCTTTTTTTTGGATCACAAGGATATATTTGCGCAATGAGAGGATTTCATTTTCCCTAAAATAGTGTGATAGAGATAGAAATCTAGGCTGCTGATTCTTACAGAAAATCGAAATCCTTTTCATTGAAGAAGATTTTCTTTCTATCTCTTTTACGAGAAAAACAAGTTACACTAAATAATAAAATAAGAAAATTAATATTGGCACTTCTTTTCTTTTTTTTTTTTATGAAGGCATATCAGTTTCCTAAAACAATAAGCTACAAAAGATAATCAGAATCCTCCCAAATGCAGAACTCTCATCCCACAAATGCAACCAAGATTGGACACAATGCAAAATTAGAAAATGGACCCAACTTCTCTATTGATTTTATGATCCTGGCCGTCCAAAATGATGCCCATCAAATGGACGCTCAAAAGGGCGAAATGATCTGGTGCGTTAATCACCCACCCAATTAGTTTTGATATTCCGATGACATGGACGGTCCTGATCGTTTCATGAATCAAGGCCATCCTATTTCAGGTGGATCCCATCTTTATCCTGGATGCAGCTCTAGTCCTTGCATTTCCCTGCATCTTTATATTTCTTTTCAGATCCCTCTCCATTCCAATCATGGGGTGGTGGCCCACCTCTTTTCCATATACTCCCAGGGCACATGTTGTTTTCATGGACTAGGGCTATGGCTAACTTGGTTTGGCTGTTAGTACTTAGGATTGGATATTTTGCCTTTTTAACTGTTTTTGGCAACCAATTTCTTGTCTCTATCATGTGGGCCATGTTTATGACTCACATGTGGCCCATATGATTATTACTTAAATTCTGAGGGGTAACTTTTGGCCTAGAACACGGTTTGTATCCGGAGGTTGTGTGTTCGAAACTGCACTACCACACTAGGAATATAAGGGAGTTTACTCAGCTTCCCTCCGGGCCCACGGGGATTAGTCTAGTCCAAAGGGTTGGAAACACTCCGATGGCAAAAAAAAAAAAAGAAAAAAAAGAGGCCACAGGAAGAACACATCCATCCAATATTTTTCTTTTTGCCTTTATATGGTTATTTTTGTGGGGGTCCGCACCAGTGGGACCCTCTAGAACCCACTTTCAAATCATTTGATCATTCAGCTTGCTATCTTGACCATCATGGATGGTGCATGGATGGTCTGGTCCACCAATTTTCTCTTTAGAAGTGCACAAGTGAAGTGGAGGATAAAAGTTGGCTCATACTTGGGTCCTATATATGCTGATCTGTACTCATGAGAGCTGATTGTAACCAGTGGCCTTTCGATTTGCCAAAAGCCAAGATGCTGTTTTAGTGGGATTATTTCATGTGTTAATGATATTAGGATTATAGAATTATTTGCATCCATCTAAATAGGTGGGCACTAATCACTATTACAACTATGATGGGTGCAATTTGTTTTTTTGTCAGTTTTTAGCTCCTATGAAATAACATAGTTGCCAAAAAGATTTTGCTCTTTTTAGATTCTTGGAGTCCACCAGTATTAATATTTTTTAGGCCCTGTTTGTTTTGCATAAAATATGTATGAGTTTATGTCTTCAAGGGGTGGAAATTGGAAAATATATATACAACAATTCAAATTTCAAATCTTAAGAAAATTAAGGTCTATTATATGTTTCACCTCTCATCTTGTATCATTCATACTTCATCGCTTTAACAATCCTCGTTGGTGCTCATTTAAGCATGAAATCTTATGTGTTCAATCCCAATATAATCTAATGCAAATAAATAGTCCTTAATTCTCTAAGTACAACCACTATTGGTCTGCAAATATTTTTCTTTTACTCTTATAAATACTCATGCACACACCCTATTTGATCCCCGATTATTTTTGTGGAACATATAATGCCTCGCCACTTCAGTGGATTTGTATATTAGAGCTTGCTGTACGTAATTGCCTTAAATTAATATTTAAAAAAGAAAGATACAAAATATTCAACTTCAAAATCTGTTAGTTGATTGAATGGAATTGTTTGGAGAAGATATTTATTAGATGTTTATGATCTTTTTGTTCTTCATATTTCTATTTTTCTATAGTTACCTTTTCATATTTCTATTTTTTTAATTATTCTTTTTGTAATTCTTTCATATATTGATCTCCAATTAGGTTGAGAAAAACTAAGATTTGGCTCACAACAGGTGGGCACAACTGTTTCATATTACAGTTTTTTTTCTTTCGTAATTATACATCGGTGGTTTGCAAAATCAACTATCAAATTTTAAGAACTAATTTAGAAAAAAGATTATTTGATAGTCATTTATGGATATTCACATTTTTTTTAATTTTATTCACTTCTAGAAATACATTTCTCAAAATACTCACGCAAACTAGCCCTTAATAAAATCCCCCCTAAATTAAAATTTTTAAATCTATCAAAGACGGGAAACAAATAAACAAGAAAAAAGTAAAAAGCATACACTTATTATTCTTCTTCAATAATCATGACCAAAAACTTCTCTTCTACCTGAATCTAGGGTCTTACAAGTTACACATTCACTGAATTTCTTTTTTATGACTTTATTGTTAATGTACTGTTGTACCATGTCATGTTGCATTATTGTACAATGTCATAGATCTTTTTAAGAAGAACATGGGCACTAACAGACCGTATAGTGACACTTCTGCAAGTGGGCCTGTCTTGTTGGTGCATGTATGCTTGCAGTTGCAGACTTTGGTCTTTCATGTGCAGGATTGGGAATATTTTTCTCAACTGCATCCACATTCCTATATGATGTGATCTTCATGTATGTGTGTTTTATAACTCTTTTACAGCTGCATGCAGGGATTCAATCATCATATTTAATTTTGTGAGGAAGGGAGGTGGTACTGGACTCTCATAGCCATAGGTGAAAATTCTTCTATTGATATAACAGAACTTTTTTAGACAAATGCATTTTTTATTGTTTAATACAAAAGCTTTGTTGCAAGTAAAAGGCAACGCATTTTTTATGAGTCGGGAGGAAAGTTTTTTTTTTTTTTTAATAGATGAGAATGTGAAAAGAAACTTACTCTATGACGGACGCTTCACAAATGTGTCCCACGGAAGCATGCTTTATGGCCACACGATACAAATGTGGCCTAACTTCATTCTTGTCTTTCACAATCGTGTAAATGCAGACATATGCGCCAATGTTACATTGATAAGATCAAAGACTCGCATTATAGTCTGTTTCTTTACTAGGTTCATGATGAGAATTTACTATGTTGGGGCTTTTGTGACATCTTGTCCTATGACACTTGAAATGTCACGTTTCTTTCATAGGTTTTCAAATTATAGCCACCTAAAAGATTTCGAATAAACTTTTGATATTTCTGAAATTCCACTCTCTATGTATTTTATTGAATCTCAAATGCACCAATGAGAGGAGGGATTTGAGACTCCATCTAAAGGTATAATTTTTCGAGAATTTGAAATTGCCCTGGACATAAATATTTCTTAAAATATTGATAAAGAAAACATGCCTATACATGGTACTTCTTTCTGCATATGACTTGGCCCAAAACAAGGGCCCACCACCTCAGAGTATCTAGTTAGGGTGTGCAAAACGTGATAAGACCTGCACACTTGAAACTACAGCTTGGATTCTTAGGCATATTAACCTGGTCCACCTTATGTGCAGTACTGATTAACAATCAGGTGTACTATTACCACTCGAGGATTAGTAAGAAAGGCAACTGCTCAAGTTGGATTGGGTCTACGTCGATTTAAACCTGATCCAACCAACATTTATCCTGTCCCGTATCCAACCTGACCCGTGACGGGTTTTATGATGGTGGTACCGAACTCACCTAGTGGCACTTATGGGGTCAGGTGAGTTTAATAGCGGTTGTATTCTTTTTATTTGAAAAAAAATAAATATAAAAAATTTAAGAGATAACCCTAAAACCTTTAGTTTATATATTCCATCTGCTATTGCTCTACCAGTTGTCCTATGGAAGCTTTGTGTACACAACTTCACTATGGGTTAAGCAAACTAAAATTCTAACTTAACTCGAGTTAAAACCCAACTTGAATCCGCCAAACCTACTGCCAAACCTTCCTCTAATTGGAGAGGGCAGGCCCCTCTTTATATCCAACCCGTTGCCATTTCTAGGGATTGGGTACTATTGATTAGGGACTTGGTGATGTGTGTGAGTGCATGAATTAAAAATATACATATTTCATGATTTTTTAAAGATTTTTACTATATAACGATCTTTAGATCTAACATTTGCCCCAAAACAATCCAAACTTAAGTATCTTCCGCAAAGTTGTTTGTATAATAACGGTGAGATATCACACGGCCTTTGAATATTGCACAGGGCGATATGTGTAGTATTACACGACCCTAAAATAACGCACCAACAGCTTCATGGAAAATCTTTAAATACTGACGGTAATATCGTCGGGCAAATATCAAATTTAAGAGCCAGTATATGGGTAAAATCCCTTTCCTAAAATATTTCTCATGAGATTTTAGGAACTTCATGATGTACAATTTAATTTTTTATGTAATTTGTTCTTTATTTGTTTATTTTTGTCAATCTACAGCTCAATGCAATCGAAAAATCTGGAGAATCTTTCTGGAGTACACCATGCATAATGCCTATTTTTTAATATCTTCTCTTTAAAGAAGGTGGACAGCACGGATATTCCCAATTTAGTGGACATCCAAACAGGTATTACAAGTGCGACAGCATGAAATTCAAAGTAGTTGAATAGGATCCTATGAACAGGGTTGTTTTCGTAATTTCATTTTTCATCAATCCACAAGGAATGTGATTTTCACGTGCGAATGCTCTCACATGCGTCCCGTCTAAGGTGAATCTGTTTTCTCTAAAGTTCCCACTCACAACAAATCTGTGAGGCTCCTCGCATTTGTCAAATGTCTAAACCACAAAATTAAAATTCTCCCTTTTGGAGGTGGCTCTAAGCCTCTAACATGAGGCTGGTCACTCTTACAATATTTATTTTTGAAAAATTAAGATGATTTTCACCTATGCTCTTTTTTTTTTATTTACTATCGGAGGGGGCTGGACTAATCCCTCTAGACTTAGAGGGAAGTCGGATAAACACCCCTGTAACCCCAAAGTGGTAACACTAGTGGACTCAACATTTGATTCATGAAGAAGGGAGAATCGGGGGTTGATACCAACACCACTAGCTCCAAAAGAGGGAGAAACCGTGGTCCTGACCACTCGGCCAACTCCTTGGAGTTATTTTCACCTATGCTTATGTAGTATGGATACATGGCGATCGATTATGAGACCCAATGAAATTTAGAGGGTAATTTATCTTTGGAGACGATTTGGATGAGTACTTCATTTGAAAGCAGAATACATCAAAAATCTTTTTAATCAATCCAACGGTGGGACTAATTCTTGTCTTATGACTTGTAAGAGTGAGATTTGGCATATAAATAAAGTCTTTAAAAGATGAGGAGGCCTTACAAATGGCTGCTGAGCCGAATATTTGGACTCGGTGAGTTTGGCAAGTGGGGGAAGGGCCGAAACATACACCGCGGGAGCACAAATGAGACCGTAATCCCCAGGCACATGAGCAGTGGCTTAGCACAACTTCTTTCACCCTTTGAAAACGACCCTAATCCATTTTTTTGGATTACACAAATGTATCTGCCCTCATCATCCAATTCCAACATAACTGAAAACTGATGTGATTACTATCACATGAGAACAATATAACAAATCCTAGAAACTCCATCTAAGAGCTTTTATGTAGTTATAACCTCCAACCTCCACCGTTCAAGATGAAATTCCATTTTCCTTTAATTTTTAGTTTCATAGAGTGGGTTCCACCACTCTATTAAGCAAATAATGAAAACATGATGAGTCAGGATCGTGTGAGTCCTTAAATCACGCTGTCAATGAGGGAATTGATCATAATCCGTCATGTCACCGCATGCAATCTGCTGTACACACGAGGCTGCTAAAATTGAGATGGTGAATTGTGATTGGTCCGCTCATAGAAAAATGTGAAAAAGCCTTAACGATCCCAATTCAAACATGATATGCCATGTCAGCGCCACCAGTCAAATTTCCAATCATATTATGGACCCAATGCTTAGACTCATCTTGGACGGTCTAGATTATCTCTAAGTGGCCGTCAAAGAAACAATAGTTATAAGCGAGAGTGCAGCTATTCATATACTCCCGCAGTGCATGTTCCTATAAAAGGCTCTTCGTTGCCGACTCGCCCTTTACCAGCGAAAGAAGGCGAAAACGAAGAAGAACACGGAAGCGGAACTTTCGGAATCAGCGATCTTCGACCGAAACGCGTGCAGAGATTTTTTTTGTTCGAATTAGGGTTTCATCAAATCGAAGGAAGAAGGATCCAATCTTTCTCTTGTTCTATTCAATCGTCCCTCAAGTCTTTCAAGTGATTTCGATGGTTCAGCTCGAAAATCCCGGCAATTTCAGGCCGGCATCCGAATCTCAACTCCACAGCAAGCCGCCTGTGAAGTTGGAGATCGAAGATTCTCTCGATGAAGAAGACGGCCCAATCAGTAAGCGATCCAAGATCTCCGCTCCTCTCCAGCAGGTTTGAAAATTCCTTTTCCCCCAAATTTGATGATGTTGTCTTTCTTTTTCTTCTTCTTCTTCTTCTTTGATTTTGATTCAGCTAGGGTTTGGAATGTGTTGGGATTTTTCTAATTTTTGAAATCTTTGAGAGGTGATGGAAATTGTTGTGTTGTTTGTAACTATATACTGATTCTAGCATGATGTTCTGTTTCTTTCTGTTTTTTTTATTTGATTTAGAGTCAGCTAGGGTTTGGGATGTGTTGGTTTTTTCTAATTTTTAAAGGCTTTGAGAGGTGATGGAAGAAATTTTTGTGTTTTGTTTGAAACTATATACTGATTCTGTGCTATTTAGGGTTTCTTCCCTTCCTTCTTATTGTTGATTCCTGTAGAAAATTATATATTGTCTTAGAAGGTGGAGAAGAAGGGGCGGATGAGTTGGTTTCATAAAAATTTTAGGGATGAAGGGTGAGGGTGCTATATATATATTTTTTTTTTTCTGATGGTCTTGGCAATGGAGGAGGTGGTCGTGGGTTTCCCATTGATTATGTGATAGACTCTGTGCTGTTGGGCATTCCTGTGGTATAATTGTAATTACCCATAAATCAATTTATGCGATTTGGACAGCGGATAGAATGCAAACTGTGACATCTTTTAATGGTAATAATCACTGAAGTACTAGTATTTGTTTGTTTGGGCGTTCTTTTTTGTGAAAATAGCTGTTTACTTCTGGAGGGATTTTTTCCGCATAAAGTACTTTGTATTCTGGGGCATTTGTTGTTCGGGGTCAAGGACGTAAAGAACAGTTGCCTTTCGCTGACATGAGCATTTGTTGGTTATGCTTCTTGTAGAAGTTAGGTGCTCTTTGATTATGGTGAACTTTATGGCAAACAGACAAGGAGAAGTTCTTTTGTCTATGCCATTTCCAATGAATGATACTTGTTTGTCAAATAAGAAACTAAATGATAAGGTAGAACTTTGGAGAAAGACATTTAGTTGAATGGGTTGAAAATTAATGAAGGAGGAGAGGATATATAGACTATAGGGTGAAAGTTTAGTGGGTCTGACATTAAGGAAGATGAGTTGGTTACAATTGATTACAGATACTGAGTGCTGCAGTATCTGTAGAAGTGAATGTTGAATTGTTGATCCAAAATAAGGGTTTTATGCAATTGAGTTGCATACTAAAAATATGACCTACAGAAGGCGGGTAGCTTGAAGATGAGCTAGTGCAATGTTGTGTGATCATTGGGGATCACATCTGTCAGAAGGGGCATTTTTTTTATAAGATAGTAGTTATAACTTAGACTTTAGTAAGCTGAATGTTGGACAATGAAGAAAATGCACGGAGTTAAACTACACATAGCGGAGATGCATATTCCAAGGTGGACATGTGGAGTTACAAGAGACGATATAATTAGAACTTGGTTTACCAGAGAAAAATCATGAGTGGCTCCAATAGAGGCGATAATCAAGGAATGTTGCTTGAGATGGTTTAAGCACTTGCACAGAAGATTGAAGGACTTTCTAATTCCAATTTTATTAACGAAAATGCTCTTTTAGAGCAATGTTGTAAAAATCGCTAGGCGGTGGGCATGGACTAGGGATTAATTTCTAATTAATCCTCGCCTAGCCCGATTAATCCCCTCCTAGTCGGATTAATCCCCGCCTAGCGCCTAGGCGGTGACCGCCGACTAGCGCCTAGGCGGCCGCCTAGGCCGATTTTTGCAACAGTGTTTTAGAGCAAAAAATCCAGGTTCCTTTTGGTCTCATGTGAATGGGGCAGGGATTTTGAGCCCCTTCAAATTCCAGATTTATGTAGTTTATATCTCTGGGATTTAGTTTAATAGGGTGATGCCTACTTTTTTCCTAAAAAATGTAGTTTGTTTAACCTTTACTACGTTTTAAGTATATTGTATTTTTAAATTGTCAATATTTTTTCAAAAAAAATACCCAAAATACTTTATTTTTTTCAATATTTTTAAACCAGCCGAAATACTTCAATCCAAAGTCAAACTAAAACGATGCCTGAATCGAAATTGACAGTTATGGGACTAGGCCTATGCTGGTTTTATTTGACCTTGTTGTATGCAAGGATGCATTTGGCCCATGGCCTGTATTAAAAAAGGCCAACTTAATGTGGAAAGGCCTCCACTAGGGTCAAGACTCAAGAGAACCTAAAACTATATCCTTTTCCTACCAAAGAATACTAAACTGTAAGGGCTTTTGATTCCATCTTTGCAATGGAAATTTAGATATCCGATTGGACTTTCTATAACTGAATGACAAAGTTAAAATTTTCATTAAATGGGAAAGCCTTATGGTTATTAAGACCATAAACAAAAGTTTCTAAGAATGGTAGGTTAGAGTGGATATGTTGATAGAAGGAAATGAAGCATTCATTCTCACCATAGATCCAAAAAGGGTGTTATGTGAAGGTTTAGTTTATGAATAAGCTACACGATGTATGTGGGTAGTTTGCTCGTAGATCATAGGTGCAAAATACTCGGCCGAACCCACCGAACATGTTCAGTTCGGCCATTGAATTAAACCGAACTACGCCATTAAAAAATTTGGTCCAAATTTTGGACCATTTCGGCTGAAATCCGGGATTTTGGTATGAAATTTGGAGTTTCAGCAGACTTTAAAAAATAATAATAACAATAAAAGACAGAGAGGGGCTGGTTGCAGGAAAAATAAGGAGAGAAAGTAAGGAAGCAAGAAGAGAGAGGTGAGAGCACCCGACGCCATAGTTGTTGCAGCTGCTGCTTGCTGCCGTCGCTGCAGCTCATCTTTCTCCTCTTCTTCCTCCCTCCATCTCTCTCCTCTTCATCATCTTCTTCTTTGTTCCTTTCGTTAGCCTTGGAGTCCTAAGTAAAAGGGGAAAAAGGCCCCTTTGCGTTTTATCCACTAGGTACGGATCCTCTAAGCCTTCAAAAGAAGTGGAACCCACAGTGTGCCTGCCTCATTGAAAGTCCAAGCCATTCATATCGTAATAAAATAAATGGGTGTAGCTCTTCTATATTAATCTAAGAAGGCCCACTGCCATCTAGAATTGCAAGTGGGAGACATACTAATTATTCAAGTGGTGGAGAGAAGCGAAAAGTAGGTACTAGGTACCCATTTTGTGCCAGAACCTCAATGTCGTTCATGTCACTTTGTTTATTTTGTGCTTTTAGCCATTAATAAATTGTTTCGTTCTCCCAGAAGAATGCATCTCAACGAAGCTGTTGTAAGTACATGATTTTTTTTATTAGTTTTTTAAAGGTAGTAACTAGAGTTCCTTGTTATAACCTTTTCTTTTCCTTCTCTTTTTATTTCTTTCCTGATTATAGGCAGTTAAAGCAACGGTTGTTGTGAATTGGGATGTTCTTTGCACGGCTCTGTCTCTTTCTTGTATTATTTCTGCATCTATTCCTCGGTCTAGTATTAATGCCTTCTCTTGGAACCATTTATGGGTGACTTGATATTATCATGACTCTTCAGAAATATACAATTAGAAACTAGCGGACTAATACTTTTGGTATTTGCAGTATCCTTGCCCCCGCCCCCCTTTTATGTTATCAATAAAAAAAGTCCCATCTTTATTCCCATTTGTATAGATGCAGAATTCATGTGATTATCTTCTCGAATCATCACAACTCTTTTGCCTTTGTGTCTTGCAGAAGTGGAGCACTGGAACTAGTTCCTTTTCCTCCCAGCCTGTACATTATAATCTCCTTGCTGAACCTAGTCCGTTGGGCCTACGGCTAAGAAAAAGTCCGTCATTGTTGGATTTAATTCAAATGAAGCTTTCTCAATCCAACACTACTACAGTAGCAGGTGCAAATAATGAAATAGGAAAAAAGAACCTAAAGTGCAGTGGTGTTGCTTCTACTATGGACAAGCTGAAGGCTTCCAACTTTCCAGCGACACTCTTAAGGATAGGGACATGGGAGGTAAAAGGCATTTTTCTCTAAAGATTTTGTATTGATTGCAAGAAGAATGTGACTCAATTAGTGTACTATAGATTTTTTTTTCCCTTTCTTTTCTGTTAAATTATTTTGTCCTCTAATTTTGTCTCACTTCCAGTGGTCGTGTTTTGGAATATAGTACCCACACTATAAGGATGATTGTCATTGTTTATTCACTATGATGCAATTTAACTTGTGCACAAAAGATGTAACTGAGTGAATACAATTCATTACAGCGTGTATCAAGATATGAAGGCGATTTAGTAGCTAAGTGCTATTTTGCAAAGCATAAGCTTGTGTGGGAAGTTCTTGATGGTGGGCTTAAGAGCAAAATAGAAATACAATGGTCGGATATTACAGCTTTGAAGGCAACTTGCCCTGAGAATGGACCTGGAACCTTGGATATAGTGGTAATGTCAAATGAGTGCTTTCTCATTGCATAGAATTTCTTTATTACTTTCCATTCTTTTGACCCAGGTGTGCGTTGTTTTGTTTAGCTGGCCAGGCAGCCTCTTTTCTTCAGGGAGACCAATCCACAGCCTAGGAAGCATACCCTATGGCAGGCAACTTCAGATTTCACTGATGGACAAGCTAGTAAACATAAGTAAATAAATTCCTCGCTGCTGGTTAAAACTTCCTACAATTTTTAGTTGCTTTGCATACGTAGATTTTTTTCTCTTGTATAATATATCTTGATGGTTTATTTAAATGGTCATGTTATTATTGCTGCTTCAAACTGTACACTTTCTTCAGCATGATTGACTGCATTTTCATGCATGAAGCAGCATCTACAATTGTAAACTGAAGGCATAGGGTGGCCGATGTGAGAAGTTTGGATCAAAACTGTGTTGATAGCAAGTGCTGCTGATCAATGTACATAGTTGCTAAATATGGAGCTTCTGTGATTACTGCCTACTAAAAAAATCCTTCTTTTATGCCCTATTGTCCTTAAAATAAATCATGTTGTTGATATTTATAGCAAAAAATAATTCATGCTATTCTTGGTTACAATAATTCACGTTATTGTTTTTTTTTTAAAACAAGAATAATTGATGCTATCCTACCATTGAGAGAGAGAGAGAGAGAGAGAGAGAGAGAGAGAGAGAGAGAGAGAGAGAGAGAGAGAGGTAAATGTCAGATCACGGTAAAGATGAGGTAAAGTAAAGAATATGGTGAAAGTAAAGTGGGAGAGAGTGGTAAAGTTGTTTTTTCTGTTTTACTTTACTTTTATCACAAAGAAAAAGCGACTTGTGATAAAGTTTAGAGACGTGCTATAAAGCCTGGGAATTGTGCCCGGGCTGTGGCACGGCCCGGGCACAATTCCCGGGCTGTGGAGACTTTTTCTAAAGTTTATAGTAAAAAAGTGTCTGCGAGGCTTTACTTTACCACACTACTTTTTCATCTAAAATGGTGAAGGGATCATATGTCACGGTCAAGGCATGCTTGTTTATATGTATGGTAAAATAAAATAAATGTTGATGCCACATCATGGTAAAAGATGAGGTAAAGTAAAGTAAGATGAAGTATGTGGTGAAGTAATGTAGGAGAGAGAGTTGTAAAGTAGTTGCTCTTTGTATTGACTTTACTTTATTACGCTTTACCATAATTTTATGTGATAAAGAAAAGTGGCTTATGGTAAAAAAATTGGTAATTGAACTTTACTTTACCACACTACTTTTTCATCAAAAATTAAATATAAATTAAGTATTTAATAAAAAAATTATTCTAATAATGATCTTTACTACAATTGATAATATTAACTTCTTGTTATTTTGGATTTTTTAATATATATTAAAATCATAGTACCTTCCAAACAACTAAATTTAAAATCTGTAATATTCTTCAAAAATTGCCAAACAACAAAAATATTACAATATTTTAATATTACACTATTCTATTCTATAAAGGTTTATTCTTGTAATATTTATATTTGAAAATATTGTATTCTGTAAACATCCAAACAGGCCCTTAGTGAATCAGTGATAGACTAGCTTTTGTTTGGCTTGCATCCTGACCCCATGAAATTTTATCCATTTTATTTTTCACCTGCAACAATGATGGCATATGTATTTGTTCCATGTAGGAGACATTTTCTGCAGTGTCCACAAGGCTTATTAAGCAAGCATTTCGAAAAGCTTATCCAATGTGATCCTCGTCTGAATTTGCTGAGCCAAAAACCAGATATAGTCTTAGATGATCCTTTCTTTGAATCCAGAAGCTCTGTATTTGAGGGCTTAGATGAACCAAATTGCCATGGATTTGACCAACTGAAGAGCGACTTTGTATCCACCTTCCCAGGTTTCCATGATGATGCCTCATCATGTGCTGCTCAGTCATCTTCCTCACTGAGTGAAATTCTAGAGCCTGTTGCTCGAGTATCAGAAGCTATGTACCGGGGAAGTCCTTCATCAAGCTCAGGTATATCCCTATGGAACATGCATTTCAGTTGATAATGAAAATTGCAAAATGCTTTATATTAATTAGAGAAGATGTTCCTGATGGCTGTTGTCAGGACTAAAGAAGACGGTATTGTTTTAATCTTCCCAGCCTTATTACTCTTATCTTCTGTTGTAGTTATCAGTTAGAGTCATGTTTTGATGCCATAAAAAAACAACCAATTATATTGTGCAAGTGTGGCCATTGTCTAAATCTTCAAAATTTCTACCACTATATGGCTTTAGTTGCACACAGATTTATATTTTCTACAAAATCTTGGATATTAGTTCTCCCTACATTGGTATCTCCCATGTTGTAATTTCCATTATTGACTGTAAGATTTATCATGATGCTGATAGTTTCATTCTCACAAAAAAAGTGTACAATTTTTCTTGGTAAGGTACATAGGATTTAGAGCTTTGTAGCGTGTACATCCATCAGAGTTTCATTCTGATCTACTACTGGCCCAACCACCTTTGTTACAGGAACCTAGTTAAACACTCATAGAGACACAACCCACAACCAAGGGGCCACAATTGCTCTGACCACATTTGCTATGAACTCACTGGTTGGACCCTTCTTTGTTGATTTTTATGTGCAAAGTGGTCCTTTATGCTGGGTATATATTACTTCTGTTTAGTGAGTAAAATTTCCTATATTATGTGTTTAAAGCTGTTTTATTCTCTGTGAAGGAACCCAGATTGCACAATATTCTTTTTGGCAACTGAAAATGTAGGACTTTTGGTTTTCCTTAAAAGTTTCAAGATATTTGAATACCTGCTCACTCTTTGGCTCAAGCGCAATATTCATTGGTTGCAATGCAAAATATTCGTTTAATGAAAATTTTCATTGCATCTTTAAAATAGTGCCGCTACGTAGCGTAGCACCCGCATTATCGGTTGTAGGGGTTGAGGCCGCTATGCTATTTTCTCTTCAATAGTCTTGACCACTTAAAAAATTCACACCGCTACGCCACTATGTATCGCCAGCTACGTAGCGTTTTGGCCACTGGCCGCTATACCCGCTTCAATCACTATTTTAATCCTTGCTTATGTCCTTTCACTTTGCAAAGGGCATTCGTTGTTCTTTAATTTTCTTCATAGTAATTTACCAGTTGCCTATTCTTGTTCCTATTTCAGTAATGGATACATGTTCCATTGAAGAGATTGTAAGCAGTGAAAAGGAAGAATCAAGGGAGCAAAGTCGTCAGGCTCAGGTCAAAGGGCCGACACTTGTACAATCCATGTCAGTGAGTGATTTGTTAAGTCACATTGAGCATTGCATTTCTGAGCAGATGACTCCAGGCAAATTGCCAGAGAGTCGAGAAATGATGGAAGAGTTGACTCATTACCTACTCAGTGATTCACAGTTCTCGTCAGCATCTGATGAGCAGTCCCTCATGTCAAGGGTGAACTCCCTTTGTTGTCTCCTTCAGAAAGATACAGATACTGCACGTGTAAAAAGTGAAGATGCAGTTATTAGACACGTACACAGCATGAACAATCAGCCTAATTCTATCCCTGAATCTTCAACCTGCGAAGATAAGTTGATGGGTGGTTCTGCTGAGGGAGAGTGTACTGATATTTTGAACTGCAAGGCACCACCAATAATGTCAAGAAAAGATTCATTCAGTGAGCTGCTGCTTAGTCTTCCTCGGATTGCCTCTCTGCCACAGTTTTTATTCAATATTGCGGAGGAAGATGATAACCAAGCCAGATAGCAATACTATTGCTGTACTTTTAGAAATCAAATTTCAGAAGACGCACTTGTTCCCTCTTCAAGCCAACCCGCTGATGGGAGGGGATGAGGTTTTTCTTATTGATGATGCTGATGACAAGTTATTCCTTTTTCATCAACTTTGTGAATGGATAGATGGATGATACAGGTTTATGTTGGTGGCAGGAACCAGCATGCAGATTCCTGTTTTGAAATATTCATGGCTCAGCCACCAAGTTTGTACAGCTTATTTGGGCTTTCACTGCTCCTTGAAGATGTACAGTTTGGTTGGGTTTTTATTTTGTACAAGTGGATATCATGGCTGGCTATCCATACTATTTGATGTATGGGTTCCCTATGTTTTTCCATGCTCAGAAAATCTCCCTGGAGGGGAGCATCCTTATCCTTTCATTTCATGACCTCAGGCAGTTTAGAATACTCAATAATCAAAGCAATGTCAAGTCTTCTGCAACGTAATACAGCAACCTGTCAAATATGTATATGCATTCTTGAGGTCCGCATGTCTGATTTGAATTTTTTTTTTTTATAATTATTAGTAGTATTAGTATTATAACAAGGGAATTGAACTCACCCACCCCCAGCTGAGCAACAGTCGAGAGGACAGTATATGGCGTTTGAAAACCGTTTTTGTTGCTGGCAACACAAGTACATGTTGGTCGATGATTTAAGGGCCCTTTGATTGGATGATATTGAATTCCTGTGAATTCTAAGCTTTAGTGACTTTTAGGTAAGACCCAATAATATCTATAAAATATTCTCCCCATTTAATTTGAAATGATTACTCATCCGTCCAAGGGAATTGTGGGTCTCGTCCACATTTCCACTCTCGTATCGTAGGTGGAAAAGCTCACTCACTGACAAGTGAGTTGGTATAGTCACCTACTCTTAATGGGTTGCGTGAGGGCTTGACCCTAGTTATGCTAATCCATTTTGGTACCCCAGCCCCTAGAGGGGGCTGAGACTTATGAGAGCCCATGACATAAAAGTGGAAAGAGGAAGTCCACACAAGTAGGAAAGTGGCATATTCAGGGATCAATTTCAGGACTGCTGGTGTTGGGTTGTCAACCGAGCAAGATTGTCCTGTTATGTTAATCTCGATTGCCGAGCTACTAAGAAATGGGTCCTGAGCTGCGATCGTCAGTGGCCAAAAAGAGCCACAGGAGGGACCCTCTGGATGAGAAAGGTTGGGTGTTCATCAGCCTTTTTTTTTTTAAAACTCGAACAGTAGATTTTCATTAAAAGCCCGAAAGTCTTTTAGCAGTTTTAACTACTTTACCTTTTGTATCTGTTTTTAATCAGCTTCTTTGACCTTTATTTCTTGCCTTCTGATACCTTTTTCTTGTCCCAACCACTTTTTTTACGTGAACAGTAACAAAATGACCCCTCTTTCATATGTAAGATAAATGTCCCGGGCTGCCTAAAGCCTGATTTATCCAATGTGAGGTACATCTTTGTCTGATCAAATATGTTCATCATACAGTCCAACCGGCCTAAATTTACTTCAATCTGAATGATATTCATATGAGGCGTTGGATCCTAGCCCGTTCGCAAAAACTCAGCTCAATTTCAATCAGTTGGCTTAGGCCCAGTCCTAGCGATCTCTGCTATTGCCCAGAACACCAAATCTAATCCTAAACCTACCCCATGTTTTAGATCAAATCCCTAAACCAAAGCTGCATAAGATTAAATTACATAGGTAACAGAAAATATAATTATCAAGTTGGCAACACTCGTTACCGTAGTTCCCTGAGTATATACATTCATATTATATATTAACACAACTGAACAATTACATGAATAAATGAAATAAAAAGATATATAAGAAATCTTCTATAACACCAATTTAAGATCTATATATAATACTCATATTCAAGACCACAATAACCATACTAAAAGAAGAGGTATTAGGGTCGTTTGGATGTGGAGAAAACTGAAATTTGTAATGTGGAGAGTTTCTTTCCAACTATATTTTCTCCAACTTGTCTCCTAAATTAAACAGACCAGGCCTGTTTAGATTCGGAGAAACCAAGTGGGTGGAGAAAAATTGTCCATAGTACAAAGTTGAACTGTGGACAGTTTTTTCTGATTTTATTTTCTTCACTTTTTCTCCTCATCCAAACAGACCCAGTCTAGGAGTCATCTGTAGGTGCATCTTCCACTCCGTCGTCATTATCCTGAAGCATGTTCATCAGCATAGAGATCTGGTTCTGAAGCATAGAATTCTCTCGCTGCACATCAGCACGCTTGCTCCGTTCTTCCAGAAGTTGAAGCTGCAGGTGCTCAAGGCACCGGGCATCCTCTTCTAACTGTTCGTTCAAGCCATCGATCTCCCTGTCCTGCTACCAAATGAACCCAAAAGAAAAAAAGTAAAAAAAAAGTTGGATCACTTAAATACATATATGAACTGAATCAAGTATCTATGATCAATAAATTAGGCTAATGCTCAAATTGGAATGAGCAACATGGTATAATACACCATTTTCTCAATAGATCAATGGTCAATATCATCACGACTTGGAACCCAAATGGACAAAATTATAACTTGAATGCCAAACTAATCTTATTCAGGGTGGTAAAGACCTTTCTATTCATTTCCTGAACCGCAATCCGCCGCATACTCTCAACAACATCGACATTGACAAGCTTCCTTTTCTTCCCAACTAACCAACCCTTTGGGTAAGATGCAGCATCAAAGTCTGGAGGTGGAAGTAGTATTTCAGCTGAAGGACGCCGCTTTGTAGGTTCCAATGGCTCAAAAAGCGCCTTGCGGCGATCAGAGAGAGCAGCTGCTGAATCTTGTTGGTCATCTTCGGTTGCCAGAGGCTCTTCAGTTTCCATTGGTGCTTTGAGGCTCTCCTCCATTGCTCTTTCTATACTCTGACCATTGGCTGATGGAATAGACAGTAGGAAAAAATCACCCAAAACAAGATCTTGAATATGTAAGACCTGCTACTTGAAACTCACTAATAAGACTACAGATGATGGAGAATAATCTGAATGGCCCAAACACCCAATGTTTAGGGCATATGCTGCTATAGAATGGCTTGTATCTCTTGCATATCTTTGGATGCAAGAGAAGATTAAAAAACCTGGAGACAGAGGATTCCATAATGAGGAATAATGTCATCTTCCATTCATGCTTATCTGTAAAGACTGAACTCCTACTAGGTATGCAAGGCCCATGCTTTAGTGATCCAGATTGTCTATCTAATGGGCGATACTACTAACTGATGACCACAAAGTACCCTGATAGAAAAAATACCGGTCTTTTGATCTACAACCTCCCGATAGAAAGGAAAGTAATTCAGTGTTGAGGCGCCCATTATACCAACAGAATTGGAACGTTATGCCATGTGCCAAAGGATGACATGGCAACTCTCCCATGACTGGTGCCACAGCCATCTTCTCTTATTCAAAGCAAAGGGAATTGACACAGCATTATCATTAAACTCAAGCTCACATCAAAGGAACACAGTCATTCAATCATTGCAAATTCCAAGTCCATTTCTTTATATCACAGAGCCAACATTAGTTTTGAAATGAGGACATGTGCGTAGAATTATCAGTGCTTATCATTTGGGTCCTTTATTCGTAATCCAGACTATTTATAAAGCAATAGCCATCAAATACAATATTGGCTCAACTATCTTCCTGATGTTGATACAGCATTATCATTACAGTCAAGCTCACATCAAAGGAACACGGTCATTCAATCATTGCAAATTCCAAGTCCATTCTTTATATCACAGAGCCAACATTAGTTTTGAAATGAGGACATGTGCATAGAATTATCAGTCCTTATCATTTGGGTCCTTTATTCATAATCCAGATTTCCAGACTATTTATAGAGCAATAGCCACCATCAAATACAATATTGGCTCAACCATCTTCGTGATGGGACCATCCTAAACTTTGACTGAAAAATCCTGCAGGCAAATGATTTAAGAAATACAGCACCCATCCACTTTCAGTATAAAAACACAACAATAATAATGGACCCGAATTTTTAAATCCATCTATCTACTTGTACACGCTCATATTGCTAAGTTGAGAGATTCATACTCATAATTGTAACCTTGATTCTGAAACATGGTTTTGGATGTTAGAACAGATAAGAGGCCTCTTATGATCTTACGCATTGCTATAGATATAATGTTCAGTAAGGGTGCGACTTGGGAACTATTTTAAAGCACAAAAAAAAAAAGAAAAAAAGAAAAAGAAGCAGAGTAAGACCTCCACATCTGATCGAAATCTAAAGGACTTCTATAACGTTTTAGGCACAAGCTAAAATCTGAAAATGTAATAAAAAGGCAACAAAAATAGCATTTTAATGGAGTTCTAGAACAAAATGTTACCACAAAAGCAATTCTCATGGCCAAAACTAAATCATATACTATTATGTTTGTACAAATTTGGATACACTTGATGGTGCCATCGCCATCTGAAAGCAGTAGCAAAATCAGAATTAGCCATTAAGGATGAAAATAAAGATCCCAACGGGACCATGCCTGACAGGTCAAGACTCAAATCTATACAATTGTTGACAGGGTCCAAAACTATTGTCCATAGCCTATTGTATGGGTCAGGTCCTCTGGGATGCAACACTTTGCTTCTCTTTTAGGTATAAAAGGCTTTGGTAGATCAAACTGCATATATAAGTCCTATATCATTCAGGCATCCATGTGATTGGATATTCATCCAATTGAGCCTGGAGCTGAACCTGATGATCTATAACTATGGACCCAAAACCCGGACCGGATTGTCTTTTGATTCCCAAATCAAGACCCATATGTAGATTTTCGGGTTGGGTCACTCAAGTAAACAGGTGCCAACAATCATTTTAAAGGTTTAGATGGCCACGTGAAAGCATGCCTTCATTTGCAAGACCCATATAATAGATTTGCCATTGACAAAAAGCAACTTTGAATCACATCCTCAAATGAATTGGCATGGGTCCAATTTCACTTTGATCAGAGTGATATTCACTATTGGATATTATAATGGCATAAATGCAGTTAACTATTTTATTAAAGCTATAAATCTGATTCATGAATGAGAGTTGGTAATGTTTTCTAATTTTTCCAATCTAATTCTTGGACATGATAAATTAAATAATGGGGTTTATGGGTAGGTTGGGACTAATAAAAAGAAGGTGATGTGAACATCAATTACACGTGAAAGAAGTTGAAACATATAAACAAATGAAATAACATGTTTCCAGACAGATTTGAAGTGGACTCAATACCTCTTTTTATTTTAATAAATTTTTGGTGAATATATGTAAGTATCGATCCTTAAGTAGTTGGGTGAAATACATTTATGAATTAACTGAGCAAGTTATTTCAATACCTATTAGCTAATGTAAAAAAAGTGACTGAAATCAATATATATATATATATATATACATATATAGCTTTACAACAACCTCACCCACCAGAAATGAAAATTCATACGAGTTCTACCAAACTGGATCCATGAGAGAATTCTTGGGTCATGGTCCATGAGGGACCATGACCCAAATAGATCTGCATCCCAATCCTTAATCCAAATCAGGACCCTTGTCCATTGTAGTGTCCCACATTTTGAGACACTAGTCCAGATTTTATCTAATGGGTGGGATTTAAACAAGCCCAATAGGGCAAACCTTGGGATGCACATGAAATTAACATATAAAAGAATAATAAAAATATATATTCATACAATCACTACTATTCGGATCTGAGACGGGTCCAGCCAGGTCTATGTCCTCACCACAAGGGATACCTGATAAGGTTTGAGATAAGATTATATATAACTTTTTTTTGGGAAACGCAACCTTGAGATCCTCATGGCTGGGAGTCAGTAATCATCATCCAATGCCATGGCCCACCCAAATTGAAAGATCCCAACCATCTGATATTTGTCAACTTTCACATGCTAAATATAATATTATTTTAAGAAAACTTAGAAAAAAGGGCCTTAAAAAAATAGACTGCGAAAACGACCGTGTCGTGCCGGTTAAGGCAAGACCCCATCACCCAACAAACAGGCAAGACTCATGGTTTTTTTTTTCTCTTAGATCAGAAGAGACCGTATAGGAACAGGCAATAGCAGGTCAAGTGTACGGACAATCCAAAGGCAAAATCTTTCCACAATTCCAACACATGGGTCTGTTAGAAATCATTGGTTTGTGAGATGGGTTTGATTGAAATCAACAAATAATATGGGAGATGGGTCTGCCAGAAATTAAGGGTCTGGTCTGGTGATCTGGTCTCTCTCAAACTGAAAGAAGGAAAGAAGGAAAGAATGAAAAAACAAGGAAGAAAGAAGAGGAAGAGAGATAGAGAGATGGAGATGGGTTGGTTGGTACCTGTTCTTTTTCTGGAATTCCAATGGATTCTTGTGGGGGAAGTGGGAGAGAAGCCTTGTAGAAGGCCTGCAGGCTTTCTCTGATCTGAATTGGGTGCACCCATAGCTAGAACAGGTAGATTATCACCTTCTTCTCTTTCACATGGGCTTTTATCTCTCTTTTGCAGCAGGGCTTTTCCTCTCTCTCCCTCTCTCTCTCTAACTTTGTTTCTTACAAGGAACATTTATCATGGGCGATGATATTATCGCCTTCTCTCTCCTCTGGGTCTTGTAGTTGTCGTTTGGTGGAGTCTTTGATGAGTAAAAAATGAAAAAAATTGGTTGGCCCTTTGCTTGAGTGGGTCCGCCAAAATTACCAGAATGCACAGACTGCTCCAACAAATGGCAGGGTGGTAAAAATGGCACCTGCGTTGCACGTGGAGAGAGAAGAATATTTCGGTGAGAGTTGGTGATAGGAGTGTTGATGGGCCGAGCCACCGCAGGCCCAGCCCACTCTTGGGTCGGTCTTGGATATAGTTTCGGCCCATTTAGTATTTGGGTCAGGCTTGGATTGAGTGATAGAAACCCAAAGCTCGGTAGGAATAATGAGTGCTTGTAATTTAGTAATAATTTATCCAATAATAGAACGGATTTGGTGGGGGTTTTGAACCTAGAAAGGTCATATCTATGGAACATACAATAAAAGCGGGATGGTTGGAGTGGAGCTTTGAAGTAATATGGTTGGAGCGGAGATTTGCTTCTACAATGCTTTGTGATCGTTGAATGCCAACAAAATTGCAGGAAAATTTTTACAGGACAACGATTAGACCAGTTATGACCTAGAAGCAAAATGTTGATCAATTAAGAAGCATAATATGCACAAAATGAATGTGGTAAAAGTAGAAACGATAAAATTAGAAATGAACACTTTTGAGCAATTAGAGGTAACAACAATAGGTGATTAGGTTAGAGAAGCCCATTTGAGATAGTTTGGGCATGTCCAATGTAAGTCGGCAACGACACCGGTAAGGAAAAGTCTAGATATGAAGGTTGCTGGCCCACAAGGGGAAGGGATAGGTCAAAGAGGACCTGAATGGAGATAGTAAAAAGATATGAAGAAGTGTAACTTATATGAGGACTTAGCTCAAGATTAGATCGGAAATGATAAATAATATTCGTGTAGCCGACCTCAATATAGTTGGGACAAAATTGTGATACGATGAAATGACCTATTATAATATGAGAGAAAGTTAAGAAGATATTTGTAAACATTAGATTTTCTTTTTTTTTCTCGTTAAATAGAAACTGTTATTCTGATCTACTTTTGTTGTTTGACTTTGATGATTCTCTGCTTAGTTTGATTAGAAAAAACCACATTTCTACACGTGGACTAAATTATAATTTCTAGGAAATATCCATCGATTTAAATAAAAATTTTCAGACTTCTCTCTGCTCTTCATTTATTTCCATTTCTCTTCTTTCCTCTCAGCAGTTCCAACTATCTTCCTCTCCTTCTCTTATTCCTTTTTGCATCACCATCAAGTTCATCATCTTCCTCATGTCTCCATTTTTAACTTCATCTCCTTCTTCCCTTTTCTAGCTTACCCGCAGTTCGAAGGTTTGATTTTGTTGGGAATCTTGAGAGAGACTTAGGTAATATTTGGACTTGAGATTTAGCGAGGTGATGTTTCAGTAGACACTTACCCTTTTGTGTTTTTGGAGGCATGTCGGTGTTGTGTGGGGGATATTTCCTCATACTTTCCACTTCGACCAAATGCTTGGTCTCGCAACTTACAAGTTTTGGTGAGGCCTCATATAAATAATGAGTATTAGTAGGAGAGGGCTTTTATTGGAAATATTATTAACAAAAATTAAAAGTATGTTTTTATGAATTCTTTATACACCAGTTTTGACAACTTTGCATTTCTTTATTAAATTATAAGTTATTCGCTCTCCCGATCTCGACCTCGGTCTCGGTTATGTGCCCCATTTCGGCAGTATCTATATGCAAAGTTAGTCACGTACCACAGGATAAGGGCACTGTCCAAATCCCTGACATCCCTGACACTGCTGTACCGCCCACGCACCAGGATAAGGCCCGATGGGACAGAGTGGACTACGATGGGACTAACAGGTAAAGGATGGCAAAAGACCACATACTGGCACGCCATCTCCTCTCAAACTACATCTCCTACCTCTGCACTGCAACTAACTTAGGCATCAAATAGCCCTGCACTGCCTAAGCCAGGGTCCTTCAATGTCTTCTTTCTCTTCTCCTTTCTCAGGTTCAAGGCAGGCAGCAGTTTTTCCTCATCTATAAGGAGCTTCATCCTCCTCAAGCAATCATCAAAATCATTACCCCCGATCTGTGAATTTTTGTTCACTTACAGGTGTTATTTGAAGTCAGGGATTCATGTAGTTAGGAGTTTGGGATTCTGAACACTACTTTCAGCACTAATGAAACATAGTTCCCGACACCCGGACTCTAAATGCATGTAAGGCCGAATCTCACTACCTTAATATGTCAGTGGAAACCCAAGACTAAGGTCAGTAGTTTATAATGGTTCCTTAACTGTATTACCTTAATCAACAATTAATGTCCTCCGTATGTAGTATTGATCTATCCGCGTACACGGGCATATTCATCTTTCATGAGTCCAATTATAATTCCATACAGCACCATTATCGTACCTGGCCTTATTTTTTTGGATACAGAAGAAACTCAAATTGTAGGTTTTAGAAATTGAGTTTATGTATTATTGAAAGAATTATTCTTTGGGTTTTTACAATTAACGGTAAGTGGCCGATTTTCTGTTTTGAGTAAAGATTGAGGCATTTTGACCTTACAATCAACTGGATAGTGCTTTTCTCACTGCCATGGAGATGTGAATGGGATCTTTACTTTCGTAGGGTTCGAATTATACCTCGGTGATAGCTGGATATTCATTTCCTTTCTTCATTAAAGGGGTCATTTGTTTGGTCTCATTTACATATGTAAATCACTTACATGCATAACTATTATGTATATGCCACATTTGTTCACTGATATTTATGCATATGGTGCGTAAATGAGTCACACCAAAATAGGTTTGAAACCGATTCACCTCCCTACCATGGTTTAAAATCTCGGTATCGGTCGCGGTATCGGCCGGGCTGAAATACCGATATCGTCGCGGATATCGGTCCGTCGCGGTGTGAATTTTTTTTAATCCAAAAAAATTCGCAAAAATATTCAAAAAATCCAGAATATTAGAAAATGTTGGAAAACAATATTTTTTTCCATTAGTAACAACAATAAATCAAAATCTCGGTCACCTTAAGTTATGAGTCCTGTCTGTGTCGCTGTTCGCTTTATTTTCCAGTATTTTATATAATGCAAACATTATTGATGCTCATGATCAATAAGATGAAATATCATAAATTTGACAGAATGCAACCACAATTTTTGGCAAAAACTCATACTTTTTTGTTCCAAAATTATAGATCTATTTTAAACTAACACATTATCAATGCATTTGAACACTAGCCAAACCAAACCAAACCAAGTCTTTTCCCACTAGGTGGGGTCGGCTATATGGATTTGACGACGCCAATCAAATCTGTTTAGGGCCATGTCCTCCGTTAGATCCATGTAGGCAAGATCATGTTTAATAGTTTCTTTCTAACTTCTCTTGGGTCTCCCTCTCCCTCTCATACTCTTGGCAAACTCCATGCTTTCACACATTTTAACAGGTGCCTCTGTTGGACGCCTTCTAACATGGCCGAACCATCTCAGTCGATTTTCTCTCATTTTATCTCCAATCGGTGCTATTCCTACTATGCCCCTAATCTCCTCATTCCTAATCCTATCTCTCCTTGTGATCCCGCACATCCATCTTAGCATTCTCATCTCCGCAACTTCCATCTTCTTGACATGATTATGCTTTACTGCCCAACACTCTGATCCATATAACAACGCTGGCCGTACCGCCACCTTATAATACTTTCCTTTAACCTTGAGGGGGACTTTCCGATCACACAAGACCCCCGAAGCACTCCTCCATTTGGTCCACCCGGCTTGAATCCTGTGACTTACATCAGTATCAATCCCTCCATCCTGTTGCACCATAGATCCAAGGTACCTAAAGTTTTCTTTCTCTACTATCTTTTGTGTGCCCAAACTTACTTCTATGTTACCAAGTGTCCTACTTTGACTAAACTTGCATTCCATATATTCCGTTTTGCATCGACTTAGCCTAAACCCTTTTGTCTCTAATGTTTTCCGCCACAATTCAAGTTTAGCATTCACTCCTTCTCTCGTCTCATCCACTAAAATAATGTCATCTGCAAATAGCATACACCACGGCACCTCATCCTGGATATGTCTTGTAATCTCATCCATAACTAGGGCAAACAAGTACGGGCTTAACGCTGAGCCTTGGTGTAGACCAATCGTGATAGGAAACTCCTTAGTTTCGCCGCCAGTCGTCCTTATAGATGTCACGACTCTATCATACATATCCTTTATCGCCTCAATATAAGCGACACAAACTCTTTTCTTTTCCAGAACTTTCCAAAGAATCTCCCTAGGAACCCGGTCATAGGCCTTCTCCAAGTCAATGAACACCATATGTAAATCTCTCTTACCTTCTCTATACTGTTCCATTAACCTCCTCAGGAGAAAGATAGCCTCCATAGTTGATCTCCCAGTCATGAAACCAAATTGATTCTCTGAAATATTTGTTGTTCTTCTTAGTCTTCTCTCAATAATTCTCTCCCATAATTTCATCGTATGGCTCATCAATTTAATCCCGCGGTAGTTCGCACAGTTCTGAATATCTCCTTTGTTCTTGTATATGGGTATAAGAATACTTTTCCTCCATGCATTAGGCATCTTCTTGCTCTTTAGCACTACATTAAAAAGCTTTGTCAACCAACTAATACCATCCTCCCACAAGCACCTCCAGACCTCAATCATTTGAACACTAATGTGTTTGAACACTAATGTGAAAAAATGTAATTGATTTCAAGAAAAGCCCCAAATTTTGGAAATAAAAAAATTTAGATATAGGAAAAATAAGTGAGTAAGATCGAACTTAACTCAATATAAAGCATTTTGGTTCATGAATTAGTGTATCACACAATCTTTACTGCTATATCATTCCAAACATAATTAAATAGGTTTAATATCATATCTAGCAGCTTATGATAATAATAGACATCCAAGCACAAAAAAAGAAAGACAATTAGCAAAAGAGTCTTAGCTATCATGTTCAAGTAGGATCCTTTTGTCTTCTTGATTGCCACTTCTCTAAAACATGTGCTTCGCAGAGGGGGTCCGGGGGTATCCCCCGGCGGGGGTTGAGCTGACCGGTCAGCTCGCGGGGGTCCATGGGGCAGCACCCCCCCCAAAAAAAAAAAAAAGGATATCGGCCGATATTTTGAAAATATCGGCCGAGATATCGTCACGGCCGATATGAACATCATATCAGCCGATATCTCGCGATATTTTGGCGAGTTATAAACCGGTATCGCCGATACCGATATCTCAGCGCGAGATATCGATTCATGCTCCCTACATTGTAGAAGGCACATTTGTTCACTAAGATTTACGCATATGGTGAGTAAATGAGTCACACCAAAATAGGATTGAAACAGATTCACTTCCCAAAATTATAGAAGGCACATTTGTTCACTGAGATTTATGCATAGGCACATATGGTTACGCGGTATTCTCATTCATGTGAGCCTCACGTCTATAATCTGAACTTCTCAATTTGTTTGTTGCCTTGAAGATTGTTGATTACATTATATCTTTATACATTTTGAGTAATATTTGAAAATGTACCAACCTATAGATCAGATTTTCAGTACTTCTATAGTCCCCAAATTTATGATCCGAATCATATGAAATCCTAATCTCAACTCTTCATGGGTTCTGAGAATTTTGAAAAAAGATTAAAAAAAAAAAAAAACTTAATATAAAATCATTGGATATACGCATTTTACTCCTTTGAAAATGATGGTTTTAACACACAAAAAATATTTTCCTATGCACAAGAACCACGCATCTGGGTCACATTCGTGCATCCAAATCCACCTCTGAAAGTCATGTCGTACGCTCAGATGCAAGGTTCTAGTAAGAACTGTTTACAGACTATTCTCATAACGGTAGGAGGGTTTGCTTGTGTCCTCGGGATTAGTTCTCAACTGCTGGTGGGAGATACTCTGCTTACACCATAAAATTAATTGTTCGAATTTCTTTTTGGTTTTGTCATGCACACACGCACCATCAGAGCCCTGGGCTAGCACGGAATTCAATAACTCCTATAAAATCATGGATGCTAAATAACAGAACATTGCCTTTCATTCAACATTCCCTTTCATGCTTACCGCTTTCAATGGATTATAATCTGTGCACAAGCCACCAACCAAAAGAGGAAAAAACCTATTTACATAGCAAAGGTATGTAAAAGCCAGTCATGATTTAAAAAATATGCATAAACAGCAATTACAATGGAAATTTACATATCAATCCCCAGGATCAGCATTCTCAAGTAAAACCTATTTACATAGCAAAGGTATGTAAAAGCCAGCCATGATTTAAAAAATATGACTAGACAGCAATTACAATGGAAATTTACATATCAATCCCCAGGATCAGCATTCTCAAGTAAAACCCACTCATGATTTAAAAAATATGCATAGACAGCAATTACAATGGAAATTTACATATCAATCCCCAGGATCAGCATTCTCAAGTAAATAGCTCGCTGCCAATTCTTCATTCCTAATTCCTATTGCAGCCTAAGAATGCTTAAATGACAAGGACTCTCTCAATTCTCATGGCTGCTGCCTATTATGGAATGAGGCACATCTGGTTCAGCCTGCCCCAAATCTCTGGAAAGAAAATATAGAGGTGATGAATCACATGTGGTTGTTCTGAAATGTGATCAAAGGATAAAGTGGTATAAGGTAAAAAAAGTATGGATTTGAAAGAAGATTTTGCAGAAACCAAGTGGGAACAACAATTAATGCTAAAGGGTAGCTGCATGAATAAATTCTTGAATAACATTTGCAACTTAGATGTGAATGTTCAAAAAAAAAAAAAAAATTTGCACAGTTAAACATGTCAGGATGGTTTTACATGACTAAATTTGGAAATCCAAGCCCATTTTAAAGGAAATCTCAACTCCCTACTATAAAGAAAATGCCCACGCAGAACAGTTATCAATTAGGTGAGAAAATTTCAATATCAAGGAGTTCGTAGATGTTGCAGGGTTTGCCACAAAAGAGGCACCTAGAAGGAATATGAAATGAGAAATACAGAGCAAGTCTTTTCAACTAATTAATGTTAACAAAATACATATAGAAGGGCGTGTCAGGTGCTCTCACCCTTCAGCACCTTCATTAGACTCATTTATTTCTAGAATAAATGATAACAATGAAAACATGACCTGTAAGGATGCAAGTTTGTCAACATACATAGAGTAAAAAAAAAAAAGAAGAGGATCAGGAAATTACAACAAAGAGAAACATCTGATGGCATCTTACACTGCTTGTAAAGCGACTTCATTCAAACACGGAGAATGGGAAGCTGATGCAGCTGTTGAGCGCTGTTCAAATATCAAGTACACTCTTAGTTTTTCAAAACATGAAATTAAGACTTTCTGAAAAATAATCAGATAGAAGTCCACAAGCTAGTGATCTTAAGACTCCCACATGTTATACACTAGGGCACCCGATACATATGCATTTCAAAGGGAGACATAATCACTTCAGGCTTGGTCCAATCTCTTCCCACCAATGACAATCCCAAGACAACTAACCTTTCCTCGTCTTTGAAAAAAGAAAAACGGCATCCAGTGAGAACCGGGTAATAGAAACATCAAAGATAAAACAATTAGACTCAAACGGGCATAATGATTACTGTTTAGTGATAGGCACAGTGGATGCATAATGAACCAAACCAGACACTTAAATGTACATATGAGAAGGCCCAAGAGAACCAATGAAAATACCATTTTCTAAAACTTTGTTATGACATGATCTATTTCGAACCAAAAGAACATTGTGTGACAATTCAAACCATGTCTAAGACGGACACCAAGATTTGGAGTGACCTAGGGAACCAAAGAACATTGCATGACAAGTCAAACCACGACTCAGACGCGCCCCAAGATTTGGAGTGACCGAGAGAAACAATAGGTAAAATTTTGAAACTTTAAAAACCTAGCATTTAAAATAAGGAATTATATGATCATCGAGCCAATAATGTGTTAAGCATAACCCAACAACAAGATCCAAACCACCGTTTTCATGGATTCATACAAAAAAACCACAAAATTTCTTGAGTAAAGTATGCATAGCATAAAAATAAAACAATAGCATACCGTTGTTAACATATTCAAAATTGAAGAATTAGGAAAGGTGATACCCCTATAGGATTCAGTTCTGTGGTGGTCTTAGTACCTTGATCTAATGCCTGATCAGAAGGTAATGGAGATACTGGAATATCTATTTTTGCCTCTTCTGTCATCAGACCATGTTCATAGTCCTGCCGAACAACAAAATAACAAACCAGTTCTAAAAAATGGACCACACATTAATTCCAAAACAGACTGCCTATAAAAGAGAATGTAATATTTCACCCCATCAACATAGAATATATACTTTGAGCAGTATCAGTAGTTCCGCATTAAGAGACACAATAGTCTAACTCAATTCCATGAGGTTCTGCTAACAGCCGAGTTTCACATGATCATCCTACACCAATTCAAGAAAATATTATTAAAAAAAGACAGTTTATAAAGAAAACATAATATTTCATCAATGCAAAATAGAATACATACAGCGAGTGCTCTCTGACAATGTGATGCACATGTTCTTACTCGCTGCAACTCCTTGCTTTTTTCAAGCTGATCTTTCTGACCAGTTAGGCAAAATGGACTATATTAGTTCAACAGGGGCATTCTAGAAAAGATAACGTAATATTCATCCATGCAACATAATATACACATTGCTCTTGAGGGCATTCTAGAAAAGATAACGTAATATTCATCCATGCAACATAATATACACATTGCTCTTGATTTTTGAAAATTAATTGGTAGAAGCCATCTCAGCACTTCGACCTCCTTTTTAATTTAAAGATATGCTTCCAACTTATAAGAGTTCAAGAAAATGAACTGCATTAATTCAAAACAAACAGCCTACAAAAGAAAATGTAATATTCCATTCACGCGACGTAAAATACATATCCAAAAATCTCTGATGTCTTGTTGAAGATGAAGCTTCTGTATTAGAAACCTCCCGTCTCTTTTTTCTGCAGTTTTCTAAAACATGTTGGAGCAGAAATAGATCATACTCAGCTCGAACATTATTGTCAGGCTCCCTACAGTTTAGTATATCATTTCTTGGATGGGGTTTTCAGCCACATGAAGATATCTAGAGATATATAATAAGAGGAACAACTGAGTAGCTTTATGCTCATTGGAGTCGGCCATAATTTCTCGGACCAAAAAAAGATCAGATGCAGCTCAGTCATTAATATCAGCAGGCACCCTACAATTAAGTATATAAGTACTTGGACGTGGTTTTCAGCCATATGAAGATATCCAGTGCTATATAATAAGAGGAATTATCCTCGTTGTATATTCCTTTTACATTTCAACCTGCTTCTGGAATCGCCCATTATGCTGGGTGACATTTTTCATTTACTGTGAACTTCTAGTAATGTATCTCTGCCACAAGAAAACTCATTGGCTTTTCACTAACTTCATCTGTCAATAAAATCAATTCTACCACTGTTTGTTGGGTCACCAATAATCTCTGCAAGAACAGCTCCCTTGTCTGAACAAATGAAATCGACTCCTATCTCTAACAACAATTTCCCTTCCATAGACCTTGGATATCAGCTTCATCACAATGTGACAGTCTTTGCACACTCTCAGATTCTTCACAATCCTTATCATACTCCCTTCACATAATCTTGCCAACCCAAAAGCAACAGCAAGCTTCTCGCTGTGTCTGGAGACTGCATCTTCCTTCTCTTCCTCCTCTATATCATGCAAAACACTCCCAATCTCAGGTACATAACCTTCCAGCTTCAATTTCAACATGATCTCCCTTAGCTTCTCAAGAGCCTCCTCTATAACGCCATTTGGTCCGTCTCCCGCAATGAAACTATACACAACCTTGTCGACTTCAATCGTACTCCAACCAGGTGTCTTCTTTATCTTCCGGTTAGTCATTGATCTCCTCATAGCTGCCACGTTACTCCACTCTCCAGCCACCGCATAGATATTAGACAACAAAACATGGTCTCCTGAATTGTTGGGGTCAAGCTCAGACAGCCGGTCTTTCACCTGCTCTGCCAGAAGAACATTGCCATGGATGCTACAAGCCCCGAGAAGTGTTCGCCAGATAACGGCATTGGGCTCAACAGACATTCCCATAACTAACTCATAAGCCTTGTCGAGCAAGCCCGCCCGCCCATAGAGATCAACCATACACCCATAATGCTCTACCGTTGGTTCAATGCCATATATCTCAATCATTTTACTGAAATGCTTAGAACCTTGTTCTATCAACCCTGCATGGCTGCAAGCGTATAGGACTGATATGAAAGTGATTCCATCTGGCCTTACTGCTGACCCTTCCATCTCATTAAAAACCTGTATTGCTTCTTCTCCATGACCATGCATTGCCAGTGCAGCTATCATTGAAGTCCAAGAAACAATGCTCTTCTTCTCCATCATCCAATTGAAGACAAGGCGAGCCATGTCGACGTTCCCACATTTGGCATAAGTGTCCAGGAGAGCATTACTCACCGAGACAATGCGATCGAACCCGGCTTTCTGTATGTAACAATGAAGGATTTTTCCAAACTCAAACGCCCCAGTCTGCGCACAGGCCGAGAGAACTCCTGTCAAGCTCACCTCATTTGGCCTAGTTCCCATCTTGTGCGACTCACGGAAGAACTCAAAAGCTTCATCGGAACAGCCATTGTGAGCGAACCCAACGATCATGGTACTCCAAGAGACAGGGTCCTTCTGAGGCGGCATTGCCTTGAACGTCGTCATGGCCTGCTCCAGCTTGCCAGCTTTCATATACCCTGCGAGCATGAGATTCCAGGATGTCAGGTTCCTCCAAGGCATCTGATCGAACAGAGACTCTGCACCCTCTATGTCGTCACACCTGAAACAGGCAGTGACAATGGCGTTCCAAGTGACGATGTTTGGCTGGGGCGTTTCATCAAACGCCTTGTGCGCGTGGTGGATCTCGCCACATTCGGCGTACATGCTGACGAGGGTTGTGCGAACAAAGAGATGGGTGTCTAAGCCAAGGGCAAGGGCTTGGCAGTGGAGTTGGGTTCCAATGTGTAGGGACCGGGAATTGGCTGCGGCCTTCAGGACGAAGGCAAAAGAGAAGCTATCAGGTGGGAGGGAGCATCGCCGCATTTGGGCATATAGGATGAGGGAATGGCGAGGGGATTGGGATTCGGAGAGGCCGCGAATGAGGGTATTGAACATGAAGGCATCAGGAGAAGGGATGTGGGAAAAGAGGCGACAAGAGTATTCTATGGCGTCTACGATGGAGACGGATGAGAGGAGGAGGAGCTGGCCGAGAATGAATGGGTGGTTATGAAGGCCTGTTTTTGAGGCGTAGGCATGTATTTGCATAAGGTTCTTGAGGCTTTTGCAGCGCTTCAACAAGGAGATGCAGTGTTGAAAGCAACTACGACTGCACATCTCTCTCTAGTCTCTTCCTTTTTTAATTGAATCAAGTTAGCCGTTGAATAATTTCAATCGAAATGCTTGAGATATTGGCGGCAAGTTAGAGGCTGGCAGAGAGATTGCTTTTTGGATGTATGCAGGAGGAAGGCAGGTGAGTGCGCGTTTAGAAAAAAGTACTTGGAAGTTGTGCTAGGATGTGGGATTATTTTTTTCCTCAATCAATTGATGCTAATGATGTTTGGTGCTGCTGCAGATTTCTTATTTCCGCGTTAAGAAACACAATAGTCCAACTCAATTGCATAAGGTTCTGATAACAGCCGAGTTCCACATGATCATCCTACACCAGTTTAAGAAAATATTATTAAAAAAAGACCGTCTATAAAAGAAAGCATAATATTTCATCCATGCAAAATAGAATATATACGGCGAGTGCTTTCTGACAATGTGATGCACATGTTCTTACTCGCTGCAACTCCTTGCTCCTTTCAAGCTGATCGTTATGACCAGTTAAGCAAAGTGGACTATATTAATTCAATAGGGGCGGTCTATAAAAGATAGGGATCTCTGACCTTGTGCAGATCATTGATCATGTGGGGGTCCATCAAGGCTTGCTGGCCTGTGATCTGAGCTGGACCTTGGGTCAGCCTGCATCACTTACAAGTCAGTTTGGGTTAGGTAGGGAACCGTGGTTGGGTCGATTGATCCACTAGATGGATACGGGTTACTGCAGGTCAGGTATGCAAAAGTGGATCGGATCGAGTTGACCTGCAGTGGGTGCGAGTTAAGAGTTTCTCACCCGTTTAATAAACGGGTCGGATGCGGGTTAGCAGTGTCTAGCTCGTTTAATAAACAGGTTCAACCCATTTGGTCGACCCAACCCGTTTTCCACCTCTAATTAGAACAACACGACCTCTCATAGACAAATATCTTCATTTCCAAGAACATAATTTCTTCCCTATTCGCTCCACAACTATATCCCAAAGGCTTTTCTTTTGTAATCCAATACATAAAGGTAATCCCAAATACTTCGATAGGAGCTTCCCAACTTTACATCTAAATGCACTTGCCAATAAAGCAACATTTCTATCCTCCATCCAAACACCAATCATTTCACACTTACCATGATTGACTTTCAAAATAGATAACATTTCAAACCATTTTCAAATAAGTTTCAGATTAATCACTTGAGTCATAGAAGCATCACAAAAAGTAATAGCATCATCAACAAATTGTAAATGAGTTACCTCTTGACCAGCATTATCAAGCAGTAAAAAGTGAAAGAAGTTGTAAAGAAATCGGTTCAGCTAGTTATATAAGTCACCGAGGACTGTACTACAGTCTTGCGGCGGCCGATATGGGTAGTCACAGTTACTAGCAGCACTATTTTGCATTTAGCGTAGTGGCAGTGGCCGCTACAGCCGATGTTTTGTTCTGTGGATGAGTGCTAAAGTCTTTCTTACTATCCATTCTCAGATTGAGCAACCAAGCTCTTCGCAGCACCACTTAAGCATCCAAAAATCAGACTTGCCAACCACCCTGAACTTTATAAGCAATCTATGATAGGAATTGAACCCAGTCCCAGTGCCCAGGATGACCCTCTAACAAAGCAAATTAAACAAAAAGAAAACAAAAAAAAAGGCCCCAGAACCATCAAACCATTTATAATTAATAATCTCTCTCCATAAGCCATGATACTCCAATTCCAAAAGTTAAAGCCACAATTCCCAATGGGAAAGAACCATCAATTTAATCTTCTGATGAGCTTTGAATTCTTTTGCTCCAAATATTTTTATTGCTGAAAGATTTGCAATGATCTCTTATGTGTATATGGGTGCACATTCTAATACGATTTGAAGGACGTGCAAGAAATCGTGGCAACGCAGAGAAGGAGCACCTGGGCAGGGCAATAGCAGGAGAATGAAGCAACCCTAGGGGCCACTACTACCATGTAATAGGAAAATACCCCATAGTTGTATTTCTTAGAGCATAATATAGATGTCAAAATATGTTGAAAGTTGGTATTGAATTCATAGAAGAAATCTACTCCACATTAGAATAGTTGAAAAAAAATTGGTGTGCCTTGCTACAAATAACTGGAAGAATATTGAGTAGCATGTCGACTCAACATGTATATTACCCAATTAGAAACACACCCTTGAAGTTAAAAAGGGTTGGATCAACACTTAATTCACATCACATGTTCAAGTTGAGTTAGTGGGTCAAAGAATGAGTGAGGTAATAATGGCATGCATAGATTTAACTTGAATCCAAACCTGATTAATAGGGTTCAAACATTAATCCAAACCTACCAAAAAAAAAAAAAAGACATGTGGTAATGTGATACTCCATATTAGTTCATTTCTACTATTGATACTAAATTTCTGTTCACTGGAAAAGTAATAAATAAAATGAATGAGAAACTTGAATGTAATCTACTAAATACCTTTTTCCTAGACCACCCAGTCCCTGCAATGACTTCATCACTGTAATTTAGAAAAAAAAAACAAATTAATAAAAATCTCAAAAATCATTTTCAGAAAAACAAAAAGCATGTTGTTGGAGAAGAAATAGAACAAAAAATTGCATATGCTCGAACCTGGAAGCCATAGCTTTGGCATTTCCACTTGGTTCTGTTGCTGCTGCAAGCCTGCAACGATGAACCACCGGCCACCTCTACTTTCTCTTTCTCCTCTCCTCTCCTCCTCCGCTCCTACTCTCTTTTCCTTTCTTTTCCCTCTTTCTTTCCCTCTTTCCCTCTTTCTTTCCGTAGGCAGAAATAGAATGACAGGAATCACAAAACCCTTCTTTCTATAGGGTTTTGGTCTTTGATTTGACTCACACGGTGTGAGTCTTCCACTTTTCTACACTTCTACACACACGAAAAGTCATGGATTCCATCCCATTCTTGTGGCCCACATTTTTTCAATATAAACCAATTAAAAGTAAATTTATAATTTAAAAATCTAAAACTATTAACGCCCTCTCTTAATGTCTAAATTATTAATGCCCCTTTTTAATTCCCCCACTCATTGCCCCTAATTAAGTTTTAATTAAATAAGAGTTTGGCCCGAGTCACATTGATTACACATAAACATCTAAATAAGATATTTAGAAATTTAATTAAATATCCAAACCTTTTATTTTACTAGTACCCATCTAATAGAGTATATGAATGGAAAATCTGAAATCAATGAAAATAAAAGCACTTCTCGTAAATATAAAAATAGTTTTTTCTACAAATCTAATATGAAAAGTGATAATTATTTTAAGTGACTGGATTTGAGGTTTTAATTGTATATGGATTTATAAACTATTAGGATGAACCAATGATAAGATACTAAAATTTAATATATTCATTTGTTTTGGACAAAACAAGGACAAAACAACGATATAGATTGTCATAACTTAGAAGGACTGATATTTTGCTTTTTATCTTACTCCGGTCATAGGCATGCATCTAAGTGGGTACCCTATGAGCTGCACATGTGTTAACAATATATTGTATACTCGGAAGAGAATTCCAATGCCCTTTCTTGCATGGATTTGGACAAGTTTCACAAAGTCCAAGTGTAAAATAAAGGTGCATTTTTACAGTGTGAGGATTATGCTCTTTGCGGATTTTCACTTTTTTTTTTGGTAGAAAGGATCTCTTTATTTTTATCCTTTATATAGTAAATCAAAATCCTTTGAGGCGAGGAAAATCAATTTATTTTTTATTTTTACTTTTCTATGAGAAATTGGATTGCACCAAATGACCAAAAATGGGCTTAAGAGGTGGGTCATTCTAATTTAAGCCCCACAATTACAGTAATCTTTATTTGAATTCCTCAGCATCTCCGCTTTGTTTAGCATAGAACACACTACAATGTGTAGCCTATTGGTGCTAATGATTAAAGTAAATTTTGGGTTAAAAAAAGGTTAAATGATGTCCACTTTCAATCTATGGTTATTAGGCACCTTCGCTCTAAAATAACTGGGATTCAACTCTTGTTTGTCACGTGATGGTGAGGGACTTGAATGGTGTATGTGGGTGTCTAGTGTAAACTTGTTCCGTCCCCCGCTAAATAATTGGGTCTGGGTCCAGTGTGAGGGTCTGGCCATTCTTGAATATGGATACACCGTGTTTTGTACAACATGTTGCGGATGCGTACCTTCTACTTGCACTATTGCCATTGGACCTAGACCGACCCTGACATGAGCCCAAACCTCATACCCTAGTCCAGCTAACCAGGTGGTGGGTGAGGGTTAATCCGGCTTTAAATAACAAGTGGCCTTAACATAGAGCTAACTGAGAATGAAAAGGGGGACTGTGGAAGTTCAGATGTGGTATAAAATTATACCAAGTTATATTAAAATGATAGACCTTTCATGGGGGGGGGGGGGGGCTTCTCTGTGTAACCATGAATGCTTCTTTTATTGAGGAAATAGTGTTTTAGGAGGCCATGTCATTGAAGCCCTATTTGCATGTTATGACCTCCCCAGCTATTGGTCCTGAAGATTTCTAATTGTATCATTTCACGGTTAGGTTTGTCAATTTAGCCCGTTGAAATGGGTATTTGATCCGGCCTAGCCTAAGTTCAAAAACACACGGCTTTTAAAAAAAATTTGAGTACAGCGGGCTGAGCTTGGACAATTATTTGAAAGCTCGGACAAAGTGGGACTAGGAATAGGCAGAGCATGCCCAGCTCGTTCAGGTCAGGCCCTGCCCGACCCGACCACAATATAATTTTATTAATTTCAATTGAAGTTAAATAGTGCCAATCTCTCCTCAACTTCAGTCTTATGATTATAATTTACATGATCTATTCTTAGTGGCTATTGACTTTTATTGAGAACTGCGTTTCTTTTTTTTTTTCTTTTTTTAATCTTGTCTGAAGGTGAGCAGTATTACTTTTATTCATGCAAGTGATATTTCAATCAAAGTCAAATAGTGTCAATCTCTGTCCTCAACTTCAATCAACACATCTATTTTACTCTCAGAACTCACTAAACTTGCACTATATAAAAGAAGAAAAGAAGCACAAAAAAAAAAAAAAGCAAAAGAAGAGCTCAAACAACCAAAGAGACCATCTATAGGCCTTATAGTTGTATACACATGCAATCAAGCAAACTCGGGATCCATACAAATGGTTATGACAACTCCCTACAAGTGGGAATGTTCACAGACTCAAACCCCATTGATTAAGTGTTTGATGCATATAACTAATAATCCTAGTCACATCATCAGTTATGTTTCAGAGTTTTTGTCTGTCTTATAAGATGTTGTTACGGGATATGTTCGACAATTTTTTTAATGACAATCATACTGTATAGATAAAAGTTTTTGTCAGCTTGCATGCCAAGTGCATGTTTTTAACTTTGCCATGTTGCTTGTTTCATTGCATTGTCGGTCCTAAGCCCAGAAAAAAGGAGGAGGGTTTAAAGTCCGGTTCACATCGGGTGTCTAGTGATAGTATAAGAATAATTAGAAATTGTTTAGCTTATGTTTAAGATTATGGGTGGGCCCGGGCCCACACTAGACGGGATTTGACTTAGGCCCGTTAAATTTAGGGCCGATATTGGACAACCCCCGGCAGCCCCGTCCAATTTTAGAGACGGATTTGGACAACCCAACCCTAGGCTCGGCCTATCCCATTGACAGGCCTACCCACAGCTCTCTCTTATTTTATCTTCTTACACGTTTTCTAACCATATATCATCCTAATCGTAATTGAATTCCTATGCAAGAAACAGGACCTAAGTGAGGAGTCTCGTTTTTGGCAAGCTTTATTACAAAATAAACAAATATCCATACTAACTGGGTTGGGTAGTTGTCTGCGTCCAAACCAAAACAATGGCTACTATAGTGAAAGACTTTACCATCATCCATGGTAGCGCATGTCAATGGGATGGAAAGATCTACGTGAGACCACCCCAAGTATCAGGTTTGACCCCAAACCCATGCCCCTAACCCCTTCATCCATGACCCACAAGTTTAGTGGCTTCATATTAAAAAAGATATTCAACCATCGATCAAACAGTTCAGTCCATTCGGATGTGTGCCCATCCTTGGAATTAGTGAATATCAAGGGGTTCCCTATTGTTTGCTAGGTTTTGATGGGTTGCTAGTTGGGCCTCGTAAAATATCTATGTATTTTCCAAACCAATCCAATACATCTAGGCCAACCTACAATGGCAAGACATGATTTTCTTGCAGGGACAAGCAATATAATCTATTGGTGGTATTAACTTTGTGCACTTCTTTTTTCATTAATAGTGATAATAGAAAGAGGTTTTTACCGAAAAATACACATTATATGGTCACTACACCAAACAGTGAACATTAGGCAAACATGCACCTAACAGGGAATCCGTACAGGATTTCTAACTTTTTTCTTACCATTTTTTCGGTGGTCGAATTCGACCTTCAATTTCAACGCTGAAGGTCGAATTCGACCGTTAGATCGATATAATTCATTATATATCCAACTCCTTCATCCGTTCATGCCCTACCCTTACGAATCGTATTGTAAAAGATGGAAAGTTACGTTAGAGGCATTCTTTGTCTTCTTCCACCCCCCTTAGACATCTTCCACCCTTCAAAGGTCAAGCTTTAAATCTCTAATTTTGTTTTAATAAAAAAGACCTTGCAGAACTAATAAATGGAAGGAACCCAATTGTTTCAAACAGAGAAAGCTTATGTTTTTATACGAAGAAATCGTGGGAAACCACATAGAAATAGAGAGAGGAAACGTGTTTTCAAGAAGGAGAGTGGAGGAAAGATTTGGATTTTAAAGAAGAGAGAATCAATAAAGAGGAACAAGTGCCGACGTGTTTAGAGATGGAGATGCATTTTAATGGCAGAAATGAAGGATGTGGAAGGGCTA
Source organism: Litsea cubeba (assembly GCA_012931725.1). Lineage (NCBI taxonomy): Eukaryota > Viridiplantae > Streptophyta > Magnoliopsida > Laurales > Lauraceae > Litsea > Litsea cubeba. Next base: position 10,449,410 of record CM022945.1, on the reverse strand, counting down.
CGAAGACAAAACGTGGGATTTTTTTTATTGGGTGTGAAACGAATCCATGGAGACAGAGAGAGGGTCAAAGCTCTTTCTTTCCAGGAGACTACCTGTCCAAACCCTCCCTCTATCTCTTCTCTGTCGACAAGCTCTCTCTCTCTCTTCTTCTTCTTCTTCCCCTCTCTCTTCCTAAATCCAGAAACCAGACAAAAGTTAGAATTTTTATTTTTATCTCCTACTTCATTTGGATGATTGGATCCAACACCACATTTTATCTCTCTCTGGATCCAACACCACATTATCTCTCTCTCTCTCTCTCTCTCTCTCTCTCTCTCTCTCTCTCTCTCTCTCTCTCTCTCTCCTTTTTCTTCTTCCCCTCTCTCTCCCTCTTTGTCTGCTTCCACCTCCCTTGCGCAGCGCCTGGGATAGAGATGGAGGAGAGGAAAACTTAGAAGTCGTGGTCGACGGGTTAAAGTATTCTTTTATGGAAACGAGGGTTTTGAAAAGGGGGAAGTTACAAGTTCGGGTCGAATTCGACCTTAAACGCTGAAACTGAAGATTGATCGAGACGTATTATTCTTAGCAGAAGAACACCATATGGCCGAATTCGACCTCCAACGCTGTAAATGAAGGTCGAATTCGACCACTAATGTCAGCACTGAAGGTCGAATTCGACGCTGAGATAGAAAGTGACATTAATACATTTTAGTTTTCTGCGTCGTATTCGGCTTTGTAAGAAACACCCGAAGGTCGCATTCGACCAAAAATATACATGAATTCAACATGCGCTGGTGGCTGTAAGGAACTGTAGCTATGAGTTTAAGAAGGATCTCAGTCCCTTCAGTTTTTTCACTAAGTTCTCGGCTCTGTTGACTGTTGTTTCATCCATCAAAGACTCTTTCCCAGCATTGAGCCATGTAAATCCAGCAGTGGCATTGTCACGATGATCATCATCGACGACAACTTTGTGGCCACTGAATTCCAAGTCTGTCTTTTTAGATGCTCAAAAAATTGACTCAACTCAAAAATGCCCCACTCAATAGAGTAAAAAAATGGGGGGGGGGGGGGGGGGGTTCAAACTAAACAAAGTCTCTATCAAGTTGTAAAAGTGAGAACCCAAGAAAACTTTTAGTTCTAACCAATAACTGCAATTGCTCCTCCACTTCACGCCTTAATCTTGTAAGAATTTCCATTTATGACTCAACTGCAGCCCGCCCCTGCATAAGAGCATTATTCTCTTCATTTCTCTCAACTCTTAACCTTTCGAGTTCCAACTTTGCTTCTGCAGCTATTTTTTCCAGAGAATCTATCTTTTCCTTCTCTGCAGCAAGCTCTTCTCAAACCTAGCATGAGGTCCTTCTCAACTTGAGCTACAAGATTTGTATGAGCCGCAACAACAGTTTCAGCCATTCATGTACATTTTCGATCGAATGCGACATTCAAGTGTTTCTTACAAGGTCGAATTCGACACAGATAACTAAAATGTATTAAGGTCACTTTCTATCTCAGCGTTGAATTCGACCTTCAACGCTGAAATTGAATGTCGAATTCGACCACCAAAAAAATTATTTAAAAATGTTAGAAATCCTATACGGATTTCCTGTTAGGTGCATGTTTGCCTAATGTTCACTGTTCGGGGTACTAACCACATAAAGCGTATTTTTCGGTAAAAGCCCCTAAAAGAAAAGAAAAATCTGACAAAGGGCATAGATTGTACGGAAGTGAAATGTCCTGCAGAAAAACATGCATTTTCTGGGTCAATTGGTGATTTCAAGGTCAAATGATGTTTGGGGGAAAAAAAAAAACACAAGAAGAAGATGAAGAGAATTACAAAAGAAAAATCCATTTGGGATAGCATGCAGCCAGTGAACGCTATTTGTTGTTTGGACCGAACAATTCAGCTATTTGTCTGCATTCCTAATAATGTGGATTACAATGTTCATTTGTCTAAAGGACAAAGGACAAAGCTTTAGCAAAAAAATAAAAATGGGTGAAGAATATAATCGCCCCAGTGACCCTTTTTTATTTTATTTTTATGATGTGGGTATTCTCGAGGTCTTTGTTGGATCTAATCCCCTGGATGGTGCCGCCCATTGACCGCATTAGTAAGTGAAAAAATCGAATTGTTCATGTATTTTGAATTAGATCATTCTATAATCTATTGTGAGCACAGGCTGATTCATTTGTGCATTGGATTAAAGAATCTCAATCAATATTCTAAATTGCCAGGCATGGTTTGAGTGAAATGGTGTGCTAGATGAAGGTTGATCTTGGTCCTCTTCTTTAAATGTTGAGTTTCATCATGTGCATCGGTCGGGGAGGCGGATGCTTTGCCTAAGTTGGGGGTAGAAAGAGATGTAGCTTTGCTTGCTCTTTTGTAATTTGTTGTTTTTGTGTGGGTATTTAGCTCTAATACTTGCGCTTGTTTTTTTCTTTTCATCTTTTTTGTTGTACATTTCTTAAATCTTTAATATATTTTATAGTTATTGATAAAAAAAAAAAATGACATGTGCAAACTCAACTAGAACCCAGTCCACTTTTCAATTATTTTGCAGATATCAAGCTCTTTGGGGGTGTTTATTTGCAAGAATTTGTGATAGTATTTCTTGCTTTGTCAAATTTATGACAATATATGAGTAGCTGTTTCGAAGTAAGAGCATTTAAAATTCCCAATTTGGTTAGTGAGTTTTTGAAAATGCTTTCTTGTAGATTTTTTTTAATCTTATTTTGGCTTATATAACTTTCAAAGTTTCCAAATATTCAGCTTTAAAAATGTCCAATATTGGTCCTTGAACATTTTTCCAATTCAGCCGAGGGATAGCATTTGGAGAATTCAAATATCTCTCAATCAAACAAGAATCTTTAAATAGAGAAATATTTTCCTAGGAGCTACTACTTATGCAATCCAACTCCGTGGGGCCCACTTGGGCCCACCTTTAATAAGATCAAACCTTTATCCATTGTTTGATTGAATCTCAAAAAAATTTCTGGTTAAAACTTAAAAGACAACTAAATAGTAAAGCTATTAAATCAAGGGCTAGGATTCTCTTATTGGGCTGTTTTTTTTTTTTTTTTTTTTCACCCTTATATGTGAAGATATAAACCTTTCCATGTACTCCACCCAACTAATAAGAAGACACCTTACGTGTGCCACAAGTTGGAATGCATATTGCTTATATATAGTCTGCTCGTAGAGGAACATTGCCCTCTTTTAATATCCTCCAAATAGAAGCCCTCCTGTTTCTTTGCTAGAATCATGAGAACTCCTCTTGGAGGGTTTTATATGAATTCCCCAAATGTTATCCCCTACTTGGTTTCATATATATTTAAGTACAGCATGATGTTTTGGAAATTGAAATTTAAAAAATCCTATAGACCGGAAGTGACATTTCACTGTTCTCATCTTTTAGCATCTTATAATTAGAGATGCAAATGGATTGAATGTGGAGTGGAAACTTGGTGGATTTGGACTTGGATCCATCTTCACAAGTCATTTTTGGATCCAAATCCAAATCCAACATAAAACCTATTTGTTGTATTTAGCTTCGGCTCGTTAAAAAAGGGATCCTAATTCAAAATAGGATGTAGAGTGCATTAGTATCTGCTAATTGATACATAATAGTATCGGAGCCAGAGTTTTGAGTTTCTAACTTGGGTTGGAGCTACTATAATTAATAGATATTAGCATTTAAGTGTCCTTTTACCCACTCTATGAACAACTTGGGATTACAGTAAATATGAGTGATAAGTTGGTGTGGTTTTGGTGACTTTGGTCACATGAATATAAAATAGTTGAAAAACAATATAATGAATATGACCATTAGTTTTTTATAAGAAATTAATTTTTTAAAGAAAAGGCAACAAATGCCTTGTGATAAGCTCTTATTTGTGTGCCTTTTCAATTAGACCTATTTGAATCAAATGTATAATATGTTTAATTACATTTCAACTGGATTATTTGAATGAACTTTATTTCAATAAGATAAGATTTGCTAAACAAATCCTAATTGAACAATAAGATTTTCAAATATATAAGTGGGTTACTAAATGATATATGGTTAAAACTAAAGTAAACCCTCAATTATCAATATGAATCAAGTTATGTAGGCCCTTGAAATCTATTTGTCTTTAATATGCGGATGTGATTTACTTGGACCCGGATACTTGGGCCTGACCATACGATGATCTGGATATGAATATGCATGTTCTTGATCATATATGCTTGGCTCCGGATTTGAATCCGAATTTCTTCTAGTTCTAGAAAAAAGGTTTCATACCATTCATAACTACTCTCATCATCCAAACAGGGAACTTCAAATGTTGGGTGAAGAATTTCCAACATTCGAAATTCAAAGAAATGATGTTGAATCGGAAAGTAGCGTCAGAAATTCCCAATCCAATTCTTACTGTGCAATTGCAATGAATAAGCTTTATCATCAGTTCAGTAAGAATTATGGATCACACTATGAATGGCTATGATTGTCCAGTCCTTGTCATGGCCCATCTATGGTGGGACCCAATGGCCGAGTCTTACTCCTTGTGAGCATTTCTTCGTACAACCACCAATGACTAGATGCAGCGCACCAATCAAACATTGGGCTCTGACCCTGTTGAGCTTGTGCGCTGTCTGCTGACCCTATAACCACATAATTGCTGGAGCTTGTGGGGCCCATTGCTTTGTATGATACTAGTGAACTTTGAAGGATATTCATTTTGCAGATCAGGACCATATATCTCAGCAGAGCACTATCTATTTATCATGCATGACATGGGCCTCATCATAAAAGCTAAGAGCTTCAAACAATCATTAATTGATTCTTTTGTGTGGACTAATCAAGTTGTTGGAGTTGTGGTCCAAGAAGCCTTTTCCTTTTGCTCATGGCATGCATATCCACTGCTTGGGTCACCAATGTGTGGTCTGTTTTTTGTACATTCAGTGGAATCTTGAGCTTATTTGTTTGGAGGTGCTTCTGATTGAGAATGTTGGGTGATGTATATTTTTTATCTTAGTGTTTGATCTTGCTACTTGAGTTGTTGAGCATTTAAAATTCTAGAATTCTAAGAATCATTAGCATAGCTTCAATTGAGCGCAATGGACACTAATTCATTAGAGGAAAAGTCTTACAGATGTTTACACCTATCAATCTATAGGTTTAAGTTTACTTCGATTGTAATTGTCAAGTATTAGTTCATTACAAACGCTTTTTGGTAACATATGAGAAATATGTAGATATGAGAACTCCTGGCTACTCTTAGAACAATGATTTCTTAAAGAGAATTTTACCTTGATATTGGTACACATTGATTTGAAAAAATCTGATTTTGATGTGCAAATGAGGATTTTCAAATCCTATCAGGGTGGTTGAACATATTCTAAAAAAATGAGAGTTTTCGTTGTTCCAAATCCATTTTTAGGGATTCACAATGGGTAAAACCAAATGTGAATTCTTCGTGACTGACTGTGTGAAAAGCAAAAATCTATTCTCTAGGAATTTGGTTACTGAAAATTTCATAATGATATGAATTTTTAAAACCATTGTCCAAATTATTTTGGTAAAAGGATAATTTGCTAGTGCTATTATTGATTTGTTATTTTTGAAGTTAGAAAACACTATTGGCATTCGCAAAGTTGCTTTCCATGGGAAGGAGACATTGGAGATTGACCATGTGCCTTTTCTTGTGAAATTATGGTGGGTGATCCTGTGAAATGATAAGACATCGATGGAATATTCAACCATCACATCCGAAGGGCCAATTATTCTATGGTGCACATTTGAAACAATCACTGGGGCTGTTCTTCTTAAATCAAAGTATTGCTCTCCTTAGCTTGGCACTCCGGCCAAACCTTTCTTCAATTGGAGTAGGGTCCATATCAAATTTACATTTGGAAGAGTGATACTTTATTTTTGAGAAAAATTTTCACCCAAAAAATAGCCCCATCTCATCATCTTAGCGGCCTTAAAATTTGATGCTGAGAGTAAAAGTTTGATACGCATAAAATTGGACATGATGCTTAGATCTTAGAAGATAAAAATGTGAGAGGAGTTACTTATAGTTTGCTCGTGGGTAAAATTTTCCTGTATTTTTGTGGATATATGCTTTATACAAAATATAAAATTTGGTTTCCTGGATTCCACATGACTATGTTACTTTATATATAATTAGATGGGCTCAAATGCACATCTAGCTCCAACATTTGAAGGCTGCACCCATTTGAATCAAGCTGAATTGAAAGGAGAGACAGATCCCCCAAAAGAATACAAGAATACAAGCACAAGAGGGGCCAAGAGATCTTTTTCAGATTTTAACTGGACATGTGTTTTTTTTTTTGCTAGATGGCAAAAGTATAGTAGAAGGAGAGAAGAAGATATATACGGATGCCATTGCAGAGCTCCCATGAAAGAACACAAGAATACAAGCACAAGAGAGGGGCCAGACATGAAAAACAAAAGAAACCAACAAAATTACAGATTTAACACCTCCCTCTTATTTTAGTAGGCGCCAGCGCCAGGATTACCCCTCAAAGCTCCATCAATATTTTATTTGAACTTGTCTCCCAGAGGCCAGAGGCTTTAGCCACCTTGTGAAGATCACATTAGGGGAAGTCACTTCAACGTCATTAATTCCCATTTGAGATAAAGACAGATTCCCCTAAAAGTAGCATATCCTTTTAACCACATAAAAAAGAGCTAACTCCTTTAACCATTTTATTCATGGTTTAAAATCTCGGTCTTGGTCGCGGTATCGGCCGGACCGAAAAATCGATATGATATCGGTATCGGTCGCGGATATCAGTCCGTCGCAGTCGTCGCAGTGTGAATTTTTTTTAATCCAAAAAAATTAGCAAAAATATCCAAAAAATCCAGAATATTAGAAAATACTGGAAAACAATATTTTTTTTCTATTAGTAATAACAATAAATCAAAATCTCGGTCACAATATTTTTTTTCCATTAGTAATAACAATATGAGTCCTGTCTGTGTCGCTATTCGTTTTCTTATCCAGTATTTCATATAATGCAACCATTATTGATGCTCATGATCAATTTATTAGTATAAAATATAAGAAAATAAAGATAATATATCAATCATCATTTAATACTAACTTAATCATCAAATAAGTTGTGAAATTCATGACCATGAAGATAACATATTAAAATCTGTAACTTGATAGTGAGATAGATAAATTATAAAGCACTTAGGCATCAAAAGGTTCATGGTTTACCTGAAATTAGAGGGAACTAGAGAGAGAGATTGATATATTATAATTCAAGTATTAGAAAATCCAAAAATAAAATAATTAAAATAAAAATTTGAATCATGTTTATGACTATGAGTAGATATAGATCTATCATCTAGACACTATTAATAAGCCTTTGGTATCATAAATACTCTAAGTAACAAGTAACAACTAACAACAATTATTTTTTAGAAAAAATAAGATTTAATAAAATTATTTTCAAAATCCTAAATATATAGATCTAACATAAAAGTATGTAGATCAATCATTTACACACCATACAATGATCATGAATCAATAGAAAAAAAAATTGTGATGAAATTTCAAAAAAATGATATATTATAATTCAAATATTAAAAAATCTAAAAATAAAAGAATTGAAAAAAAATTCAAAATCATGTATATGAGTAGATCTAGCATGAAAGTATGTAGATCTAACTTCTAAGTGAAGAACACAACACAAGTGATAAACCAAATGATTTCTATGCTTCATCTAAAAATAAAAAAGAAAAAACACATAAATACATAATAAAATGCTTTAAGTTGATTTTCTCTTACCTTGAATAATATTTTCTTGAAGAAAATATGCAAGAGGGATGTGTGAATGTGTGATGGGGGTATGACTGCTGCTCTAAGGAGTAAGGAGATGAGAGGAGAGGAGAAAACGATGAAGATGGGGAAAAAGATAGAAAAATAGGATTTTGACACTTTTTTATGAGATCTCGGCCGATATTTTAAATATCGGCCCATATCTCGGTAAGGCCGAGATGAACTTCATCTCAGCCGATATATCCTGATTTTTTTCCCTGTGATACCGATATCGATATCACAGGGAGATATCGGTCGGGTATGAGCCGATACCGGTTCATATCGGCCGATATGAACCAGTATAGACCGATTTTTAAATCCATGATTTAATCACTTTCCTGATTACTTCCGAAGGAGATAGAAAGATATTCTCATGATTTCTTCGATTTCTCTCCAAAAATACCTCCCACAATATCAACATAGGTACCATCTTCATCAGGTAGTGGAAAAAAGACCGACCTTTCGAATTGGTAAACCAAAGTTCTTCCACCCTCCACTTGCTCCATTTCACACATTACAGCTTAATTTGCAAGAGGTATGTGGCCCTTAAGTCATCCATTCAAGACATAGGAAAGGGAATTTTATATGGTTTAGTTTTTTTTTTTTTTTTTCATGGATATGGAAAATATGATTTTTCTCATAAGAAGATTAAGATCCTTATACCTCGTGAAAGTTATTTTTCAACTCTTCTTTTTTATAGAGTAATACAATGCTAATTATGTAATTAGTTTTTTTTGTTCTTTTAGTCTTTATAGGTATTAATATTACCATAAAATGAAAGCTGTAAGGTGAATGGCATGGTGGATGCTTTGGCTAAGTTGGGGGTAGAAAGAGAGGAAGCTCTGCTTGCTGCTTTGTAATTTATTGTTTTGTGATGGTATTTAGCTCTAATACCTACGCAAATTTTATTCTTTCCATTTTTATTGTACCTTTTTTAAGTCTTTAATATATTTTACCGTTACCGATAAAAAAAAAAGCGGCAAGGTGAAACCAATGGAATATGGAAAGAAGGAAGGAAGATGAAATGATGAGGTAAAAACCATTTCTTTTCATAATAGTTTAATACAATTATTATTTTCAAATAAATTCAAAAATGTAATTTTCTCACCATTACAAACCGTTCTAAAGAAAGTTTTCAAAAGTGATCAATAGCATGCAGATAAAAATAAAATTTAAGGACACCTGTACGGTCGAAACTCTTTTTTAACCATTCATTTTTTCATAAGGAGACTTTTTTTTTTTTTGGCAAATGATGCAACTTTATAAACAATAAGAACAAGAATTTAAACAGAATTGCATGATAAAGTATGACCCATGAGATGGATGGATGATGATGATGGTCCACCTTATGATAAAGTATGACCCACAATGCACAATCTTTTCTCTCTATCCCTTATTCATGGCTTAAGTGTCACTTTAATCTACAATGACATTTACCTTTAGATTGAATCATGCTTCATGAATGTTTGATCTCTCCTTTTTTATTAGGATCAGTTGATGAGAGATCAAATCAAAGTGTCATTCACCAAAACTTTTCTTGGGAAACGATCTTGGAATGGTGCTGTTCATGTATTGGCAACAATGAGCTACTCCTTTCACCAAAAATTTTCTTGAGCTGCTCATATTGGCAAAAATAAGCTAAGGGTTAGGGAATTTCTTTGATGTTATAATTTGTGGGAGGTTTTTGGGTTTTTATGTTGTGTTTGTTTTTTGTTAATGCATTTCCTTTTACGAAAAATAAAAAATAAAAATAAATTAAAGTGTCATTCAGTTCCATAACTTGTTTGTGAAAGAGTATAAGATCCAACCCAAGGGGTTGGCCGAATGGACAGGACCACGATTCTTCTCTTTTTAGAGGTCTTGGTGACGACCTCTAGTTCCCCCTTCTTCAAAAATCGAAGGAGGTTGGGAACCCTCCGTCGCACGAAAAAATATAAAAAAAAATAAAAAATAAAAACAAAGAGTATAAGATCTGGTGGTATGCCCCACAGTTCAAAATTAAAAAAAGATAAAGTGGTCTGGTTCTTTTCTCCTCATTGCCCACTACCCGCAATTCCGCATGCAGATATTTGATATCATGCTGTGACTGCTACATGAACTGAACTGGACAAAGACTATGGATCCTGCTATGATAGCTGCGCGAACTGGACAAAGACTAATCGATGGCCCTGAAAGGGACCACTTGGAAATATCCATGGCCACCTACGAAATTCATCATGAACCATTCTGGGTCAGTCTTATCTACAGAAGTCCGGATCTTGTGACCGAGACCTATTATGGTTCACCACGTCACCATGGATAAAATGCTAAATGTGTTAGATGTAAGTGGTTACCATGACCACACGTCTAATAATTATAGAGCCACACTTTGAGTCAATTGATAGTTTTTTCCCTTTTAGCTTTGATTCTAATAAACCTTGCTTGAATTCACTTTAAGAAAGGCCAATCTTGTTTGGCTAATCTTTGAGCGAATTTAGGAAACTGACTTTATATTAGATTTCTTTGATGGAAAATTCTAAATACACCCACCCCATTTATTGAGTCAACCTACATGCTGAGCTCGCCTACAGATAAAATATAATTAAACTCCCATTTTTTGCTGAGTCCACCCACAAAAAATTACCAACGTGTCCCTTATTCTTCTCCTTCTCCTTCTCCTTCTCCCTCTTCCCTTCTTCCTCATTTCCGTCCGTTCATTGAGAAAACGTGCGACGTCATTTCTGTTCGTCCGAGCATCTCCTCCAAGCTTCGTCGTCAGCTCATCTTCTTCTCTTCTTCGTCGTCGGCTCTTCGTCAGCATATAAATCGAAGTTCGTCATCTCCCCGTACCTCTTCATCTTCAACTTCTTCCATTTTATTTTTTCCTTTGTTGATTTTTTTTCCAACTAAATAAACAAGTAATCTATGCAAATGGAATGGAGTATGGGTTGCAATTGGGAGGAAAACATAGTTGAATGGAAATGATGAGAGAGAGGAGGTTCGCGTTATGTTGCGTATCCGTGCATAACGCGAACCATTTAACGTGCACGGATCTACGTATCCGTGCATAACTTTTTTGCTCGGCATATGAAAACCGTGCACGTCTAATATGCATGAATCTGCATATCCATGCATAAATGAAGTCAATGATACAGTCGGAATTTCACATATGGGTATTTTGGTAATAATTTTTTTTAAATGTGGGTGTACTTAGCAAATGATGTGGGTGCGCTTAGAATTTTCCTTCTTTGATAGAAAGAAATCTCTCAAATGTTATTTATAAAAGGGTTTCCTCTCTCTTGACTCACAGTATTTACAAAGTACCCATTAACTCTCACTCATCTTGGAGTGAGTGACAAGGAAAATGGGAGAAAACTCTATTTTGGTAAAGGCCTGATCTTGCAGCAGGACAAATTTTAGATCAATTCATATCGCTCATCATCAAGATCATGGCACAATATACGCCTTTTAGAATTTTAGATTACCCATTGTTTGTTTAATTCATAAATCAAGATCCTTACATATTAGATCTTACAAGATGATCCTACAATGAGTTTACTCCATGTTCTGAGGCCCCTAGGCACATGTTGCCTAGTTGATTAAGAAGGGTTTTCTTTGACTATTTATTTAGTAGATAATATTAGGCATTTCTACGATGGAATGTGACTAATGTTTGAAGCATCTCCACCTTTTTAAGAACCTTGATTAAGGCTTACCAAGTTCTACCAAGAGGAGTTTTAATAATTAGGGCACATTCTCTCTGACGAGCAGCCCATCGGATAAGCAATATAGATATGATGCCAGCCTTATTGTATGAATCCGAAGCCTATGATGCCAGCACTTTAAACTAGGGCTGTCAAAGGGCCGGGCTGGATCATGCCTCGGGTTGTCCTTACCCTAACCTCAATATATGCAGGGGCCGGGCTCAGGCAGCCCAAAGCCCTTGGAGGACCTATATTACCTATGCCCTTACCCTACCCTCGAAGGGCCCAAGGCCTCAAAATAAGAAAATCATTATTATTTTTACATTGTCACCAACTATGAAGGGTTGATCAAGCATTATCTTATCTAACCTCTATTGCGATGGACCACTAAGAAAATGCTTGGAAGATAGAAAGTTGTCTCTAAAAAACTTTTTTTCATCAGATGAAGTCATACGTACGTGCTTTAATGACTTGGGTTCTAGATGTACCATTTTATTTATTTTAATGTCAAAGAATGAAAATGGTTAAAGAATATGTTCCATCTCACACCTTTCACTGAAATTTATACATACCAAATCATTCCAGCAAGTCTTATCTTTAAGAAATTTAAACTAAATAAATTCACCTACCTAAGATGAATTGACACTATTTTCAATTTAACACTGATCTGACAATTAAATGAATTAAGCGGTGTTGGATTTCAGTCACAAAAATAATTAAATACACTTAAAAAACAATACTACTTTAGACTTTAAAAATTGTGAGTTATAATTATCTATTTAAAATGATATTTTGATTACCCCATATCCTTGAAGTTTTATGCACATACAAACTACTTTTATGAATTAGTTAGCATCCAAAGTCACTCTATGGAGAAAAAGTCTCTCTTTATTAACATGAGTACAACCCTTACACTAGCAAGAATATATAAAAATAATATTAAAAAACATAAATAAGAATCAATAAAACAAGAAAAAGGAGATTTGGAGCAATTATGCAACACTTATTGATTATTCATTAAGTATAACTCATAACTTAAATAATTAAATGAAGATGAAATGAGCCAAATATGTGTTTATATAGATTTTTAGGGCATTTTGTAATTGGTATGGGTAATTGCTAAGTGATTGATTTAAGTGAATTTTATTTTATATATTTATAGGGAGATATTCAAGTGCATCTATCCCTCACCATAGGGTGAAGGACAATCCCCTTTTTGGAAAGTTTCATGTACAAAACTGACTTTTTAAGTACATAGGAATGCTCCATATGTACTTGAAACTTTCCAAAAAGGGAGTATCCCTCACCCTATGGCGAGGGATAGATGCATAGGAATACTCTCCTAAATCAAACCAAACCAAACCAAGCATTTTCCCACTAGGTGGGGTCGGCTATATGGATTTGACAACCCCAATCAAATCTGTTTAGGGTCATGTCTTCCATTAGATTCATGTAGGCAAGGTCATGTTTAATAATTTCTTTCCAACTTCTCTTGGGTCTCCCTCTCCCTTTCCTACTCCTGGCAATCTCCATGCTTTCACACCTTTTAACAGGTGCCTCCGTTGGACGCCTTCTAATATAACCGAACCATCTCAGTCGATTTTATCTCATTTTATCTCCAATCGGTATTATTCCTAGTTTGCCCCTAATCTCCTCATTCCTAATTATATCTCTCCTTGTGATCCCGCACATCCATCTTAACATTCTCATCTACGCAACTTCCATCTTCTTGACATGATTATGCTTTACTGCTATAAATATATATTATAAAAATAAAGGATAAGAGGGTCACGGCTAGGGGCGGGATGGGCTAGTACTGTCAGGCTTGACTCTCAAATTTTAGGGCTTATAAAAAAACTATCCAAGTTCCGTCCTAGGATTTTTCCTTAGAAACACAAGCACTCATTTTAAGGGCTTTTACCGGGCCGGGCGTGGCCAGTCCCCTTGACTGATGGCTAAATTGACAGGTATAAAACTATGAGTCGCGTCCACCATATAAATCTATCATGTTGTTTTTATTTTTCATTATATGTTGAACCAAATCTCTCTTCACTTGGAGTTGGGCCTGAAAACTTTTGAAAGGCACTATGTTTGAGATAAATTCACCACGATTTTCATTATAGCAAATCATCTCAATTTATAAATAAATGAGATAAGAAATCACAAACAACCTTAAGCTTATCCTCTCTTTTCTCATATCTATAACACCCTCCCTCATGGTTCTACCGTATAAAGGATCATGCAATTGATAATAAAAAAGAATACTCTCTTTGATATCTAAAAAATACAAGAAATATTTGGTAGAAATAATCATCATGCTTTATTGATGATCACCATTATAATATATTAAGTTAGAAGGTTTTGGATTTGATTTTGACCAACGGTTATAATTTTGACTGCAAGTTATTTAGTTTTTAAAATTTTTCCACCCACTTTTGCAACTACCGACTTTATCTCACCACTTTTACTAATTTATTGCAAAAACTCCATTTCAATCAAGCTCTTCATTTTCCTTTCTATTCAATTTCTCTTCTTTCTGCCACTAGCTCTTGAATTGCATACTAAGGTACTCTCATAACCTTCCTATTATTTAGTTTTTTTTCTTCTAAAATCTATGAGCTTTTTAATGCATGAATATTTTAATTACAATGTTGGCCATATCCGTGCTGAGCACGGGTTATTGTGCTAGTTGGTTTATTACATGAAGGGAGAATGTTTGAATTTTATTAAAAAGAAAAAAAAAATTGACGTTGTAATTCCTGGTTTCTCTTAATATAATCTTAGATCTTCTCGATCCATCAAACAAACATGCAAGGTGTGAAGCCACCAGTCACCAATTACAACACTCTCTTCTCAAAGTCAGATAGTGGTGATGCTCTTTTGGATCCTCATGAATATCACAGTGTACGTTGTTGGAGCACTAAAATATTTCACTTTGACCAACACTAACATCGGTGTCAGTTTTGTGCATGTCTTGTATGCTCATTGTTTGATCACTGGATGACAGTTTAAAGAACTCCTCAATTTCTTAATGGCACCATAGCACATGTTATTCATTTTTGCAGGGTCTCTCTTGTTGGGTATGTCTTGTATTTCGGTTTAGTTGGATTAGTTGTTTTGGATTAATTCAGATGTAATTGGGCTTGAGGGTAGTGTGGGGGTAAAATCTGAACTCAATATTAGATTGGGTTTGGGTCATAGTGGACCAACCCAACCCGCCAAGAGGGAGAATTAAAGGAGTGCTCCCATGATGCAATAACTCCATCCGTTATCAATAATCACCATGAAGAGGGAGCAATAACTCCAGTCGTTATCAGTTACACAATAAAAGATATGAATGACCACTAATGGCTAGCATGAAGAGAATTGATGGAGCCATGAATGGCAGAAAAAAAGAGAAAAAAGATATGAAAGAGGAAGAAAGAAGAGAAAGAGGGAGGTATGCAAGTTCTGAACCAAAACTTTAATCAGAACGAGAACAAAGTTCCAGAGACTAATTTAAGCATCGGAGAGTCCTCGATCGGACCACCCGATCGAGCTCTTATGATGGTTTGCTTTTGATACAGGTAAGAAGATCGATTCAGATCCGAGAAGAAGGAAAATAAACAGAGTTTTCACTCTGTTCAGGTCAAGAAGAAGGAAGTTAATCTCCGTTGCCGAGCTGACTTGCCGAGCTGATCTGCCGAGCTGACATGCCCAGCCGACCAATCAAAATTAACACTTACAACAGGTAGGAAGATCTCCTCCGGACAACCAGAAGGGAAATCTCCATCGCCAAGCAGAGCTAATCTGCTCGGCCACTGATCAATCAAAATCAGACTTTACAGGTAGTATGTCAGTTTGCATCATTATTTATATTTTCAAATGATGTAACCCTAACACTAAGCATAATAGTGAGGGAGAAAGAGGACTTGAGGAGAGCTCTTTCCGCGGGCGTATGTATATCTCTGAATCATTGTATTTTTTTTTTTTTTGTGTGGATTGATTGCTTGATTATTGTGTGGATTTGCGGCACCCAACATCTTTCACAATTACTACCTATTTCAATGTTGATTGGGCAGGGAAACCTGATGATTGACTATCCACATTGGGCCATGCTATTTTTCCTTGTCGCCATTTAATCTCTTGGAGTACAAAGAAACAACCCACAGTTGTGGGGTCTACTACTGAATCAGAATATAAATATTATAAGTGCAAAAATGGTGACTCACAAGAATAAGGGGGTGCCAGAACGGACTTATCCAAAGAGAATAGGAGCTTCGATGCCTGTGCCTGGAACCTGAGAAAAGGAAGGGGAATAGCAGGTCAGAGGACCCTGGCATGGGCGGTGCAAGGCTCTCCGATGCCTAAGTTAGTGTATGAACTAAGCAGAAGATGGAGATTTTTGGGGAAGAAGATGGCATACCAGAATGGTGTATTTGTTCGCCCCTTTTGCTTGAATTGTACTTGTGTTTATATAGAGGAAGAGATGAGGCAAATGGGTGGTTGACTGTCTTATCATAGCCCACCCTCTCAGGTACTAGGGAGGCGCACTCCCATCGTAGCCTACTTTTCTTTAATTGCAGTCCCATCGAGCCTTATCATGGCGCTTTGGGAGCAGTGTACGGCGATCTGTCATGAGATATGGATTGTCCCCTTGTCTTGTCGCACGGGCCGTAGCGTGCTTGAGCGTCCATGGGAGGACAGCTGTCAGTGCTCAGTGCTTTCACCGATATGAGGCGCTTGGCCGAGATGGAGTGTCTCGCTGAGGTGAGGACCTGGCGGAGATGGATGACCCTGTCACTGTTGCCGAGGTGGATGGGGCTGGCATTGTCGCCGAGCTGGGCAGCCGAGGTACCAAGATGGAGCACTAGGCCGAAGTGGGGTGCTTTGGCCGAAGTGGATTCTGCCGAGGTGAAGTGCCTGGCTGAGATTGACCTAGCTGGTGCGGGAGCCCGAGATGGATCATCTAGCCGGGACTCTGATGAGTTCGGGAATTTCTCCACACAAAGCCCCCCAGCTTCTGAGCTCATTAGACTTCTATTTGAGGTCAGAAGCTAAGTATCGTGGAGGATAACACTTGTGCCTTGGAGCTGCTTTTGTTTGGGATGACTGGCCGGCGTGGGACCTGGAGCCCGTGTAGCCTTGATGGCAATGTTGCCGAACTGCATGTGCCGGGCACTGTTGCCGAGCCGAAGGACGATGCTTCTGCTGAGCTTGGGTTGAAACGGAGAAGCCAGGGTGTACCAATCCGGTGAGAATCTCTGCTAGATGGAGAAGCGAGGGTGTATGAACCCGAAGTTTTGAGAGCGACTGGGTGTATGAACCTGAAGTCAGTCACAAGGTGTATGAACCCGAGATAATCTGAGGCCGAGACAGAGAAGCCTGGGTGTATCAACCTGATGACAGTCTCTGCTGAGGTCGAGATGGATGTACCTAAGACTTGCATGAGGCCGAGCCAGCGTGAGACCGTAGCCAGCACGTGGCCGAAATAGCATTAGGTCGTGAAATGCAGTCGAAACCAGCATGAGGCCGAAACCAACGTGAGACGGAAACCAACACGTGGACGAACCAGCACGAGGTCGTGAAATGCGGTCAAGACCAGCATGAGGCCGAAACCAGCGTGAGGCGGAAACCAGCACATGGACGGACCAGCATGAGGCTGAAACCATCGTGAGGCGGAAACCAGCACGTGGACGGACCAACATGAGGTCGTGAAATGCGGTCGAGACCAGCATGAGGCCGAAACCAGCGTGAGGCGGAAACCAGCACGTGGACGAACCAACATGAGGTCGTCTAGAGGCCAAGAATCCTGGGGTATCAACCCGAGGACTTGGTGGCCCTGTTGCCGAACGCGAGTCACGCCTGTGTATAGAACGACCCCAGGGTGAGCTCGGTGGCTCTGTTGCCGAACGCGAGTCATGCCTGAGTGTATAAAACGACCCCAGGGTGAGCTCGGTGGCTCTGTTGCCGAACGCGAGTCATGCCTGAGTGTATAAAACGACCCCAGGGTGAGCTCGGTGGCTCTGTTGCCGAACGCGAGTCACGCCTGAGTGTATAAAACGACCCCAGGGTGAGCTCGGTGGCTCTGTTGCCGAACGCGAGTCACGCCTGAGTGTATAAAACGACCCCAGGGTGAGCTCGGTGGCTTTATTGCCGAACGCGAGTCACGCCTGAGTGTATAAAACGACCCCAGGGTGAGCTCGATCGCTCTGTTGCCGAACGCGAGTCACGCCTGAGTGTATAAAACGACCCCAGGGTGAGCTCGGTGGCTCTGTTGCCGAACGCGAGTCACGCCTGAGTGTATAAAACGACCCCAGGGTGAGCTCGGTGGCTCTGGATGAATGAAGGCGGTAGAGGACCGTGCGATCAAGGCTGACAGCAGAGGACCATGCCGTCGAAATGACGGTAGAGGGTCGTACAATCGAAGCCGACAGTAGAGGGTCGTGCCGGTGTCATCGAAGCTGACGGCGCTATCGAAGCTGACAGTAGAGGACCGTGCTGCCGAAATGACGGTAGAGGGTCGTGCGATCGAAGCTGACGGGCGGTCAAAGCTTACAGTAGAAGGTCGTGCCGGTGTCATCGAAGCTGACGGCGCCATCGAAGCTGACAGTAGAGGACCGTGCCGCCGAGATGACAGTAGAGGGTCGTGTGATCGAAGCTGACGAGTGGTCGAAGCTGACAGTAGAAGGTCGTGCCGGTGTCATTGAAGCTGACGGCACCATCGAAGCTGACAGTAGAGGACCGTGCCGCCGAGATGACGGTAGAGGGTCGTGCGATCGAAGCTGACGGGCGGTCGAAGCTAAGTGATGATAGGAGACGTCTAGCTGCCTCCCGAACTGGAAGAGACTTCTGCAGAGCTGGGGGCTGCTAGCGAGCCGGAGGCATCCGCCGAGTTGGAGACGTCCGCTGAGCTGGAAGCTATCTGGTCGCTTTCGTAAAGGTTGAACTGCTCCTGGGCTCGGGCTTCATCTGCTTCTTGCCTGACGAATCGGTTTATCCTGGTCATCAGTACTGCCATAGTGACTACGGGATACATGGCCAAGTCCCTCCGAAGCTCGTTGCCTGGTAGATGGCTTGTTGGAAAGACAGGACTGCTATTGCATCTGAGGCATTCTCGATCTGGCTGTAGATAGCCCAGAACCTTTTGGCGAACTGCGTGACGTTCTCGGTCTGCTTCATTCTGAGGGCCATCAGGTCGGCGGCTGTCCTAGGGATGACCCTGTGAACTTGGAACTTCGTCATGAAGGAACTACGGAGCTGCTGCCAACTTTTGATCGATCCTGAGTGCGCAGAACCATTTTAGGGGGAGGTCCCCGAGGCTGGAAGAGAAGACTCTGCAGTTCAGGTGGCCTCCACCGCCCCACACCGACATCCTCTGAGTGAAGTGCAGAAGGTGTGCTGCTGGGTCCGAGGTTCCATCGTAAATGACGAACCTTGGGACTTTGAAATCTTCAGGAAGGGGGAAGCTTCTGATCTCTGGAGAGAAGGGAGATGAGCCGAAATCATCAAAGTTCACCTAAACTTGAGCGAAGCCGGCCATCTCCATGTGCTGTCGTACTGCTTGCTCTATGCGTCGATCAAGCCATTCTCTGGAGTCGCAGTTGTTACCCGAGCTTTTGCCATGGGTCCGGTTGCTTCTGTTGTTCTTCAGGGTGCGCCTTTTGGAAGGTAGAGTCGAGGTCGAATCCTTAGAGGATGAACCCGATCGAGTATCCTGCTGTTTGACGCTTGCTGGGCCAGATCTTGCTCCCGACCTTTCCCGGCGAGGGACCGTCGGCAGCTGTGTCGATAGTGTCAGTGGTTCCTTTCCCTTTCTGGTTCTTCGAGGCATGGTGTTTGGGAAGATGACTTTTTGTAGCCGTTTCCCACGGCGCCAATTGTAAGTGCAAAAATGGTGACTCACAAGAATAGGGGGGTGCCAGAACGGACTTATCCAAAGAGAATAGGAGCTTCGATGCCTGTGCCTGGAACCTGAGAAAAGGAAGGGGAATAGCAGGTCAGAGGACCCTGGCATGGGCGGTGCAAGGCTCTCCGATGCCTAAGTTAGTGTATGAACTAAGCAGAAGATGGAGATTTTGGGGAAGAAGATGGCATACCAGAATGGTGTATTCGTTCGCCCCTTTTGCTTGAATTGTGCTTGTGTTTATATAGAGGAAGAGATGAGGCAAATGGGTGGTTGACTGTCTTGTCATAGCCCACTCTCTCAGGTACTAGGAAGGCGCAGTCCCATCGTAGCTTACTTTTCTTTAATTGCAGTCCCATCGAGCCTTATCATGGCGCTTTGGGAGCAGTGTACGGCGATCTGTCAGGAGATATGGACTGTCCCCTTGTCTTGTCGCACGGGCCGTAGCGTGCTTGAGCGTCCATGGGAGGACAGCTGTCAGTGCTCAGTGCTTTCACCGATATGAGGCGCTTGGCCGAGATGGAGTGTCTCGCCGAGGTGAGGACCTGGCGGAGATGGATGACCCTGGCACTGTTGCCGAGGTGGATGGGGCTGGCATTGTCGCCGAGCTGGGCAGCCGAGGTGCCGAGATGGAGCACTAGGCCGAAGTGGGGTGCTTTGGCCGAAGTGGATTCTGCCGAAGTGAAGTGCCTGGCTGAGATTGACCTACCTGGTGCGGGAGCCCGAGATGGATCATCTGGCCGGGACTCTGATGAGTTCGGGAATTTCCCCACACAAATATCTTCAATACATTGTTGCTAAATTATTTTTTATTTGTATGTTGAAGAGTGACCTCGGTATTTATATTTCTGAACATCCCTCCTCTAATTTATTATGGCAACAAAAGTGCTATTTCTCTTGCCTATAATCCCATATATGATGCTCACATGGAACCCATTGAGGTTGGTTACCATTTTATTTGAAAGAAGGTGATTCATAGCAATATTCACATCTGATTTGTTGGGACTATTGATCAAGTGATAAATGTTTTCACCAAAGGCTTAATTAAGTATTGCTCGGTTCCACCTGTGATGGGTATTGACCAACCTGAAAATCGAGCATCATTTTTTAGGGAATAGCCCTTATATGTTGATTTAAAATTTTTTTGGGCAGTCCAATAACTACACCATAGACTCGTTCTTTCTTGAATTCAAACTCAAGACTGCTTGACTCTTATACCATCTTAAATTTATCTAACTAGGCATTCGTTCTAAAACCTTAAGGCATCAGCAAAGACTGCATAAATACTTTTCAATAGGTCTCTTCAGCATAACTTGTCCATTTTTCAGGGATTTGGAGCATCAAAACTCTTGATAACTATTTCTAATGATGATGGTTATATTTGCCTCATGAGAAACATGCACTTCATAATTCTATGGTTTTGGAAGGATATATTGTAATGATTTTTGGAACATCGGTATAAATGATTCCAAGTCCAAGAGTGAATAAATATACACTATTGGTGGGGCTGCTTTGTCTTTGAAAGTCTTAAGAAAGTGACCTGCATAACTCACGCAGGGATGGAGTCCAAATTTATAACTTATGCAGCCAGAGACAAAGATGTGGGGTGATTGAAGAATTTGCTAAAAATATTTAGAAGGAACTCAAACACACTATACAAGTCATTATTTAATAAATCTTTTGCGGGGACCATTTTCCCATGAAAAACTAGGAACTCAGTTCAACACATGGACCACCAATAAAAATTTACATATTAGAGACACATGAATTATTGGTGGATTTGTGTGCCCCAAAAAAGTACACATATTTGGCTGGTGCACACTCTGCAAATACATGAGGTTGGTATTGTCATACAAAAAGTCTACATTTGAGTTAGTCCATGGACTAACCCTATGATATATCATAGGGTTAGGGTTAGTCCATGTAGCATAACTCATTGCCATATTTGTCGCTCTCTCTTTCCATGATTGCAAGGAATCTTTAAAGCTTCTTTACAATTTTGGAGATAAAAAAGCAGAATAGGAGAAAGGCAATTAACAGTAGATGATATTGAAGACAGCATAGCCTTTTTTCTGTTTATAAAGAGCTGGCTACCTGTTGTTCTTCCATGAAGCAAAACCAAATATTTCAGCCCAAGCACACTAGTGAATTGCTTCCTCCTCTTCCAAAAAACATGCATACATCCACTAAGCCTCTCTTCCTCTTCTACGTCACCTTCTTCCTTGGAATTTCATCATTTCTCTATACTGCTGAAGCAAGACTACTTCCTGGTGCTTGGCTTTCCAACCCCATTACTCTTTTAAGTTGTATTTCCTCTCATAAGTATTTTTCTTTCCCACCCAGATCAAGCAAGAATAAAATAACATGAAAGTGAAACATAGAACAAAAGAAAATCTACTTCTAACACTTTGCTTTTTCTTTCTTCTATCTTCTTTTTAATTCTTTAGTTTTTGTTGCTTTTGAAGGTTGCATTGTAGAAGTTATGTGCAAGGAGTCTATGGTGATGAGGAGCTACCAAAGGCGTTACTCTTCGCCTCCTCCACCTCCGAAGGCATCACCTACATCACCTGAAATGAGAACTCCACCGACTGCCCTGTCAAGCATGAAACCTCTTTTAAGTGCCCAAGTTGCTTCTTCTTGAGACTTACAGTACTCATCCTACGTATTCCAATAATGAAGGTGATGTGTGCAGTGTGCACCATCACTGAAGTCTCTAGCTTTTGTATTCCCATATCTATAATTAGTACCGTAGTTTCTATGTTAAAAGGGCTTGGTATGTTAGACTTGTGGCTTTGACACTATATATTTTAGTCCTGTGCACGTGGTTGTGTAGTTCATGTATGTTTTATGTGCACGTGGTTGTGTAGTTCATGTATGTCTTATGTTATTTGTGACTAATTATAGTCCAAGTAAGATTAGGAGTGTCAATCTTGTCTGGATGAGGAGAATTGGATTGTGGGTACTACTCTACAGCAGTTACAAACCTATTTTCATGGTATTTAGAACTGGGCTTTGTAAATGTTAGTCAACATGCATGTTACCATGTGGTGTGCCCAATAGGCTGACAGAGAAGTAGTAAAGGATTCGTCATCTGTGGTAAAGAAGATGGATATATATATTGGAAGTAGAAATATTGGTCAAGCTAGGTAAACAAAAAGTGAGTTTTAGCGGTGGGAAAAATTGACTTTTAGGGGTGGTTTTTTCCCACAGCTAAAAGTCACATTTAGCGATGGAAATTATTTTTCACCACTAAAAGTGTTGTTTTCCTTTCGCCCCATCTTACCATTTAAGAGTTTTCACCCTAAAAACTTAATGTATGAAACTTTTAGTGGTAGAAAAAGAAAAAGAAAAAAACGCCGTTAAATATTTTTTTTCTTCTGCCACTAAAACTCACTTTTTTTTTTTTTTTTTTTTGTAGTTAAGAAAATTTTGTTCCAACAAGAGTTGAGCTGCTTTTGAAGCTGATCATTGGTTCAACACATGACATGTCTGATTTACATGAAAACAACTGTTTGGTGGGTTCATCTTTTATTGGAGTGAAATTTGACTTAGAACCAATATTATGGAAAACTCTTAATTATGAGTGTTTTTTTTTTTTTTTTTTGGGTTAACCTAGGAGGCTGGGACCCAAGACTTGCCATTGTTAACAATATTGTTCAAACTATGTTCCAAGCATACCATAAAGAAGTGAAGTGGTCATAATTACATAATCTCAAACAAACTAAGGACACGTGTTGTGTTGCTTTGAATGGGGTATCCCTCATGTTTGAATGCATTTAAAATGATTCGGGATCATTTGAAACATTTTTCCACTGTGATTTTGAGTGGATCAATCACGGTATGCCACGTTACCGTGGGCAGCCCCTGCCCGCCATAGGGTAGCAACCCCGCATGCATGGTAAGCTACCCGCGGTGACGTGTCGGACCGTGATTGATTCACTCACGATCACCGTAGGGAAAATCCTCACAAGATCCAGACTCATTTCAAACATTATATATAGCCGTTAGGCCTCGTTAGAAATGGGATGGGTATCCCATGTACACATCCAGAAATTTTAAACACATCCATGAAGCCCACTGATGAAAAACCCAAAGGATCAAATTAGATGGCCTTATCTCTTATAGACCGAAAGGTTTGGCCACATGAATTTTCTAATTCTTGGATATATATAAGATGATCCCATCTTTTATTTCAATGAGTTATGTATGTTGAAGTTCATCTAAATAAAAGTTCAATTGGAAGAACTGTAACTCAGCCGATTAGGAGCATCAAACACAGCCTTTTTAGGGTGAGAGTGCATGAATTCAAGTAGCCACAAAAAAAAAAAATTCAATTGGAAAAGTATTCAAGAACATATATAAGCATGCACAGGCCAGGCTGCTATACGTTAAATTATTTTTCAACTAAATGCGGCCATAAATCAGTTTTGCACATGATTAATCAAAGACTTGCCATTGTTAAAAGCATACTTCAACCATGTTCTAAGTATACGGTGAAAAAGTGAACTGGTCATATTTACAAAATCTTGTTAGGTAGTAGTGAGATGGTTGTTAGAATCTCTTTGACCACGGATAAAGGAGTTAATCTGGTCATGTCATGAAAACTAAGGGGTGTGTTTGTTATTATGAAGACCCCAGAGGAGCATTTTACAAATTTTGGAGAACAAAGGGGTGTGTTTGTTATTATGAAGACCCCAGAGGAGCATTTTACAAATTTTGGAGAACAAAGGGGTGTCTTTGTTAATTCTACAGTATATTTTCAAAAGTATGGGTAGGCATATTCATCAGATTAGGGTTTTGTCTTATCAATTTGGATGCAACTTTCAAAAAGTGCTTCCCTCTTATTTGAGACTTTCTATAGTGCACATTCAATTCAATTAGGATACTGAGGGGTGGACCAAATGTCACTGTCACTTTTTTTTTTTTGGCAGAACAAATATCACTGTTGTTAAATAATCCTAACACAACTTTGAAGCCTCACAATTTAATAATCTTTTAAGCGTGTATTTATTTATTGTGATTGAATCCATCAATGGTTAAATGCCAGATTAGTGTAAAATAGGGTTAACTGCCGATTCTTAACTTCGATTTATCAAAGTTGGGTCCCAATATACATTTGTGCAAGCTAGTTTATTTTTTTTTTTTTGCTTCTGCACAAAAAAATATTTTTGCTGCAAGCAATTTCCTTAAAAAAAGATATCAAATATATAATGTCTTTTCCTTGCTAATTAGATTTTTCGACCTATTGAATAAAGAGTCCGTCTACATGGCCCGAATGAGAGCCCGGATTGCCCAGCTGGAGGGCTGTATTGAATTTTTTTTTAAGTTTTTTTTCTTTGATGTGACTTCTTTTAGGCTCACATTCAGGCTCCTCATCAGGCCATTTAGACTTTTTGTTGAGTAAAAAACATGTTTAGAGAGAAGGAGTAGAAACGCGTATTTTCTCATCCACGAGTTTATACACATCCTTTTTAATGACAATGTTCACAATTAGCACGAAATTTCAAGGCCCTAAAATCGATTGTGAAGATCACACTTATCCTATACCTTTCATGGCTGTCATGCATCCATGCATATTACATACCTCACGGGGCTCTTCCTGAAAATAAAGTCACATAGGGGGGCTCTTGGATAAAAGACCATAAAAATAGGAACAAACGGAAAGAACGAGTACAACACGGAGAGCGGCTTAACAACTTCCTAACTCCAAAACAGCATTCCCTTCTAAACCGAAATATAAACCTGCAGAAAGAAGGAAAGCCCCACCAAAGAACAAAAAAGAAATCCCACAAAAAAGAAGAAAGAATGATTGAGCAGAGGAAGAAAGATAAATGGGTTATAGTTGTTTTTCATTCCCTGCTTTTAGTTCTCTTGCTCAGCTTTCAAAGGGTCTGTTGCAGCTTCTCATCTCACTCCAAGCAACAGAAGGACAAGGTGACTGAGCTGCCAGGCCAGCCCAATGTGAGCTTTGCCCAATACTCTGGGTATGTGACAGTCAATAAGGACTCTGGAAGGACACTGTTCTATTGGTTTGTTGAGGCTGTTGAGGACCCTGCTTCTAAGCCACTTGTGCTTTGGCTCAATGGAGGTCTGTCAGTTGACACCCCCATAGTCTATTTTGTTCTATTCACTCCTTTTCCAAATCACAATTTGGGACTTGGGGTGTAGCCAAATTCATGTAAGATGATTAAGTGAGGTAGTTTAATTGTGGGCATGCCTTTTAATATGATTGGAGAGATTTTCTGAGGGAGGAACTGTTTTCTGGGAGTAGGTATTCATTGATGGACGTTTCTGATTTTCTATTGATTATTCCATTTATTGATTTTTCATTTTTTTTGGGGATTTTGTTTTCTGGAACTGATTGATACAGTTTGTTTTGGTTCTCATCCGCTGATAATTAAATTGCAATGTTTTCTATACTAGCAATGTGTTTCTGTTATTGGTGATGATATGGTGCTATTAATTCATTTTATTGCTTCACCGGCCATTGGCTTTATTTGTAGTTTTTTCTGCTAACCATTACTATGATTCCTTGGTTGTTGGTCAAAGGGGAAAAAATTGGCATACTGGGTATGATTTGTATGTTATTTAGGAAATGTGAATAGGATTTTTTTTTAACATACCACTGTCATATGCAAAGTCTCCTTTTTCCCAATATTAATTTTCTCTATTTGATGTCTGATTTTATTTATTTTCTTTTTACTTATATAAGTAATCTATTTTGAGGTGATATCAGGTAGGCACTGAACTTAGCTGGGTAAGCACCTCCCTTTGGGGTCCACCTGGATGGATGACAATCATGGAGGTAGAAAGAATAGATAGCTCTAATTGTAGACTAGGAGTGGGCCAAAATCAACCTATCACATCACCCCAACCCCTTGATATATGGCCTAAAGGTTCAGTTGTTTTGTAAGTTGCATTTATATCAAATTTTGATCCAATGGTTCAATAGGTGGGTGAGTGTCAAGTTGGGTGTAGAGGTGTTTACCATTTTTACGGTACGCATGGTGCTTACCTGATCAAATCTGATCTGTCTGGTGTTTTTCTCAACATGATTCAAGTGCTGCATTTGGCCCAGAATTTGTTCCATTTCCAAGGCTGTAGCTGGAGAAGTTTAACATACTGAATTTCAATATACCAATGTTTACACTTTGGTGGGCCATGAAACACTACATGATTCAGAACTGGTTTCTTGCTACTGCTTTTTTTTTTTTTCAAATATACATTTGTTGGAAGAAGGCAGAAAACTTGCAATATTTGCCTTTAGATGAGATTGTTTGATGTTTCTTTTTATTTATTTATTTACTTGTTTTTCTTTTGGATTCTATTTTAATCTCTGATCCAACAAATGTTTCTAGGACCTGGATGTTCTTCCATTGCTTATGGGTTGGCAGAGGAAGTAGGCCCTTTTCGTGTTAATACAGATGGAAAGAGTCTTTATTTGAATCCTTACTCATGGAATCAAGGTACAAAAGACACCCACTTTTCCCTTTCTTTTGATGATAAATTGGTTTCACTTTATTCTTGGTAGTCGTTTTTCTTCATTTTTTAACCCTCTTATGGTCAGGACTTGTTCACCCTTTTGGGGAGAAGGTTGGAAATGTTACTTTTTTGCTGGGATTTGTGACTTGGGTGTGAGTGTGTTAATTTGTTGATAAGGAAAAATATATTCATTTCCTTCCTTTTTTATAGGGATGGGTCTTCCTGACATCTGAAAAGGGTGTATTTTGTTTTGTCATTGAGGTCTAAAGTTTACAAAGAATTAAGCATAAAGAATTGTATTTTCATCCATTTATGGGTCTAATTGCTTGTATCATTTGGCAGTGGCCAATATGCTGTTCCTCGACTCCCCTGTTGGTGTTGGATTCTCCTATTCAAACAATTCCCAAGATTTACTGACCAATGGAGATGAAAGGACTGGTACTACTTAGTTTTTCTCCCATATGATTCTTATTCGTTCTTCTAAATTATATCTGATTGTTATCTAGTAATCATCTTTTCTACCACTCATTATTTTTAAGCCATCCCCGTGCAGCGATGGACTCATTAGCATTTCTCCAGAAGTGGTTCAAGCGATTTCCTAAATATAAAGGAAGGGAATTATATTTAGTAGGAGAGAGCTATGCAGGTGAAAATCGGTTCTCTTAAGCTAATGCCTTGTACTATATATTTTTTTTCCTACTTCCATTAATGAAACTTTACCCAGAAAATGAATAGCCCATGTAAGGATGCCAGTATGCCACTGAAATGTGTTTGAGATTGGCCTCTGAATCTGGTCTGTTGAAATTGAGGTCGGGGCTCAGCCTCAGCCCATGGATGGGCCCATGACAGAGTGACAGACTCAAAGAGGCCTGGTTGTCTGAATGGAAAGTGTTACCAAACCTGGGGCCAGGCATGTGCCTGGGCCCAGGGCATGGTGGCCCAAGCTTGGCCTGTGATTAAGCTCAATGGCACTAGATACATGGGGTGAAGTGAGCTCTTGTGATGAATACTTACCAGTATTACAATTCTTGTTCCAGGACACTATGTTCCTCAGCTGGCCCAAGCCATTGTTCAGTCCCGGAAATTGACAGGAGAAAAGTCAATTAATCTGAAGGGCTATATGGTATAACTCCCAGACTGATTAGGCATACTGTACTTATAGAGTAGCAACAAGCTTTCAAACTCTTGAAGGTATAAAGGAACAGCTAACTGAGGTGTTCTTGTTTTCCAGGTGGGGAATGCGCTGACAGACGATTTTCATGATCACTTGGGAATTTTCCAATTTATGTGGTCCTCTGGCCTGATATCAGATGAAACCTATAAGCTTCTGAATATCTTTTGTGACTACCAATCATTTGTGCACACCTCAGTATTCTGTGAAACGATCCTCGATATTGCCAGCGAAGAACTTGGAGAAATTGATCCTTATAGCATCTTCACTCCTCCCTGCACTAGCAATACTACTTTTCCAAATAAGCTACTGAAAAGATTGCATGTAAGTGTTGGTATCTTTCACAGTCACCCTGTAGACTAAGCATGCTTCTTGTTTTATTTGTGTAAGCACAAATAGACTGTGGAGTTTGGTCAGTGATCAAGTCAGAATCCTGTATATGGTGAACTGAAAGAAGCAAAGTCATATTGCTGACTTTTCTTGCATTGGAGGTTGGGATCTTGTTAAGGATGAGAATGGCTAGACTGGCTCGTTGGGCTGATGTTCTTATCTCACCGTGTGCCAGGCTCAGGCTTGATTTTAGGCCTGCAGATAGGACCCACACTTGACATTTAGGTTGTGAAACAAATGGGCCTTCTTCAGGCTAATTTTTTGTTTTTTTTTTTTTTTATAATTTTTCCAAGGCACTGGTTCAGCTGTTGTGAACATTTGTTTATTGGTCATGGGCTGGTATTAAATTTTAGGCCTGTGTATATGAGATGGTCATGAACTAAACTCCAGTCCTAAATTCCTAATAGGTAAATCGGCTGGGCTTGTACTGAATCCAACCTGCTCTTGCCCCCAAAATCTAGTGTTGGGCATTAATTATAGGCTTCCTTTTCTTTTTTACGGGGACTTTTATGATTGGAATTGTGATTCTTGAACTATCTGCTTGATATTTCTAACAGACTTTGGTGCAAATTTACAGTCAGTTGGACACATTGGTGAAAAGTATGATCCATGTACTGCACAACACTCAATTGTTTACTTCAATTTGCCCGAGGTTCAAAAGGCACTTCATGTTGAGCCAGCAGTGGCACCATCTCAGTGGGTAACTTGCAGGTATGATTGTTGTGTTTTCTTGAAATTGGATGTTTTCAGCTTTTTAAGTCATTAAAGAAGCACTTTCCAGCAAAGAAAAAAGGTTGTCTAAGCACAAAATTTCAGTCAAGATTTAGTGACTGTTTAGTTCACTTGGCTACAGATATTGACTTGCAGGCAGCGTAGCTGCTCATTATTTACAGTAATTGTTCTGATCCTTACTGTCATGCCCTCATAAGTGAAACCGGGGTTAAAGCGTGAGATAAGGGCTAATTAATTTTTTTTCAACAATAAATAACAACACTTAGCCCCAATCAAGTCCCAAATGGATCGAAGACCGCTGTGAGGTGTAAACATTTTCTCAAATAAATATAACAATAGCGGAAGCTTAATACAAATAAGTGGTACCTCAGAATGTATAGTTAAGAGCAATACGGAAATATATTAATTAAAGTTCAAGTTTAATTAGTTAAACAAAAGTAATTATAACAATGAAAGGCCACACCAAAAATTGGGCCTAGCCAAAATGGAATAACCAAAATAAATCAAAGATGAATCTATCCAAAATAATCATGAAGCGCTCGTGTACGGGGTCGATACGGCTATACAACGCCATCCGTACTATAATCTAGGAGGTCATCAGACTGATCCGTCTGAATCATCTCCGTCGTCTCCTCCTCGGGGTAGAAGGGCTCGGTACCTATGCACCAAGAGTAGTATCATCATACACGACGGTTGGCAAGCAATATATATATAAATCATCAGGATATGCAAAAACTAATAAGAGTAGACAAGAGATAAGATCATATGAAATGCATAGCATTCTGATCGTTAGACATGCATAGCATTCGAACCATAATCAATCTAACATAAACATCTAGCAAGATAGGCGGTCCACATAAGCTAATTACCACGGGAATATTGCCCTCCTATGCTCATATTGAGTTGTGGTGGGAAAACCAAGGCACAGGATATACCTGGCAACAAGGCACAGGGTAAAAGCCTGGCAACAAGGCACGAGTGTGAACTCGGCAACAAGGCACGGGAATGACCTGGCAAACAAGCAAGATTCAAGCAAGATTATCAAGTTACAAGTTGTACTGTGCAGACGTTCATCAAGGTCCTCACACAGATGGTGCCCATCTGTGTTGGGCGATAAACAACTGAGTGGTGCCTGACACAAAGATTTTTAGACAAATAATAGTGAGGAGCTAGGCTTTCTTGCATGAACAAGATTCATCAAACAATAGAGTGACTACTTGTCATTTATCAAATCAAGAGATCAAGACAATACAAGCAAGCTTCTTCAATAACAAGTCAATATCAATACCATAAGTAGTCATCATCAAGCTTTTACGATCAAAGCCGCCTAGCCTCAACACTTCCATCAATCATCAAGACAAACAGAACATCAAAGGGAATCCTAAGTTCAACACCTAGGTTCATTAAGTAATCCAAAGTAAAGCAAAGTAAACGAGGCTAATGAGTACCGGACGGTACAATTCGGAATCAGAAGCGATAAACAATCCAATCCTAGGTACAAAAGGTTAAGTCCGAAGCATCGTACAACCATACTCAGTCAACGAAAGGAATCAGGTTCGCGATACCCAAACGAGACAATCTTCGTGCATAGATATAGAGAGGTATCCCATTGTCCCGTACCGTTCAAGATTGAATTAGATTGTAGCCTGATGCAAACGGATTAACTGTGAAAGACATCGGCTCAAGACCTTCTCACATATAGTCAAATGAGTCCAAAAAGATAGCCGAGGTTCCACGTAAGTCCAATCGAAACAAGGGTCAAAAGGCCCTTAAACAATGTAGTTCAGCAGTGGGCCAGGTCGACCTGGGCCCAGCTCGGTCGACCGGCAGTTGTAAGTGAAAAAAGCATGAGCAGTAATTTGGTCAGGTGCCCAGCACCTGACCCTGTTTACTCGGTCGACCGAGCCATATGGCCGGTCGACCGAGGGCTCTGCGGAAAACAGACCCAGGTCTGGTTCTGAAGAGAATAATGGGGAAAAACCCATTTCAAGTTTCAAGGTCCATTTCATTACATATGGAGGTAAAAACCCATCCATTTGAAAACCGAAGATCAAGTCAATCTATGCATTTAAAGTCCAATCCATTTCATTAACCATTTAGGTCATATTATCATGTTTTCATCTATAAACCAAAACAAGTTGAGCAAAGGTTCATCTAGACAATATTGAGCATCAAACCAAGGAAGAAACAAGCATATCGAAACATAATAAATATACATTAACTTGCCTTGATGAAGAGCTATAGGAAAACCAAGGGAAATAGAGAAAATCCATCTTTGAGCTCAAAATGGAGGAAACCTCTCTCAATCCCAAAATCTCTCTACAAAAATGAATGCAATGGGTGTAGATGAGTTTTCCTAAACCATTTCTAAGAAAATGGAAGAAGAAAGACTAGACCTAAAAGCCTGGGAAGTTTACCTCTAAGTGGGTTGTCAATGGAAACCTTAGAAAAGAGGATGGTTGAGCGCTTAGGAGAGCTTGAGGAAGAAGAAATGAGTGCTGGCCGGCGAGATGGGAGCTCCGGTAGTGGTCGGCGGCAAGGAGGCAGCTTGGAGGAAGAGGAGTTGGAGATGCACAGTGAGAAGGAAGAGAGAAACGAATGAAAGGGATGGGTTGGCTTATATTAGGTTTGGAAAATGAGAAATATGGTTTAAGTCCTTGGTTAGCTACTTATGATTATTTGGGCCTCTTCCGTGCGTCGAATCGAAACGCAACAGAAGACAAATGTTCAAGAAATGATGCGATCTACCCGATGCACCCAATTCACTAAAACTCAAAATCTCGAAAAAGCCCTTGAAAACTCCCCCAATTTGCAAACCAACCCCCTACACTGCCCAAATGCACTCGGACTCGCGCGAAACTTCGCATGCGTGATCCACACGTCAAATCCGACTCGCTAAGACTCTAAACAAGCTTACTAACTAATCACATAATTAATTAAAATAATTTAGGCTATGGGTCGGGACGTTACACTTACTAGGGTGCTCTTGTTGTTTAACCTCAAACAGTTTGATGCATTACCTATTAGTTTTACAAAGACATGCCTGATCCTGTCCAACATCATTTAGAGTGGTATTGATTCTAGACCAATAATTTGGCATGTATCAGACTATCATGGTTAACTGCTGATTAGCCACTACAAAGGCTTTGTCTAGTTGATTTTTCTATCCATACAAACCATTGACACCTTTTTTTTTTTCTGGATTACTGCACTGAACTTTTCTCTGCTATTCAAATATGTGATAAACGCGTACTAACTTTTAGCGCACTGTGGGCTGGAACTTATTTAATATCCAATCCACTGGATGGATGGTCTATTTTATCATTTCATTCACCTTTTTGGCTAGCTTGCCTTGATTTATTGAGCTTATAGCAAGGCATATCCTTTTGATATTGTGCAACTTGTGTGTTTGTTTTGCAGTGGAGTGGTTAATTTAAATTGGAAGGACTCTCCTAGGTCCGTGTTAAATATTTATCGTGAGCTTATACAGTCAGGGCTTCGCATTTGGATGTTCAGGTTCTTCAGACCTCTGGCTTTCTCTCTCTCTATTATAAGTGTGCATTCACACGACATGGAAACAGAAAACATTAATTGGACATTGCATTTTCAATGTTGAAGCATCTAGTAGTCTCACATGTTCCTTTTTAATCTTCAACTTTCACGCGCGCATAGGTTTTTGGATGAACTAAAGCAATGGTTCATCAAATGAGTCAACAAGGAGCTTGACTGACCCTTATGTTCCAGCAGTAGCCTGCCATGGGCTCAGCTCAGGCCAGTTTTGGATTCTTGTCAAGTCAGTATGTCTGGGCTGGGCCAATGTCAGAGTTTTTTTTTTATTTATTGAAGGAAACCCAAACATGCATCATCATGTCATATATATGTCTTCTAAATGAACAGGCCACACCAAGCATGAATTAGCCATCTGATAAGCTTACCTGTCCAACTATATTTCATTTCTTAAAAGCAAAACTTAACTGGCCCAAATACCATGTTACCTTTAGGTTCTTCCAAGGAATGCAACTCATAAATCTCTTAGAGCATCAAAAACCAAACTAGCTCGAGCAGCTCGAGCTCAAGCCAATCTTTGGCTGAGCTGAACAGGCTTTAGCTTGAGCTTGGCCTGTGAGCTAATCGAGCTGGCTTGGCTCATAGACATCCCTAGTTACAAGTCAGAATGTGTGCTAAGACCCAAACATGTCTCTCTTTTGTTGTATCAGTGGAGATACAGATGCTGTGATCCCAGTAACCTCCACCCGATACAGTATAGATGCTCTCAAGCTTCCAACTGTGACACCTTGGCATGCTTGGTACCATGATGGTCAGGTATGCAGCAGTTTCATAGCATTTTCTTTAAGGAAATCTGAAGATAGGGAAGTTTTTGTGGAATCATGACAAATTTTTTTTTTTTAATTTTTTATGAATGACCTGAGTAGCATTGTTCTTCACACTGTACCAGTAATTGTGGGATACTTCCTGAAGGCACAATTCTTCTTCATGGCCTTTTTCCCTCAATGGCAATAGGTGATTGATGTGATTCATTGATCTAGCCTTAACTGATTTGGTCACACAGATTTCTAAGAGGCTCATGTCTGAATTGACAGAACAAAGAGGATAGAAGAAAATAATTCTATGCAATTGTGAAGTGTTGTTCTCTTTGGGAGACCTCTCTGTTTATAACTTTGAGTGTGCTATAAAAGAAAGTTTTTACAGCAATTGTTTCCCCTTTAATATGGTTGATTACAGTCAAAGATTCCTATTAATTGGAAAATCAATTAAAAATGAAAATCCACCAAATAATACAGATCTTCCTTCTAGAAGATTTTAGCTGAGATTTGAGAGGTCCCGAGGTCCTATAGGATCCACAGATATGAATTTAAACAGGTTCTTGGCGGAACCAAAGATGCATTTCAGAATAATATACTTAACTCATTCTACAACAATATGGGTAAACTTCACTTTAGAATTTTAAATTGTCAAATGCATTTGTTCATTTTCATTGTATACAATCTGGTGCTTAGCATGTTCGTCTATGGGCTATTGTTGCTAATTTCTGTTATAGACAAGTCCATGTTAGATTTAAATAAATTGTCATATTAGGTACTTGTGGGAAGTGTTATGCTGAGTTCCTTTTTTTTATTTTCAACAGGTAGGTGGATCCACCCAAGTGTACAAGGGTCTGACCTTTGTAACAGTGAGGGGAGCTGGCCATGAGGTTCCTTTGCATAAACCCAAACTGGCTCTAGCTCTCATCCAAGCCTTTCTTTCTGGAACCCCAATGCCAACCTTAGCAGGGCATGATGATTCTTGATTATCATGTATACAATGCAAGAAACCTGGAGTCAATGTAATTATTTTGTCACTTTGATCAATAAAATTCATTAAGAGTGGTTTTGTTTAATCGCGCATCTTAATGGGTCACAATTTGCAGCTTGAGCTATGACAACCCACATCTTTTGACCCATGGGCCTATCATGGTGTGCCCACATCATTTTGCATGTGAGCCAGGGTTTCCTGGAGGACAGTTTTGGTTGCTTTGGATGAGCATTTGCCTTTTTTGTTTTAGTTACTCATCACACTCTTCACATGAACAGTTTTCAATGGGTCTCATTGTATGAAGAAAGCCCAGCTATTAGTAATCACTTCCATTGCAAAAGGTCAAGGGGATATGGCATGATCACCAAAGCAAGGAATATTTTGTTTGGTGTGTTTTTGCAGACAGCATGTGACAGAAAGCTCTATAGAGAACGATGAAGCAACAACAACTTTGGACCCAAGCCCGGACCTGGCCCAAGATTAGATTTGGGTTTTAAATGGACGAACCGGGCCTGTCGATTTTCTGAACGTGCGCACTTGGATCTGGGTTTTGTGACCAAGTCAGGTTCGGACCCAAACATGGGGTTGAATTTTTTAGAGTGGACTTAGCCCTGGATGTTGTGGGTGTACTTGGTGGGTGCAATGATCATAGGGTCATGCCTCCCACATGGTCAATTGGGGTCATGCTCTTCCCACATGTGCATCTGTAGCTTCCCTGGAAAATGTTACTATGGTGGCCCTGTGATTTGGTTTTCCTAGAAAGGTGGCAAGTAAGCTTTTCATTATAAAGAGATTGGAAACTTTAATCATAAGGTGGGGAATCAATCATATCATCCAAATCTAAGGAAAAAAAGGAGAAACATAAAAAAATGGGCTACGTTATGACTTATAAGTCATGTATGCAACTCTATTAACTCCTAGATTCTCAAGTAAATCTGCAATTGGGCTGTGTGGGACAAAAAAACCATTGATGGTGTGGTGGGTAAAGAAGTTATCACATTTATGTTTTTTCAAGATAGGGCCAATGGACCTGACAGGGTTTGGGATATCGTTACTCTTGAATGAGGATCCTATGAACATTCTACAAGTGGGAAACTTCTATAAGTTCCCTACGAAATGGGCCTATCTCATCAATGGTTCAGATCACCAAAAAGTGAGTCTCTCATGTGGTGCAGGAACCCTGTAATTTCTCTTGTATTAATAAACCTCATTTTGTTGCATTAGACCCTTCCTGTCCGTTAGCATGAATTTTGTTTGAGAGAATTTGGAGTTCTTCAAACATTGTCTCCCTCGAGTGGAAATTTAAATATTCAGGGTGAGAACTGAGAATTGTAAAAGCGAAAAATGATTTTTCAAGTGGATTGGTATTCAGAATTCCAACAATCTTAAAACATATTAAGAGGACATGCACTTGCATTAATGTCAGAGACCCACAACAATATAATTATACTCCTAAAATCTTCCCAGTCGTTATTTAAGGACCTGGAGAAATCTGTATGAAGTATAAGTTCGTACTAAGAAAAAATTTCTCCCCCTTATCTCTGCCTATAACTAGGTCCTAAATATATATATATATATTTGCTATCGGAGAGTTCCCAACCCTTTGGGCTGGACTAATCCCTCCAGGCCTAGAGGGAAGCCGAGTAAACTCACCTATAGCTAGTGCAGTTTCGAACCTAGAACCTCCGAATATAAACTGTAGTCCTAAGCCAACTGAGCTATCCCTTGGGATTACTAGGTCCTAAATATTCATTTAGACCAACTATCGGAGGCACAGACTCTTGAGTATTTCGTAATAAGGAACTCCGCTTTCTGGCATTGGAAAATGTTCTCCAAGGCGTAGATTGTACACTGTTCGTTTGCAGGCAAGTTCATGTGCCCACTTCTCAGCAAAAAAAAAGAAAAGAAAGTTCATGTGCCCACTTATATGCATGTCTAACAGGGAAGGAAGATATAAAGTACTCATCAGATTGTCCTTAATTTTGCCGCCTTAAAATTATTCAAATTTTTTTTTGCCACCTTAAAGTTTAATCACGTTTTTTAACATAGGATTTTCTAAGATTCACGTGATCGGGAGATTGAAGGTTAAGTGAGTATAAAATTAGGTCTGATGTCAAATCACGGGACGACAAGAGTGTTACAAGGGTTGCAATGATGAAAGGTAGGCCAAGTGGGGCCCATATAGGTGGTTTGCACATGCAGTCTACTTGTAGGAAAAAATAAACCAAAGAGTGGTAGCTTAATTGGCGAAGGACTCTATGCCTAAAGAAGCGGAGTCTTCGTTGGCCACTTCTCATGGTTTTATCCGGTGCATATGGATGGGAAGGTTTATATGTGTCTTTGGGGATTAATTCTCGACTATCTAATGTCGAATGTCCCTCGGACTCAAAGCCAAAAGCTCCTGAGCTGAATTGGGCGAGAGATGTCCTTGGTTTAAAAAAAAAAAGGATAAAATCTTCCTTGATATACAACTGCACCTTTTTTTTTTATATTTGGGAAAGATTTCCCATTAAATTTTGTTTGGATAACATAAATACATTTTCTTCTCAAATGGTCCATTGATTGTTACAGATTTGGATAACTTGGAGTTGATGATGAGCATTATCATTGCTTTATAAACTTACTTGTGAAGCCCATTATTTTAATTGCTGTTTTTATCCTACTGTCCAATTTGTTAAACATTACACATTAGTCATTGACATGAGCACTCTGTAGTTTTGCAATCCCGGTCTTCGTGTGGGCGGGGATATCCCCGTCTCAACTGATACCACTTTGAGAGACAACACCCAGGGAGCCGGGGATATCCCCGCCCAAATTAGTACTGTGAACGGGGATATCCCTGCTTGTGTTAGTGCTGGGATTCTATCAGTTACATACACATGTGCATTAGCTCAATAAGGAATGGTCATTTGGTCATAATTCCTCAAATGAGATATACTATTATGAGATAAAATGGGCAAAAGAACGAAAATGGAGAAAAGAGTTTTGGGTTTGAAATCTTTTTAAGGTAAAAGGAGCAGGATATCCCTGCTCAGAGAAAAAATAAAAAAAAATATCAAACAGGGCCTTTGGGACTACTATGGTCTATATAACACATTGATGGTATTTTTGGCCTTTAACAAGTCTAAGGAGATTTTTCCGGTAAAATCCTCTAAAATAAAAGATGAGCACTCAGTAGTCTGCACCAAACCATGGTATAATAAAATAAAAGCAAGTTGAAATAATCAAATCCTACTGCAGGAAGTAAACATTAACACATGTTCTTGTGTCAGCACCCAGAGATCCATTAGTCATCGACATGAGCACTCTGTAGTCTGCACCAAACCATGGTATAATAAATAAAAGATGAGCACTCTGTAGTCTGCACCAAACCATGGTATAATAAAATAAAAGCAAGTTGAAATAATCAAATCCTACTGCAGGAAGTAAACATTAACACATGTTCTTGTGTCAGCACCCAGAGATCCTAGGCACCCACGAGCCCCACGTTGGCAGTAGCACTCACAGTCTCACACACCCCATCTCTCTGCTATAAATCACACAAACAGGAGAGCCCACAAGAAGAAAAATGGAGAAGATGGATAGATTTAGAACAGTTTTTCTTTCTGTTGCCTACTTTTTTCTTCTTAGCTCTCCAAGGGTCAATTGCAGTTCATCTTGGATAGACTTTGACTACCCAACTGACCAACAAGAGAAAGACAGAGTGCATAATCTACCTGGGCAGCCTTTTAATGTGAACTTTGCCCATTATTCTGGGTATGTGACAGTGAACAAGGACTCTGGAAGGGCACTCTTCTACTGGTTCTTTGAGGCAGATCGGGACCCTTCTTCAAAACCTTTGGTTCTTTGGATTAATGGAGGTCAGGAATCTTGAACATAAACCCTCAGTCTACTTTTTCTGATGATTACAATTTACATGGTTAAATGGGTGCTTTGTTTTGTGGCTATGCATTTGATTTTTTTATTATTTGGAAGATGAGTTTAGGACATGTTAGTTATTACTTTGTTAGTTGTTGGTGACTACTACTTGAGTACTTTCTCTTCTTTTCTTTTTTTTGGAAGTTATGAATTTACTAAATGTGAGTTTCTTTATTGCAACTTCCATTTATCATAATAAGATGGTATAGATTAAAAAAACGATCATCATAAAGTGGGGTTCTACATTTCTCCCATTTGTCTCTTTCCCCTCATTTTGAGGGTCTTTTCCTTTAACCTCCCTGCATGATATTTGAATTCTACTAACCCACATCCCACTCCCTTTATCAAATTGATGATTACAGTGGCATCTCTTATCATCCTTGACAAGCTGTAATTATAATGATTAAATGGGGGGCACACCTAGTTATTCAGTTCAAAGACCCATCCATCAGTGAGCTTGTGTAGGATGGGTGCTAACTGCAGTTGAACTTTAGAGTCCTGAAACATACTGATATTGTCTAATGTAAATCATGTCATAACCAATGTAGGAGAGGGGAAAGATTGGCTTCTAATCTTTGGTAGTTGACTAGTTTCTTCTAATTTATAGTCATTTTAGATCTATGTAGGGATTAGGGAACTTAAAGTAAAACTTCTCCTTTGAATTATTTGCAATATATCATGAAGCATGGTATGCCAGCAAAATCCATATTACTGTGATCCACTTCAATCATAGTGATGTTAACCATAGGATTGATTGTGAGAAAAAGATTCCCGTCTTCAGTCGAATGATGATATCATATTAAACCAGGCAAACATTCCATAGTAATGGATGAAGAACTGAAACCAGATTGACCAATGGTTTGCATTCAAATGACGTGTTGCCCGCCTGATTTTTCACCCTTTGCATTTCATGAGGTTACTTCATAATTAACTACTTCAGATTGTTAGAACTTAGAACCCATTTGGATCCCTGTAACTGTGTTTACCTAGGAAATCTGATTGTTTGGACCTCAATTAGAGCATCCATAGGTAACCAGAGCAGAGTGTTCTTTCGGTCCCGCTGACAGCTGATGACTTTTCCCTCTTATGAATCCTAGGGCGGTTTTTGGATCCTTGGAACTTGGTTGCTATGGACTCAGGTTACTTGTAATTCTAATTACCTGTAACTCAAGTAACCTGGAAAGAACAAAACAACTGTGAATTAGGAATAATTCAAGTTATTCTAACATATGAACCTTCATTTAGACCAAAATCAATTTACCTGCACTTTGTTCGCAAAGATCCAAATGGGTCCTATGTTTTGTGAGGGTACGGTAACTGAGTTACATGGAAACTTGTTTTCAAGAAAGTAGGACATCCAAATGCTTGAACATTCAACTTACACTAAATCTAGTTACCTGCATTCAGATCCAAATAGTCCCTTAGCTCTCTCCTTTACATTGCTTTTTTACTTATGATGCTGCTTTGTTTCAGTAGCTGGATCTTCTGGTTTGGTCTTTTTTTTTTATTATTTTTTTTGCCTTTTCCTTTTATTTTTATTATCTTACATGTGCTGATTCAAGAGCTATATCTAGGACCTGGGTGTTCTTCCATTGGTTATGGAGTGGCAAAGGAAATTGGCCCTTTTCATGTTAACCCAGATGGGAAGACACTTTATCTCAATCCTTACTCTTGGAATAAAGGTAAGAGGCTTTTTTCCCCCATATCTCTTCTCATTTGATGGCTGAGGCCTGAAAGGAATAGTTCTTATGATATGAACTTGAAAAAAAAAAGAAAGAT
Source organism: Litsea cubeba (assembly GCA_012931725.1). NCBI lineage: Eukaryota > Viridiplantae > Streptophyta > Magnoliopsida > Laurales > Lauraceae > Litsea > Litsea cubeba. The sequence continues at coordinate 10,409,248 of CM022945.1, read as the reverse complement.
GTATTTGATAGGGAGGATGCAAGTGAGCCCCATTTCTTGTTATGAATTTCAAATGGCAATGTTTTAATTTTTTAATTTTCATCTTTTTAAATCCTGCAGTGGCAAATGTAATATTCCTTGACTCTCCAATTGGTACTGGCTTTTCCTATTCAAACAATACCCAAGATTTGTTCAGCAACGGAGATGAAAGAACTGGTATGACTATGGCCTTGTTTCTGCATATGGCTTGAAATCTTCCTTTAAAATTTAGTAACATTGTTTTAGTTTAAACTTCTGTTGCAGCTACGGATTCATTGGAGTTTCTGAAGAAATGGTTGGAGCGATTCCCTCAATATAAAGGGCGAGATTTCTACATTGTAGGAGAGAGCTATGCAGGTGTTGAAGCATTCACTATGTTAAAATATTTTTTTAGAGAAGGAATCTTTTTATTCTTTTCTTATTTAAGTGGTTTAATCCATGCTTTGTGTTTTAATAAAGTAGGAAACTTGCTATTACTAGATATAGGTATTTTAAGTCAAGTGAAATAGCTTTTTTATTGCAATTCTCAATTCTGTTAGGGTGAATGGAAAGAAGAGTTTTTGCTCCTCCTTTCTCCTCTTTTACAGTAGGGTTTTTGCAGTTTCTTTCTCTTTACCCACTAACTTGACTTCCTCTTCTACTCTTTATGCAATACGAATTTCTGTGTGATAATTTGATCTTGGGCATCTAGTGCCGGAGTTCATAGAGATTAACATCGGAGATAGCCGTTTCGCAGATCTATGACTGACTATTCACTTTATCCTGATATGCTTGTCTCAGTATTCTAAATTATATGAATGATGCATTTGGTCAAGCCTAATATATTGGTGTTTTGTGAAGTTTCACTAACGACTGTATTGTTGGGTATTCAAATGGGAAAGTGGAAAGGCAAAAGGATTCATTAAGCTGAATATTTTAAAATTGTTATATTTGGCAGTAGGTGGAAACCTTGCAATATTCTGTATTCAGCCAAAAAATTATAAGAAGAACTGCTTTCATTATAAGATGAAAACCAGAAATACCGAAGTTCTTGCTTATGGGACTCATTACTCATCAGTATCAGAATCTTTTTTTCCAGGACATTTTGTTACTCAATTGGTCCAACGCATTGTGACATCCAACATAGGAGAGAATTCAATCAATTTAAAGGGATTTATGGTATGAGATTTTGTCTGCCTCCTTAATAGAAGTTACTTTATTAGATGTTGTGGAAAGAATACCCTTCTCATTTTATTGAAACATGGAACTAACAGGATGTATATGTTGTGCAGTTGGGAAATCCTTTGATTGATGATTTCCATGGTCACCTGGGAGTATTCCAGTTCATGTGGACCAATGGTTTGATTTCTGATGACACCTTTAAGCTTCTGAACATTTTCTGTGCCAACGAATCATTTGAGCACATCCCACCCTCATGTCAAAAGATTCTTGACATTGCTACTGAGGAACATGGAAATATTGATGAGTTCAGCATTTTTGCTCCTCTCTGCCCAAGCAATGTTGGCCTATCAAACAGACTATTTAAAAGATTATTTGTAAGTGATCTCTTCCTCCAACTCCTCATTTTGGCCTAACACATTCATTATTATTTGAATTTAGTACTCTTAAAAATACTTTCATAAAATAGGTGTGTGCCTACATTGCTACATCAGATTTTAGTTTGTTCATTTGTATGATCCTAATTCCTATATTTTAATGAAACAATTAGAATAACAGGCTTTTTAATAACTTTTTTGAGGAAGTAGTTGTTTTTCGAAAAGTTCAGTCTTGTCGGAAGAAACCTGCAAATGAAAAATAAGAAGGCTAAAGTAGCCAGCCATGTGTGGCCACGAATTAGCTCCTCCAAAAGCTCCATTCTGCCGAGAGAAATCTGGAAAATGACTTCAGGATATTGATGTGTACACGCACAATCATGAAATCTAGATTTTAAGTAGTTTTCAAAAATATCAAATTCCAACAATTCCCGGTTTGCTTGTTCATCTTCAGATTGTGGAGGGCAATTTATTGTCAATCATCGTATTCATCCGTGTGCCAAAATAAATAAAAGAGAAGTCACTTTCTTTTTCCCTCCTTGTTGAGTGCAACCTCAAAATGTGTTCGGATTTCTCTAAAGCATCTAGCTGCCCCTGTTTGAGATAGTTTGGGCATATCTAACGCAAGCCAGTAATGATAGCTGATCCACTTGTTCAAGTTTTATTCCTGATTTTTGGGAGTTGCTTTTTGGCTCTTCCTTTGCGCCTAGCCCAGGCTGTGGGCTTCATTAGCTTGGCTCGAGCTGTGGGTGTTTTTGAGTTGACCCAATTGTGGGTCTTTGGAGTTTGCTCCCCCTCGGATGCTTCGTGTCTTTGCATTGTAGCTATTGGGGAGCACTGCCACATTCTTTTGTTCCCTTTACCTTTTGGAATATACTTACCATTTTCCAAAAAAAAAAAAAAAAGCCAGTAATGGCGCCTGTAAGGAAAAGTTTGCTTATGAAGGTTGATGGCCCACCAAGGGAAATGAGTAGGCCGAAGAGGACACAGATGGAGGTAGTAAAATAAAAATAGATCGGAATAGAGAATTAGAATTTATATAGCCGACCCTAACATAGTTGGGACAAGGCTTTGATGATGATGATCTAGCTGTCCCCATATCACAATTGGTTGAATATTTTTGCAGGGTATTCATCATTTTCGTGCATTTGGGGCCAGCCCGAAAATCTAGAATCAGGTCAAGTACTGCTTTCCCAATATTTCCAACCCAAAGCAATGTGAGATAATTGCTGATAATTTTAGGTTCAGAAACATGAGAAATTCTATCCTACCTGACCGTTGCTCTCTAATTCCTGTACTGCTCTAGGGGATGGATATAGTCCCTTTTATTTGTTCAAATCTGATTTGAAGTACTTCTACACACACTGAATGATTTTAGTAGTGTATTTTTTAACTATGTATGCTAGATAATTAATATACAGCAGTATAATTTAACAGTCAGTCAGACATGTCGGCGAAGAGAATGACCCATGTGTTGATAATTACTCAACGGTTTACTTCAATTTGCCCGAGGTTCAACGAGCACTCCATGTTGATCCAGCAGTTGCACCATCCAAGTGGGAAACTTGCAAGTATGCTAAACTTCCCTGGAAATTCCATTGTTTCTTCTGTCATAGAATTATGTAATCATCTGAAGATAAAATTACTTCCTGCCTGGAAAGTTATATACATTGAATCCTTGTTGCCTTACCTGGCTATAAGTATTGGTATGCACTTACACCTTATGCTGCAATTTGTGTTTCTATTTCGCAGTAATGCAGTTGAAGATAACTGGCAGGACTCTGCTAAGTCTGTTCTTCATATACTCCGTGAGCTTATACCTTCTGGGCTTCGCATTTGGATTTATAGGTGCTTCCTAAATCTGACTTAGTTTTTCTATAAGTTGAACTTGCACGCATACACATGTAAACTAAAAGGAAATCAGAGTTCTGATATTTCTCATTTCATTTTATTTTATCAGTGGAAACACTGATGCGATAATGCCCATTGTATCGACCCGGCACAGTATAGAAGCTCTCAAGCTTCCATCTATTACTCCTTGGCATGCTTGGTACGAAGATGGAGAGGTGCGTGCCATTTGGATGGCATTTTGTATCTTCTTATCAATCGGCTTGTTCAATCAACATATGCATGTTTTTTTTTTCTCTGCACTATATATAAGGAATAATTTTTGCTAGTTAACAGACACTTGTAATGTGCTATTACAGGTAGGAGGATGGGTCCAAGGGTATGAAGGCCTCACTCTTGTCACAGTTAGGGGAGCTGGTCATCAGGTTCCTCTTGACAAGCCTAAGCTGGCTCTTCCCATCATCAAGTCTTTCCTGTCAGGGAGCCCAATGCCAACTTTGTCAAAGCTCAAGGATTCTTGAACTTTACATCAATCTATCAAAACTGTTTGGCAAAAATTTTATGTTGGGAATCCAATCGGGAGGGATTTATCTTTTTGTATTATGAATCAAGTCAGTGGTGACTTACTTCGCCTTTCAATGTTAGAGATGATCTTCAAATTCTTAGTTGAGTTTCAAAACGGTTTTCCATGTCATGTAACATGTATGATATGCTGACTCAATTGAAAGAAGTCTTCAAGTCCTGCAATTTGAACATGTTCAAGAGGCAGTTCTTACAATGAATAGACTAGATGTAAAATTCCTCATTCACTAATGGACTTCAATGTTGGGCCAATTCAATGGCTGGTTTTTATTTTTTCTTTTTGTCTAGAGATGTATTGCCCATGGACTGGGCCTGCTTACAATCCATGTTGACCCAATTGGGGGCTGTCTTACTCCTGTGTGTTGATAAAGGTCCAATTTTTGGCCCAATAGCTAAATAGGCTTCTCTGGCCATATGTATGATTATACCCTCAAGTAGATAGCCAAACCCAGCCCCAAGTAATTTACACAAAGAGCATAAATTTTGCTACCGGGTTGGTCACAGGCCCGAGTTTCAGACAGATGGGCTGGATCTAGATTTGAAATATAGGCCTGATAATTAAACGAGCTGGGCATGGAGACACATCTTTTTCTGGCTTTGCCTGTGTACAGACCTAATATTGAATATCATTAAATCTCAGGCAATTTCCATGAATAGAAACTTCAGGTTGATCACTTTTAGTTTTTTTTTTTTCCAGATGAATGGTATGCCTATGCACCCTACTTTACAAGCAAAGGGCTTGCATTTCTTACAAAATAATAATAATAATAATAATTTATACCTGAATACTCCAGCCAGTTGCGCCTAAAAGGGGATCATGAAGCAGCTGCAGCCATCTTCTCCACACCAGCTCTTCACCGAGTTGTTCTCCAGATTTAAAAAAATTGTTCCATGATGGCCCTAGTGCTTGCTTGAGGTCCAGATTATCCTGATCTACACAAGAGGTCTTCACTCTTCAAGTCAAAGAAATCCATTCAAAATCCATCCTTATCTTGGGAACATGTTCTATCTTGGTCCAATCTAGTCCTCCCTTGTGGCACCTATCCTCAAGCAAAGGACACCTCCTTATCCACAAGAGCACGAGTGAGGCAGGCAGGACATCCTCTGGCAGTGACCCAAGTTGGGGACAGTCCCAAATCTCCAAAACTTCAAGGAAGTTGAGATCTCTCAGTCCCTTGGGCAGGTTCATGAGGTTAAGACATGAAACAATCCTAAGAGTTTTAAGTGTAGTTGGCAGCCCCTCATCATGCATAGTATTGAATGTCAAACAGCTTGAGATTTCCAAGTACTCCAGTGAAGACAAATGTTGCAACTGTGGCAAAGATGTGAGCTCATCACAGTCAAGAATCTTCAATTTTGTCAGTCTTGTCATGGGCTGTAGTAGCTCTGGGGACAATGATTTTAGCTGAGGAAAGTGAGAGATAGTCAAGGAGGAAAGAGAGGAAGTGTGGTGAGACAATGAGTTCAATACCATCTCATCACATTGGCCTAGGACCAGCTCTTGGACGGGAGGATACATGGGAAGAGCGGTCAGTGACCTGCATTTTGCTATCTCCAAGATTTTGAGGCTGGGAGGGAGATGGGGCAGTTCTTTCAACTTGGGGCAGTCCCATACAGTAAGTTCATGAAGGCAAGGGAATTCATCTTCTCTGCCACGAGTTTTCCATTCATCCAACTCAGGAAAATCCTTGAATTCGAGTGTTTGGAGCAAGGGAAAGCCAGCTACTGCATCATCGCCGCAAAACTCATCACCCACATATTTCACTGCATGCATTCCATGTAGTTTGAGGTCTTTGAGGGACGACAATCGACCAAGAGGTGGGAGGAGATTAACTTTTCTACAGTTATATAGGTGAAGAGTTTCGAGACTCGAGAGACATGGATCTCTCATCCAACCTGGAAACTCAATGCCACCATAGCATGCTACTGTTAGTGCTTTGAGATTGGGATTGGGCTTGATGAGTTTAATTACCTCCTCTTCAACTTGTGCACATCGTGAATTTAGCAGATCTTCACTCCACCGCAATGTCAGTTCATGAATGAGTTCCTTACTCATCAAATTGGCCTCCTCAGCCTCCTTTCCATCAAGTACATTCTCCATCCTTGCAATGCAGAGCGCTCCTCTAAGATTCACCATGTCCTTCAACTCTCTTATTTTACATTCACGCTCTCTACCTACAACAAAATTGGACAGTGTTTGAAGAGAAGTTAATTTCCCAATTCCTGGTGGTGTGGCAACCAACCGTGAAAGTGGATTCCATCGAGAACCCCGCTCGATTAAAGGAAGAAAGTTCTGTACCAGTCGGGTGCTAGAAATATTGATGTCCCGGAGGTTAATCAGGTTCCTTATGTCTTTGGGTAGCTCAAGAGGGCGACGATCGGCAAAAGGAAGGACCTTCAGTAGAATTGTGTTGTAAGAAATATCAAGATGCCGAAGGTTAACTAGGTTCCTCAGGCCATTGGGTAATTCCACTAGTTCAAGGCATTTTATGAGCTTCAATGTCTGTAAGTTGCGGAGCTTACACATTGCTTCTGGCAACCTTCTAATACGAGTCCAGGATAAGTTGAGGTACCTTAAGTGTTTCAAGTTACTGATGGTATCTGGCAACTTTGTGACGCTCGTATGACTCAAATCCAACACCCGTACGCATCTCAATTCAAGAAACATCTCAAGAGGAATCTGTTCAACGTGGAATTTGTATTTGCCAAGCAACACAAATGTGCGTAAGCCCTTGCTTCCGTAGAAGGATTCAAAATTTATTGGCTTTGGATCACTGCAAGTGTAAGACACATGGCGAGCTGTTTTGGAGAGAGTAAGTGTTTTATCACCTGCCATTCTAAAACATTCATCAACTGTAAGAGATTGTGCCAGATCATGGATGAGGCCATGAATCTTGTAAATTGGTTGGCCATCCCAAGTATCAACATGTGAATACTGGAAGAAAGACCTTGATGCCAAATCTTCAAAATACTTGCTACCGATATCTTCCATTTGATTTCCTCCTTTAGGCTGGATAAAACCTTCTGCCATCCAGAAGTGGACTAAATCGCGCTTCTTGAGTTCATAATTTTTGGGAAATATGGAGCAGTATGCAAAACAACACTTCAGACATGCGGACAAATGATGATAGCTCAATCGAAGATTTGAAAGAATCTCATTTTCTGCAACTGGCAAATCCCATATTTCATTTCTTAAGATTGAATTCCACTTGTTCTCATCGACTTCTGAGTGTAGAAGCGCTCCCATCGTCTTCAAGGCCAAAGGCAATCCATGACACTTCTTCACAATTCCCATTCCAATTCTCGACAATTTCGAATCTGCATTTGAATTTCCTTCTCCAAAAGCTCTTTGCCTAAACAGCGACACACTATCAGCATCTGACAGACAAGCAAGACAATGAGGGGTAATTGTGCCCATGATTGATGCAACTATTTCGCTTCGAGTGGTCACAAAAATTTTACTACCTTTCTTCCCAATGCTTAAAGGGACTTGTAGCACATCCCAGTCGCCATAGCTCTCATTCCATACATCATCCAACACAAGTAGATACTTCTTTCCACTCAACAACCCTACGAGGTGATGTTGAATTGGATCCATGCCTAAGAGATCACACATGTGATTCGTTGCTGACTCGATTACTGCTTTCATAATCCTTGTCGCATCAAAATCATCAGACACACAGACCCACATCTTCAGTTCAAAATGATTGTTAACCCTCTCATCATTAAAGACTAATTGAGCAACAGTTGTCTTCCCAATGCCCGCCATGCCAACTATTGCAACAACAGAAACATTTCTTGAATTGCATTCATCCGATGACAAGAGCGATAAGACAAGTTTTTCTCTGTCATTGCCTCTACCAAAAACATAGGGTGTGCTGACTAAGGAAGCAGTCTGCGGTCTCTTCCTTAATTCGATCCTCCGCCCCACGCATTCTCTCAAATTCAGATCATCTCTGTCTTTCACAATTTCATCTATCCTTGCCATGATCTCTTTTATTCTCTTGGAAATCTCTAATCTAAATAGAACTTGATTTGGTTTAAGAGAAGAGAAGAGGAAGTTTCTCACCTGATTCTGGTAAACTTGGAAGCCATGCTCAAGCTCGAGTCTCTGAACCTCTGTTGCCATCTCATCTAGTACATCTTCAGCATCAAGAGAGGCCCCTTTAAGCTCTTTCAGCCAGATGCTCACTGCCTCTTCTTTGTGCCTCCTCTCTTCTGCATCACTGAGCACAAACTGGATTCTGGTCAGCTTCCTGGAGAGCTTTTTGAGATCTTTGTCAAGACCCCATAGAAGGCCAAACTTTTGTAAGAGAGGAGAAGCCAAGTTTTGAAATAGCACCTCAAGAAAAGCTGAGAGAGCTGGGTCTGCCATTTTCTTCTCCCCCTCCTCTCTCTCTCTCTCTGTGGAAATTGGATGCCAAAACCTTCTGGGTAGGAGTAGGATTGCTGATGACTTGTTTTTTTGGGGGTAAAATCTGCTGGTGACTTGGTGGTCAGAATATGTCAAAAAACATGCTTTGTACAGTGCTAGCAAAATGTACCATAAGGTGAGGTTCATTGTTTGACAGGGTGCTTTCTTATATTTATCCTCCGGGAAGTGTCTGCCCCCACCACATGAATGGACTGGATTGGTGAGATGAGGATCCCAACCAGCCAGAAACTTTGAAGATGTGGCAGCCAATGGCACTACAAAAAGGATCCTCTGCAGGTTTGGACGCTGGACTCTCTCTGCTGCTGTGCAGTTGTGGGTCTACTGACTCAACTGTGATGCGTAAGTTGTATGATCTAAAACTATAAAATGAATATGGTATAGAAACTCTACTTACATTTAATAATGGAGGTGATTTCTTTTACTAGTTAAAAAAATCAAAGCCCACTTGCACCTGAGAGGCCAATGAAACCCATCAACTTTACCAAGTGAAAGTGTTACAGTAAAATTGTATCCTGCTGACAGGGTTAACTTCACCAAGCCAACGTGTAGTATTGACTTCAAAGAAGACTTGCATCTTTCTCCCATCAGTCGAGATGGACATGTCTTGGTTCGTTTTGGGTAATGTTGCCAGCCGACCCTATGGCTATAACTGAACCTCACGTACTTACCACTTATTTATGTTTCAGCACAAGTTGCAAATGGATATCCCATCATCTGAGTATCCACCAAGCAGGTTTGGAACCTATTTTTGGTTTTGGGAGAATTTAGGATATGAAATTAGATATCAATAGAACCTAGTTTTTGGATTTGGGAGAATTTCAAATCTGAATTCACATCCATGCACGTTAGATTCGGAACATTCAGATCTGGAACAAGATCCCTGTATGACCTGAGGACCCAAATTAAGTAGCATTCACATATTAAAATTATGTCTGGGATTTAAGGGCTTACATAGCATGAATGATATTCATACTTGAATGTCTATGTAGCTTTAATCATATACCATTTCATAGCCCATTTGCATATTAAAATTTTCAGAACTCTTTTATCCAATTATGTTATCCATAATGTATTTCAGACACTGAACTGGATCCAATCTTTAAAGGCGGATCCAGTTCGGATCCCTATGGCTCTGCTTCATAGCTGACCTGTTAATCGGTTCGACTTTGATCCAGTTGGATCCAAAGAAATAAATAAGCCCAACCAAAAGATAGCAGGTCTGGGTCTTTTATCACACCTGACCCGGAAGGCCTTTGGTGATCAGGTAATCAGCCCATGCCCCCAAATGACTTGGTGCCCACCTAAAGACATTCATCTTCTTTTACCAACCACCCCCCCCCCCCCAAAAAAAAAAAAAAAGGACGTTCATCCTGGCCAAGTTTGTGCAAATGGTTTTCCATGGAAATGGATTTGATTTTTCATGGTCATAGTGTAGTAGAATTCATCAACAGACCGAAATTCAGTTGAATTTTCTGAATGAAATCAAATCCAGTGTAGCATTTCTCAACAAATTCCTAATGAGCATCACTAACCATAGATTAGTGGAGTCGGTGTGACATATTTAAGGTGAAGAATGCCTCCTCCACAGTAGGAAGATAGAGAGCTGTGACTTGTATCTCAACTGAGATTGAACCATTTTAAGTTTTCAACATTGTATTCCTGTATTCAGATAATCTGGATTTCTACCAAGGATTTTTTTACTGTTAGTATGATATGTAGAATATAGATCCAATTCTGAATTTTCATTTCTAATAAACAAGCTCATTGATACAAGAAAACAATTACAAGAACAAAGATTGCTCAATACAAATCGTTGTTGAAATACACAATTAAAAGCTACAGTGTCATGTCATACTAGTTGCATCTAACTCCTTCCATCTTGAGCCCTTGAGAGGGGCCACTTCCCCATTCCTCCACCCAAGCCACTTGCTTAGCTGCTTGGGCAAATCCCAATCTCAAATGGAAAATATTAAATAGTGCCACATACAGGAGATTTTACACAATCCAATGCATTAAAGAGATGATCAGCCTTCCCAATATATACATATCCAATAAAAAGGTCTTATCGCCAAAACCCAGATGAATTGTAAAATCAGAAAACATTCATCTAGACACACGGCATATCACAATTCAATGGTTCAACTACCTGAAAAATAATTTTAACATGTATCAGCATTTCAAATTCAACATTCCAATCTGCTTCATCCACAATGACCATTTGACCGCCTCAAGGAAATAACCGTTATTTTGCAAAGCAGCAATTAGATTAATATAGGTTATTCGGTCAGGCTCAATCCCACTTTCTCTCATCTCCTTCACCACATTCACTGCCTCCTCAACCATCCCCTTGTTCCCATATGCCTGTATTAAAGTGTTGTAGCTCACCAAATCAGGCTTTGGTCCATGTTCCTTCAGGTCATCAAGCACAGAAGTGACTTCTTCAATCCATCCCTTTCTCCCATAAATATTCATCATGATATTGTATGTATAGCGATCATAAGCACAATCTGATTCTCTCATCTTCTGCAACACGTCTCTAAATTTAATGAGTTGGTCTCCCTTTCCATATCCATCCAACATACTGTTGTAGGCTTCATGAGTGGCAGGAAACTGAGCAAACCGCATGTGTCGGAAGGCAGACCTCATATTCTTAAAATCTTTGTTTTGTCCATATGCTGCAATGATAGTATTGAAAGTAATCACATCGGCCAATCCCCACTTTCGGGCAATCCAAAGCACTTTCCTGACCTTCTTAAAGAGCTTGGCTTTTCCATAGACATTGAGCATCACATTAAAGGTAATGGAACTTGTCTTCATCTTGCATTGAAGCATCTTGTCAAAAAGACGAGAAACCTCATCCACAGGCAATGCATGGCCACAACAGTTTATAACACAGTTATACATCTCATCATCCCATGTAATTCCACTCTTCACTATTCTATAGTAAACTTCTTTCAGCTTTTCGAGCATGCCACACTGTTGATAAATTCGGAGCATGTCAAAAAAAAGAAATTTATCAGGAATGATATCCTTCTGTTTCTCCATCATGTCAAGAACCAAACAAGCATCTTTCAGTGATCCAGCTTTGACATACATCCTCACAACTATGCTGTATGCAACCATATCCAAGGTGGTTCCTGAGGCTTTTAGTTTGAGGTAAAGATCCTCTGCATCATCAAACCTAATCATGGTACTGAAAATGTCTATCATAGAGCATGTGATATGCAAGTTTGGCTTTGTGACTGATTTGGGCATTTGAGTGAAGATCTTAACGGCATACTCATGAAGACCCGCCTCCTTACATGAGCATATCAATAAATGGTACAAGCTGTCTTCGAAACTAGGATCCCTCCACTGCTTTTCTTGCAGAACCAGTAAGGCATCATCCAACATGCAATGTTGCACATATGCAGTGACCAAAATTGAACAGGACGTCTGATCGAGCAGCACCTTCTCGTAAAAGGATGCTCTCAAAACAAGAGGAACTTTTTCCATCCTTTCAATTCTCTCATATGCCTGTAAAAGAGTACTAAGCATTGATGAATACTGACAACCCATTGCTTTCATATCTTTGAGAGTTTGAACAGCACCCTCTTCGTCTTTATGCTTCGCCTGCAAGTTTATCATTGTATAGAAGTTAGAAGAGTTAGGATGAAAACCCGAGCATTTGAGTTCCTTATAATAACATAATGCCTCTTTATAATCATTGGCTCTACCAAAACCTTCAACCATGGATCGGTAAGTTGTTTCATCGGGCTGCAAACTGGCATTTTGGAGATCTTGGAATAGGCATCTAGCAGCACTCATATCACCTATCTTCCCATATCCAGTTATCAGTGTATTGTATGCAACTATGTTAGGGAAGATCCCTGCTTCTTGCATTGACTTCAATACCAATTTGGCTTCTTCTAATTTTCCTTGCTGGCAGTAAGTATTGAGACGGACTAACCAATTTTCCAAATTTGGAAGAACCTTATCTTTTTTCATGAGGTTGATAATTCCTTCAGATTTATCATATAAACCCAGACGCGTATAGATTGTAATCATTGAAGAGTACGCAGAGGCACAATGCAGTCTGCAGCTCCTCATATGGTTAAAGGTGAATTCAGCTTCAGCAAGATTGCTGCCTTTCTGGTAAAGGTTCATGAGCATACCAAAGGTGGCAACATTAGGCTGAACCCCATTGTCCAACATCAGGCGAAACCATTTTGTTCCCCAACGAGTGAGCCCTCTTTTGTAACATACATATATAAGTGTGTTAAACACTTGAAAGTTCAGTTTGCAGCTAGAATCAGCAGTCATCTCTTGAAGCAGTGCTTCAGCTGAAACCCAATCCTCCTTCCTGCTGAGAACCCGAAGGGCTAAATTGTAAGCATTCATGTTCCCTTTTAATTTTCCATTGGCTTTCATCCACTTGAAAAGGTTCAATGCCTTGTCATCACTACTCCTCTCAAGCCGCACTAAAACAGAATTGCAATCTTCCATGCTTGATTTGGGCCCAATTGACGATAAAGCGGCATCCAACTTACTATCAACAATAGGAACAGAACCCCCGCCATTTCTTTTGTAGATAAATGATTGCCCACTCCTTCCTCTGGGTGTTGAAACTTTTCTTTGGATTGCTATCTTCACAGCTGTAAAACGACCATGCAGTTTTCTCCGTCTCTCCCTCCCCACATTGTTGGGCAGTACAGCACCTTGATTTTCCACCAAAATTGAATTTGGAATCTCCGAAATAATGTCCTCCTTATCTGAAGGTACTTCCAATAATCTCACACCTTCATCAGTTTGGTCAACCGATTTAGATGAGCACCTAGATACACCAGCTCCTTCCAATCCAGTGATTTGAGTGCATTTTGGCTGATTGAATGAGTGGATATTATGCCCAGTGGCAATCTGAACACAGTCAGTAAAAGAAGGAAACAACTTTTTGGAAACAAAAGCTTTGGATGGTTTCTTCAAGCTACAGTCAACATCGAAACCAAGACATCTAACAATCTGCCATGTTCCTATCTTCCTTCTAACATGTGGCGGCGGCAACTTATAGCAAGCTGGTTCTGATGTGTAAATGGAGGTTCTCTCAAAAGCTAAATTGTGATCAGATGATCGATCAGAACTTAACTCTGACAGGGTAGAAAATTTGAAGGAGGCCATGCTATGGCCCCCCAGGTAACTCCCTTGACATCAATCCATTCACAACTTCAGAAAACCCATATCTATAGTTGACAAGAATCCAATTAAATCAAAATATAAAGAATTGATGATAGCTTGAGGATAAAGCATTCAAACCTCAACCGTAAACTATCAGTTGCCAAACATATCCCCTGCAATGATATTCTAATAAATTAGGTTTACTCAAAAGATAAATGAAAATGCTAACGAACAGACATGATTAGCTGAATTATCTTGGTAGGGTCCATTGGCCTCGACAGATACAATGGTGGTCTGTGAACTAGGATCTTCCAAAAACAAGCTTCAGCCATCCAATCTAAGCAGATATATGGATGAGGAAATGTATTCATTTTGACTGTCCATTTTATCATCTTTGATCACATAACTAGAAGTGTCCCATGGAGCAAACTTTAAGTAGAACTCCAATCCACAGCCATTATTGTATTTAGTAGGATCAGTGGACCCCACAAAGATGCTGCATTTCCAATCTAAAAATCCATTGATTTCTTTCACAGGCCAACAGGTTTCATCTGGATAGCAAGGTTCAAAAATAACCTTAAAAACAAACAACCTAATACATCTTTGTTCCGTGGTTGCATTAAAACTTTATCCTACGATTCCTAATTGAGCCCACTCTTGATTGTCCTCTGACTGAGCAATCAGTGTGGTTCTCTATAATTTTACAGTAGCGACTATATCTTTTAGATCAAATGAGTAGGATTTTGTTCACTCAATTCTTTTTCCTTTTCTCCTTTTGCTCATAGCAATCAGAGGAGAAGCCCAGACCAAACACCCCAAGAGAAAACATAACACAAAAAAATATATATGAAGCACAGCAAAATATTATGAGATAATTTATGCTACCATCCCCAGAAAGGTTACCAAAATACTGTAATTCTGTAAATGGGTAATAATTTTATGCTACTATCCCCAGAAAGCTTACCAAAATACACTAAATGGGCAACCCTAAGCATTTAAACCTGCCACACTCTACATTACGACACCATCATCATTATCATCATCAAAAGCCTTATCTCGTGTATCAGGTGTTAGATATGTTCTGTAAGTTCCACTTATCAAGTCACCCGATTTAAGCACGGTGGAAATGGTAGCAGCCCTAGCCAATATTTAGCGATGTTCATTATCATTCAATACTTACCATATGTTCATATCTGCCTCTACAAAAATGGGTATCGGCGTTACCCGCGTTACACAATATGGGCACTGTTAAGGAATGGCCATGTCAAAAAAATTTAGTAGCAGACTTACGAGATACTTTTACTTTTCCACCTTTCACTGGTTTTTTTTTAGAGGATTTGGGGTATACTTATCTAGGGCCTTGTAAGGACAGATTTGAGCAACATGATTTTTTTCCTTCTTTCCCTACTCCTCCTTGTAACTCTTGGTTTCTTCATTCATTACAACAAGTTTTCATTCGTGCCATGACATTTACTTCTTTTATCAATTTTAATCAAACAAGTAGCTCAATTTACCATTCAAAGAAAAGGGTCACTCAATTTTCAAAAAGTAAGAAAAAATCACTTCTTCTTCTTCCTCATTTTTGTTTGTTCTATAATGAATTGAGAAATGCATTAAACCCCAGAAAAAAAAAATTGAAAAGTCATTCCTTTTTTCCTTGCAAATCTTACATTCCCCACCTTCACCCACTGATCAAATGCCCAAGATCTTCCTATCAGCATGGTTTTTGAACTTGGGTCACATCCACAGTAACACCCCCAATGGATGGACAGTTAAGTCCCAATCTCCCACCACCCCAAAACAGAAAAAACCATATTCACACATGCCAATCATAAATAATACCAGTGCTTAAGCAATGTAAAGAACAGAGAGAGAGAGAGAGAGAGAAAGACTATACCTGATAGAAGAAGAAGAAGAAAGGGATATGGAGGGAGGGAAAGGAGTGGAGCAAATAGAAAATAGATAGAAGAAGAAATAGAAACATCATGAGTCACCAGCTCCTCTTAGAAGTATTCGTTTCTACTGAGTCACTCACTACTCACGAGTCACGACACAGATGGATGCAAGTGGACTGCTGAATGTCATGTTAAGTTTTTGAGTGGTTCTATTGGCACCACGAAAAGTTCTCTTCCCACCGCAGTTATTATGCTAATTTTGTTTTACAATAAAATTATTATGTGAAAAGACTAAAATAGACATCTCATAAACCATGTTGAAAATCACAATTTCTCTTCACACACATACCCATCTCTACCCTCTTCACACAACACTCACGGTTTACATTCTCATTCCCCATTCCAACCCACATTTCCCTTCTTCTTTCACTCTCATTATTCCTCCCTTCAATCTCTTTACAACATTGCACCACTCACCCACAGTTCACCTTCTTCCTTGTTCCTTTTCTCCCTAGCTCTCACCAAACTATTTTATTGTAGTTGAATCAAACCAAATATTGCAATGGACAAGGAAATGAAAAAGGAAATCGTGTGTTTTAATCCTACTAGCAGCGAAAAGGTTAGTATGGTTGAGTATTTCAGTGTTTTTGTCAAATTTTTCAAGTTCAGTATTGTAGTTGTTCGCGATATGTCCGGACTGGTATATCCGAACATTTCTGCAATGTTCGGACACACGATACCGAACATTCCCGAAATGTTCGAATACTTATATTCGAACATTTAAACCTTGTTCGATACATTATTTCCGAACATAAGTCAATTGTTCGGAACTTTATTTCCGAACATAAGTCAAATGTTCGGACTCTCATTTCCGAACGATACTGATATCACTTTTCCTTAGTGCAGCTTTCCACAGAAGAAAGCCAAGTTCAGTCAGCCTATGTAATGGACTTTACAGATGCGTTTACTACTGAAGAAGTAAGACATTATATTAAAATTTCAATATACATACTTATTGTGTATTACTAATGTCTGATTCAATGGTTATGTGTTTAGATATTTCACAGCCGAGATGCATTAGTGAATTGGGCTCGTGATGTGGGTAAAAGAAATGGTTTTGTCATTGTCATAAAGGTGTCAAATGCAGCGAGGCCTGGAATAAAAGCTAGGGTTGTCCTAGCATGTGAGAGAAGTGGCCAATTCAAGCATTGTAAGACCAGAGACGAGGGACCTACTAAAAAGAAGATCAAGCAAACAGGATCGAAGAAATGTGGATGCCCTTTTACATTGAAAGGCAAGAAGCTTGAAACTTTTGATGATTGGATGTTGGAAGTTGCATGTGGCATACATAATCACTCTGCTGCGGAGTATCTAGAGGGTCATTCATTCGCAGGGAGACTAACAGAAGAGGAAACAAAATTGATGGTAGATATGTCTAAGAGCATGGTACGACCAAAAGATATTTTGGTTACATTAAAACAAAGAAGTGCCTTAAATGTGACTACAATGAAGACCATTTACAATGCACGTCATAGGCACAGAGTTGTTGAGCGGGGTGGGAGAACACAGATGCAACAACTGATGGGAAAGTTGACAGAGCATAAGTACATTGAATGTCACAGGAACAATGAGGACAGTGACGTTGTTACCGATTTGGTTTGGGCGCATCCAACAAGCATACAGTTGTTGCGGTCATTTCCTCATGTCTTAATAATGGATTGCACTTACAAGACAAATCGGTATCGCATGCCCTTACTGGAGATTGTAGGAGTGACCTCGACAGATATGACTTTCTCTGTGTGTTTTGCTTACATGGAAGCCGAACGTGAAGACAACTATACATGGGCTTTGGGTGTTTTACGTTCTCTCATTGGTGAGGATGCTCTTCCTGATGTTATTGTCACAGACAGAGAATTGGCACTACTAAAAGCCATCGACACCATATTCCCTACTGCAACGCATCTATTATGCAAATGGCACATAAATAAGAATGTCCTAGCAAAATGTAAGAAATTGTTCGAGACCAAGGAGAAGTGGGATAGATTTATATTGCATTGGAATATGCTGGTCCATGCCTCCACAGAAGAAGAGTATATTGATCATCTGCGTAAGCTAAACCAAGAGTTCACAACATATCCATCAGCACTTCAGTATGTCAAGGAGAGTTGGTTAAATGAATACAAGGAGAGATTTGTATCTGCGTGGGTTGATAAATGCATGCATTTTGGAAATACTACGTCAAACAGGTACGTCCTATACTTTAATTTGGATGAATTGATGCTTATGCTTATTTATATATAATGCATTATTAATTATTATGTTGTTTATATAGGGCTGAGTCTTCACATTCACATTTGAAGAGACAACTTGGATCATCTCAGGGTACTTTTGAGACAAATTGGGCAAAAACACACAGCTTGCTTGAACTACAGCATACAAGTATTAAAGCTTCGTTCGAGAAGAGCAAGACAATAGTGCAACACAGTTTCAAGCCCTCTGAATTTAAAGAGCTTCGTGGGAACATATCAAGAAATGCATTGGAAAAGATTTTGGCAGAAACAAAGAGATCAAATCTGGTTGGAATTGATAGGATTGCATGTGGTTGTATTATCCGTTCCACACATGGGTTACCATGCGCACATGAGATTGCTACATATGTTTCAGAAGGGCGGCCAATTCCCTTACAGTGTATACATCCGCATTGGGTCAAGCTTGACATGAATCCGAGTACCGTTTCGAGCTTCAATATGGAGTTGGACTGTAAGACGGAGTTACAATTACTTGAAAAGAGGTTCAATGAATTTGATCAAACAAGAAAACTGCAACTCTTAAAGAAGATGAGAGAGCTATCAAAGCCTGACAGTACATTCTTGTTAGAACCAGAAGCAAAGTCACGAACCCGTGGGCGACCACGTCGTAAGATTGATACATCTACCAAAAGGGAACCAAGTGCCTTTGAGTTGGTTCAATCTGCACAGGACAGCCACTCACCTTCATCCATTAAGGTTAAGGCACCGTTGGAACAGCAGAAAAGAAAAAAAGACACTCCTAAAGTTGTGAGGACAAGATCCAAAAATGCCAGTTCGTATATTGCTCAGTTCCCAGAAGGATTAAGGCCTTTTATACGCATTATCAAAGATGTTGCAGCCGATGGTAATTGTGGTTTTAGAGCGATTGCAGCGTTGATTGGTCATACCGAAGATGGATGGAGACAGGTTCGAAGAGAACTCCTGCATGAGTTGTTGCACCATGTAGAACATTACAAGCAGTTATACGGCTTGGAAAATAGAGTTGAAGAACTGATTGAGACACTATCTTACTATGAGGATAATCCATCGTACAACCATTGGTTGACTATGCCTGACATGGGGCATCTCATCGCATCTCGTTACAATTTGGTCTTGTTTCACTTTAGCATGGCACAGTGTTTAACCTTTCTTCCTCTGAGGTCACCACCATTGCCTGTATCTACTCGATTGGAGATAGCGATAGGTTTTGTTAACCAGTGCCATTTCGTTCAGGTATTGAAAACTAAAATTGTCTTCTTTTTATATAATTACAATATGTGAACGTATTAATAAGTTTATTTATTGTGTAGGTTTTCATGAACCCAGATCATCCTGTCCCACCCATTGCCAATAAGTGGAAAGAATTTCGTGATCCTTGCGCTAGCCAATGGGAATTAGCATATGAAGATCGAATCAGTCGTTTTAAAGAGATTATAAGTCCAAATGTAGCAACCTGTGAGACTGTCTCATTGGATTGAGAAGATTGTAATTTTGTTTTCCATGTATTTCTCTAGTTTCATTGTTCAAAGAATCCATGTATTTCTCTAGTTTCATTGTTCAAAGAATCCATGTATTTCCCTACGATGCCTGCGGGCATAAGAACGAGCAGTCATGCTGGGGTGTCGAACCGTGCGCTCGACCTCTTCAATGGTCATTCCACGTAGCACATGTGCGGCCTGCTCGACGTGAGTGTATATACCATGTGGGTCATCAATCCATCCATCTTGGCCCCTCTCTATGACTCTATCAAGGATGCGCAACGCACCCGCATTACGCTACAAGTAAGATGTTTAAATAATTAATTCACAATAAAAAACATATAAAAAAATGTGAAATTATGTTTAATTAACCATACCATCTCATAATCAATGTTTTCACTAGTTTGTGCATCTCGAGGATGTGGTCGATAAGCTGATTGTGAGTTAGGGTTTTGAAGCAACCTCCATGACACTCGTGCATACCAAGCCATGTACTGTGGTACACAATCAGATGGACGTCGAACTGGAACGCTTCGATTCAACCCAGACAGTAGGTGATCATTCCATCTTTCCCATACTTGATCAAAATATTGATATGCAATATGATATGCATTTGCAGTAGGGCCTCGTGTAGCACGGATTGGGATTAATGGGGGTGGAGGAATAGTCTGCACCCTACCAAACTGCCTCAGGATCCTATCTGGGTGATAGGGCTCAACAACGTCGATGGACTTAATGCACCCACAATAGAAGGCGACCTGATTAAATGGATGTTGCTGCCTAATATCGCGATAAGGATCCCATGTAACCTGCATGACCAAAACAATTAGCAGAAAATATAGATAATTTTCAGTAAGTCATGAATAAAGAATTTTTATTACCTCATCTGCACTCATATAATCAAGCCGCTCTCGCAGTGCCTGCAGGGGAGCAGTAGTCTCCCTACGAGTGAGCCAGCGATACACTCGGGGTTGGTTGACTCCATATAAAATATTTGACGTTGGAGCGAAACACTCGAAATGCTCAAAAATCCACGCCTCTAGCAGCGTAAGATATCCAGCAATCTGTTTAACTTCCTTGCGCGTAGCTAATCCCAACTGTCGATACAAATAAGCCAGAGCAGCGGCACCCCATGCATATGTACGGACACTTGACAAGTCTGTCAACAATGTCAGATATATAATTGGCACACGTGTACCACTCTTGTCCGTGAATAATGTACAGCCTAATAAATACAGAAGATATGCTCTCACTGCACAATCAATCATGTCATCTCCATCCTCATCGGTTATTAAATAGAACCTCCCTCTTAGCCACTCCAATCTTACAGATTGGCCCCTAACTTGCTGCAGCTCATCATTTGCCTCATTTGGATGAACTCCCAGAGCGTCAACAAGGAGCGAATGAGCATCTTGAAATGACATTCTACCATTATAAGCAACGGAACGACCAGTCACCGGAATCCCAAGTATGGTAGCAACATCATCTAGACTTATGGACATTTCACCAAAAGGCATGTGGAAAGTGTTTGTTTCAGGTTGCCACCTTTCCACAAAACAAGAGACAAGAATCTTACTAACAGATCGGTATGATGCTGTGATGAGTGGACTCAAATTAGATCTATCCACTAACTCTCTAAACCTGTTGCTCTCATTCAATGGCCAGTGTGGTATTTTTTGTCCATGGCTCAAACACTTCAGCGGGGCCCGTTCCTGCATTCCAAAAATATTACATTATTAAAGAATGTAACAATTACGTTGAGTTTTATGTAACATAAAGAGGACAACAAAAAAAAAGTACGTACCTGTGAATGCCAAATGTATGCAGCTATGTGCGTGTTGAAACTGGGCAGCAACGAACGATCTTCTGGCCCCGCAGTTATTTCTTCTTCAACATCAGCTTCTTCTTCATGTTGTCCAACATGAGTTCCTTCTTCTTCATTGCCTCCTCCTAAATCATATTCCGGTTCCCTATATTCTTCTACAATCTCTTCATTTATTCGACGGCGCCTTCTATTGGAAGCCGTCGGCCTTACTCTAGAACTGCTTGGCCTATCCATTCCTGAAATATTATATGAATAATCATTAAATTTTTTTACAAGTGTTCGGCCCTGTGTGTTCGAACAAGTCAGAATTGTTCGGCCCTGTGTGTTCGAACAAGTCAGTATTGTTCGGCCCTGTGTGTTCGAACAAGTCAGAATTGTTCGAATTTTATAGTTCGAACATTCTTAAACTGTTCGGACTTTAATGTTCGAACATCTGTGTGATGTTCGAAGTTTCAGAACCGAACATATCGCGAAAATGGAAAAAAAAAAAGTGAACAACTTGTCATTTTCGAGCTAATTAGACGTGTCATTATGTCCCTTTAGACATATTAAAATGCACACAATAGTTGCTACAATGACCTATTTGAGAAAATAAACACAATGGCAATGGAGAAGAAGGAAGGTGATACCTTGGAGTAAAATGGAGGGTACTACAACAGTAGATTCTTCCTCTCTTCCTTATCTACTTTTATCCTTTCACTAAGCCAATCTTCCAGCCAGAATGTAGGTCAAAATGGATAGAAGAATGTAGGTCTATGTTGAGTTTCAATAGAGAGGAGAGAAAGGGAGTGAGACGATGGTGAAGATGTGTGGGAAGAGAACAAGCCCAATGAGTTCTGTTGTAAGTGAAAGGGGTGATTTGGGTATATTGATGGGTGCAAAGAGAAAAAAAAATTAAAAAACCTATTTTGTACATCGGTGTGAAGAGAAATGCGGTGAGAATAGCAAAAAACGTGGTGCCAACAGAACCAGTCTAAGTTTTTATAGGGACCTATGAATATGATGCTTAGATAGGTAATGGATATGGCACACTATAAATATGGCCGGATACAAATTTCACACATAAAAAGTAAAAAAACTGGATATGGTACCATCAATGTTAGACCCGGGATTTTTGTTAGGGGTGAAAACTCTAATAGGTAGTTTGATTTTGAGGACAAATCAAGGATTTTGAAGGTGGACTCATAATTTTTATCAAGTACTTTTAAGCACAATGTAGTTTAATGGATGCGGCCGCACCCTCGTGGTTGTGCCCAGATCCGCCCCTGGGTACCACAAGACAACCCTCCGGGCGTCGGTTTTGAGAACAATGTTTAGCACCCACAGTGGTGAAAATTTTGCGTTCACTAATGTCGAATTTTACTGCCGATTGTTTGGACAAAGTAAACTAAGGTGGGGAAAACAAGAGGAGAAGATCGTTCCAGCTATAAGATTCAAAGCAAGGATAACTTTCTCCACTTCTTTCTTTCTTTAATTTAGCAGTGAAAACTGCCACAATTAAAGAAATCGAATTACAGAATTCTCCACCTTTTTCACACATTTGGAAACACCAGTATTTTCAAGGATATAGAATCCACAATGTACATATTCCTTTAGCATCTTCACTTCTTTAATTGTTAATTACAGCCTGCCTGGGCATTGGTTCGTTGGCGTAAGGCGTGAATTTGCTCTCCACTTCATGTGTTTGATACTCTCTAGATTTACTTGATACACATGTGTTGCAAGGTCGTGCATACAACCGGGGGATTAGTCCCCACAGATCAAATACCACAGGATACCCTCATCACCGAAAAACCAAATTTGGGTGGGGGGATATTTTCAACATAAAAAACAAATTCATAATATCGACCTCTCTTCTTTGGAATATAAAATCCTTGAGATTGTGGATTTTTTTTTTTTTTTGCTCAAATTTCCCATTACAAGGAAACATCAACCTTTAGAGGCATTTGTGTAACATCATCTCTACAGATTACAGAAACACAGAAGAAAGACGCCTACTTTTCTAGGATGTCCGTTTTCATGGTTTGTTAGCAAGCCTTCCAACAGTGCCTGATGTCAGTCAATACGTGAAACTTAGTCCTTAGAATGCTTGCTACCAAACAGCCCTTACAGTTCACCAATACAGCTGATGATTGCATCGTAAAATGGGTACATAAACAGGTAAGTTCTAACAAAGTCCATCCTGACTACTTTTGAGGCCTTAGTAAGGGTGCATTTGTGCAATGAGAGGACTGTGATAAAGAAAAACTATACTGATTTTTCGTGCAATTCATTGTTCCGTTGTTTTGGCGGACACATTTTCCTCATGTAAAAGGAAACAATGAGTTGATTTTCCTACCACTCACTATACTGATTTTTCGTGCAATTCATTGTTCCTTTGTTTTGGCGGGACACATTTTCCTCATGGAAAAGGAAACAATGAATTGATTTTCCTCTTGCTACATGAGCGGTAGGAATGCAGGATTCCTCTCGAATGGAATCCATTCCTCTCGCAGTACGCAAAGGAGCTAAATCATTTTACTAGAATGACTTCAATCATATCAGAACCAATACTATCAGTTCAAATGCCATCACAACCTCTATGAATGGCATCCATCTAGACAGGCTCCAGAAAACAGGAAACAATTTACAGATCTCAGCTGGTTTTTTCTATAAGACAATTCCACATAAGTATACCATGATAATGCAAGGTTGAGAGTTGAGACTCTCAATCAGGTTCTTCATCATACCATCTGCGGCTGTGTCTACTGGATCATGGGTCTGGATCTTCTCCAAGAACAAAAGCACATTGAGCAATGGATGAACAATGATGTATAAATTACCCCAGGAATTTATTATTATCCATGGTGTTAATGATACATTTTTTGGCTTAAATAAACAACAGTAAGGCACCAACAGCACTTTGGCCACTCCAGGGTGCAACTTGATCAAGGATGATTAATCCAAACCCTTCAAGATCTGCTCTCAATCCCTACAGAAAGAATAAAAAAATCCACCCAGACAACCAATGTGGAAAAGGCCTGTTTGGATCTTCAATTTCCCCGAAAAGATGGAAAGCTTGCCGGCCGGCCAACCATCTTATTGAATATGTCCTCGACTGCAACAGCTGACCCGGTTCTTATCAAACGCTTCAACTGAACAGCTTTCTAAGTCCATATGCTTAATACCGGCTTTTTTAAATTACATCCACATATGAGAAGTTCTAGGAAAATCTCAGAAGGCGCTTACCAGTCTTAGCATCTGTAAGAACACAACGCAGCTGCAGCAAGGCCCACTTCCAAGGGCTTCTCTACAACACTGACTGTTTTTAAACATGTACTAAGCTTCCCTGTGCTTTAGGAAAAGACTTACATCAAATTCCAAAGCTTATCCTCCTTTCTCCAACTTCCACAATTCAGATTTGTTCTTTTCTTCCCGAAATAATATTTACACTCTCGGAAAAGTGGGCCTCCATATGATGAAAATGGAAGCTGATGGGAGCGTGGATGGAGCCGACAACTCTTTGAAGATGCAGAATCAGTTGAAAAAATATGGAGATTCAAGAACATTTTCCAAGTTGAAATCACCTAGATCCGGTAATGGAGGAAAACTCAATCCTGGAAAGGATGTTTCGAAGCTTTCAAGTAACTGCCCGAACAAGGAATAAAAATAAGAGTATGATGGTCAAACAGAAAAGATATGAGACCACGTCTCAGTTTGGCCTGTCATATTTATAAAGAAAAAAGAAAATAAGTTCCAACACTCTTACATTCTCAAGAATTGGCATGCGATAGAGTTCCACAAACTTTTGTCTTAAGATCAGGTTCATCCTGTCAACATCACATGCATGGGTCCAGTAGGAGTCATGCACCCCTGCAAACAGAATCATATGTTGTACATGAGAATAGGACCTGAGTATACAACCAAACAATGCAACAATTGCTGAACTCTTGGGTGTCTAGAACTACAAGACAAGACTTAACTTATGACTTCATATATAAATTTTTTTTTTATAATAGTAACAGTATAATTAGTACAAAAATATACTAATGGCATTATAATAAAGAATTTAAAAAATTGACTCTTTCTAATTACAAAAAGAGGAGTTCTTATATGATAGTATACATGTTTCTGAAGAAATTCAGATGAACAGGGCTTCATTAAGTCATGTCTGATGTTGTTATCCAAGTCTACCTCAGACAACTCTGTCCTCATCCAACTTCTATAGGGGAAAAGGTCTCGTTTAAGAAAAAGAAAATAAATAAAAAAATGATTGGGCACAAATTTAGTCAAACAGGAATATACATGTCAATTAGGTCAGAAATAATTAGGGCCAGCAAAAGACCCTAAGAGATCAGCCCAGTCCCATCCGTGGGCAGAGCAGGTCTGGAGCAGGCCTCTATTAGTCAAAACTCCAGCAACAGAAATTCCAACTCCTAGAATCAAGCTCAGTTAGTAGCAAACCTGAACACAAATAACTCACAGCCTCACACCCTTTAAAGAGTCTGAACGTCCTTTTTTTTAATCGGTAACAGTAACTTTAATAAAAGAGAAGAAATACAGCCAACAGAAGCACCCAACCAAGAAGGATGGGAGAAAGAGGTATAAAAGCATGATACCTAGCACAAAGAACAATGAATAAAAAAAAAAACCTACCAGGGAAAAAGAGACAAAAAGGAAAAAAAATAGCTACATCGTTGTTAAGAAGAGTTAATTCCATTTTAAGATGTTCTAAACACCCTGTTACTGGCAAGGGAATATATTCTAAAAGAAAGAATCAGACAAGCTGAGGGCAGAGGTTTGCTCAAATGCACAAAGTAGGAGTGGCAAACCTACCTGCTGACCTGACCCATATCCGACTCGGATTGGACCCACTAAATCCAACCAGCAATATGTACGGCCATACGGGTATGTCACAGGTTACAAAAATCTGACTCGCATTTAAATGGGTTGGGTTAAGTCAAACCACATAACCCATCTGACTCATTTGAAATGAAGCATAAAGTCATGGCATATTCAGTAATTTCCATCTTCCTCAAACCAAACACTAGAAAGTTTGTTTTCTTCAAGCAACACTAGAAAGTTTGTTTTCTTCAAGCCCACTTCTTGTTCTCTTTCTTGTCTGGTGGAGATGGCATTCCAAGCGAGATCAATTGGCACGACAGTCTCATCATCAACACTTTCAACAAAAATAAACTGATCTTCCTTAAGAGCTCGTAAACAATTCCTTTGAGGAATTGGACAAGATCCAGTTTAGAGAGCTTGATGGACAAGATCAAGTAAATCCCCATAGCCATACCCTTCCTCTCTCCACAAATCAAATCATCACTACGACATTGATGGTAGGTTTTTCTCTTCTATAAGAGGTCGTCAGGTAGGGTCGACCCTCATCGGGTGCACTTGAAGTTGGTTGACTCATTTTAAAAATGGGTCAGATATGGGTTGGACTTTAACCAGAAGACACCCTGGTCGACCCAACCCAGTTGCCACCCCTACTCAAGAGGAGAGCAAAAGCATCCAAGCTCCTGAAGTAATCTATCTATGAGAAGTCAAAACGCAAAATGGGATAATCTTTCCTTCTCTTAACCTTCTTGAGGAGACATAAAAAGAAAAAAAAAATCTGAAAATTTTAAAAAAGAAATAGAAAAAATGCTAGAAGTAACATTCAAGAATTGCAAGTTAGTTTGGTTTTGCCTGAAGTAGGTGGCATTCATAAAATTAGAACATTAACACCACCAATTCTTCAGGAGTAATAAGGTTGATGTGTTAGATTTTTCCAAGGTCTACTTGAACTCAATGAGTTTATTAACCTTAAGTGGCCCAATTGGCAATTGATATCCATGCATCTCTTTTCTTCCGTTTCTTTCTTTTTTTTCTCAATTCGTTAGTTATGTTCCAATTGATCAACTGCACCATAAAATCTGAACAATGATAAACTCAAGGACCCACCATAATGGATGGTAACATATCCTTAAATTCAACTGATCAGACAACTTTAACAGCCAGATTGTGGCCATGAAGTTAGTAGTATATGGCATACCAAGCTGGGCAGTGCATATAAATAAACGCTAAAAGAAAATGATCAGCAACAGTTTGAAAGGAAAAAATCAGACAGTTAGGATCTCACTCAGTGTGATTTGAGCTGCACTCAAAACAGAAAGACATAAAATGGAGATAAACCTGCAAAATGTAAGCCGGCATCCCTACAGGCAATAGCTGTCATCATCATGTGGGAACCGTCTAGTGAGTGTATAAAATTAGGAGGAAATGCGGTTCTCTGCCGCTGAACATCAACCTGAAGTTTAAAATCAAATTAAAGTTTAAAATAACAGCACAAAAGAACATCTGAAGAAAGGAACAAGAAAAAATTGAAAAATGAATATTAGGAACTTACTAACTTTCCTTGCCGTTGTAAAGATAAAACCTGAAGGGAGGTTCTTACCTGCAGCCATCAGTTTAAAATGAATGCATATGCATGAGAAGCTTGTTCGATACAACACACAAGTGTAACAATTTTGGGTTGGCTTGTGGAAAATCCACCAAATCATCTAAGAACTTAAGAAATGCTATGATGGTTAAGAAATGTTGTGATGGTAGTAACCATATATGGTCAATTTTTTCTAAGAGATTTTTACACAAAGGCCCCTGTATTTTCGGACAACCTCAAAAAGGGCCCCATCTTTTCTAGTTTTACAAAAAGGTCCCTGCTCTGATGGTGAAACACGACTGTTAGTTTCATGGATACATGACAAAAATACCTTTCTTTTAAGCTAAGAAAAATTTACTAACTCAACTTACTTTTAGTGGGGCATACCTGGATGCATGATGACCAAGGGAATCATGGCGATAAAAAAGCTTTGATGTAGATTAGGAAAATATGTAATATCAAGCCATTCAAATGATCCTAGCCTTTGGTTTTAGGTCCTATAAATATAAGGGGAAAATTATCTTTTTATTTTTTAGTCCAAGGGATAAGTCCTTTGAGTTCTTCTTTGAGGGTAAACCGGTCAAAAATGAAAACTTGGACAGGTCTAGTTGCTTTTTGTACAGTTTTACTACTTAGTCAAGGGGGTTTTTAGTAAAAAAACAACATAGGGGCCTCTTGAGGTTATGAAAAAATATAGGGGCCTTTTTCTAAAAAACTCTTTCTAATAACATCAGAACTGTTAAACTGAATGCAATGAAAGGAAACAGAAAGTCCAAACAACTGTTGATGTTTCCAAGCAATTTGGTAGGCAAAATACATGCAAAGATTAGACAGTTCATGTCCGAAAAATATAAGCATTCCCAAGTATCTGTATTAGCACAAGGGCATTCTTTTCCCTTCACATTGAACTCAAACACCAACAAAACAAAATTACTTATGACTAACACAGAAACGCAGTTACCAAGAGGGGTCAAACACTGATTGTTCGAGTTTGGTGTTTCCCAAATGCAGCCGATAAAATACCATGGTAGAACAGATGGTTTCTACTTCACTGCATCTGGAGGGCATGTAAATATGAAAATTAGAAACCACATTATGTGGGATACTGTCTTGTGTTCGCTACCCAAAACCTTTTTTCCCCAATTGGTACCAGAAAAAAAATCAGTAACAGCACCATATGCTTTATAATGATTTCAGGTTGAATGGTCAGTAAATCAATACCTATACTTTGTATGATTTGACTGATTTCCAGATACTGCACTGCCTAAAGCGCACAGAGGAATGGATAACCATCCATGCTGCTAGAATGTTTTAATTTACTGTAATTTAGGGTTTACTAAAATACACCTTCAATGATCTTTTTTCTTAGTTTCTTTTTTGACAAGAGTCTGATTAACTGAATGGAAATAGGCAAAGGGAATCAAATATAAGTACAGCTAAGGGGGGATTTGATTGGGAGGAAGGAACGGGAAGGTTGGAGGAAAACTTCCACATAGTTTAATAATTATCATCACCCCAGAAAACTTCCACATAGTTTTATAATTATCAGCGCCCCACCCACCCACCCACCCCCCATAAAGTTCCCCTCTTTTCTCCTCTACCAAACACCTCCCAGAAGACCCATAAAGTTCCCCTCTTTTCTCCTCTACCAAACACCTACCAGAAGACCTAGGAGGAAGGATATTGGTCGATTATGTGTTTTGGTAGATTTCAATGCTATATAATTTCTTGGTAGTTATAAACTTACAAGATGCCTCTCGGTTTTCATATAGGGCTGTATAACTGGCAGGCCAAGAGGTGTCGTCCATCTCACGGGCTGGTTTTCTGAACCAATCACCTGTTAGAAGTTGCAGCAGTTAATAAACTTTCAAAACTACTTTGTATTTTTTAAACCCAGACATTATAAGAGAACTCCATGTCGGTACTCATTACCTAAAAGGATTAATAGCAAGTGAAGTATGATTCTCAAGTTAGCTTGCACTTCTGCTAGTTTGGTGTGCCCCAAAAGGCAAGATTTTAAATATTTTGGAATTAAGAATGGTAATCAGTTCTGTTTCTCATTTGGAGAAGGTGGGTTAAGAAACCCAATCATGTGAGAAATTTCCTGGACTTCTCCGCCCCACATCTTTGCAAACAAAACATTTCCCAACTAACATAATTCCCAATGTTGGCATTACCACGTACACAGCGGAATGAATAATCATCCATTCTACCAAATATCCAAACCAACTCAAATTTGGAGTACCTCCACACAAATCATTGATCTAACTCAGAGCCATTAGAAGCTGGAAAAAATTGTAGGGGAAAAAATACCTTGGCACAATTACTAAGCCATGTCATAATGCTGCGTGCAGCTTGGAACATCTCCCCTATAGCAGTCAAAGTTACCTAGATCAACAAACAAAATAAAAATGAAGAGACAAAAAGCAAAGGAGGGATTTTCATTAAATTAACATAACTCAGGCAAAATTCACTGCATAGAATTTCTTCATCGTTGCAGGCAAAAGTAATTACATTAGCAGCATAGCAAGATGCTCTAAACAGCAACTTATTATCAGTAATGTGACCCTTCTCTTCTAATCTTCTTTTAATCTGCTCACGAGCACCAACATGGGTAACACCATATACTGATGTCATCACAGTCTGTTTCACTAATTTTCGGTCCACCTGGATGCAATCAGTGCATCAAAACCATCAGTTATAAATGTTTATGGTCATACATTCTTCTTTCACCATTTTCATTAAATGAATCTCAGAATTTTGAACTCAAGCAAATAAAAGCAACCTGATCAATTAAGATTATAGCTAGTAAAGCATTTGGATCAGTTTCTGGATCTCCCTTGCAGTCCCTTTTCATAATATCACGAACCCTTCAAGTAGCATGAAAAGAATATCATAAGATGGGACTTTATAATAACTTGATTAAAGCAATATGAAGTTAAAGGAGGTTGGTTAGGTCTCCATGCATATGAAAACAATTCACTCTCTGACATGCTGGCATGTAGCAACTACACATTGAAAATCCAAGCCATCCATCAAGCGAGATCCACAATGTATGAGGTCCAGCAATTAGGCCAGACAGCTTATCAGAACCACAGGATATGTAACAAATAATTGGTTAAAAAGTTGCAAATTTTTTCTCTAACCACCCAGTTCCTGTGCAATGCAGCCACCTAATAAGTAACTTGTCACTCCTGATTCTTAGGCCAGTTCCACTGAGACATCTAGACATGGATCCCACCTGATGGATGGCATGGATCTCATAGATGTGTAAATGTGTAATGCACCTAATTTCCACGTGCAAGTGGGTTGTAGTACATTAACACTTTAATTGGAACTGCAATCATATAACGGCTCCAATGCGAAATCATTACTAGAAATTATCATACCTATCAGCTATTCCCGAGTAAACATCTGCAGGCTTCTCACAAGAAATTAAGTTGACTTGAGCTGCTCCCAACTATCAATACATATGCACCCAGCATAGAGATTGAGAACATTGAACGATAATGTTTATCTGAATATTCATATATGTTTTCACAGGACATGCATTGATATACTTGTTGAATGTTAGGCAACAAAAAAAGATAAGAGATGCAGCTGCCAACATGTATGCGTGACATAATGAGAAAGGAATGAACTAGGGAAGAGTGTATAGGAGGAATATGCAGCTGACGCCAATTCAAGAGAAAAATATAGGTTCTTGTCAGCAACGGTTTTGTCGTAAGCATAGAAGACCAAAACAGCCCCTTACAGAAAATGGTGGTGGGGTTATGGGGAAGAAAAAGAGGCGTTGTGGAGAAGGATTATTGTGTCAAAGTATGGGGAGAATGTATGGGGGTGGGTTCCAAAAAAAGTCCCTAGGTATAGGTTGTCTAGTTTATGGGCTGTCATTTATAGTTTTGAGGATGAGGCGAGTGTAAGGGGGGAGGTATTCGTAAAAGGTTTGGGCTTCATGGTGGGGGAAGGGAAGAGTGTCCGTTTTTGGTATAATGATTGGGTGGGAGTGGGTCCTTTGTGTTTTTTGTTTCCAATAGTGTTTAGGGTTATGTCCAAAAAAAGTCCACTATTAAAGAGTGTTTTGTTTGGGTGGGGAATGTGGTGTCTTGGGATATAAGTGTTAGGAGGGCCCTTTGGGAGTTGGAGTTGGTGGAGCGTGAATCCTTGTTGTCTCTTCTTACTAATGTTTTCTTATGCAGGGACTCTATTGACTATCGCATTTGGAAGCCTAATTATGCAGGTTTATTTTCTTTACAGTCATTTTACAAGGAGATAGATCCATTCAGCACAACTCGGTCTTGTTGTGAGTTGTGATATACATTGTTACACCGTTCTATATCAGCATAAGCTTTTAGAGTAAGTGGTTGTCAACATGGTATCGGAGCGGGAGGTCGAGTGTTTGAGTCCATGGGGATGTTGTGCCTTGTATTCTGCCACGGAGGGTGTTATTCCTGTGCGGAGCCCCTATTTTCTCCCATGGGAGGGGTTGTGTGTTTGTTCCCGCATGGAGCCCGCACATGGGGGGTGGGGGGGTGGGGTTTGTGAATTGTGATATACATTGTTAGGCCTTTCTCCATCAGTTAAGCTTTTAGAGTAAGTGGTTGTCAGTATGTATCAATGTGCTTCAGTTTGGATGGGGCTCACCCCACCTAGAGTGGAGTGGTGGCATTTTGTTGGTTGGAAGCGGTAAGGAAGATCTCAACTACAGATAACTTAAGAAGAAGGGGGTTGGTGTCGGATCCATTTCATACATATGTTGCATATGCGGGAGGGAGATAGAGCCTATTTTTTCCTCAAAGAATGCAGCGTGAGTTGGTGTTTTCTTGGTTCTTTAGCATTGTTGTTTGAGGCTTGAAGGGGGTCTCCCTTTGTTGGCAATGGAAACTTTTCATAGAGGATCATTCCTCTTTCCATTCTTTGGTCAATTTGGAAAGAGAGAAAAAATAATAAGTTTTAAACTAAGCCATACAAAGACGGAATATATGAACTATAACTTCAGTGAGCATATAGAAAGAGCTGAAACTACTAGGAGAGTTGAATACCATGAGATACCACAAAGAGATTCCTAAGCCCGAGTAAAGGAATGTTGCGTTAGGTAGGTTGACAGCCAACGTAAAATTTTGTCACAACCCAAACATGAATGTTGGGACAAGGCTTTGATGTTGATATGACGATGATGAAGATACTATAAAGAGATTGTTTCCGTTACCTTGACTCTATAATTAGTAAGGAAGGGGAGATTGATGAAGATGTTGAATATAGGATGCAAGCAGGTTGGTTGAAGTGGAGACTTGCTTATGGAGTGCTTTGTGACCAACAAATGCCAACAAGATTGAAGGAAAAAATTTACAGGACAGCGATTAAACCAGCTATGACCTATGGAGCAGAATGTTGTCCAATCAAGAAGCACCATATGCACAAAATGGATGTAGCAGCGATGAAATGTTAAGGTGGATGTGTGCTAAAACTAAGAAGGCTAAAATTAGAAATGAGCGTTTTCAAGAGCATTTAGAGGTAGCAATAATAGGGGATAAAATTAGAGAAACTCGTTTGAGATGGTTTGAGCATGTCCATCGTAGGCTGGCAACAGCGCCGGAAGGAAAAGTTTGGCTATGAAGGTTGATAGCCCACCAAGGGGAAGGGGTAGGCCAAAGAGGGCGTCGATGGAGGTAGTAAAAATAGATCTAAATAAGTATAACATATCTAAGGATTCGGCTCAAGATATATCAGAATAGAGAAACAGAATTCGTGTGGCCGACCCCAACATAGTTGGGACAAGGCTTTGATAATGACTTCGATGAATGAAATAACTTTTAATTAAAAAATCTACATGGTAGGACCTTTTGTCGGTTGTGCTCTTGAGGATCGCCATGTTAAGTAGTTGTTTGTGCAGTTTCCTATCACCAATTGGTTTTGGGATTACTGGCTAGCAACTTTGACACGACATATGGGTATGTGTTAAAAAGGAATCCTCAAATCTTAAGACAGTTAATATCATGCAAAGTTGGGGAGCTTGTCTAAAGATGGGAGTCTTAAAGAATAAAAAGAAAATCTCCTAGTGGTCTCAACCGTGTGGAGTTCTTAAGCTCAATGTGGATGGAGTAGCAAAGTGAAAACCAGGGTTGGCTGGAATTGGCGGAGTATTGAGAAATCACAAAGGGGGAGTTTTGTATATGTTTTCTAGACATGTTGGGATTAAAGACTCTAATGAAGCAGAAGTTCTAGCCATTTTGGAAGCTCTTCGACTCTATCACTCATAGTTTAAAAAAACGGCCGTTATGAAATGGCAACAGCCGTTATGAAATGGTAACGGCCTATACCGTTCCGTTATTGACCATATAATGGTCATAACGGTCGCGGTATTAAAAAAACAGTGAAAAAAAGGGTCCATAATGACCATAACGGTCATAGCGGTCAATATTTTAAAAATAACGGTCAAAATATCAGCCGATTGTAAAAAAATTTAACTTTCTTTTCCTTTCTTGTTTTTCATTTCTTTTTTTCCTAAATCATTTGTGGAGCTCTCTAAGGTTGTGCCAGAGTTTCCCACGCTTCTTTTTTTCACCAAAACTCAAGTGATTTACAATATTTTTATAGATTCTCATATAATGGCTTCTTCCCTCTTCCACCACAATACACCTATATTCATACCCTAGTGCTTTAATTAATTAATTAATCATAAAGTAGCAGTAAATGTTGCTTGAAAGTTGAAATCCACTCTCAATTTACTTGGTGATTGAGTAATTGAGTACTGTAACATCCATGGATGTAAATAGCGGCCGCTATATCGGGCATAGCGGTCTTCATTGCTACTTTTAGCGGCATTCACACCCGTAGCGGCAGCTACAGTCCGCTACGGCCGC
The DNA here is from genome assembly GCA_012931725.1 of Litsea cubeba. NCBI lineage: Eukaryota > Viridiplantae > Streptophyta > Magnoliopsida > Laurales > Lauraceae > Litsea > Litsea cubeba. Next base: position 10,374,927 of record CM022945.1, on the reverse strand, counting down.
CACAGGGCCGCTATGAGGCTGCTATAGAGTGAGACAAATTTGTATTTTCCAAAAAAATTTAAAATACATAATAAGACTTATTTCTTTTCTTGTTCTCTCCAAATAACATTTCTACTCAACTCTTCTACTATTTTATGTTTAAAAGAACACCAAAAAGCACATGATCTTGCTAAATTACAGTCAATAGAGAGAGTTCTTTTCTAGGTACATCGTATTAGAGTGACACCCCCTTTGGTAGAGGTATTCTTTTCTCCGGGGTACTCTTAAGTCTTAAGTCTTGACTTTATGACAGTTTTTTTATGAGCCTTTCATCAGTTTCTAAATTAGCATAACTAAGCAACATGAATGCATGTAGAACAAATGATCATGATTATTATTTCTATTTATAGAGCGATGTAGGATCTCATACAATGAGGGGACCGCTACACCCCCTTATCTTAGAATATATATATATATTTTTTCTCTCATTTTCCAATATTCTAGATTTTCTACAAAATTTTCAGATTTTTTTGACGATTTTTTCAAATCAAAAAATCGCACCACTGTGCCGCTATGTAGCGTTTTGGCGGCGGGCCTAACCGCTATTTTCATCCTTGGTAACATCTGCACTACTGGTACTAGTTTCTTGACTTGGACTGTTTAATACTATTGGTTAGTTCAAAATTATGGTTGCAACGCATCCTGTGAAATTTGTAAAATTTCAACTTATATTAACATATACATGTAAATCTATTTAATTCATAACAAACTTTACAAGTTTCAGATAAGACAGTAATACAGGATGTTATGACTTTGGGGGACCGATATTTTTCTTTAAAGTGTTTACTAATAATGGAAAGAAATATTGTTTTCTAGCATTTTATAATATTTTGGATTTTTTGGATAATTTTTTATATTTTTTTGGGTAAAATAAAAATTCACACCGTGATGGACCACGATGACGACCACAATTTTTAACCATGATCATACTTCATACCAACATTATCTTATTGTATAGAGCAATTTAGCTAATGCCATATCATGGGTGAAATCTTTGAGAGGGCCATGGAAAATGCAATTCTTATTTAACGAAATTAGTCATCTAGCATCTTAGTTGCAGGTCTCTGTTCAGCATGTTGGTAGATCCGCAAATGGAATGGCGGATTGTCTAGTGAAGCAAGGAGTAGATCGTTCTTGTAATTTAAGTGCTCATGTAGTGTAGTTGTGGAGGGTGTTTGGTGCATTTCTCTTGTACCGGTTCACTACCAAGTTGTGCTTTTATGTATGCTCTATTTCTAAGTTGTACTTTCCTCTTATGTATTAAATCTTGTTGTTACCGTTCAAAAAAAAAATCAAGTATTGCAAGTATAACATACTAGGAGACGTGGGGGGCCATAATGATTTGGAAGAACTATAAGATATGTGACATGAGAAGTTGGCCCAACAATAAAAACAAGGTGGCAAACTTGCACTCCCAAATCCAACATCAAATAGATGGGACAAGGCTTCAACGATGATGAATTATCAATGTCTTCTAGTAATAAATGATTTGCATACAAATCCTCATTACATTGGAGTAAGGTATATTACAACAAATTACAAATGAGGTCCAATGATTAAGTTTTTCTTTCTAATTTGATACAAATTACCCCAATTTGTGTTATAAAAAAAAATTTACCCCAATTGTCGAATTTATTGTCTTATAGCTAATATTTCGATATGTGTAGAACCACAGGAATTAGCGACTTCCCAAGAAGCTCTCTTGATTAAAATATGGAAACCAGTCTCGGTCTGCAGTACTTTCAGGAAGTAGTCAATTAATAACCATCCCACATAATAAGAACAATTAAGTAAAATGTAAAATAGGAAAAAGAAGAAAACATACACTGTCTCTTCCAAGGGCTGCATAGTGCTGCAAACCATTGCAAGAACCATCCTAAGAAAGAGGAAGCATACCATAAGGTTCATCTTTAGAAAAAAAATTCTTATCTAAATGAAATACTAGATTTTTTAAGTTCTGCTGTAAGGATATACTCTCCACAACTAGTTTCCATTTAACCTCTTCATTGAAATTTGCAATACAATCCATATCAGCAACATGTAAATTGCACCAAACTTCTTTTTTATTAAAATTCCAAGGCCTTTGATGAATAGTCACCTGATGAATTGGAATATGGGAGATAACACTATGAGGTGATGAGCTCTTCAAGGCATCAGAAAGATTCATACATGCTGCTAAGCACTGGAAAGGATCCTCAGCATTTAACCACCAGCGTTCTCCATCGACAGGTCTTTCTGCCGAATCAAATATATCATCTAAATGGTTCTCCACAAATGCCAAGCGCCCATCATAAGAAAGCTTTTCAACACCTCCAGCATATAGATTTGCTAAATGTATCTTCAACCAGCGTAACCCAGACCTTCCCAATGGCCGTCCTTCAGCAAACTCCAACATCCCCCGACAAAGATCAGAACTTAGATGGTTTAAGTGTGGATGCATGGGGTAGGCACGACCGCGGAAGTCTAGACTATGTGGGTAATAAAATCCTTCCTCGTCTCTCATCTTTCGTGCTACCTGCTTCCAAATGAGCATCTTTAGCAGTCATGATCACAATGATTGGACTAACCATCCAGTTAGCATCAAATGGACAGTTCACAAACAAAATGGACATGTATGCCAAGATAGGATGCATGTAAACCACATTTATGTGGATGAGTTTGCATGATTGTTGAGACATGGGAACCACTTCGTAATAAACCCCTTTCAAAAAAATAAAAAATGGAAAACGTTGGAATTGTTAAGTTGAACCACTTTAATCTGCACATGATGTTCATTTCTAGTCCTGAAAAGTGAGGAATCCTTACAGATAGTTTAAGTTCAATATCACATCGCTGAGCATGCCTCTCAGAGTTGCACTTTTTTGCTTTTCTGACACTCCACCTCCACTGCTTGATCTCCATTGCATCTTCGGAGTCTGGTTTTACTGGTATAGGTATCTACAAGCCAATCGAAATAGAAACCGAGTGGATATGAAACATACAAGCAATAAGCCAAGACAGCATTTGGGTAGAAGAATGAAGAATAAAAAGTTTCAAGCATTCGGCTATCACCAGAATAGCTTCTACTTTAAATATAGCATGCATTCGATGTCAAGTCCAAAAATATTTAGGTCTTTGTGTTGGACAGCCACGAATACAACATTAAAATATTGCCATATCAATATTTTCCAAAATATCTTCATATTAGGCTTTTCAACATAATTGGTAGAACTCTTTCAGTGGACCTCAAATTAGTGGGATAAGGATGATGATGGTGGTGGTTCAAACATTAGGACTGAAATAGCTCCAGTAAGAAGAACAGACTGCTGCAAGTATCGGATACTGGTGAAAGGACTTGGTTAGAACTTAGAAGGGACATGTTAGGTTGCAGGGTGACAGAACTTAGCCTAAGAAGGGATGAGTAGAGAAGGAGGCTCATAAAGCCAACACGAAATAGATGGGATAAGGCTTTGATGATGATGATGATAATGACGATGAGTCGATGATGACAAATTGACAATGATATGCATATCAAGCTTTTCATGTGGACCGCATTAAATCAAATGAGAACAAGAAAACGCTACTTCACAGGAAATAGTCCAGGAGAATTGAGAGTAACCAGAGACATGTCAATGATTAAGTATTATAACACTTGGCATCAGTTGCAATATCGGTATCGACTGCTAAAATGGCCGTAAACCTGGAAGAGGCTAGAGCAAAGCATAATTGACTTTGATATCCTGATGCCTCCCTCTGGAGAAATATGTGATTCTAAAAGATCTTTCATACCATACTCAATCCGAAGTTAGTTCTATACGTATGACCAAAAATGAGAAAAATGAATGCAATAGCTAAATGATGATGAGCAATATCAGTCAGCCATAAACTTTGCATTTGTGGATGGAATCCCCAGAGAAGATACATGGTTGTTCCTGCCCCTTGGGAGGTAACAAATAAATGACCAATGGAATCAGGGTTTGGGGCATAAAGATTCCACTGACCTGTAAAAAGTGGGGCCAACACTGGCAAATTTTGTGGCAGATTAAACTCAAACCAGAACCGGACCAGAGTGTATTTAATCAAGACCTGGTCCAGGCCCCAGTCACAGGATCCATACCCATACCTGGGTCCCTATATCATTTCTAGATCAGGTCCATGGTTATTACACAAATAGCATAAAAATAATATAAACTATAGTATAATAGTATACTGAAAATAAGATTTTGTTCATGAGTTGAGCCCATAAGTATAGTATTCAGGTCCTATGGGTTTTGGCCCCTGGCCACAGCCCACCACATGGGACATGGTATCTAAAATAAGACCTAAACCTGGTAATTTACAGGTTGGGTCCAATTGAACCTCCAGTTCGACTCGACCCATTGTCATCCATAGCTGTGAAGGCCACTTGTTTGGCTACAAGAGGTTCAAACTTTTATCTATTATAATTTTTCAGTAACAGTAGAATTTTATTACTTCAAGAGAAGGTACAGCACACAGAGGCTCTGGTATATTGGTTTCGGACCTTTTGAGGTGTTGAGATGTATGTTGTGTTGGTCCTCTGGTGTCACTTTTTTTTCTTTTTGTGTTTTCCTGTGTAGCATGATTAGCACTTATTAGTTGCTAATCTTTTTTACGGTCTGAATAAAATTTACAGTTAGCATTTCCCAAAAAAAAAAAAAGGCTCACATCTTCACGATCAACCAATCCGGCAACACGGCCTCCACTAGCCCAAATGTTGTCTACCACACTGAGTACTCTTTTGTTCACCCTCCATTTGGCTCTTCCAAGTGTATTCAAAGCCTGCATAAATGCAGTATTGGACCATAATGCTCTAAACAGACTATAATTGAACATAAAAGGCAAACAATAAGTCAACACCTTCACTGAAGAGGAAAAACAGAAGTCAACACCATGCTGATTTTGTACAGTGTATTGAAAGCTACAAATTCAAGGAGGTGAGGAGGGCTAGCAAAGACATTAAATGAAAGCAGTAAGAAAAAACATGACAGATTGCCTAGTTACAGTGAATACGGCCTTAAAATAGAACTCTCAAAGCCGACCCTAGATAGATGGATAAGATTTCGATTGTTGATGATGAGAAACACTGGCAATTTACCGTTATCTTCTTTTAATTGTAAATTCAGGTTTACCTCCACATAAGCAAGAGTGGAGGAAATTCAAAGAATTATGCATGTAATGCACCATATGACGTCGCCGTATTCTGAGCATTAATCGATAACACTATCATATATGCGAGAAATATTCAAGAACGAACAGCTGCTTCTTAAAATGAGGAATTTTTATGTCTGGCCATATGGATGCATTTTAATTATAGGAGAGGGGGAGTGGTAGGATACATGTGGATTAAGGGTAGACTAGAAATAGTCCCAATCAAATCATTTTAGTCTTTATTTCAGGAGCCTTAAATTTTTAACCCTTGGCCCTGTTTGGATAAATGAGGTGTAGTAAAATGAAGTGGATTTCACATGTGGAGTGGAATGAAGAGAAGTAGGTTGAAAATAAAGTAGAGTACTTCACTTCACTCCATTTGGATGCTTATTTTGAAGTTAATGTTTGGAGTAGAATCCACTTTTACTCAAGGAAATGAAAGTATTTAGAGTTGAAGTGAAATGGAGTACATGTAGCTCACAACATTACTTCATCTATCGGGCCAGACCCATCCAAATGGGGTAGAGTTGAAATTTTAGACTGTTAAGGCCCATTTAACTTCACTCTACTCTATTTTTTGCCTATCCAAACAGGCCCAAGGTAAAGTGTGTTCTTTATATAAAAAAAAAAAAAAAAAACCTACGGTATATATTAGTCCGATGAGTGTCAAATATTGGAGGTGCAAGTGCATGCAGAGGTAAATGCATGTAAGGCAATGCTGTTGGTGGGCCAGAATGCTGCCCACGTCCAGGCCACATCCCAGATTCCCAGTCCATTAAGGCTAGTCTAGACATGGATCTAGGTTCGACAGGAGAATCCCAAACCCATGTTTAGGGTCCAAAACCCTTAACAGGCTGGATCAAAGCCTAGGGTCTAAAGCCTGTTGGACTCTTATTACGCCCATTTACTTTTTATAAGTACATACATGATAAAATAACATTAACTCTCTTCATCTTTAATATAATCTTATTGTTACTGGTAAAAAAATGTATAATTGTATATACCCAGAAAAAATATTAATATAAAACAAAGATACATCATATGAAAAATGAATTTTATGATTTTCTCATAGTTTTTTATGAATTAGTAATCAGTCCTAAGTCTGGATCTAGGTCCAAATTTAATAATAGGCTTTAAATGGGTGGACTCAGGCTCATACATTTTCCCAATGGGCAGACTTGGATCCAAGCTCTAGCGACTATGTTGAACCCTGACTCAAACCCAAACTATTCACCCATGAATGGATTAAAGTCCGGAAATAGGTGAGTCCAGCCCATTGACAACCTTAATGTTAGGGTTTGGATTCAATATAAGTTGGCCGCATTACAAACCAAACCAAACCAAGCCTTTTCCCACTAGGTGGGGTCGGCTATATGGGTTTGACGACGCCAATCAAATCTGTTTAGGGCCATATCCTCCGTTAGATCCATGTAGGCAAGGTCATGTTTAATAGTTTCTTATTAAAAAAAATGAATTACCTTCTTTTTCCAATGTAGCCCTTCGCTTCAATTCACTTTACTAGTGAATTACCCAACCCTAGAATGGCAAGGGTTAATTTTAAACCTTAAATTAGCAGGTTGGGTTATGGTTGATTTAGTGGATTGGGTCAAGGTTTGCTACCCTTAGGCCTTAGGACTTAGGAGTCTGGTTAAGTACAGTTCGGGTCATATTGACCATTCAAGAAATGAGTATGGCATTAAGGGCCCGTTTGGGAACTATTAAAGTAAAAAGAATGTAAACTAAAACGGTAAAAGTTCGTAGTACGTCAAGTTATGGTTGAATTGGTCAGGACTCAGGAAGTCAGCAGGTTCAGATTAAGTGGCGGGATTTAAATAGCATTATGGCCTCAACCTGAAGCTGATCCACTTACTAATAAGATTTGAAATGGTAACTAAAAACTACAAGTATCAAACTGGGTTCAGGTCGGGCTGGTGGATCAGATCAGGAATTGTCGCCCCTGTTTTGAACTTAAAATAGTACACTCAAGTCTCACCCTATATGAAAAGGCTAAGTCTCATCTCATCTCACTTGGGGTGATTTTTAAAATGGCTTAAGAAAGCCTTTCATGCATCACTGAAAGGAAATGCATAAAGATACCATTCCATCAACACTTGCACTTGCTGCTTGTAACCCAATAAGACTCCCAAACCTAACCAAGCATTTTCCCACTAGGTGGGGTCGGCTATATGGATTTGACGACGCCAATCAAATCTGTTTAGGGCCATGTTCTCCGTTAGATCCATGTAAGCAAGGTCATGTTTAATAGTTTCTTTCCAACTTCTCTTAGGTCTCCCTCTCCCTCTCTTACTCCCGGCAATCTCCATGCTTTCACACCTTTTAACAGGTGCCTCCGTTGGACGCCTTCTAACATGGCCGAATTATCTCAGTCGATTTTCCTCCAATCGGTGTTATTCCTACTTTGCCCCTAATCTCCTCATTCCTAATCCTATCTCTCCTTGTGATCCCGCACATCCATCTTAGCATTCTCATCTCCGCAGCTTCCATCTTCTTGACACGATTATGCTTTACTGCCCAATACTCTGATCCATATAACAACGCTGGTCGTACCGCCACCTTATAATACTTTCCTTTAACCTTGAGGGGGACTTTCCGATCACACAAGACCCCCGAAGCACTCCTCCATTTGGTCCACCCGGCCTGAATCCTGTGACTTACATCAGTATCAATCCCTCCATTTTTTTATTACAAATTCCATTTTTTGAAATAAGGAATTGGTGCTTTCTTGAAAGTTCTCCCAAACACATACATATATGATATATCGGTATTCTTAGAAGTATTTGGGGAGGCTAACCTCTGGGGGAGGCGGCCTAAAAAATGCCATAAGGATCAAGTTTGAGGCATGGCTTACATTTTGGATGTGCATCTCACTGCAAGAGATGAGTTTGAAGCATATGTCCTAGATAAAGTGTGCACTGTATCAAGATCCATATCTGCCTACACCCATTAACACGTCTTTTTTATCAAAAAGAAAAAAGAGTAACTAGTTATTTTTAAGAACTTATATTTTTTCTCTTTTTAATTTAAGATTGTTGTAACTAGGGTAAATTTCAGTAACATAGTCAGCTCACTAAATGGCATAAAACAGATAAACAACAGTTGTTTAGTTAATGTATTTTATACTTTGTGTAATTATTATTTGTTAAAAAGTGTGATAATGAAGCTTATGGCTTGCACTTTAGACAATTTGAACAGCTTTCCTGATGCTTGTACACACACACACACACATACAATTTTTTTGTTGAGGGATACCTCACAGCTTGTGTAAGAAAATTATCTTAGACCCTTCAGTAGCCCACTTTGATGTACTAAGCATGGGAGAAAAGCGTGATAGAAAGGTCTCAATGTGGATTAGATTTTGGACAAAATCAGCCTCATTGATTAATTCCAACACTTGGTTTTAAGGAAATCAACCTTTAACGGTTTCATAAGCAACATTTATTTAAGTTCAATCCAACATTAAGTTAGTCTGGTGAGTGTCAAAGTGGGGGTGAGTGCCAATTCATGGTGGAGGGTGGGTTCGGAATTCGGATTGATGACAGGTGGGTCCCATGAGGAGCTGAAATAGTTTCCTTGTACAGAAACTGCGAGAGCTGAGAGGCACCTATTGACAGAAAATTCCCAACGTGTGTTTCTGTGCGTGGGCGAGCGCTAACATGTACATATGGTCATGTGCAGATATTCCATCTGACTGTTAAATTACCATGAGGTAATTGGAAGTTCAGAAACTCACAAATCTTGTGAAACATGAAATGGTTTAACTTCCAAATATCAATGCAACAACAAGTACTATGACCCCAGTAACAACACCAATGCGGTATATACAGTTGTACAGTTATTGTATCGATGGTTAATAACTTAATTAATCTAGAGGACCATTTGCCAATCCATGACATGAATAAACCAATTAGTAGTGTGCACAGTAAGAATGAAATTTGCCCCTCAAGAAGAAAGCTAAGGGCCTGTTAGTGCAGACACCGTTTCAGCGAAAAGGGATGCTGACAAGGCGCCGGCTTCCTCTTGTTTGGAACAACAAAGAAAACGTCGGGTTTTCCGCTATTTTACTCCATGTTTCGTCACTAGAGAGGACCCGGTTTTCCTATCTACCCCCGTCAGAAACCCAGAGCCACGGAAGAGGAAACCCAGGTTTCCTCTTCCACGGCCCTGCACAAACACACCATAAATGAAATTTTTTGCATCTGATAGGAATGAAATCAGCCTGACAAGCAATCAATCAGAAGTTTCAATATCTGAACTTTTAAGGTTGACCACAATAACAGCACAGGAAAGATTGAAATGGAAGGCAGTGATAAACAAACAAAGAATAATAGGTTTATAACATAAATATTTGGCTTCCAACATTTGTTCTGGGAGTCAGAAGGACCTATGCTCCAATACGCTCAATGCAAGGAAGTCTTAACAGGGCATTAAGTTGAATTAGAAACATGCAAACAAAAGAGCTGGACCACCCATTCAGTGCATGCTGTCTGGATCATATGTCGTCAAAGAAAATCATTAAAAAAAACTACATCTTAGGGATCATATTTTAGGGGAAAATCATTTTGAAAAATCCATGCGGTGCAGATCATATGTAAGGAGAAAAAAAATCAACCACCTAGCTGAAATTTACATTCAGCAGTCCCACCTTGGATCTCTTATGGTTCACAATAATCATTTCGATTAGATGATCAGAATGTTTTGGTAATTAGAATAGGAACTACATCCAAGCTATTAGCAGCATCATGTCATTAAAGCTTGACCAACTTGACAATAAAGATTCACCAAATATTGAATGAGTAATATGGTGAAGTTAATTAGTTCCAACAAAGTTCGACCTGAAAAACTTTCTGCATCTGTTTTCTGGGTGCATTCCTAACTGCATGCTCTTGTTGCTTTGATCCATGAGTGCGCATGATATAAGAAGGAATAAACAGGTGCCCACCCTTGTCATAACTGCACAAGAGACAATTGATAAATTAAATAAAATAGCATGTTAAAAAAATTACCTTTTTTTCTTCTTTTCAATCCTTTTTACAGAAAGAGAAGAATCAGTTTAATATGTAACTGTAATACTGGAAGTCTAAAAGTTCCAGTTTTTTGTTAAATCATACCCTCTCCACATTTTTGGAGGAATCAACATCGGCATGTAAGGAATCACCATATGCCTAGCCTGGAAAAACAAAGGAGTTCAAGTAAATCAGGGAGGAAAAAAAAAACCATCAAATGCCTAATGATCGACTAGGAAATTTAAAGTTCTCCAAGTGTGAAAGTTCCAAATAGTGCCTGGTAACTCAATGATTACATTGTAGAATTCCCCATTTGCATAGGTTAAATGGCATTCGTGAAGAAGCTATTAAATAGGTGGTCATGATAGAGAAAAAGAAAACCATCCTATTGCACAATCATGATTAATATGATTGCACATTGAAAACCAATTAACAAAGATTCCTAGTTATCAAACAAACATGATAATAAACTATGTGGTGCTGACTTCCTTTTAAGTGGCCCAAATTTAGAAGTAATTAATAGTAGAAGCCTCACTTACAGTTGCATCAAGTCCCTCAAGGACTAATGGATCGCACACTATAAACCCCGATCTATTCGTTTTCATCCAACTGAAAGAATATCAAAAACAATTCAGAACTGGTAATAGTATAGCATAGGATGATCAAGGGACTGGAGCCATACCTATGATTCTTTGTGACAGTTTTCATAATATGTCTAAACGCAGGACGAATATCAGGTGGCCCATCCACTGTCTGGTCAAGTGGAGCTTGCACAAATGCCGACTCCGTTAATAACTCTATCAGACGACCCCCGAGCTGCAATAATTTGGAAATAAAGCTTTCACATTCATAAAAATAGAGACCGCAGGAATGATATAAACCATAATCCCTGACCCAGAGATATCCTCAATTTTCAAGTATGTACAGGTGGAGCCCCTCATGATGCAGCAGTTAATCTGATGAGCCTTGATAATGGACACGGCATACCCAAAAGTCTTCCAAATGGGACAATCCCCACTCCTAAATGTTTTAGTCTTCAACCAGAAGCCGACAAAACAAAACAACAATGTTCCACATTCAAAGAAAATAAGACCAAAATATTAAAGGCACATTAGGAAACAGCCATGGATTCCACAGCTTGAAAAACCCAGTGTACTTTTTCTGCAGATATCTTTCTGTGCAGATTCTGCACACTTGAATTACAACTCTTATTGGGTGTGATGGATAGTAGAGGGGAGAGCAAACATTTTGCGAAGGAAAAAAAGTCCCAGTTCCAACTTCTCCCCTAAGACTTCAAAATCCTCAAAATCGTGAGATTTTGTCATAAATTTTCCATGGAGGATTTCTAAACCAAACATTGGATTAGCACATATCTGCAGAAAATAGAAGTTTTCCACGGAAATGTCACCACACATACATGCCTGAAAAGACTAGAACACTCTAATATTGATTACATTTGGGGCATTATCTATCTATAATATCCCCATCAGATCAACAGCCTGGATCAGCAAACCATGTGCCAACATGTACAAAAAGTATAAACCCAAGCCTGGCTATGTTCCTTACTGAGCATTATATATAACCCCACCTACAGATAATCAGCACTGTAATTGAGCTCATATGGGAAGAGTAATGATGATGATGATGATAAGTCGTAACACCAACAGCAACAACAAGAAGTTACAAACCTTAGCCTGAGCATCACGAGTCCAAGATTCCATGCGTTCTTTATCTGTAAGCATCCGCAGTTCATTCCTTTTTTGCCTTTTCATCAAACTTTTCACTCGGTTATGAAGAGTCTCCGTCTCTTTACCTGAAGCCTCGTGCATATCTCCTTCGATTTTCTTGCGCCTTGGTCTCTTAGTTTTCTCCAAAATACTATGAATCCTAACCTGGAAGGAGGAAGAACTAGGCATCTTCAATGTTGATCAAAACTCAAAAGAAACAAAACGGAGCAAGATGAAATCCGAAAAAAAGAAAAAAAAAAAAAAGTGCTCCTTGTGCATCACATTGAATTAGTATGCATGACTACTGATATACCGGACAAGATTCCTTCAAATGTAATAAGACTGCAACTTCACACGACTAACCATTCAAAAAAAAAATCACACAACTAAAGGAGTTTCTTGATGAGTTAATAGTATTGTGTGAAAGAAGGCACCATAGTGAAGCTCCAAATTCAGAATCATTTGTATTACCCATGGTTTTAAAACTCAGCTGTGTCCAAGTCGACTCAGACTCGGTCCCTACTGAGTCAAGTCAGCCCCAGGTCAAGTCTGGTCGAGTCCCATTGAGAAGAGGTTGAAATAGGAGTTTTCCCCTATTTTCTTGTTATGAGATGATGTTGGATTTTGGGGTCCTTTTGCAATGATCTTGGAAGATCAAAACCACATTCTCTAGAAAATCAAGGTAATGTTACTAGAGATGAACAATCAAATGCAACCCCCTATCATTTCTCAAATTTTTCTTTTTCTTTTTTTTAATATTACTATCAAATTCAAATCTAAATAATTAAAATAGATGTGGATTAAATTCATAGGACATCACTTTTCTGTTTTTAAGCTTTTTAATCATTTGTTTTCACGTTATTTAGGCTCCAGGTTCCGGGCAACTCGGCCAATTTGATTCGACTCAACTCAAAGGAAAGTGAGTTGCCCCCAAGTCGGAGTTCTTAAACCCCACTATTACCCAAATGGATGTGTGTGTGTGTGTGTGTAAACTCATATGTATGTGATAAACATGATCTGGTGTAACTTTTTTCAAATTGAAACATATAAAAAAAATTATTTTTTCAGAAAATAAGAGGACAGAAAAGGAACAGCAGCATTACGCCCATAATGGGAAAACCTTCATCATTCTACATTCAGCAAGATCATCCACCAATCATTAGCGGCACCCAGAGCATGAGAGAAATACATTTTCAAGGAACAGATTAGCCATCAGAGATCATCCAGAATGAATGAATGCAACGACAGTTTGGAAACACCTTTCAATCCACGACTATCTTGTCACTGAATCAAATGCAACTCATCGTCCCCACCATACTATCGGAAGCTCCCATATATTGGACATGCGAGGGCAGTTTAAGCACCAAATCCACACTTTCTATAGATAGGCCATTGTAAAAGTTCGCACCTACCAGTCAGACTGTTCAAATGTTCAACAATGTGAAATCATGGACTGTTTGTTGTCCCACATCAAGTTGTGGGCAAAGGAAAAAATGAAGGACCTTCGAGTGGAGAAGGTACAAAAAGGACTCATCACATTATGCACAGGTTACTGTGTCATCGAAGTTGTACATAGACAATTATATGAGAGAATCCTCTAGAATGAATCATGATGCTACAATGCCCAAAAGTTTACAAATTCATTTAAGCTGAGATTCTAGCTATTTTAGAAGCTCTTTGTTCATATTTCACCAGTTTCTTAGAAGAATTAATTGTGGAAAGTGATTTCCTCAACGCCATCTCAAGGGTTAATTCTAGAAAGGGTCCATGGAAACTTCAATTCACCTTCAATCAGATAAAATCTCTTTCTTTCTCTATTCGGGTGACCTTTACTTATATACGCCGATCTGCTAATGGCAGAGCCGGCCCTGGGCTAAAGCCCAAGAAGCCGCCGCTTTAGGCCCCCAATTTTTGTCCATTTTGGGGGGCCCCAAATATCTTTAACCCATATAATATATAGGTCTGTAAAAATTAAAAAAAATGCTGCCCAAGACATGAGAAAGGGCCCAATTTCTAAACAGCCCATTACAAAAGGGCCCTAAATTAATGATTGTGTTATATTTAAAAGTAAAAAGATGAAAAAAAAAAGAGTATGAAACTTTGAAAATTGGAAAAGATTAGGTCGGCTATTATAGAGTAGTTTTGGATGCCGATTCACTTTCGACTTCGGAGATCAAATACACTCTCTCTCTCTCTCTCTCTCTCTCTCTCTCTCTCTCTCTCTCTCTCTCTCTCTCTCTCCCCCTTATTAACAATCAAAACTAGGTCTCCTTATTCCCGATTAAAATTGGGTTTTTGGACTGCAAAACCGTTTTTGCACCTTCGGCGAATTAAAAGTGGTGAGGTTCATTACCATTATCTTAGCCACAAAATTCAAAATGAATTGATACAATTGTTAGCGTGTGAGATTAAGAATGCAATCATTGCAAGAATCAAAGAAGCAAAATATTTCTCAATTATACTTGATTGTACTCCGGATGTAAGCCATGAAGAACAAATGTCTCTCGTGATTCGTTGTGTGGATGTTTCAACAAGTCCAATAAAGGTGGAAGAATTCTTTTTAAAATTTTTAAAGGTGGAAGATACAACGGGTTTAGGGCTTTTCAATGTACTTCAAGAAGCGTTGAGTACTCTTGAACTTGATTTTGATAATATAAGAGGACAAGGATATGACAGTGGATCTAATATGAAAGAAAAACACAAGGGTGTACAAAATAGGGTACTCAACATAAATCCTAGAGCATTTTATACACCTTGTGGTTGTCATAGTCTTAACCTTGCACTTTGTGATATGGCTAACTCTTGTCCTAAGGCTACATCTTTCTTTGGAGTGTACAACGAATATAGTTGTTGTTTTCATCTTCGCCAAAGAGGTGAAAAGTGTTGAAAGATAATGTAGAAAGTCTCATGGTCAAGCCATTGTCTAAAACACGTTGGGAAAGTCGTGTAGAAAGTGTTAAGGGGTCGTTTGTCTACACCCATTTACATATGTAAATGGTGAATATGCGTAATATTTACGCATCAGTCATGTTTGTCTACATGTGTTTACGCATTTTGTTTGTAAATTAGATGTGTAAATGATGTGAAAATGAGCCCATTTTCACACCAAGATTTGAACACCTGTTCAAGTAGGAAAAAAAATACCAAACCACATGTGATTTCAAAGAACACCCGTTGGAGGCGGACGGTTTGGTTTTGGGCAGTTTCCGTCAAAGAGGTTTTGGGTTCGAAACCCCCCTCTAACGCATTTAAAAATAATAATAATAAAAGAGGTATTTCCATTAAAGAGGTTTTGAGTTCGAAACCCCCCTCCAATGCATTTAAAAAATAATAATAAAACCAATAAATGAGAACCCTCTCTACATCTCATCTCCCTTTTATGAAGGTAACCTCTCTATTTCTCTCTCTTGCCTTGCTATATATATATAAAAAAAAAACTTTTATAAAATCTTTTTACTCTGTAGATTTATTATTTCAGAATTTGATTCTCTATCTTCTCTTCTCCTTTTAGATTTTTTCTTTTTCACGTGTAGGATGATGAGACTTGAAAATGGCTCCAATGAATTTTAATGAACAAAATCTGCAGGACAAAAGAAAAAGTATTGATAGTAAGAATCTTAAGAGACGGTATGTAAGATAAATATCTCAATGGTTTTTCTACAACTTTTAACTTGAACAATTACCTTATTGTTTTAGTTTTCTTCCAATATCTCAATGAGTTTTCTAAAATTATTTATTGTTGCATTACTTTAAAAATATTTAAACATGTATAAATGAATGTAAGAGAGAAGGAAAAATGTATTTTATATAGCATTATGGTATCATTCAAAAATTATGTATAAATGCGATTTTATCTAACCATAACAAATTTGTGATACTTTTAATATGATTGAACTTAACAAACAAAATACTCATTTTAAGAACTTTTTATAATTGATTAATATTAGCATAAAGCCGGTGAGATGTGTGGGTTAAGTTCTATGCAAATTGAATAATGAATTAAGATAATATTAAATTGAATATTAATTAATAAAAAAATTAATATTAACCATTAGAATATAAACTCATATTTCATTAACCAAACATGTTGGAATGCATTTTATTTTTAAGGTGATCATTGATAGAAATATATATTTTTGAAAAGTATATTTCATGTTGAAAGACATATTCCTTTTTAAGGATCTAAAATGCAAATGAAAACTTTGATATAAATTAGACATTTTTTGTCTCATTTTCATATCATTATAGTAGAATAGAATTTAATGATTAATAAGTATCATTTACAAAATTGTTTAATACATATACACATATCATTGAAACAAACATAGAAAAATGAATCACATGTGTAAATGATGCGAAAATAATATTATTAGACAAACGTTGTAAAAAGAAATACATGTATAAACGTTACATACTTAAATTTTGAATATTCATCATTTACATGTGTAAATTATATTTACATATCCTACGCGTAAAAGACAAACGACCCCTAAAGTTATAAGATACCAAGCCCCACAAATAAGAGATGCTTTAGTTGAATTGGCCCACACTACTGAAGATCCGAAAACAAAGAATGATGCGAAGTCCTTAGCAGAACATGGAATTAGCAGTTTTGAGTTTTTAGTTGGCATGATTATTTGGCACAATCTATTATTTGTTGTTAATTCCGTTAGCAAGGTTTTTCAAAACGAAGACATGCACATAGATGTTGTTGTTGATCAGTTGAACGGGATTATTGCATTTATTGAAAAGTATAGAGAAACTGGATTTGTAGAGAAAAACGAATCATATATAGAAATAAGCAATTTGACGAGAACAATAGTGAAGAGGCGACACGGTCAGCTGAAGAATCTTTTAGAGTGAAGTATTTCTTATATATTGTAGATCAAGCTCTTTCACTTCAAAGCCGGTTCGAACAATTTCAAGTATATGAGAAAACTTTTGGATTTTTGTTTGATTTGAAGGATTTAAATGCTACCAATGATGAAGCTTTGATGTCCTATTGTGCTAATCTTGAAACTTTTTTTAGCAAGGATGCGTTTTCTGATATTGATGGGAGAGACTTATTTTCAGAATTGAAAGAAGTTTTGCCAAAAGAAACAACAAAACCAATTAATGTGCTCAGTTATTTGAAGATGATGGATGGTTGTTTTCCCAATACATGGATTGCATACAGAATATTGCTAACTATACCAGTTACAGTTGCCTCTGGGGAAAGAAGTTTTTCAAAGTTAAAGCTGATCAAGTCTTACCCCAGGAAAGATTGAATGGATTAGCTACGTTGTCAATTGAGAACAGGGGCGGAACCAAGAATTATGTTGGGGGGGGGGGGGGGCAAAAGAAAAAAAAATTAAACACAATTGCAAAATCTAGTAATAAAATATATAATAAATTTAAATACGCAATAATCAAATCACATGGATAACCATAAGAAAAATAACTTCTTCTATATTTATCCATGGTAGATAAGTTTTGATTGGATTAAAAATTTATATAATATGAAAGAAATAAAAGGAAAGTTCTTTTGATTGGGTTAGATTTCAAGTATAAGCCCCGACGATTGAATAACAAAATGATATATGATACATTGGTACATCTACTATATGTAAATATATACTAATGGACAAAAAAAATTCTCTAAGAGGAACCGTCCTTTCTAATGCATGTAACTTATAGGTTACAATTTAAGACTTTATTATTTAAAACCTCAACGAAAAGTAATGACATCGTCCCATATCTAAAATCTAAACCATTCAAAAGCATGGTTCTACTAGTTTTTATCTCTTTAATATAAATTTCTTTAATTGGATTTTTCTAAAATAGATAATAATTTAAAAAATACAACTATATTTCTTTATCGACAATGGATAAAACTCTAATTGAACTAAAACTTAATACAATAATAGAACCCAAACAAACATTATTTTTAAGCGGATTGAATTTCAATATAAGCCATGGAGATTAAAATTACATAACAACATGTAGTGAAATTAGTATATCTATGCAATGTAAAAAAAAAATATTATAAGAGAGAAAGTGGGTTTGTTGTTTTTCTTCTTTATTTATTCGTCAAAGTCTCTACAAGTCTGTCCCCTCTTGGATCATAAGATTTGGGGCAAGTGTAGATGGGTTAGAATGAATATTAAAAAATCTCTTCCTTAATCTCCATCAAGCCTTTTTTATTTGTTCTCATTTCATTTTCTTTCTTTTCCTTTCCTTTTTCATTTTAAATTTTCCCTAAATCAGCAATATTTTTATTTCCTTTTATTCTATGATTCAAATTCATGTTAAAAAACTCTTAAATAATGGATGGCCATCCATTAATGGATGGCCACACGATGGAGGGGCCAAAGTGATATTATGAAGGGATTTTATGATGTAAGGGGGGGGCCATGGCCCCTACCGCACTCCCCACCCCCCGGTCCGCCCCTGATTGAGAAGGCCATGGTTGATAAGATTGATTACACAGCTTTGATTAGTACATTTGCAGCAAAAAATGCTAGAAGAGTAGTTTTTAAATGAATTTGAAGTGATGTAATGACTATTGATTTTTCTATATATATGTTTTGAATTTTGGTAATGATTAATTTATGACCCATTTTTTTTAAGCTAATTTTCGTATACAATATATAAGGGGGGCCCCCTTTGAAATCTTTGCTTTAGGCCCCAAAAATCTGAGGGCCGGCGCTGGCTAATGGTATGGCATATGCTTTGGCCATATATCTCTACTGTTACTGTTTAAAAAAAAAAGGCACTGGACCACATTCATGATGGAATATATCAAAAAGGGTAATTCTGAACACACCACCGGTTTTTTCTGAATACACCCTCCTTTTTAAAAAAAAACTTGCACATGACGAAAATACCCAACGCCGTGCACATGAAATATGCACGGGGTTTCCCAGACGTGCACCTCTTTTATAAAAAAAACATGCACATGACGAAAATACCCAACGCCGTGCACATGATATATGCACGGGGTTTCCCAACTGTGCACCTCTTTATGTACACGGCTCTGAAACTCCGTGCACCCCTGGAAAAAGTTCCTAAACTACTGCCCCTCTCCCTCTCCACAAACTCAATGCTCTTGAAATTCCTCAGAAAATCCGAAGAGGAGCTCTTCCACTCGAACTCCCTCAACCTCTTTTTCAACACCCGAATCAGCCGCCACTCCTCATCCCCCTTCCAGTCCCAATGAAACTCCTTTCCTCGAATCTTTCCCCTTCCACTATGCCAGCTCCTCTCTCTATCCAGTTCAACGAGCCCCACAGAGTCCTCGACCTCAGAGACGATCGCGTTCTTGATGGCGGAGAGGTCGATGCGGATCCGAGACCTTGGAGTCCATTTCTGAAGCACTTTCCGGCTGAATTCCAGCGCCCGGTGAAACTCAGAGAGCTTAGGCTGGAGCCGCTTGACGAACTCGAGCTCCGCCGGGGAGGATGGCGGCGGCAGCAGCGGGCGGATGGTGGCGGGGAGGGAGGAGGGAGAGGGAGAGGGAAAGGGCGGAAGGCGGAAGGCGGATGACTTTTGGGCGGGGGCCGGCGGTGGGTGAGAGGGAGAGGAAGAGAGAGGGAGAGGAGGGTATTTTGGATATTATTAGGGAAGTGAGTGTGCTCAGCAAAACATTTGGGTGCAAATAGAATTTCCCTATCAAAAAATCTATCCAAACCGGTTAGCTTTGGCTATGTGACTCCACGGAGTTGCAACCTTCACCAACTTCCAATATTATTTGAGGGACTTATTGCATTGTGTACTGCTAACAGTTTCCAAGTTTTGCTTGTGTGGGTTCATATAGGTTCAAAAATTCTTCATCTGCTTCTAAAGTTTCATGTACTCACCGTTATTTACAACATCTACGACCCATACCTTCCAATTCCATAACATGATCAATAAAGCATTCAACAGTATCAATGACATGAGAAGAACAGGAAAAAAAAAAAAACTTCTCCAATTTCCAAGTAAAATGGCAATGTCTTACCTCCTGCTCAATAGCCTCACCAATGTGAATCGCAGCTTGAACAACTCTAACACACCCATCCTCCTGCCCAGTCATCAACAAGCTCATCATCTTATGCATTACGATAACCGCCATCTTATCAGCAGGCAGCAATAAAATATGCCTGCCATAAGAAGCCTTATGCATCTTCGTCTCCTGCAACTTCTGCTCGTTCTCTATAGCATCCCTCACCGGCTCAAACCAACCCAAGAAAAGCTTCTTCACATAAGGCAAATTCGGCGCCATTTTTTTCTCACACATCTCCCTCTCCAGCTCCCTATATTCCTCTGCTGCCTTCTCCCACCCCTCTGTCTCCGTCTTAATCTGCCTTCTTCGGAGCATATTATACTTCCTTTTCTCTATCGCTTTAACACCCAATTCCTCAATTTTCTTCTGACCCTCCAAATCATTCGGGAAAAAGGAAGAAATCCAAGATGGGTCTTCATCAAAAACCCTCCCGGAATCAATCCATTGAGAATCCAGTGGAGAATCAATGAATTCCACACTGTTATCTTGAATTGAGTCCGTTATTAGTGGCAACTGGAGAGAACCCAGTTGAGAAAATGCCGTCGGGAATACGGATTTCAATTCATGGGGTTCGAAACCAAAGGGAGAGGAAGAACAACGTATTGAATTGGAAAGGACCCATCTTGGAATTCGACGGCGAGAAGGCAATTTGTGGAGAGCTGTGGATGAACTGAATGGGAAAGATGCCTCCTTTCTTCTCCTTCTTCTTGTTCTCCATGTATTGGGTGTTGGAAGGAAGGAGGCTGTGGATGCCATGATTTTGGATTGGGGTCTAGTGAGAATGGCTATGGAGATTGATAAGAGGATGAGAGATTTTTTTTTTTCAGGCTTTTTCAAGCGAGAGAGAGGGAGTTGTTAAACCTCCCCTAAAACCTTGGATTCTTCTGCCAAAAACCAGAAACTTAGGTCCTTGAATCCAAATGGATGGTCTGGATATGTTGCAGCGGAGCATCAATGCTCTACTGCTCCCCACTCATGAGAACTTTGTGAGGCTCCTCACCAGGCCCACTTAACAAAAACCTAAACCATCAAACACATGATTTTTACTTTTGTTTAGGAATTAGGTCCACTCTAAGATCGATCACTTTTAAAATAAATAGATGAATGAGTAAAACTTTCAATATCTTATAGAGATCATTTTAATGGTGGGCCTAGTTGAGACTTTATTATATATATTAAAGCAAAGGGAGAGGTGGGCCCCTCATCCCTAAAAAGTCTCTTCTTTCAGAGAAATACGAAAAATAAAAAAAAAAACAAAGGGGGAGGTGGGCTGTGGAGGGTGTCACCTCACCCCTGAAAATTCTCTAAATACAAAACATGCATTGACCCCACAAATCTCCACCCCCATGACATGAATCTCAACAAACTAATCTTTCACAAACAGTGGAGAACATTTGGTTTTCTAGGATTAATTAAAAAAAAAGAATAAATGTTACCGGGTTCACAGGTCACCCGGTAACCCGACCCATGAAACCCGTTAACTGGTACCAACGGTCACGGGTAGAGTCGAGCACCAGAAATATGCTACCATGACCCACCCATTGACCCACAGGTCGGGTCGGGTAACCAAGTCGGGTCAGGTCACTGTTAATTTTGTACGCCTCATTTATTATTTATTTATTTATTTACCTACCTTATATTGGCAGGCCATCAACTACCTTATGAGCCCCACTGCTACGAGATTGCCAGCGGACCTTAAGTAGACGGGGTAAGGGTTCAGTGATATTAATGAATCATTGGACAACACATAAAAATAAAAATTGAATAGCACATACAAAAACATGTAATTTTTCAAATAAATTTTGTTTAGACTTAAGAGTGAAAATTTAATATTTTGAGTTTTGCAAAGCCACGTGAGAACAGTATTTTAGTCTAAGTTATATATATGTAGATAAGGAGGAACTCACTTTTCAATCTAATTACTTATTTCTTTTTTAAATAATATCTTTTCTCTTACTTTAATTTTAAATATATTCTCATTTTTGAGCCCGGGCTAAGCACGGGCCTTTGTTGCTAGTTTTATAGTAAAACATTATTAGAACTCATAGAGAGAAGGGAAAATTTTATTTTGATCGGTTTAGATTTTTCTTAGGTGCAATCCGTTGCATAGACTTATAATCTTTCGTGAGTCCCAGCCTCAGAGGATTCGAATGAGTGATATATTTTTTTTAAAATGACAGGTGGGATTTTTTTTGTCTGGGTCCTGGGCCTGAGTCTGGGTCTGGGCCTGGAATCTCAGACTGTTGCTATTTTAATTTTAAGTAATGATTTGTTTGACATCTCAACCATCTATTTATAGGGGAGAAGCTTTATTGATGGTGGGCCATGCGAGAAAGTAAAACTCATTCTTTTATGGTGGGGGATCAATGAAAGAAAATCTTCTTTTCTTATTTTCAATTTTTCCTTTTGTTATGAGATTTTCACCCATTACCTTTTGTCTTTAATCTTTATAAATAAATATATTAACCGCTTCACCGTAAAATACCAATATGTAACTGTTTAACGGAAAAATATCAAAAATAGTTAGATGGTGCGAAAACCCTAATCATGTGGGTCATTCCGTGCTTAATACGGATTATTGTATTAGTATTAATTGACTCTACGTAAAGCATCCCATTTGAAAATATCAAGCTCAACCCTTAATTAATAGGTCGGGTTCTATTTGATTGGTGGGCAATAGTGCATGCAATTAATGAGGTCAGTGTTTCATCCATGTAGGGTAAAGAATGCACTCTATCCAAACCAATCTATTTATTAATAAATTCAGAAATGTCAACTCAAACCCTCAATTAAACGATCATTAGCGGGTTGGATCAACAATCGGCACCCCTAAAAATAGGATGATTCATGCTTGGGATAAACTCAGATTAACTTTTCGAGCTAGATAGCTAAATGGGCTGGACCTATGCATGTTTAATACCAAAATAATGGCTTGGCCCAAATTTTAACAAAAGGGCATAATAGAATTTAACAAAAAAGCTATGGAGATGGGCCTAGCTTTCACATCCACAGGTTGGGCCCAAGTCTGAACTTTATGTCCAATAACCATGGCTAGGTTTTGGCCAGGTTCAGCCCTTGAAGTTAGCCCATGAACCCCAATGAGTATTTACAATGAAAATGCTTTTACACTCCCACATGAAGTGGAGTAGTAGCAAATGAAATTTATATCTTGCTCCAAAATTTAAAAAACTCAAATAAAAGCCTTGGAAGGTAGGCTCTCAGGAAAGGTGGTGTTTGATGGGCAAACATCATCCAACCACATGTTTCCCTGTAAAATATTTAAATATATATACATATTGCACTAACAGGCTACTGATGGAGTAAACAGCAAGGATGGAAAACTCATGATGCCAGACTCAACTTGTCCAACTCTAAAATGTTATTTCGGAGAGAGTCAACTCAATGCCCCAAGAGAATCATGTTTTCTTTAAAGATATTTTTAAAAATATTTAAATATAGATAAAATAATTATAAAATCTTTATATACATGTATTTATATGTATTAATAATAATAAGTTCATTTAATTAGGTTACTTATATTTTCCAAACACTTATCTTTTTTCCATAAAGAAAAATCAGTTGTAGCAAAGGGTCAGTGCATAGTTGGTCACACATTTAATGGGCTCAATCAGTTGAGGGTAAGTGAACCCTTGGAAATAGACTCAAGTAGAGGGTAAAATACTGAATTTTGATAATGTTTGCTAATTGCAAGTGAAGGAAGGATTAGGTATCTTAGTCAAAGTCATTTGAGGGATAGTCTTTGAGTCAAATATTCAAAAGACTACAATTTTTTCCCATATGTTTATGGCAGAATGGTATAGTCTTAGCTTGGGGCTCATGGGCTTCCTAGTATGCATGTATAATCGTTCTGCTCACCAGTTGTGATGGGAAGAGCAAACTTTAAATTATGTTAGTCTGATGATAATGAATCCAAAATGAATATAAGTTTATTTGAATTTGACCTGATTCGCCAAACAATCTATATAATAAGGGAGCTGATTCGCCAAACAATCTATATAATAAGGGAGCTCAGTTTTTGAATTCCCTATATATTTGGACACTTGGATATATGTACATAAATCCTAGGGATATTTTGGACCATTAGATTTAAGAGGGGAATGAAAAAAGGGGATAAAATTTGGAGAAATTTATAAATTTTTGCCATCCCCATCAAAATCACGTTCACATCTTGGTTTGTACAGCGCAAAAAGGGCAGTAAATTTGAGTTATTTATAGGTATTGTCATCCCTTCTTCATTTAAAAGAAAAGCAACTGTGTTTACTTTATTATAGGGTTGTAAATGGGTCGGTTCCAGACCGGGTCCATGGTGGACTTGGAACCGAAACCGTTAAGGAGAAGGTGGAACCGGATCGGGATCCAGAATCGTTTCGAAACCGGTTTCTTTCTGGAACCGGAACCAGAACCATATATAGGATGGGTCTGAATCCGAATCCGGGTCTAGTTAGAGAATGATATTAAAAAAATATAATTTTTAGGAGAGATTTTTTAAAATTGAGGTAATCTGTAGAGTCTCGGGTCCACGGGTCCAAACCAAGGTGGAACCGGACCCGGACCCATTTATTTATCGGGGTCTAAATAGGGACTCAGATCCGATTTTTAACGGGTCGGAACCTTCGGGTAATCAGAGAATCGGGTACCCTTTTACATCCCTACTTTATCTTGTTCTGCCATTAATCAAAAAGGTGTCAAAAGCAAAAAAAAAAAAAAACTTCTTTTGTAAGGGAGCTCAGTTTTTGTATTTCCCATATTTTGGACCCTTGGATTTATGTACATAAATTCTATGGCTGAGATTAAGAGGAAAGGGATTGAGGGGTTTGAAAGTCCAGAAATTTGGGACACTACTTCCCCAGATCCTTGACTCTTTCTCCCTTATCCGGGCGATGGGTCAAGGAGTCTGGGCCAGGTTTGGGGTTAGGTTCAGGTTAGATGGGTTTGGGTTGGATTTGGGTTCGGATTGATTTGGGCTAGAGTATGATGGGTTGGATTGGGTCAGGTTCAGGTCAGGTCTGACGGGTTTAGTTAAGGGCCCAATCAGGGTCTAGATGATAGGTTTGGGGCCCAAAAGGCGGGCTGCAGTGGGGTCCGGTTTGGGCAATCATCATTAGGACTAGAGGTGACGAAATATGACCCGACCCGCCAACCCGACCCGACTCGACCCGCGTATTACCCGCTTAACCCGACCCGTTTAATAGGCAGGTCGGGTCAGGGTTGACCCGCATAACCCATTTATTTAAGCTAAAATTGAATTTGATTGTTTTAATGCACAGGCTAAAAAAGAATAAATGGACTTTAACCAATTCAACCCCACGCTTTTTATTAATGGAAAGCAAGGTAATGCGCATCAAATGATTGTTGAAATAGGATTAAACTAAATTTGAGCTTAAAAGTCGGTTTTGGTCAAACAGGGAACCATAGTTGAGTCAATTTATTTACTAGATGGATGTGGGTTATGTGGGTCGGGTCGGGTTGACCTGTGGTGGGTGCGGGTTAGGGGTTTCCAACCCGTTTATTAAACGGGTCGGATGCGGGTTAGACTTGTATAACTCGTTTAATAAACGGGTCCGACTCGTTTAGCACAACCCGACCCCATTGCCACCTCTAAATTTGGGACCCAGGTTTCGCAGATTTTGATCCGCCCATCAGATTTCAAAGTTGTATATATGGATGGAAAGCCCTTGATGAGTAGATCGCGATGAGCCAACTTTCGAAGCGATCAGGGGTCTAGAAGTGATAGGTGATTTTTCAGGTGGGCACCCCGGGGTTGGGGGCCCTACTATTATGATTTTTTATCCGCCCGTCAGATCTCGAAGTTCTATATATGGAGGGAAAGCCCTCGACAAACAGACTGCAATGAGCCAATTCCTAGGGAAATCAGAGGTCCAGGAATAATAGGTGATCTTTGACTCGGGACCTAATCAGGACATCGTTAAATAGGGTGGACCGAATTACCCCTCATAGGGTGCTAAAATTCAGGTTAGTTATTAGGTGGTCAAAAGAAGAGTAATTAGATTTAATTGTACTCAGAATATGGTGCGCCGTGCCTTCAGGTACGGGCAATAACTAGCATAACGATATTTGAGATAGATCCAAAATATGTTAGCAATTGTAGTGGGCCCATACGTGCATTGGCACATAGGTGGGCCCCAATCATAATAACTGGACATGCCCCTTATTTGATTTGCGTTCAAGACTTTACCAAGTGGGATTTTCCCTCTTGTTTATCTCTTCTAATTACACTTTTAAAAGGAATTACCAAGTTTGCTCCTTGTTTTATATTAGATCCGGTAACAAAGGACCGTGCTTAGCCCGGGCCCCAAAAATAAAAATAAACTAAAATTTATTTTTTATTAAATGTAATTGGAAATAAAATAATATATACTAATTTTCGAGAAACATGAGACGCCCAATAGGTTGACGTATCTCATCTCACACATCCACAAAGGGATCGAAAGGCAGGCAGATTATCACAAAAAGTAGCATCGCTTACCTCTCTAGCATAAAACAAAAATATACATGCTAATAAGCAGTTCAATGATATTATTCTGATAAGGATTTAATTATGAGGAGGGAAAAAAATATGCTCTAAAAACGTTGTATTTATGAATGTGTAATCCCTATACATTCTCATAGGGAATAAGATGGATTCATCCGCCTCCAGTGATGATGTAACATTGTTATTCAATCAATTCTCATACCATAAGCTATTTTCTCTCCTGTAAAGAACCTGCCCCTTCAAATATAAGAATGCAAGAAGGATTTTAACTCAAAATTGACTATAAGGAGATTGCCTGAGATTACTGTGAACTTGAATTTAAAGACTTTAAAATAAAGACAAGATTAAGGTAAAAAATCATGTATTGTATCCATCTAATAAGAAAAATAAGAATTGGATTAAAATTGAAATTGAAATCAAATTTTAAAAATCAAGCTTAATCAAAATCAACAACTTTCATATATAATTTCCAAAGAGGTATTACAAAGAACAAAGGTATGTAGGATGGCTCCAAATACTTAACTTTCCCCCCCAAAAAAAAAAGTTTCATGCTTAATAATCGACATAAATCTAATCTGACTCAAATTTTTTTTTTGAATGGATAATCTGACTCAAATTAGAAAACTTTAATCACTTCTAGTGGCCATACCTTTTGATTTGTTCATTGGATTTTGGTAATCTATATACTATTTGAAAGCGACCAAAGAGATGGTACATAGATGCAGACGATCAAAATTTAAAAAAAATGTGAAAAACTTCGAATTAGATACCAAACAATAAGTCTTTACCCCATATTCTATTTTGGATAAATGGCTCATTGCAAGGATTACTGTAAAATGTAATGTTCGCAGCTTAATTGGTGTATTTAATCCACTGATTGTTACATGATGCTTACAACCAAGTAAAGGATAACAAGAGAGGGATAAGATAGGTGATTAAGAAAGATAAAGAGAAAAAGGTGATGGAAAAAGAGATCATTGTAACAGTGCATTGGATAAGAGAGAGACTTGAGGGAATTAGAAGGATTTTA
Source organism: Litsea cubeba (assembly GCA_012931725.1). Taxonomy (NCBI): domain Eukaryota; kingdom Viridiplantae; phylum Streptophyta; class Magnoliopsida; order Laurales; family Lauraceae; genus Litsea; species Litsea cubeba. The sequence continues at coordinate 10,347,422 of CM022945.1, read as the reverse complement.
GAGGAAACCATAATCTTAATTTAAATGGAGAGCTTTTGGGAGGAAATTTGGATAGGTGTACCCACGTCAAAGCTAAAGAAAGCCGTGTATATTTTTATAAGTATTTTTTTGAAAGGAGAAATGTAGTAGTTTAAATCGTCAAGGCCAAACCATCTAATTTTTATCTTCTGTGTTTCTTCAAAAGGAGAACTTCTCAGTGCTTATGTGGCTCCCTATACATCCTCCCTCCAGTACATCTTATTGCAATCCCGCGATTGGGGATGTGCAATCCTAACAAGGAGTTGCATGCTCACTACCCCCACCTATGTCAAATATACAAGTCAGAGAGAGTTAGAAGAGTGGGTATGAGGTTAAGGAGGAAAAAGTTTAGCGTCCATTTGGGTAAAAGTGAATTAAAGTGATGGGTTGGTTAAAGAAAGAGAAAAAAAGAAAGAAAGAAGAGGATCTATAAAAAAAAGTTAAAAATTTTCAGACATCACTTCTTTTTGTGTGTATGAGTTCGTTCAAGGTGTCCATCATAACCCTTGGAACCATGTGAATGAACAAGAGGGGAGTTGATCTCTAGAAGGCAATTGCTGATGTTTACAAAAGGTTGTTACAGTAACCAATACACAATTCAGTCTTCCCAATTGTAACAGACTCGTCCATATCGATCCAAAGCTTCCACAGTGCTAAAGTTAACAAAATATACTATGAATCTAAAATTGGTCAAGGCTGGTGACCAATGCCTTGACCAAGCATATTATAAAGCATTAGCTGAGAAGCTGATGTAGATACCACTCTATGGTGACCCTACTCAACCACTGTTTTTTATAGCACCCTACTCATCCACTTGATCAAAATATTATTTAGGAATTTCCTGCCTCACCTTGACTTGACCGGATCCACTTAGCACACAGTAGGCCATGGACAACTCCAAGCAAGTACTGAGTCAGACTCACCCAACTAACCTGAGTGAAGTCTGAGTTTTCATAGATTTTATACTTAAATCAAGACCCACCCAGCCGAACCTGCCAAAATCAGCTTGAAGTAGCAGTTACAAGGGTCTGAAGTGAAGGTTTTTGAGTCACTTGATCGGTTCAGAATCAGCTGTTAGAACATTTTCGCTTGTTATATCTCTAAAGTTTTCTAGGAATTTTGATATTCCAACAGTTCAGACTCTAGCCCATTTCATAGAACCAATATACAGGTCAGAACCAACATGTCATACTAGTTTTGACACCATTGTGACCTTTTACTAGTAGAATCCCTGTTCTGGGACCTGGCTCCAACACCAAAGAACCTTAAACCTGGCTAGACCAAGACCTGAGTCATACATAGTCAATTAAATCAACGGGTCAGCATAACCCACCACATCAAATCAGAAATGAGATATAGATATTTCAATGTTAGAATTGCCAATTCCTCAAAAGGCCCACCAACTGACCTAAACCTGTCCAAGCAATATTGGGTTAGAATTAACATTTCTAAGCAAATTAAAACAGGTCAGGTTAAGGTTAGGATTCAAACACACTAATCAACCAGTCAACCCGACCCTAATCTGATCCAGACTGTAAATCCTAGGGTTTAGGTGGGAATCTCCAACTTGATTATGATTAACAAAGGGGCAGGATTTGGGTTGGCCATGTACCTGCTGTCCTTGAGATTAAAATGATCCGACCCAACTGACCAACTCATTGTCTCCACTAAATTTTAATCAATGTCAAAACATCCAAGTGAAGAAGAATCTTACCACTTCCAGATCAAAGGTCAAATGGTGAAAGTGACATGTCTGCCACTGGCTTTGACTTTTTTAGGAGGCAGTGAGATCAAGTGGGGCCACTTACTATTGCTATCTAATCTTTGATCGGATGGCAATAAGCTTCAGCAGCTTCTAGTGGTACACATTTGGGTGTCATACCCGACAAACCACCCTTTTCCATCCATTCCAAACTACAGTTTTTGATACATCAAGTGGGAGCTAACACTCAGTTGAGCACCCACTTCTCAAGTTTGCACTTGTGCGCAGCAAAAAATAAGTCCCAAAACAAATCATAATCCAGATAGAAAAAAGAAAAAAAGAAGACAAAATATTCCCTCAGAATCACAAAAGATGAACCCCCCTCCCATTCACACTCTCTTCCTATATAATCCCATCATACAATGAGCACTGGACAATGCCTAGTTTCCTTATTAGAAAGTGGTACTTTTCTCATGTGATACAACATTGTCAAGAAGCAGTTTTAGGAACATGGAAGTTTGGGAAGAAAGCAAAAAAAAAAAACAAATCGAGTGCATGCTAGCTGCGAAGAAAACACCAGTACACAATAGCCCATGGGGACTTTAAAGCAAAGTCATCATTTGCAGCTATCAAGTTGGCAAGCCTCCAGGATAAGAGGGAGGTAGTCAACCATACACTCTCAATATGCATATTGATCAATTGATCTCAATGTCCTGACCATTGGCAAGGACACTCACTCGGGTGCGTGGCACTCATGATAGTCAATTTTGGTAAGAAGGTGCAGGCTAGGCACTATAGCGAAAACGACTGCTGGTGTGATAATTGGAAACTAATGCTTAATACTTTCTTCTCACAAATGATCGCTAGAATGGAGTTCTCAATGACCAAGGCTCTGTTTTTCCCTCTCTTCTTCATGCATGTGATTTACACACATGGTAACCAGGTCCCCTTTCGTCATCACCACCCCAGCATTCTTACAGACAAGGCTGCTCTCCTGGCCTTCAAGAAAACCATTAGAGATGACCCAAATATGGTACTTGCAGACTGGGATGAATCATCATATGTTTGCAACTTCACAGGTGTTGTATGCAACCATCCTCACCACCACCGTGTGTCGGAGCTCAACCTCAGCGGCGCCAGCATCCAAGGCCTTCTCTCTCCCTTGCTAGCCAATCTCACTGGACTCCGCGTACTAGACTTATCTGGAAATGAACTCTTTGGTCACATTCCCCCAGAATTCAGCTCCTTGCGACGACTCAACGCTCTCATCCTCCCCGAAAACCATCTTCATGGTCCGATACCAGATTCTATTGCCCTTTCCGATCTCGGTTATCTTGACCTCCATGGAAACCAATTAACTGGTCTAGTTCCAATGTCAATTTTGTACAATTGCACGTTTTTATTATACATTGACTTCTCTGAAAATGCTCTTTATGGAGAGATTCCACCAGAGATGGGAAACCATCTACCATACCTATCCTTCTTCAATCTGTTTTCAAATAAATTGAGTGGGACAATCCCCAAGTCATTTTCGAATTTGACTCAATTGGAATCATTTGATGTTGAGAACAACAGTCTTTCGGGTGAACTGCCATCAGAAACATTTCTGAATAAGCCATTACTAAAATTCCTTCATTTATCATATAATCATCTGTCTAGCCATGATAACAACACTGATCTGACACCATTCTTTACCGCACTCTCAAACTGCAGCAACCTGAAGGAGCTTGAATTGGCGGGAAATGGCATTGGAGGAAGACTGCCTAGTACAATTGATCAACTTGCATTTGGTTTAAAAGTTATCAACCTCGAAGACAATCTGATCTTCGGAACAATCCCGCCTAATGTAGCAAACCTCTCCAATCTTACTCTGCTGAACTTATCAAGCAACCTCTTGAATGGAACAATTCCTGTGGAGATTGGTTTATTGCCAAGGCTAGAGCAGCTCATCTTGTCAAACAATTCACTCAGCGGACCGATCCCTTCCACAGTTGGGCAGATCTTAACATTGGGTCGTCTGGATCTATCACAGAATGGATTGTCTGGTGAGATACCTGCCACTCTTGGAAATCTCACTCGATTGGTCGAGCTGTTACTTCAAAGAAACCAGCTCTCAGGAAGAATGCCATCTAGTCTAGGAAGGTGCAAGTCCTTGAACAAGCTAGACCTGTCTTATAACACATTGACAGGAAGAATACCTGGAGAGATAGTAGGACTGAGAGACTTGGGGGTTTTCTTGAATCTCTCACACAATCTTCTTCAAGGGCCTCTTCCTCTAGAACTTAGCAAGTTGGAAGCAGTCCAAGAGATTGACCTTTCGTCGAACAATATCAATGGAAGCATCTTTCCTCAATTGGAGAGTTGTGTTGCTGTTCAGGTAATCAATCTCTCACACAATTTTCTTCAGGGGACACTGCCTGAATCATTAGGCAGGCTCCGGAACCTTGAGACTTTGGACGTTTCTAACAATTCCTTGTCGGGCGAGATTCCATTAGGCCTTAGTGGGTGCAATACTCTCAAGCAATTGAATCTTTCATATAATGACTTCAATGGATCAATTCCCATGGTAGGAGTCTTCGCCAATTTCACATTGCTTTCATTTCTAGGCAATCCACGTCTATGTGGGTCGGTTTCGGGGACCTGCCAAAAGAAAAGACTGTGGTTGCGCAAGCATAAGAATTTGATCTTGGTTTCTGCTGTCGCATCTTCATCAGCACTTCTACTCATTGTCTGCTGTCTAATTGGATTCAAGAAGATTAGATTGAAAATATTCCCCAGGGAAGATGGAATTTCACGAAAATCAACACCCGATTTGAAATTCAGCTTCCCAAGAATCACTTACAAGGAATTGGCTGAGGCCACAGGAGGATTTGATGAAGGAAGATTGATTGGTTCAGGTGGCTTTGGACTTGTTTATAGAGGGATCCTAAGGGATGGAACTGTCATCGCAGTGAAGGTGTTGCACTTGCAAACGAGCAATTCAACTAAGAGCTTTAACAGAGAATGCCAAGTTCTAAAGAGGATTCGACATCGGAATCTAATGAGAATTGTGACGGCATGTAGTCTACCAGATTTCAAGGCATTGGTTCTTCCTTTCATGGCAAATGGTAGCTTGGAGAGTCATCTCTATCCACCATCGGCGCCGACAGTTTCAGGTTCAGCTTCTTCAGATTTGAACTTGATTCAGAGAGTGTGCATTTGCAGTGACATTGCTGAAGGGATGGCCTATTTACATCACCATTCTCCTGTTAGAGTTATACATTGTGATTTGAAGCCAAGCAATGTTCTTTTGAATGATGACATGACTGCCCTGGTTTCAGACTTTGGGATTGCAAGGTTGGTGACAAGTTCTGGAGGGAATGGTGGGGCTGAAAACGTGGGTAATTCTACTGCAAATATGTTATGTGGATCTATTGGATACATTGCACCAGGTACTTTTCTTCCTTCTTCAGGTCTTGAGTACTAAAATAGAAAGCATTTTAGTAATAGGGCTGAGTTTAAATAATTAAGTTGAATAAGTAGAAATTAGAAGCTTTTTATTATTCAAAAGTATTAAAATTGCAAATGAAATTATAGAATATGAGAAACATAAGCCTTAGCAAGGTAAGCTGCTTCCCGTTGAGTTATTAAAACGATGTTTCTACTTGTTTTCTTAATTTATTCTAATTAAACTAATGAAGATGGTGTTTTTAAAACCTCAAAAAGAAAAATGATTGGCATGAATTTCTTTTTAACTTTTTTCCTGTGCCTGTGATTGGTGTGTTTTGTGGAACTTTATAAGAAGAAAAATCAATTTTGTGGCTGTATGACTTTGATGCAGTAATACAAAGTTGAAATAGACAAGACCTTTTTTTCACTTTACCATTTTCCGACAATAAATAAACCATTTTATATGGTACACCATCCACAATGTACAGAAAAATGATTTCTCCTCAACATTCTTGAAGAATAATTTCTAAAAGAAAAGGCAGCAGCATCCAAAAAACAACAAATGGCCAAAATATCCAGAATACAGCACTAGAAGTTCCTAAATGAGAGTATACAGATTACAGACACATATGTATATATGTCTATATGCATGTACATTGCAAGGTTCATTAATGTACACTATTATGTGTTTATAGAAATCTTCCACCATCAACTGCTGAACAGATATCAAAATATTGTAAGATCAATTGGAGTCAAATCTCAGAGGAGATTGCCCCATCTCATGGGTGTGGTGCGTTACCTGACTTTTCCTCATAAAAAGGAGTTTGCATGCATCTATATGTACATGCATAATATTATGTGTGTGCATGTTGTCACTGCCATTCCTCTAAAGGGGAATTGCTAAATTATATGCACTATTGATGCATTAAATTCGATTTTCTTTTGATCTTTTCAAAAATAATAGCCGCTGATATATGGATATTGACAAGGTGCATGTGCTAATCTTTTGCAGAGTATGGATTTGGATCAAATACATCTACAAAAGGAGATGTCTACAGTTTTGGCATTTTAGTACTTGAAATGGTGACTAGAAAGAGACCCACAGACGAAATGTTTGTTGGTGGCCTTAGCTTGCACAAATGGGTGAAAAGTCGTTATCATGGAAGGGTGGAGAAAGTGATAGACTCTTCATTGATAAGATCTGCAAGGGATCAGAGCCCTGAAGTCAAGAAGATGTGGGAGGTTGCCATCAGCGAACTGATTGAGCTGGGTATTCTGTGCACCCAAGAGGCCCCATCAACTAGGCCAACCATGCTTGATGCCGCCGATGACTTGGACCGGCTGAAGCGTTATCTTACTGGTGACACAAGTGCAACATTTGCATCTTCACTTGGAATATCATCTTCAACTGTTCTTGGAGAAGATTAAGGATTGTCTGCTCCATTAATCGATCTCAGCAGCATTGATGGGCCACAGCCCAAAATTCTCACCATTAAGAAAACCACAACTGCCCAACCAGTGGCCAGAAAATTTCACTTGTCAAACATTTAATGTTGTCCGAGTGAGGTAAGAATTGGCGATGTCGCATCTTTTATGGAGCCTATGACCTGAACATCTGGTTCTTGTACAAATGTAACCAATTGACAGTTTCCATTGAAGGATGGTAATTCTTGCCTTTTGGGACTACTTATTGGATTTTCTAGAGGCATGCTTAATCATCATCTATATTATTGTTTATTTTTCTACAAAAAGAGTTGGTTTCTAGACTTGAGATTTCTTATCTAAAAGCATGTGAGCGTGAGGCTATTATGAACTATACAATTTTCTAAAATCATATGAGTTTGCCCATGTAAAGATTTTTAACATCACCCAATAAAATATGATATGAGCAATGAGCAGCTAGACACCTCACCTTGACTCAAGAAATCACTTACCTGTAGGATAGGACCACAGATATTTCCTTTGCTTTCATGTTCATGAAAAGGAGATGATGAGTGGTGCATGTGTGCCATGATGGTGAATCCACTAAGTAATACTAAATATAACAAAAAGGAAATCTAGTGGGTTACACATGGGAAAAGTTGAGTGTCATTTTTATTCCATTAAAAGGATTATGATGGTTGATCTATCTTCATGCCTGGTCCGGTAATTCTTCTAAGGTAGTGGGACCCACTTCAAGCCCTGATGGATGTATAGTGGTCCAACATATGGATAATGTTTAGCCTTCTTAATACTACTGAGGATCAATGTGTGCCACTATGTCGATGGGGGTGTTTGTTGTGTGAAACTGCAACTATTAGAATTATCCTAACTGTTGGAGCATGTCCTATAAAGCACAACAGACCATTAAAACAAAAGATTAAGAACTTCAAAACCTTTACTGTTTTGATCTACTGTTTCCAGTTGTCCATGGCCACCCATCTTTCGGAGGCCTTAATCAAAATTATTATTTTTGCTGAGATCATATAACAGCATACCAGTCAAGCAGACATCAGGTGCCAAAGATGTCATCCCACTATGCCATGATAACATTTTCATCCTACTCTGCTAGCAGCATGGGGATTGTTTTCCATGATAAATATGATAAACCTTTAATAATGAAGATGATGATTTGGGTGGGGAGGTGAAGATATTTCAAGTCAGCTGGATGTTTCTTGTAGGCTAATGCTTTGGCTGACGGCCTTGCTAGGGAAGGAGTTTTTCGCCCTTTTATTTATTTTGATGTTTAGGCTTCTTTAAGCTGTGGGTTTTCTTTTAGTTGTGGCTTTTGTGGTTGTATTTTTAAGTTATTCTTTTTCGTGAAATAAAATTTTATTGTTATAAAAAATAATGAAGATGGTGATGGTAATAATTCCATGTACTCGTGCATCGCGAGGGATCCTGTAAGTGCATTCCAAGTGTTGTCCATTCAATGATGTGCATGCACTGCGAGGTGGTTTGGTTGGAACAAATTGGGGCTAAGAAATAGATTTTTGTAATGCAATTCATACTATAGCTTTCTGGGCTGTCTGTGACTTTGGGCAATGATAGTTTCCACCATCCAAGTCAACAAAGATTGTGGAATAGGCATCAACAGATGTTGATGATTGATGATGGAGTTGGTCCAAATTCAAAAGGATCTGATTGGACATGAGAAAAGGAGGAGAAATCTGTCCACATTTCAAATTTGTACTATGGACAGTTTTCTTGACCTGTTTTCTCCACATTGAAGAACCACTATGTAAATTAGATAGCGTCATTCTACTTCAAATTTCCCTTTCTTGGACTTTACTCTATCCATAATAGGGAATACAATTTGGACAGTCTGGACTTGCACAGGGATGAATCTCTCCAAAAAGTTCCCTTTGGTTTAAAAACTACATCAGGGCATACTGATGGATGAATTCTGTAGCTGTGGTACATGGCCACAAACATCAATCAATTATCAGGTTCCAAGGAGAACGAGGGTAGTCTCTAGCTCTCTAGACCAGGTGATATCATCTACCGTTGCTCTATTTTCCTAAGACCTTTACTGCTTTACTATTTTTACACAAAAAAAAAAAAAAAATGAAAATTACAGTAACCACATTCAAGTAGCTTTCTAGTTCGGCAGAGGAGCAAACCACAGAATCTCTTTAGGCTTCCAATTCTGCATGCGAGGCCCACCATAGTTCCATTAATAAACAATCGATCTCACGGGGTCACAGTAGATGTAGTAGCATTGCAAAACCTCCCACATAAAAAAAAATAAATAAATAAAAATCCAAGCTATTTGTGCTTTGGGCTACTATCAGTTGAATGCAGATCACAGATGAGTTCTTAACCGCTTATCAGTATGCCAAAATGAGTTAGAATCCTTCAAGATTTAAAATTTTTGGGAGCCTTCCTTCCAATTAGGGCTCATCAAATCAACTATCCAGAAGTGAACCACTGGCCCTGTAGTTTACATATAATGTATCCAGCGCCTGAGCAAGACCCAGCAGTTCCTTCCATAAAATTCCTTGCAACCTTCACTCATTTTACAAGCTACAATCTTCCAAATGAAGCCAAATCCTCAAGCACATGTTCCATCTTACTACTTAATACATTTAAATAAACAGAAACAAACTGGTCTTGACATGCCAGAGAACTTCTCCAATTAGGGTGCATTCTTGGAAACCTAACATGGCAATGTGATATTTCAATACCACACTGTTTTACTGTTCTATTGCTGACCATCAAAAGAACCATAAATAGTTTAAAAACCCATCCATGGATACTGAAGTTTTTGAACATTCAACTCAGTTGAATATTTTAATGGTGCAATATTTGGCAGGAAGATGAAGCTCCAGTATTTAGCCCAATGTGGCCTTAAAGAATGCCTCAGGATCTTATATGAGAGATTCTATTTCTTCATCAATGACCCATAATCAAGAAAATGATAAAAGATCATTCACAAAGAATTAACTAGTTAAAATTTTAAATCTTATTTCAAAACCAATTAACATCATATTATAAACTAATAAACAAAACTACACAGGTGACCTTTTCTTTATACAGTATGTGATGTACACAGTAATCCATACATGGGTACATTCTCCACCAGAAACATACAAAACCCAAACCACTATCAACTCACTTGGAAAACAATCCATAGTCATACATAGCTTTTTGCTTGGAAAAAAAATCTAAAATTGCAAGAATTCTTACAAACCAAAAGAAGGCTCTTCCACAGTCATAGTCGAGAAAAAAGAATATCCGGTATCAATATGTAGAGGTTCATGGCTTTCAATTGAGGTTCTCTATACAGGACTAAAGTGAGTAGTGAAACATTGCCTGTTTCACACAATAAAACCATCATGAATCTTGTGTTTTAGCAATGAAAAGCAATTAAATAACTACCTTGAATCTACAATATGTATGTATTATAGTGATATCAGTGCAGAAAACACAAAATTAAGTAAGCTTCAAAACACATATTCAACAGAAACAAATCAAATTTCCTGTCTTCAGAAATCCTCTATACTTTGACAGAACAAACTGTGCAACAAGTTAGCCAAAGAAAGATGTGCATGGGGAAGACATTTGGGAATCTGTGGATTGGGAGATACTACCTTCTCCCCACACACACACACAAAAAAAAGAAAAAAAAAAAGAAACAATAAGCCTCAGTTCTATGTGGCCATTAATCACGGATAACAACATAAAATGCTTTCTTCTCAGAATACCATACAGATCAACTATGAAAACCAGGCATCTATTTGGACATTTATTGATGTGCTCGAATGAGAAATTCATTTGAACCCGTCTTTGCATATAAATCCAATATTGAATTCAAAACATAAGTGGAAACTATTGGTCATGATATTTGCCATTTAAGGAAGTGGTTTCTGGTTTATTGTGACTATATTTGTTAAAATGTCCAATCTATAAAGCAGGTAATGAAAAATTGAAACTGATTTTTCACTCTAAATGAAGTGAGGACTGTCCCCATTTTACTTATCATCGTCCAATTCCCTCACCTCAGCCCAGTCTAATTAATTGCATATCCAAATATAGCTTTAATGATTAGGTCTTAAAACTGAAGAATAGTGTTAGAGACAGAAACAATATGGAAGAAGAAATTAAGAAATGAAAAAATTTATACTAAAATAAAGAATGATGAGTTCTTGTTTCGAATGTGAGAGAGCCATGACAGTGGATGCACAATTAAACCCTCTCACCCATCATATGATAGTTCAAGAATCTAAAACATGACTTTTCAGCTGGATTTGACTCAGATCCAGTGATATTGAGTCAGACTCAACCTGTTACCTCAACAATATATTAAAGATACGATAATATATTAAAGATACAATAGAAAGACATAATTTATGATTTGGAAATATAGAAAATACTTCTCATTAACCTCTTTTCTTTCTCTTCTCTTTAGCATTTTTAAATCGGTTATACTGAGCCTGAAAAGTGAATCAGCTCAAATACGTGGCTCAACTAGATATTCTATCAACCCAACTTCAGAAGATTTTTGAGTTGACTTGTCTTGGTTTTTTAAAATTTCAAAAAAGAGGCTAAGTTCCAGTCACAATGCAGTGGAGACATACCTCCATGACAGAGACCATTAATGAGTCATCTGGGGAGCTCTTCTTGGGTTTCAGACTTCTTATTTGGGACTGTATTGTTTTCAGCTGCTCACGTATCTCTAACAACAACTTCAGTTCTTCCTCCTTTCTGTCAGAAGATTCCTTCTTCGCAACCAGAAATTCATCCTCAACTAGCTGCAGTCGCTTGTCAAGTTGTTGAACTTCAGCTTGAGAAGGAGCAATACCAATTTTAGATTCCAAACGAGGCCAAAAATTAAAATATTCGATTTTTACTCCATTTTCTGGTGTAGACAATTTGCTTTTATCAGTTTCATATAGCACTGCCTTCTTTATCCATTGATTTTCATCTTTGAAGTGGAACTTACCATTTTCAAATTGCACTGAATCTGGTTTACCGGGCCTGTTCTCGCCTTCCAAGCACAAAACCTGTTTCACTTTCCTCTGAGGCTCACGTAGTTGTTGAATGTCATAATTTTGCGGGATTTCAAATATATCATGAATGCTGGTTGAAGGCATTGAACTTCCAACCATTCTAGGTCCCAAACATCGACTACTGTCCGCATCAAATTCCAAACCCTTCTCTGAGTGTTCAGCTTGAGAACTTGAACATGAAGGTGTTGATTTATTCAAACTCTCTAAGTAAGTGTTATTAGTTGCTTGAGTCTTTTTATTTTCTGAATCCCATTTGGATTGAATTCCTTCATTGATAGGTTTATCATGAGATGATTCTTCCACAAATTCGTCCATTTGTTCAAGAATACAACTTGCGTCTTCATCAGTATCCTCTAGAAGCGGTGTTGGAGGGATTCTTTCGACACCACTCTTATGTTTTGAGCCTTTAAATCGTATGACAGGAAGAGAAGCATTCCTTCTGACAGTTCCATGATCAGCAAATTTCTTGTCTCCAATACCGAGATTGATAAAACCAACACTTGACAGTTTCTGTCTATAAGCTTGTACCTGATACTCAAGTGATGCAACCTCCATTTCCTTTCCGTGCATGAGTTCTTCAAAAACAGCGAGTGATTCATTGGCAAGTTGCATCTTTTCCTCTGTCATTCTCTTGTATTGATGCGCTTCCATCTTTTCCGCAGCCCTTTCTCCTTGTAGACGCAAAATCATGGATAGAGCTTCACTTGCTGCAGATGCCGAGGCTTCTCTCTCCTTCTCTAGTTCAGCTTGGAGTTTCTGCAAAGCTTGCTGTTTAGCAGAAAGGGCATTTTTTAGGGCTGAAACCTCTGTCTCAGCCATACCCGGTCTCAGACTACTTTCAGCCATTGCTCATCCAAACAGATTGAAAACCAGAAATGATGTCCTTGAACTTAAAGTTCCCAAATGAAAAAAATGAACACCTTTCAATCTGCATCAAAAGCTGAATAGATATAAATATTTGTTTGGGTTTACATACTAAATTCGTAAGTCTTGGAACAAAATTGGCTGTCCTGAAGAACTTGACAAAATCGTTTCTTCTGATCAGAAGTCAGTATACTTGTGAGCCATGAATTACATACAGGAAAGAAAAACCAAAATAATTAAAATTTCTTAATGATAGGATATTAATCTCAAACAAAATATCCTACTCCCCACAAACCATTGTTCTAAATATAAATTAAAAAGAAGAAGCATAAACCCGAATGAGCGCACAACTGAAGAACCCAATATTTGGATTGCATTTGGATTTACCCCCGGCATTTCATTTGATTTCTAGGTGTCCTCATCAATCACTGATCCTGGAAGAATTGATGTGATCCCACCTTAGAATTTTTATTTTCTCAGAAATATTTGGGCAGAAAATAGAGATTTTCAGCTTTCAGCTATTAGATCAGACTTAGCATTAACCATATGAAACAAATACCAATTAAATCAAATAAAAACTCCCCAATGCAGAATGGTAAAATGATGACAAGATACAGATGAGAAACCACAGCATTACCTGTCAATATGCCAATGGACTTAAATCACAAAAACATCCCTGAAGAAAATCACACCACCTCTGGATCTAATTGAATTGCAATTTGAAGAACAACCCTGAATCACAACACCAATACATCTGTTGCAAGCACCCAAAAATTAAATAAATTAAATATAAAAAAAAAACCTTCATGCATAAGCAACTAAGAAAGGGACCCAGGACCTACAAATTAAAATCAGTTCCTAAATTTGCAACAAGAGAAGATTTTCAACAATAGAAACAAAAAACTGGTGCATATAAACCAACCCATGATCTTTAAGGAACATATTCCACTTCTTAAATTGCAATAAAAAGAAGAATTATTATCCAAATAAAGGGGGAAAAACTAAATTTTAAAAAAGGGGTTATTTGAGAAAGACAAAAATTTTGAGACAATAAAGATAATTGAGAAGAAATGAATTTTTTTTCTTTTACCTTTCCCTTTTTTTCATCATGGGTTATTTCAATCCATCCATTTTCTTACATATTTCCCAAGATCCAATCATGGGTGTTCAGGGTTTTTATGAAAAAGGATTCCAAACCATCTGATTTTTAACCCATCTCCCCTTTTATGCTTCCTTTAACAGAAAAGGACAGTGGGAAGAATTTCTATTTCTAGGGTTAGAAGAAGATGACAGAAACAGAAGGCTTCTTACCTGTTTTTAAATGTAACCACATTTCAAGAAAAAAAACCAACTCCAGCCATGTCAAAAGTTCAAAACCCTAACCCTAACCCTAACCCTAACCCTAATGATCTCTCCATTAGCACTGAAAAAGAGAGAGAACATTGAGAAGCTTTCTACCCATCTGAGCTCTTTTCCGATCCAAAAGGCAGTTACGTGGCGTTTCAACGGTACAAACCGAAAACGATCATTTTGGCGCGTAATGTGGGGCCCACCTTAACCGACCACGGAATGGGGAGCCACGTGGCATTGGCTCGAGATTCCAGGATCTAGGAAAGTAAGGGACTAGTTGTCTATGTGCGTCTTGCACTATTAACTTTCATGTAAAGCAATATTCAATGAAGGAAGGCCATCTGGGGACAGAAAATTTATGGTGATCAGATAATCATAACCGTCAATTTGGGCCATTAAAAGACAATTAAGGAAATGGATAGAGAGCCAGGCTGTCAACTCGGTGAATATTTGATGCATAGGATTGTCAAATTAAACTTGATTCTAGGCTAGTGAAATTTAGGAGCCAACTTGAGCCCACCTATGATTAATCATACCTTCTCACACTCATTATCCCTCATGAATTGACAGTCATCCAAGTTTCAGTCACCAATAGCTAAATAGTAGAAAGGCATTAAACAAGGCACTTGATTTGAAAGGTTAGTATTTCTAGTTCTTGTGCCTTCAAATGTATCATGGTTGAATAAGGTAACGTTTGTGTAGCGCTGCAGAAATCAGTTTTGCGGACGACATTTTTTCATCTCATGAAAAATCCATTCTAATCCCATTGAAAATGCTTTTATGTTAAAATTAAGGAGTTTTTAGTTTATTTTTTTAATCTTTCTTATGAAAAAGTGGCCGCACAACATGTGAAACTCTTTTGTTGCAGAAAAAATACGTAGCGGGGCCCATCTATTTAGATTTTGAATCATTTAAAATGAACACCCTCCTCTCAGTGGACTCTCTCTAAATTTTACTTTAATAGAAGTTGGTCCTGTCATGAGATTAAGCATGTGACTAATAATGTGATCAACACAAACTTATGTATTTTTCTCCTTTTTACTCTATTAGAGGCTCAAACTTACGCATCCTCACTGACTACATGATGCCTCTAACCATCTAAGCAATAACTAGAAACAGCCTTATGCATTATTAACCATATACATCAATCACATTATTAAAAATTGGCTCAATCTCATACCGGTGCCAACCACTTAAGATTTCAACCCCACACAATCAATTTTAGTGAGAAACTAATGCGATCCAAACTCACCAAGTATTACTTTTTTATGGGTATCAAAAACTTATATTAAAAAGGCAAAGGGGATACAAGAAGAAGCAAACGAAAAATAAAAAAAGTTACAAGAGCAATGTACCATCAACCACTCGACCATTAGATTACAATGCCCTCTTAAGGAGACAACCTTTCAACCCCCTGCTTAGCCAAAGCATCTTGCGAAAAAGTTGGTCGATCTAAGTTCATGGTGGAAGAGAACACCTAATCTATAATATAGAAGACAAATTTTATTAAAAAGTTGCACCTGGCTACACTCTTGTGCGGAAGTAGGGGTGTAACCAATAATGAAGTTAGTTAGTCTTGTCCAACCATAGCCTAAATTGCATACAAGCAGCGGCAGACCCAGGTACAAGGGTCCGGGGTGAAGCCCCCACCCTACTTGAAAATTTTCAAAGACCCCTTTGTAAGTTCTGATAATTAATATGTGTTTTCTTTTATATCTTTCCCTCCCCGGCAATAGTTCTTTTACATTAAGCCTAAGCGCCCCCCTACCGCCCCCAAGTAAAGCTTGAGCTTGGATAACAACAAATTTTCTGCCCTTGCATAGAAGTAAAGCTTGAGCTTGGATAACAACAAAATTCCAGGCTCTCAGCCACAAGCCAAAAAAAAAAAGTCTAAGTCCAAGCATGAGTGATAATAGTCCAAGGTTGGAAAACTTCCAAAGTTAGACTGTTGACTCAAATGAGATGGAGGACCAAGACAAATACCGGGGAGACTTGGCCAAGTTGTCTTATTTTAATAAATTTATTGCATTCTAATTTGTGAACCATTTGACAAGTAGATCTAATTTTAAACAATTAATATATATTTTTAGTAATTATACTCAAGGTTCGTAGTTAGCAATTTAAAAATAATGATTGGAATGTAATTTGAAACTTTTATTTAATCTTTTACATTCGATATTTAGACTAACAAATTATGTAATATGTACCATTTTTTCTTTTATATTTTTCTTATTATAATATTTTTCTTGCTTTTATAGATTTACTAATTCGAATTGACTATCGTGGATGCATTCGAATAAATATATATTTATATTTCACAAGTATTTGATTCATCCTGAAGTGTTTTTAAAATTATTTTAAAAAACTATTGACTCTTTTGAGTCGCCGCATTGACCCTATCCAAGTCATTCTTTTTTTTATTGAACGAGTCAAGTCCGAGTTACAAGTTTTCCAACCTTGTTATGATAGTACAAGTATATAATATGTATTATATATATAGTATATTATATGTCGTATGTTATCTTTATAATAAGGATTTTTATGTTATATATTTTTAAAAGTACTACTCTACCTTCCTTGCATTTTCTGTATCCGTGAATCTACTCGTGCCTCTAAGAATTGAAATCCGGAAGGATTAATTACACGCATGCTATATTTATAATATATATAAGTAGCATAATAACCCATGTTCAGTACAGATATAGCCAACATTACAATTTAAATATTCATTCTTTAAAAAATTCATAGATTTTAGAAAAATAAAATAAAAGAATGATTATGAGAGTACCTATTTATGCAATCC
This sequence comes from Litsea cubeba, assembly GCA_012931725.1. Lineage (NCBI taxonomy): Eukaryota > Viridiplantae > Streptophyta > Magnoliopsida > Laurales > Lauraceae > Litsea > Litsea cubeba. The sequence continues at coordinate 10,330,765 of CM022945.1, read as the reverse complement.
AAGAGCTAGTGGCAGAAAGAGAATGGTAGAATTTGAATTGAAATTGAGCTTTTGCATTAAAATAGAAGTGGGGAGTGGTTACAAATTATTTTCATTATAATGAGATAAAGTCGGTTGTTGCATAAGTGGGAGACAAGATTTAAAAACTAAATAACTTACAATCAAAATTCCAAACAAAGTCAAGATTAAAATCAAAACCTTTCTCTTAAATATAGTATAATTTGTAAATTAGGATGGTATTATTTTACATGCATGTCACGTTTCATTTTAAATATGGAAATGGCACCCGAAGTTCAAATTTCATCTGGGCTTCAAATCCAAGCTCAAGACTAGGCTCTGAGATAGTATGCCTAGCCCAAATTGGCTTTTTTCATGCATCCTCATGGCCCAACTTACACCCCTGCATGGAATTGGGGATGAAGGCTGCCATCTATACATAGTTGGGGCCCAATCCCATTGTGCAAATGGGGATCGTAATTAGATGTGCCGACTGCCAACTACAGTGGAGCTTTTTTTTTTTTTTTTTTTTCTTTTTGTGGAAGACCTACATGGAATTCTACCCCCAATGACTTCATGCCTGTAGTCCTTGTCTGCCACTTGCCGGTAACACTTGATGGTCCACAAAAGATTTGACCCACCTTGTAAAATGAAGTACTCAATATTTATTTGAAAAGTATAGAATTATAGCTCGCATCTTTAGTAACACGGTGTTGAGGAGTGGGATCCACAAACTAGAGCTTATCCCCTCGCAAAGTTTGAATATCTTCTTACATTTTTTTTTTTACTAAAATACCAATAGTGTGGGTATGGGATAAGAAAAATACATTTTATGAATGAGTTTGAAATTTTGGAAAAGAATGCTGTTATTGGCACACAAAATTTTTCTTTTCAAACACAAGGATTTTTTCTTTTTTCTTATTACATTTTTACCCCTTTATGAAATGACTAAAATAGCCATTATCCCATAAAAACTCAAATCAGATTTTCTTTTCATACACAATCTCCATTCTTCTTCCCTAAAGAGCTTCTCTCACCTCACTCTCCACTTCTCACCCTCCACTTCCTCCATCTTCCTTGGGCAACTCATCTTCACTCACATTCTTGCATTTTCTTTTTCTGGGCAACCTATTTCACTCTCCACTTCCTTGGGCAACTCATCTTTCATTCACATTCCTCCATTTGATTGTGCAATGAAGGAAGAGATGGAAGAAAACAACAATCAAATGATGCCTTTTAATCAAAGCAGTAGTGGAAATGTATGTTTCATTGGTATATTTTTTTCATTTTTGTATCTTCTGTAAATTTTTTATCTCGCCTAAAACTTGCAACCTCCCGATATGTACGGTATTTCAGAATCGAACATATACCATATGTTCGGAAGTACAAGACCGAACATATGACATATGTTCGAACATATACATCCGAACATATAGTATATATTCGGTCTTATACTTCCGAACATATAGCATATATTCGGTCCTGAGAGTCCGTACATATAGTATATGTTCGGAAGTAAATATCCGGACAGTGATATTAATTTATACATTATGCAGGTCTCTACGCAAGAAAGTCAGGTTGGATCGGACTTTGTCATTGATTATACCAGTGAATTTATAACTCAAGAGGTAAGACTAACTTTGAATTTATTACTCAAATTTCATTTGTTTATTACTAAATTCGTATTAAATTTGTTTATTTATTGTTGATATTTCACAGTCGCGATTTGTTGATCAGTTGGGCTCCTGGAGTAGGAAGGAAAAACGGATTTGTCATTGTGATAAAGGTTTCAAATGCTGCTCGAGTGGGTGTCAAAGTTAGAGTACTCGTTGCTTGCGAGAGAAGTGGACAATATAAACAAGAAGAGTGCCAAAAGCGAAAAAGGATCAAACAAACCGATTCAAAGAAATGTGGATGTCCTTTTGCACTAAAGGGTAAAAAGTTAGACTCAAATGATGATTGGATGTTGGAGGTCATATGTGGTGTGCATAACCATTCGGCCGCGGAATATTTAGAAGGGCATTCATTTCTTTGTCATTGTGATAAAGGTTTGTCATTGTGATAAAGGTTTCAAATGCTGCTCGAGTGGGTGTCAAAGTTAGAGTACTCCTTGCTTGCGAGAGAAGTGGACAATATAAACAAGAAGAGTGCCAAAAGCGAAAAAGGATCAAACAAACCGATTCAAAGAAATGTGGATGTCCTTTTGCACTAAAGGGTAAAAATTTAGACTCAAATGATGATTGGATGTTGGAGGTCATATGTGGTGTGCATAACCATTCGGCCGCGGAATATTTAGAAGGGCATTCATTTGCAGGAAGATTATCAGAGGAGGAAACAAAGTTGCTGGTTGATATGTCGAAGAGCATGGTTATACCAAAAGAAATTTTGGTTACGTTGAAACAAAGAAGTGAATTAAACGTAACTACAATGAAGACAATATACAGTGCACGCTACAGATATAAAGTTAATGAGCGGGGTGGAAGAAGTCAGATGCAACATCTGCTTGGTAAGTTGGCAGAGCATGATTACATTAAATGTCATAAGAATTGTGAGGATAGCGAGATTGTAACTGACTTAATTTGGACGCACCCAACAAAGTTTAGATTTGTTGCGTGCATTTCCACATGTCTTGGTAATGGACTGTACTTACAAGGCCAATCGTTATTGCATGCCTCTTTTGGAGATTGTTGGAGTCACATCCACAGACATGACTTTTTCTGTATGTTTTGCATACCTTCATGCTGAACGTGAAGAAAATTATGCATGGGTACTAGGTGTATTGCGTTCTATTATTGGCGATGGTATTCTTCCTGATGTCATTGTGACGGATAGAGAATTGTCATTCATGAACGCCATTAACAGAATATTCCTTGGTGCTACTCATTTATTATGCAAATGGCACATTAATAGAAACGTATTGGCGAGATGCAAGAAGTTGTTCGAAACGAAAGAAAAATGAGAAAAGTTTATTATGAGATGGTTGGGAGACTCCATATAGGGATCGGATTGTTCAATTCAAAGAGCTCGTAACTCTAGACGTATCAATAGATGAGACAATTGATTTGGATTTAATGTAATTAAATCCAAATGTTCATTCCTTGATGTTTCTGTATCGGAATGTTTTTTTAATCATTTAATGAAGTTGAAAATGTTTTATTTTTGCATTCTATTAAAACAAGCTCCTTTATGTTGAATGTGGTTGGGTGTATGTTAAATTGAATGCAAACTCATTTATATTAGTTAATTTCGTAACTGTAACACTGTTCGGATACACAGTGCCGAACATGTCCATAATGTTCGGTACTGAGTGTCCGAACATTATGGACATGTTCGGCACTGAAGTTCCGAACACTATGGTTTTGTTCGGCACTGTGTATCTGAACGGAGGTTCAGTTATCCTACTTTGACAGTATACACTGAAAAGATTTCATCCTGTACATAACAAATCAAGCACAGTCCAAAGTAATCAAAGATAACATCAACTAACTAAAACACAGTTGTCAACAAGTACATCCATATTCAAATTATAAACAAACATCGTCTTAAAACAACCATGTAAGTACTTAAAAAAAATATTACAATGGTTAATTGTTTTTTGGTCAATTATAACAACTCATTACATTTCTTCAACCGTCCCTTCCCCTCCTAGTCCTAGTGCGACTGTAAGTTTGTGAACTCATGTAGGGATGTTAAAAGGTTCGTTGAGCATCCTCAATTGAAACTTCCCGTAACACATGTGCCAACTAATTCACATGGGTATATAGTCCTCGCGGGTCTTCAATCCAATGGTCCTCACCTCTTCCTGTCACTTCATCAAGAATGATCAGTGCATCCAAATTACGCTACTGATAGTCAATCATACCGCTACCGCTTGGCTCATTTTCTTCGGGACGGGGTGCAAAATTAGAATGAAAGTTTGGGTGCTGCAATATCCTCCACGATACTCGTACATACCAATTCATATACCCGGGAACGCAATCTGCAGGACGCCTAACTGATTGACTACGATTCAATGTAGATAGCAGATGATTAGGCCATCCCTCCCAAACTTGATTGATATATTGATACGCGGTTTGATAGTCACGGGCAGTCGGACCTCGCGTAGCACGAATATGGGCTAATGGCGGTGGAGGAATCGTCTGAACTCTCCCAAACTGTCTGAGTACCCTATCTGGGTGATAAGGCTCAACAACATCCAACAACATCCATGCATTTGATGCACCCATAGTAGTATGCAACTTCATTGAAAGGGTGATATTGTCTAACATTACGATATGGGTCCCAAGTCACCTGAAAGTAGTGAATCCAGTCGTAAGATATGAAAGTATATAATAGAAAATAAAAACTTAATCCGATACACTCTTTAAAAGAAATGTCAAGTTAATTACCTGGTCAGTACTCATGGCATCAATTCTCTCTCGTATGCTTTGTAAAGGAGCAGACTCTCTACGAGGAACCCATCGATGGACCCGGGGCTGAATGGATTCATAGAGTAAGTTTGGAGTCGGAGCCAAACATTTGAAGTTCGTACACCCAAGCTTCTAGTAGAGTCAAATAACCGGCTATTTGTTTCACTTCATGCCTGGTTGCTAACCCCAACTGCCTGTATAAGTATGCTAGTACAGCAGCACCCCATGCATATGAATGTATGGCCTCTACATCCACGAGTTTTGTAAGGAAAATGATCGGCACCCGTGTGCCACTCTTGTCAGTAAACAACATACAACTCAATAAGTACAGAAGGTAAGCTCTTACTGCATAGTCAATCATCTCGTCCCCATCATCGTCAGACACACTGGCAAACCTTTCCCGTAACCACTCCAATCTAACTGATTGGCCCCGCACTTGTATCAGCTCGTCATGTGTTTCTACCGGTTCTACTCCTAGTGCATCAACAAGGAGTGCTTGAGCTTCTTCATATGACATTCTTTCATTATAAGAAACAGTCCGCCCAATCACTGGGATGCCTAGGATAGATGCAACATCATCTAAGGTGATGGTCATCTCACCAAAAGGCATATGAAAGGTGTTAGTCTTAGGTTGCCACCTTTCCACAAAACCAGATACAGTAATCTTATCAACGGAGCGGTAAGATGCAGTCACTAAGGGAGCCAATCCGGACCTCGAGACTAAATCTCTAAACCTGTCAGACTCATTCAGTTGCCACAAAGGCACTTTCTGCCCATGACTTAGACATTTCAGTGGTCCTCGATCCTACATTCAACCATTAATACATTATTAAATAAATTAACAAATGAATAAAACTTTCATATGAAACAAGTGAAACACACCTGTTGAATCCAAATGTACCCAGCTATATGTGTATCAAAGCTGGTCAATAATGACCTATCTTGTGGCCCCGGGGCTGGTTGCTCTTCCATCTCTTGTTGTTGTTCTTCCTCTTCCTCAGATACCTCTGGTTCTTCCACAACCTCTTCTACTATCTGACGTCGCTTTCTATTTGAAGCAGTAGGTCGCACCCTAGAAGAGCTTGGCCGGTCCATTTCTGAAATACGAAAGAAAAAAACTTTATTTGACTGCTAGATCTCTATATGTTCGGTACTGAGTGTCCGAACATATTACTTTTGTTCGGACCTGAGTGTCCGAACATATTACTTTTGTTCGGAACTTTATTTCCGAACAAAATTGATATGTTCGGACATTAGTTTCCGAACAAAACCAATTTGTTCGGACGTTAGAGTCCGAACATTTGCAGCCCGTTCGGTCAACCAGAGCCGAACAGTCGCGATTTCTGAACCTAAAACCGCGACTATGGTGGATCAAATGCAACCCAAAAACATTAAAAAATAGTAACATTGTTTGTCAAAACTTACATTGAATGAAAATCTATCCTAATAACAAGTTTTCATGGAAAAAAAGGTAATCTAAGATGGAAAAAATGGTAAAGAATAGATAGGAAAGAAGAAGAAATGGTAATGTTGGAAGGATCCATTTACCTTTGGAAGAGAAGAATGTCTAGAGGAATAGGAACGCCGGTGGCACGCCGGAGAATCGCCGGAAAATCGATGATACCGTCGGTGGAGATAAAATTTTGGTTTGTGTGTGGGAAGAATAGGTTGCAGATGTGTGTGGGAAGAAGAAAGAGTGGAATGAAGATAAGGGCAGTTTAGGAACTTTTGATGTGTGTGGAAAGAAATACTTTAATTTTTAAATTTTAGTAATGTGTGTGGAGAGGAATTGTGTGGGAAAAGATAAATTTTGTGTGCCAATAGCAGGACTCTTTGGAAAATTTATATTGTTGTATTTATGGGCTGCAAATGCATTGGTATAAGTGGGTTTATATGAAAATGCATAGCGTTAATATTTAATTAAGGAGTGGTAATTTAATATGTATTTTCTTATATTCTTTTTTATTTTAGGGCATTTTTAGATATGTACAGAATAAAATATTTTTAGATTTAAATACTAAAAAAATAAGATATTACATAATAAAATATTATAGTATTATTGTTGTTTGGCCGTTTCTAAAAAATTCAGTAGATTTTGAACTAAATTGTTTGCCAGTTATCCTATTTTATAATATACATTAAATTTAAGTTTGATCTCAATTTTCAAATCAAATAAATGATCAATAACTTTATGATTTTATTTTAATATTTTTTTAAATGACAAGACGACGACAACGTTTACTAGGAATTCAATTCCATAAAAATAAAAAATATCCAATTATATTTTCAAGATAATGGATTCAAGGTAATGTGTATTTCTTTGATTTTTTTAAGAATTCTATTATATAAAAAAACATGCTATAGTTTTAAGATAAGGAAATTGAGGGTAAAATGAGTTCTTTTGAATTTGTAGGAATTCAATTTTATGTGAACAAATAAGTTCTATCTTTCAAGGCATAATGGTTCCTTTGAATTCTTAGAAATTCATATCTATAATAATTAACTGGCCTAATCATATATTTAATGATAATGAATTCATTACTTTAAATCCCTGAGAATTCAATTTCATACAAATAAACATGCCATGTTATATATTTAGGATAAGAACTAGTGGCAAAGTAATTCCTAAGAAATATTTTCATGCAACCAAATCGGCCCTAAGTAAGATAGACAACTAAAAATTTCATAAACTTTTTATTTTCACCATCTATTAATCAATATGATTTTTGGTATTATAATTTAGAAAATGTACATTTCAGATCATGGACAAAAGACCATTTTTCTAAAGGAATGGAGAAATAATTAGTTTATCCTATTTAAGGCTCACCTTTCATAATTCAAAGCAGATCACATGAACAATCATTCCCAATATGCTTATTGTAATAAATATCACTTCAATATGTAAAATGTAGATTGTTCACATAAAGGTGGGCAACATAGGTTATAATGACTAAATGCTTGGTATAGGAAGAGGGAAGGAGAAATCATTCCAAGAGGGAAAAAAAAGTAAAAAGTAAGGAATAGAGGTGCCTCAAGAAAAGAATATTTGGACAGTTTTGTCATTTCCCCTAACATGGAGAAGTTCCGAGAAAATTAAGGGGAAGGGGAAATTCATATCATTTTGGTAGGAGTGGTTAGTACCCAAAAAAGCAATGCGTGCGACGAGCAAGTGTAGGAGAGTATTAAAAGTATATACAGCCTCTACTAATACCTCGAGATGCAAGACACATCTATAATGTAAAGCAATGTCGTTGGTCGCAAAAACGGGAGGAGACAATTCAGCGACATTTGAATGAGGAAATGCCTCTTCAGCTTGATTTTCTGTGCCAAAGGCAGAAGCAGACCCAAGTACAGGTACGTGGGTGCGGTTGCACATGCGAAACCGCGATGCACTTCCAAAACTTATATGAAGATTCTAGATTCACTTAAAAAAATCCAATAAAAATTGTGGACCGGCGTTTAAAATCCATATAAAAATCCTGAATTTGGTCCAAAACCAAACTACCGAGTCTACACTCAAAATAAAATCTTGAGTCCGCTGTTGACTCGGAGTGGATCCGGAATTCTAGTCTACCAATAATGAAAGGATGCCGCGAAAGAAGAAACGGTGTACTCCAACTCGAGCGCGAAGTGGATGCTAGCAATGTGTGCGGCGAGTAAGTGTGAGAGAGTATTAAAAGTATATACTACCTCTACTAATACCTCGAGATGTAAAACACATCTATAATATAAAGCAATGCCGTTGGTCGCGAATATGGGAGGAGACAATTCAACTACTTTTGAATGAGGAAATGCCGCTTCAGCTGGATTTCTGTGCCGGAGGCTGGGAAGTAGACCCAAGTATAGGTATGTGGGTGCACATGCCAAACCACGATGCACTTCCAAAACTTATACGAAGATTCTAGATTCACTTCAAAAAATCCAATAAAATTTATGGACCCACCTTTAAAATTCATATAAAAATCCTGAATTTGGTTCAAAACCAAACTACTGAGTCCGCACTCAAAATAAAAATCCCGAGTCCACTGCTGACTCGGAGTGAATCCGAAATTCTAATCTACCCATAATGAACGAGTGCCGCGAAAGAGAAAACAATGTCATTCTCCCCAACTTGAGCACGAAGTGGACGCTAGCACGCATCATTGTTCGTGAAGAAAGTAGCACCTATATTGCGTCCCCGCATTCTCTCCTTCTTGGCTTGGATGGCTTGCTCAGCTCTCTCTATTTGCCCACCATCTCCTACTCCAAATCGTCGCCAGTGGAATACAATTATCAAGCACCAGGTGCTCGACGATAGTCCCCACCAAGCAATCCTCACTTACATGAAAATGCTCGAAGCAGGAGCTTCTCCCGACAATTACACCTTCCCAATCCTACTCAAAGCAGCCACCCACCTTTCATCTCCTCACATAGGTCCCTCTCTTCACGCCCACACAATCAAAACAGGCTTTTCGGTCCATGTCTTCGTACAAACAGCTCTCATAGTAATGTATTCTGCACTGGGTTACATCGAGCTTGCTCGATGGGTGTTTGACAAAATGTCTCAGAAAGACTTAGTTGCTTATAATTCCATGCTAGACGCATACGCTTCACGTGGGCTGATGGGCAATGCTACTGAATTGTTTAATTTGATGCCGGTTAAAGATAGAGTTTCCAGGAATATCATGGTGTTGGGGTACTCGAACATCAGACGGGTCGATTCTGCAGAGGAAATTTTAGGTGAGATTCCTGCTAGAGATGTTGATTCGTGGAATTCGATGATCTCTGCGTATGTTAAAGCGGGAAAGATTGAGCTGGGACGCGGGCTATTTGATCAGATGCCGGAAAGAAATGTGGTCTCTTGGAATGCAATGATTTCTGGCTACTTACAGAACCAACAATACACAGAGGCTATTGATTTGTTCCATGATATGAAAGCGAAGAAGTTGGAACCAAATCATGTAACACTAGTGAGTGTTTTATCAGCTTGCGCCCACACGGGTTCGCTAGAAACTGGTAGAGCAATTCACATATATGCGATGGAGATCGGGCCTGCGTTGAACACCCATGTATCAACATCGTTGATTGATATGTATGCAAAATGTGGTGATTTAGAAGCAGCTCTAGAGGTGTTCTACAAGGTTCAAGAGAAGGACATATACTGCTGGAATTCAATTATTTTGAGCCTTGCAATTCATGGTTTTGGAGAGGAATCTATCAAACTTTTTGATGACATGCTTAGCAAAGGCATGAAGCCTGATGATATAACCTTCATAGGCCTCCTTAGTGCATGCAGCCACGCGCGGATGGTGGAAGAAGGCCACCGCCTTTTTGAATGTATGGAGAAGGAACACGGCCTTTCCCCCAAGGCAGAACACTATGGTTGCATGGTTGATCTTTTGGGCCGTGCGGGGCTTCTAGACTCTGCATATGAGCTTGTGGAGGGCATGCCATTTGAGCCTGGCCCCAACATTTTAGGTGCATTGTTGAGTGCTTGTATGGTCCATGGGGATGTGGAGATGGGGGAGAAGGTAGCAAAGCTGTTCAGCGCAAGAGGCGACTGGCTAAGTGATGGGGAGTATATGATGTTGGCCAACATGTATGCAGCATGTGGGAGGTGGGAGGAAGCAAGGAGATGGAGAGGGATGATGAATGATGCAGGGATTAGAAAAACAGCTGGGTATAGTATGATTGAGATCAATGGAAGAATGCACAGATTCTTGGCAGGAGATTTGAAGATTCAAAGTGCATTAGATTAAGCTATCCAAGGCCTTTAATCCAGAAGAAGACTATGTTTAAATCATCAATCTAGATTGTACAATTGTGGGCCACCTCATGGATGTGTCCACACTGACAACTAATGTAAATATGTAGTATTCCTAACTATTATGATTGAGGGGTTTTAATACAAAGGTGATTTGCACTCTGATCAGATTTACATTTTGCAACATAATTGACCAAGAGGAAGAAGGTACTTTCAACGGTTTGGATTCTATAGCAGTCCTCATTTTACAGATCGCCTGATATGGGCCTAACTGAAGCATAAATCTAACATGCAATGGCACAGGCCAAAAACTTGACCATGTCTGACTTGACCAAGTTGACTCAACACAAAGGGCACCTAGTCAATTGAGTCTGACCGAGCCCATCAAGGATTTAGACCCATATGACATTTGTGCCCGAATGAGACTTGGGCCTACGCCCAATGGATTTATGCGTCTTACTCTCATAGTAATTTTTGAGCGAACCCAGGTCCCTTGTTGCACACAAACTTATATTCAGGACCATCAACCTGATTGGGCTGATCTAGATTCAAATTCTTGTGAGGCCAGCCCAAATCTAATGAATTGGAAGCCCTGCAGGCCTGCCCACAGCCTACACTCTTCTTATTTAGAAATGGGTTACTGAAATACCCGTATACCTTGTGTGTCCGGGTTTGGTTTTGGATCTACTTCAAAAGACCAAATCAAATTCAGATATAGGTCTGGGTCCATGGACATTCCAGAGGTCTTGAATAGTGGATGCCATAACTATATTATTACACCTATAAGTGTATATTAAGTGTGTATATATTTCTACAGAAAAAAAAAGTGTATATATAACCATGAGTTCATCACACTAGTCACTCTCTCCCAAGCATCATCCATAAGCACCTCTCTTAAGCATCCCCTTGAGTGGCCCACCTAGGGCCAAGCCAATCATAAGAGAGGTGGGAGATTAAAAGATCTAGGAGTAAAGGAAAACCCCATTAGATCACACTAACCCTTGATCCATGATCTTTAAGTTCTGATGGTTTTATGAGGCTTTTATGATTATTTTAATCCATCGTAAGTGGGATGAGTATCAAATTTGGACTCGTGCCAATTCATGGGTTGTAATTAGTGAAGAGATCGAATTGATCATAAAGGGTTCCACATGCTAGTAAAAAGAAATGCTCATGTGAGGATTTTCAATTCATACCGACAATCATGTGCGGCCCACTTGATTATCAATTTAGATTATTCATACACATAGGACCTCCTAAATTACACCGGTTTAAATGGGTTTGCACCCATCCGACTCGCCCATACAGCTAAGGGTCAATTTTTTTTAATATAAAGTTGCTAAACTTTGGGCCATGGGTTTAAAATAGTTGATGGACTTATAATTTTCTACATAGGTTGGTAACACTCATATCTTCCGGTCCCCACCTTCCCCATTTGATGGGGCCGCAGGTGGGCCCCACAATTCGTCCTGCTTTCATCTCTATTTAAAAAGGCAAAACCCCTCTCCCCCAACAAACACCTTATCTCCCTCCCTCCCTCCCTCTTTCATGGCGTTCTCTCTCAGTAACGTTCCTTTCCTCCAACTCTCTCCATCTTCTTCAAACCTAAACCCAATTTCGAGATTCCAAAACCCTAATTCCTCGTTCGCTCGTCTCAAAACCCTCAGAATCCGATCCGCGAAGAGGTCTGAAAGGATTGGAAAGAGGAGATACCCATCGGAGAAGAAGAAGCTGGAGCAGAGTCGACCCGAAACCCTAACTGATGTGAAGAACAAGGAGGAGGGATTCTGGAGACTCTCGAAGCTCAGCGTCCCCGTAGACAAAGACCCAGGAAAGGATCATCTCGGCATCTCCGAGGGTCTTCTCGAAGCCATTGCCAAAGTTCTCGAATTCCCAGTAAGTCTCTTTTTTGTGTCATTAGGGTTTAAGCTTCGTGATTGATAAATGGGTTGTTTTAGTTTTTACTTAAATTTAAGCTCTCGTGTTTACTCGGTTGTAGCTCAGCTGATTAGGGACGTGGGTGTGTGAGTAGAGTGCGTGGGTTCAAATTCCCAATGTAGCAAAAGAAGGAAACAAAAAAGCTCTTGTGATTGTTTTTATCTTTTTGTTTAGTTTTTCTCATTGTTGTTTCTTTGGCTATTTTAACTGGTTTTGCAATCTTGGTATGGCTACTTAAATAAGTAGTATCTTTGTCTGTAGAGTCAATAACGTGAATCTTTTTAAGATAGTTTTTGCTTCAATTTGTATGTATTATGACTCAATGAGCTGATTTTTAGGGCAATCTTTGTTTTAGGTGGCAACCATGTTACCCCAAGAAGCTTTTTCCATCGTTAGGAAGTCATTTGATGCAAGGAAGGTCAGTTAAGTTGGATATTTAACATTTTTTTAATAGTGTTATCCGTCTTTCCATGTGTGCTAGTTATGGTCTATTTTCATATGGAGTTCTCTTTTCCATGTCTCCACCAGTTCGCTGGAAGAGTCTAATTTCTTTCCTTTATTTTCATAATGCTCAACACCCTTTTCTTTCTTTCTTTTTCTTTTTTTTGGTTTTTCCACCTCCTTTTGTTCCATCAAATGGAATTATGCTTCTGATTACTTACTTCCCAAAATGGGTGTTTGCTTAGAGAAATATTTCATGAGAATTCCACGTGTTGGGAGTTTCTGACAGCACTATCAATTGCTAGTTGCTGCCAATGGATAATTTGGAATTTATTGTTTGATTGCTATAATTCCAAGATCCTAGCCTTTTGAAATGTTACTTTTGGCCTTTTAAATGCTCCAAATTCCAGCATTCTTAATGCTTAGGATGGTTTGGAGGATTTGGGAAACTTGCTAAGGGACAACATTCGGAGAATTCCAAATTCTCCACTACTGGAATTCTCTGAATTTCAGCAAACAAACAAGCTCAAAGGAAGTTCCTTAGGATTTTCTCAAGCTTCTAAACAACAAACATTGATAACCTAATAAACTAAATAAACAAGCCATTTTATTAAAAGCATTAATTATAAAGTAACTGAATGATAGTTTGGACATGCCCAGTGCAGGCCAACACGTGAGGAAAGTTTCTCTATGCAGGTTGATGATGGGAAAAGGGTAGCTCAAAGAGGTCATGGATGGAAGTAGAAAGGACAGATTTGAAGAAGTGCAACCTATCCATGGATTTGGCCTAGGATAGATAGGAATGGCGAAACAAAATTCATGTAGCTGATCTAACATAGTTGGGACAAGGCTTTGATGACGAAAAATTAAATGATTGAACATTATAGAGATAAATTGTTTAGAAATGAACACTCGAGACCAATTAAACCAAATATAGTGGACTAACTAATCTAAATAAACCGGAATAATGAAACAAGAAAACCAGAATCAATGAACTGAAGCTAGTGATCTGAGCATGTCAAAGCTATTAAAACCAAGATTCATGCACCAAGCAAACAAAGTACTGAAAAGATATCTCATCAGACACTAGTGAAGCGAGACCATTAAGTATGCCACAAAAGGCCAGCCATACAGTATGAATTGTGAACTAACAATCTAGGTAACCCTGACATGGATAACTTATTGTAAATTGTTGCATCATTATAGTGACATGCGGTCATGTGCATCTACGACTTGTTTGAATCATGTTTATTTTCTATTAATTTTTTTTTTTTAAGTTGTAGCAATGTTGTGTTGTAAACTTCTTATATATTTCTAACTATTTACTTTTCTGATGTTGGTGTAGTTGTTAAAGGAGCCCAAGTTCGTATACACTGTTGACATGGATGTTAAGAAACTTCTGAATTTGGAGCCCCGGACGTGGGACTTTGTTTCTCGGTTGGAGCCTAAAGTTGGAGTTGTAGAGTATATTCCTGATGAAAAAGTTTTTGGCGACTTGATCAATATAATAGACGATTCCAGAAAGATCGGCATTGGTATTGGGTCAAACGGAAGTCCACATAACACTCACTCCGGGGAATCATGCAAGTTTCCAAAGTTAAAGAAACCCAGAGTAGCAGTTGTGGGTAGTGGACCAGCAGGCTTGTTTGCTGCTCTTGTGCTGGGGGAACTTGGTGCAGAAGTTACCTTAATAGAGAGGGGCCAAGCAGTTGAAAAAAGAGGGCGTGATATTGGTGCTCTAGTAGTTAGGCGGATTTTACAATCAGAAAGCAATTTGTGCTTTGGGGAGGTTATCTCTTGATTCACATCCTTGGTAACCTCATTAATAAGTTGTTTTAATATCTTAGGATATTTATTTTACAATTGCAATGTTATAAGCCATTATTATGTAAATCTCTCTCTCTCTCTCTCTCTCTCTCTCTCTCTCTCTCTCTCTCTCTCTCTCTCTCTCTCTCTCTCTCTCTCTCTCTCTCTCTCTCTCTCTCTCTCCTTCTTCAAAATTTAGTATACCAGCCATTTTGTTGTGCATAGGACACGTATACTATCAACTGCCTCCTTTAGAGCTTATATTTTTCTAATCTGTCTCACGAAAGATGCATGAGACTTGATTGAAATGTGATATAAAATACAGTGAGAAAAATCTATAAATAGCTCGCTAACCCATGTATCTCATCCAATATAAACATTGTAAGGTGAAAACATTATCTTGTTCACAGTGCTTAACTCATTGGCTAAACAAAATTAGCAGACAAAATACCGGATGGATTAGACTGCTGAGAGTCGTCCTGACTCAAACATAACCTGTCACCTCATCTAGAGTAATCCTCCATTGATCATCATTAGCTGGAACCTTTTCCCATCTAATAACACTAGTCCTTCGTTTTTTTATTTTTATTTTTCACCTTTTACTTTTTACTAATTGTATTATCTGAAATTTAATTGTGGTTGGAGTCAAATGTTCTGAGTTTGTACTTGAGTAATATGTTGCTTTTGTTTTTCCAGACTCTACTGTGTACATGATTTATCTTTTAGTTTATTTGATGTAATGAATTTATTATGAATTTTAATGGGTTATTCTTCTTTTCTTCCTCCTTTAACTACGTATTTTGTAAAACGTTTCCATCTGGACTGGCATGTTGGCCTTTTACTGCCTGAACCTGAGATACATCAGAATTATCAACCAGCGTCAATTTTCTCAGAGCTTCACATTTGAATGTTTGAAAACAAACCCAGGATTGAGGATCTAAAAAATTGATAGCTTGTGGTTTGAATCCAGAATGTAAACAGTAAAATAGCATTCTGTCATGCTTGTCAATTGAAGCTCCAGTGACCAGTTGAGTTGTTACCAACCGTTAGCTCCTCTCTTTCTTTGGGTTCCAAATTCAAGCATAGAATCATTGAATTTTTATTATTCTAAACTGGAATTTATTTTTGAAATCACTGCCACCATAAATACAAAACTATGTTGGTTGAAGACATCTCTGTTGCTGATCTTTTTGTATTTAATATTCATTTTGTATCATGCATATTGAAGTATGCAGACTGCAATAGAACTCATAGAAGACATCTCTGTTTTGCTTACAGTATATGCACCATTTTGATTTTTATTCTCACAGTCGATTTGATCTGATTTTGTTTTTCTTATGGATAATTTATAAAGGAATTAAATATGGCAGGGTGGTGCGGGCACCTGGAGTGATGGAAAGCTGGTAACTAGAATTGGAAGGAATAGCAACAGTGTCCAAGCAGTGAGAACTAAGATCTCTTACTAATGTTTTTTTTTTTTCTTGCATACAAGTTTTGTCTATATATATAAATATATGTATATATAACAGAAGATTTGGCTTTGATCATAGACTTATATTATTTCTATTTTAACTTCGACATGTTCTACTTTAACGCATTAAGTGCACTATTTATTTCTTAGTTTCATGTTCGTATTGTAATTCAAATTTTATGCTCGGTGTTATTTTATATAAGCTGGTCATTTGTTTTAAAAATAATTGTAACTGCTTTTAATCTTGATGTTTAAACTTTTTGAATATTGTCCACTTTATTATGTCGCTGCTTATAGTATTCGAATAAAATAAACCACATGAAACAGAAAACTCACAATTTTGGCCTTATGCTACCTTATGTGTCAACTCTTATATCATTTTATCATGTTAACCCCTAATTGAGTTGGTTTATTTATGTAAGGTTATGAAAACTCTTGTTCACTTCGGGGCACCGCCAAATATATTGGTCGATGGGAAACCTCATCTGGGAACAGATAAATTGGTTCCATTACTACGTAACTTCCGTCAACATCTACAACAATTGGGAGTGAGTGGTGTATCTTCAGCTTCACTTAATGGCACAATATTCTTTCTGGATTCCTTTGATTTAATACATGCTAAAATACTTGCATTTTTTTTTTTTTAATCTTAATTTACACAGGTTAATCTCATGTTTGGGACTAGGTTGGATGATCTGCTCGTGGAGAATGGTCGGGTTGTTGGAGTGAAAGTTTCTAATGTGAACCATGGGCTACCTTCAACTGTTCAGAAATTAGTATACGATGCAGTTGTTCTAGCAGTTGGACACTCTGCACGAGATGTATATGAAATGCTTCTTCAGTATAATGTTGACTTGTTCCCTAAGGATTTTGCAGTGAGTCTCAAAAATTTGATTGAACAATGCCATATTTCATTAATTTAGTTTGGAAGTGATCATCCCATTTGGTTCCCATCTTTGCTTGATCGAACACATTTATACCATACACTACCCTGTGTATGGGCACTAGCCTGAATTTCACTCCAAATGGAGTGATGTATATTGTTGGAATTACTTGTCATATATATATATATATATTGAATGATAACATAGATATATTCTTTCATATACATGATCAACCCAGTGGTCTATATCATTCCAGTTGAAGTGAAATTTGAGCCAGTTCTATACATTGGCTCAGGGTGGGGTGTGGTTTACATAATTGGGGTGGATCAAGTAAAGTGAAACCCCAGATAGGCCAAACAGGTGTTCAATGCAAGGACATCAGGATATGATCATTTCTTTTTTTCCCTTACTCTTATGAACCTAGATGTGTACCATCTCTTGGTTGTTACGTGGCCCACCAATTATCAGTCCAATGACCTCTCAATCACTAGCAGTCTTCTCTAAATCCAATTGACACTATCTGGCTGTTATATGTCACTAGAGTGATTTTTTTTTTTTTTGATAACGGAAGCTTTTATTCAGAGAAGAAAGGAGAAACAAAGAAAAAAACAACTCAGGACTAAAAATAATTCACAAACAAATAAACTAAACATCAAAAGAAATGTGAAGCCGAAAAACTCTTTCCCTAAGCAAGACCATCTGGATTGATGAAGATAAAAAAATACACTTATTTAACCTTTAAATTTTGAGGGCAAAAACCAAGGGTTAGATGATCAGATGGAGACCAAATTTTGTCTCACCAAATCTGCCAATGACCTTTCATCCCTGTCCCATGATTGGCATGCATCTAAGTGGACCCCACATGTGTCCCTGGAACAAAGCCTATGCACACCTATGATCATAAGAATCATTTGGACGTAGTTATCTTTGCAAGGAGAATATTCATGTGCATCCATCCCTCACCATAGGGTGAGGGACACTTACGTAATTGGAAATACTCATGTGCAAAAGAGGAAAAGCCATTTATGGTCATATGCAGAAAAGGAATGTTCATGTGCAAAGAGGGAAAGCTATGTAAGTGTCCCTCACCCTATGCTGAGGGATGGATGCACATGAATGTCCCCCATCTTTGCACAGTGCTATTTGTGCACCACTTATGATCGATCCCCCCCCCCCCCCCCCCTAGCAGTATGCCCCATGAGCTGAACTCAATTTAACTCAGCCGACGTATACTCAGCCTATCAATTTGACGTAAACTGAAGGGTGCAGACATGTTCAGATTTTTCTTGGTGCTCATACAATGCTTTCATCTACTAAAAAAAGTCACATTATTATTATTATTATTATTACTACTACTACTTTATTATTATTATTATTATTATTATTATTATTCGTAGCTTTGCATGCTCATAAAGACAATGCAAGTTTACATTTTCTCATCCTGTAAGTAGTGGGTTGTGAAGTTGGAATGCTTCCAGATTGCTCCTTGGCTGACTTATTGCTTGTTTGTTACATGCTTGACTTATTATCTTTGATGGAAGAAATGTTTCATCCAGTTTCTTATTTTAGTCTCTGGTAGTTAATCCTTAAACAATGCACTGGATTATATTGTATATATCAATATTGTTGAATGCACAATTTAGGAGCTAAAGAGAACCATGCAATTAAGTTTCGAATTGCAGTATTGCACTCTTCTCCAGAAATTTTTTTTTTTTAAATAGTTTTGTACATGCCCAAACAGGTGGGACTGCGTATTGAGCATCCACAAGAGCTTATAAACAACATGCAGGTAAGATGCGCGTTCATTTTCTGTTGACAGCTTCTACTACTATTCTGATTCCTCATGTTTTGTGGACCTTCACAATCAGTTACCTAGCAATTTTTCATTATAATAAGCTTGCATGGGATTTTTGTTTCACTAACCCTCTTTCTTTTAACAATTAGCGAGGTTAGGCACGATTTTGCTTCACTTTACTCAAAACAGTATCAATGTTTGAGTGTGAGATCTTGAACCAAAAATAGGACCTGTTGATGCTGCTTAGTGGGTAGTGGCACCCCTTCTTCCCATTTAGCATGAGTATTTTTTTTTTCCTTTTTCCTTTTTTCTAAGCATATGTGGAGTTACTGCTGCAGACAAGACCAACCAGCTGTTGACATTGTAAAACTGAAATTAAGACTCCCATGAAAGAGAGCTATACTATGGACTATGAACAACTAGAACTGCCGTTTCCCAATGGGTCCACCTGGCACCGTGCTGATCATGGGGAATTTCTTCTTCTTCTTCTTCTCTTGTCTCCCTAACAGTTTTAAAAGGGACCATTTTTCCTGGATTTCAATCCAATGTAAACGGTGGATGAGTGTCAGATTTGTGCTTGTGGCAATTCTTGGGGGGTAGAGTGTTTGGTAAGTTGATCATAGGCAGAGCAGGTGGCCCCAAAAGTAACCCAGACCGCAAAGTTTTATGTATGGATGGTTCCCACTTGAGATTTTTTTTTTGTAATTTTATAATCTTATATTTATGAAAATTTTGAACTGATTTTCTTCTTGTCATCATCACCGAGACCGATCTTCTTATATAATAATATGATTCTGTAGTATTCTGCATTGGCCACTGAAGTTCGTGATGGACGTGGAAAGGTGCCTGTTGCAGACTACAAGGTAGTGAAGTATGTCGGCGAGGAGGAAATTGGTGCAGCTGTTGGTTCAGGGGAGACTACTCGTAGTTGTTATTCCTTCTGCATGTGCCCAGGTGGACAGGTAATACATTTTTCACCAATCCTGCCTCTGATAATCATCTTTCTCGTGTTTCATTCAAACAGGAATTGTATGGATTCCATTTACTTCATTGGCAGATTGTTCTCACTAGTACAAATCCAACTGAACTCTGCATCAATGGCATGTCATTTTCTCGTCGTGCATCCAGATGGGCAAATGCAGCACTTGTTGTCACTGTTTCATCCAAGGATTTCAAGGCAATGCAATGTCATGGACCTCTTGCTGGTGTTGAGTTCCAGGTACCTTTCCTTTCTGTTGTTCTAGGCAATGCAATGTCGTCCTAAGCCTCTTTACATAAATGGTGTACTTTCAAGATCCCATTCCCAAAGGGGCCCATGTTTTACGGATACAGACTTCTGACTGTGACTTCTACATTGATGAATAAATGGTACCATACTCATTTCAACACAAAATATGAAGAAGGTTAAAGGGCCAATATGTCTCGAACTGGGAAATTGTCGGGGCATCTTCATTAAGGTAGCAAGCCAGCTTATTAAAAGTTTGGGTTTTTCATGTGTACAGACAACTCAGCAAACAATTCATGGCCGAGTTTGTGACCTTATAATTCCTCAACTTTCTTGCAGGCAATCACCATCATCATCGAAAGGTTACACAGTTATCTGTGGCCCGCTTAATGAGTTCTACTTTTCCACTTCAAAGTAGACACACATCAACGTATGACAAGCTTTTATGTATGTGAAGAAAATTTGGCTACAAACTGGCCAGAGCTTTTAAAGTTGCAAACCAGTTCTGTGGGGAATACTCTGATGCATGCTATTCACTCGTAAAGGTGGGATCAGAAGGTCAAAGTATGTATTAAAAGTGGCCCAAAAGTCAGTTTGATCAATTGACTGCAATTTGCAACCATCTATTTGAGGCCCCAAGATTTAACAGTTATTATGCACTTATAACACTGTTAAACTTTGAAGCTACCATCATGAGATCCCAACAATTTTGTATGAACCCTGATCCACATAAAGACATTTGAATTCCACCTTACCTGTGATTGACATGTATCAAGATGGGCCCCTCCGAACTAGTTTGCCAATTTCAAAGTTGCAACCAGTTCATAGCCGAATTAAATGCTGAGATGGATATGTGGTAAAATTAGAAAAGATAAAATCAGAAATGAGCGAATTTGGGAGCATTTAGAGGTAGCATCAATGTGGTGATAAATTAAAAACTCGTTTGAGATGGTTTGGATCTGTTCAACACAAGCCAATGCTGGTGAGGAAAAATTTTTCTATGAAGGTTGATAGCCCCTTGAGGAAAAGGAAGTAGTAAGGATCGATCTAAAGAAATGCAACCTATCCAAGAATTTGGCCCAAGATAGGACTAGAATGGAGAAATAGAATTCATATAGCTGACTTCTCAACATAATTGGGAGAAGGCTTTGAAGATGGTGGTGATGATATATTATGTACTATATACACATAATAATAATAATACTTTTCAATTTCAAAGTAGAACTCATTTGGATATATCACAAAATCGTGTCTTTTCTGCTGCAAATTAGTATTGGCAATAAGTCTGATAATGATGCAGAGCAGAAAAACAGTTTCCTGCAGCCCTGCCCAATGTGTTTTCTGATTTTGTGCAGCTCAAATTTATAGTAAAATGAGAATCCTTAAAATTTAGGGTACATCCAAATGCGCTACTTCTAATTTTAGATTTGACAAAAGCCTTTGAGCAGTTGAGGCGCATTTAAGACTGCAAGATTTATGGTCATTGTAAATTCATGATTGAGGATCTTCCTGGTCAAATTGAATAAAGAGAAGACGCTCTCTGTCTCAATCTTGAATGATATAAAGATAAGAAAATCCAGAAGAAATGGTATAAAGATAAGAAAATCCTGAAGGAAGAAGAGGGAAACTTGTTATTAATGGTTCAGATTTTTAACAATGAAATTGATTTTGAGTTTTACTGGTACTTTCTGGTTTCAGAGAGAATTTGAGCGCAGAGCAGCTACCATGGGAGGAGGCAATTTTGTTGTGCCTGCACAGAATGTAACTGATTTTCTTGAGAATAAGCTATCAGGTACATACGATAAAACCATGTTAGATTTCTTGCTTTGAAATCTCTATCTGATGACTTAGCTGTTTATTTCTAGACACACCTTTACCTCGATCGAGTTATCGTTTAGGAGTTAAGGCAGCAAATCTCCACGAGTTATACCCTACTCATATTACACAGGCATTACAACACTCAATAACAATGTTTGACAAAGAGGTACATCTCGTATGATCTCAGTTTAAAATGGATATAAGGGTTAATTTCTGACAGTTTTCTACTTTAAACCTTCGGTTCAGCTGCCTGGATTTATCTCAAAGGATGCTCTTCTTCATGGAGTAGAGGTATCATCCACGATCTCTTTTTTTAAACCTTTTCCTTTTTGGGCGTCAAGGATTGTTTGTATGTACGAATACCAATAAACCTCCTTATTACTGTGTTACCTGTAGGTTCTTACATGGAAAATCTAGTATGGACCTTCCTTTTGGGCCCGATTGATAATTGGGTTTTGGTCCAGTTAGGTCCTCAGTTTGTACCCACTTGTCCTAGTACCCAAATGAGATGTATAATATACTGTTTTATTACGTTATATGTAAATAAATTGTGTATTAATATTTATATACTAATTGACCTATAAAACCTCATAACATAGATGGTGGAGGCATCCTTTTTGCATATATCAATTAACATCATTGATGGAGGCATGGAGCCTTGGTCCTTATAATTGCATAATCTTAATAATTTGAGTTGGACTGGAAATTGGGTCTAGATCCTGTATACTGCATCTGAGTTGTCTGAGGTCCAGATGATGTACACATTTAATTGGGTCCGGACTCCGGATCCAGGTTCACCATGGAGCAACTTGTTTGCATCCCTAATTGTATGATCCGCAACATGAGGCTTTGCATAATATTCTTGAACCTCAAGTTCATAGTTTGAGATGTGTTTTTTTCCCCCTAGATTGGACTTGTCTAGAAGTGAAACTTTCAATGTGAGGACCAGGGATGGATCTCAGGTCAACACTATGAAATCGAGGAGCCTTGCCACTAAGCTATCCGTAGTTTGGCAATTTGAGATGCTGTTGCTAGGTGATCCATGCTGAAAATCTGATGAGCCCATGGGTAAACATGCCCCAAAAGTCTCAGTTTGAACAGTCCCAACTCCCAACCCATTGAAAGATGCAACAGTTAGGTGGACTGTTAAGAAATAAATTTGGAAACCCATTCTTCATTTGACAGGAGAAGTGGTTAGATATTGGATGGCTAGGATTTTAATCTAAAAGGGCGCATTTCTTATAATTATTTATTTTGACCCTATGCAATATCCTGTTTCATGGTTTCCAAATTCTGTTATATCTACATGTTTTCCTTATATACATTTTCTTTATTAAGACTAAAAGCAACACCTTACATCCAGACAAGGACGAGTTCTCCTCTTCAAATTCCACGCAACAGTGAGAACTATGAGAGCACTTCACTCAAAGGATTATATCCGATTGGAGAAGGTGCAGGGTATGCTGGTGGAATCGTAAGTGCTGCTGTTGATGGCTTGTATGCTGGTTTTGCAGTAGCGAAGGATCTCAATTTGTACGAGGGTGGTATAGAGGCAGTTTTGGGCAAGGCCCAGAAGAACACCGGATTTGTCAAGTACTGAAGGGTTCTTTATGCTGTCTGCTTAGTTTTTCTATACAACTCCTGCTGGTGGAACTGAAAGTGGAATGCCTAAAGCTGATGACATCAATTGGAAACAGTTTTATTGATGCCACCCCAAATTGGATTTCTGATTTGGTTAATCAGCTTTGCAATCACTAGAAAGATTAGTGATTTTGTCTGGAAAGCCAAGAGAGATACCATGGAAAAAGATACTTATTTTTTGTCAAGCCACTTGTGGAGGAGAAATTTTGTAAAGATCAGTAACAGATACAGATGTACCCAAATTTATCTTCAGCAAAAATGACAAGAGGAGCCATTTACTCTTGTTTCTTCCATGTGTGGTCCTTGAAACAGTTTGGGGCCCCACCTTTGAGTAATTCTGTAAGTGCGATTGACATTTTTATTGAAGAATGGAAACTCATAAATCGGATATTTATAAACCTGGAAGGGTATTTTAAGTTTTCGCTAACTAGCACTTGCACAAAAAATTTTTCCTTAGTGGTATTGTCTAGCATTTATAAATTACAGCATCTCGCATTTTCACAATAGATCTAAAGAAGTGAAATCTATGGGATGGTTTGACTCATGATTAGACCGGAATGGGAGGAATATAATTCATGTAGCTGGCGCCAACATAGCCGAGACAAGGTTTTGTTGATTGGTACAAAGATCTGGAATTAACCTGAATCCAAGGGATCACTTCCAGGCATTTATTAAAAACAAGCCTATCACATATTTAATTCGGCAGAGCTTTTACTTGTGCTTCTATTTTTACTGCTGGCAGAAGATTCATTGGGCATGTCAGATCAATAGGGTCAAACAATTGAACTGAAACTCACAGCCAAAGGGTGTATCAGAATCCACATGCATATATGGTTTTGCAGTAGGGCCAGGGGCGGCCCTGAGTTTTCGGGGGCCTTAGGCGAGTTCATAAAGTGTGGCCCTACCCGTATACCTACCAATAAATGATAAAAAAAATAAAAGATAATTTTTTTAATTATTTGATCGAAAATTAAGTCTAAACTCCTTACCTACTCTTACCGAATCAGAATTGTATTTCACATTAACCAATTAACACCAAGATTCAATTACAAAAACTAAGCACTACTAAAAAACTACTAGTTTTCGTGCATTTCTAGCTGCGAAATCACTAATTAAGTCTTCATAATCAAGCTTTTCTACCAAAGTCTTTTCAATAGATAACATAACTAAAGTTATTTAAAGCCTTTGAGTATGAAAGTGGCTGATTCACAAGCACCCACGAGTAAGTTCTCGAAACCCAGGAGCAGAGATGACTCTCTGTTTTTCTATTTCATCTTTTATTCAAAAGATCATCACACCCAATCATTTACATCATCATCTCTTGAATAAAAGAAGACTCCTATCCTTATCCTATTCCTATCCTCTTCAGAATAGAGAAAATAGAGATGGGAGTAGGAAAGAACAGAAAGAAAGTACCTTTGACAATGGGTTCGCTTCAAGATATGTGGTAGATGAAGGAGATGATGCGAATATGGGTGATGAAGCCACACGAGCCGGAGAGAAGAAGATGATGCTAATTTGTTGATCTTTGTAGCAAGGCTGGGAGAGAAGAAGGCGTCCAGTGAAGAAAACGTCCTTTCACTGGAGACTAGAGAGTGTAGCAGTTTGAGTAAAAGGAAAGAAAGTAACCCTGCTAATAGGTTTTATATCACCAGTCTGCCCAGTCCCATCTACTATCTGCATCGGTGAAAAAAACTGGCGGTTGATCATTTATTTCTTTCAAATACAAACAAGCCATAAAATTTGAATTTGGGTCAGGCTTGGATCAAATTATTAGCTTGAAGATTTGTTCAAAGAAAATTGGTCCAAAACCAAGCTCGGCTCGGCTCGGCTCAACCTGATTGACTAAATGGGCAAACTCATGATTGACATGTTTTAGAGTCAGGGGCCCCCATTTTGGGCCAAATTTTGGGGCCCCAGCTGGCCGCCTGTGTGGGCTGTCCCCAGGGCCACTCCTGTAGGGCTATGAATTAGGGACCTCCTTTGAGGGTATCCGGCCCGCAAAAAGAGGACTTTCACTTTTTTAAAAGACAGATTATCAGCCTCTTCAATTTAAGGGTCAAGCTTAGACAATCCCAAGCACGCCCATGACCGACCTCTTATTTATTTATTTATAATATATATATGTATATAATATATAAGAACGTTTATTAATAGAGGAAACCTTTAGATGTAAGAACGTTTATTAATAGAGGAAACCTTTAGATGTCCTGTGCATGAAAAAGAAATTCATAGTTTCTACTGCACAAAAAGGCCCTCCCGCCAATTTTAACCTTTTATTTTACCTTTTAAATCGAGCGAAGTTGTTCATTTTAGTTGAGCAACATATCATCATTCTTATCTTCTTCTTTCTTTCTTTCTTTCTCCATCTCCTTCACCCCATTTCTTGCTCCAAAAAGAGTGCCCCACATGCTTTCATCTGATTCTAATGACATACTCTTCAGAAAATCTCATACTTCATCCAAGTACCCACCGTAACAAATGAAGTTACCCCCACAAACATAGAAAAATTCCTTTATGTAGTTCTTTTTTGGTTTTGTATTTCTATGATCTTTTAGCTTGATGGGTGAGCACTGTGGACATGGTAGGGTAGTCCATTTCATTTATATGATCTTTCTCCCTCCACTTGGATTCGCCTTACGCATGTGATCACTTCTTTTCAGTCGTTACTGAGCCCTCCTTTGACCACCTCCTCGACCTCCTTCGATCCCAACTTATCGACGAGGCTGCTGGTTCGTCTTCCAGTCGAAGTGGTCATTGCCATTACTATTTTCGTCCGATCAGTGAGCTCAAAGCAGTAGGCATCCAGGTAAGTGCAAGCAATTCTAAGTCATGGAGTGAAGTTAAATTCAAGAAGCACTACTAGAAAATAGAGTATTGACGGATGAAAAAGCGGGCGGCCGCTCTTGGCGGTCGCAAAAGGATCATTAGCGACCGCCATAGGCGGCCGCCGTAGCGGTCGCAAAAGCCACTTATACGACCCCCCCCGTAAACCCAGTTTCTCTTCATTTTCTTCCTTCCCACTTTTTTTTCCTTTCTCCCGCGCCCACTCTCTCTTCATTTTCTTCCTTCCCATTTTTTTCCCCCTTCTCCCGCGCCCTGCTCCAGCCGCACCAGCCACGCCACCGCCGGACGAGCTGTTGCGCCGGAGCCGCCACCGCTGGTTCTCTCTGTCCCTCCCTCTCCCTCTCTCTCTCTGGCAGAAATCGCTCTCGCACCCAACTCCAGCCCTCTGCCCTCCCGCCGCACCAGCCACGCCACCGCCGGACGATCTGTTGCGCCGGAGCCGCCACCGCCAGTTCTCTCTGTCCCTCTCCCTCTCCCTCTCCCTCGCAGAAATCGACGATCTCAAACGAACTGATCAGGTATCATCGATCGATTCTAGGGTTTTGTTTCATATGTTTCTCATTTCAGTATCAAGTTTTTTTTTTTTTTTCAAATCAGCAGTGGAGTGGTGTTCAAGATGATATTGGACGGTTGTAGATGAAGAATGGCACGGGCTCTTGGACGATGATCTTGATCAGGCGCCTGCACGGCGCCGCATTCGTGAGGCGTTCAAGGAAATCCGGCTCGGAATCGACGTTTGAACTACGTTTGACCAGCCAAGCTTGTGGAGTTTTTCAATTTATTTATATTTTTCTCCTGTCTCTCTCTCTCTATTCCATCTTCTCTCCATGTAGAACAAAATCAAAAGAAGGAAAAAAAATACTATCTTTCTCTCTCTCCTGCTTCTTCTTCTTCTTCTAATATCAATGGGTCTTTCTCCTTTGTTTCAGAGAAAGCTTCTTCTTTGTTTTTGAAACATAAACAAAGAAGAAAAGCTGCAGAACAGAGGAGGAAGAGACAGACAGATAGAGAGAGAGAGAAGAGAGGACAAAAGTCACTATTTAGAACTGGTATAGTTTTTTTTTAATTATTATTATTTATGCTGTGTTTCTGTATTGGTTTCTGGGGTCTTTTGTGCCACTGGGTTTGATGCAGTAACGTCTGGGGGCGTTTGGTTTGTTGGGAAATCAAAGTAGTGTTATTGGGAGACGTTGAGTTTGTGGTGACTTTGAGGAGTTTTTTAGAGTTTTGAGAGGTTTTGGGAGGAAATGACATCTGGGGTTGTTTGTTTTTTGAGCAGTTTGATGTTGACATTGTTGTTGGGGCAACTTTGTGGGAAATTTTGGGAGTTTTGAGGGGGTTTTGGGAGGTGGGTGTTGTGGTTTTTTGAGTTTATGGGGTGTTTTCAGAGCTCTGCTTTTGCTTGGGTTTTTCATCTGGTGATGCAATTCTGCGGTTTTATTGGTTTTTTTTTGTAGATTTTGTTTTTTCTTGTTTCTTTTGCCTTTTCTTCTTGAGAGAAGCCATTAATGGAGTCTGCCATGGTTCTTTGACCTCTGATTCCCATCTGATTGTGTTATGCATGTTATGAGAAGATTGCTTTGCTTAGAAAATAGAAAGTTGTTCTTACATTTTCGTCTTGTTCTCTGCTTGTGGTTATAATCCATCCATGGATCCTATGAACTTTTTTATGAATTTGGGATACCTTGTTCTACTACTTTCCTTTTTTTTCCTCTCTCAGAGAGATTTTTTTTTTGGAATACCCATTTATTGGTTTTTTTTAAATCCAAGCAACATCTATTAATGAAGACCCGTTCCTTGATTTTTACTCTGGCAACATCGAATATAATTTAGACCCGATTCCTTGATGTTTATTCAAGCAACATCCGTTAGTTAACATCCATTTCTTGCTTTTGCTTTTCTTTCTTCGGTCTTGTAGCATTTGACTTATTGCTTTTGATCGGCACTGTTGAGCAGCTATTGTCTTGTAAGTGCTTGTATACAAGTTACTGGATCTTTGCTTTGATTTATTTGTTGTTGTTGGTTGTTAATGTTGTTGAAGGAATTATGTAATATGAAGGTTGAATGTTTGTTATCTTTCATTAATTTGTTGGAGAATGCAAGATGGTGTCCACCCATTCTGTGAGTTGTGACAGAACAGAAATAATGTGAGGAATTCTCCTAATCTTCATATTTTTATTTCCATGGCTACAATGGAGGTGATCAAAATGCTTTAGGTTGGCCTTTGATTGCATTCTCTTCTCTCGTAATTGTTATAATGGGACCATGTTCGACAGGAGATCCAAAGTTCTACATTGATGGAACTGTATGATTGGGCCCTATCAGATGTTTGAATCTTTTTTTTGTGGGTTTTGAATGAATTGGGATTTGATTGGTAGATAGTTTTATTGGGATAATGTATTTATATGTGTATGATTTGCTTCAAGTGATGATATATGGGGCGTCCCAATCATGAATATGTACTTAATTGTTTATCTTTCAAGATATCTATGTTTATGTAAGATTGTTGCCAAATTATGCAGGCTTTTGTGATGGGCTTCAGTGAAAGGACTGAAAGGGTGCAAGACATTGAACAAGGATCTAGATCCTTCTAATCCTTCTGAAGGAAAGGAGGAGAGGTCTGCATTGTCTCTCCCATTGATCTTATCTTGTGCTATATATCTTTGCTGCACTTCTATGTTAAGAAACTTCCATTTCATTTATTGTTTTACATATCCTTTCCCTTCATGGCTATTGCATTAATTAAGAGTGTTTCTTTCAATCCATTTATTCGTCGAATCTACAACATCACCCGCCGCTAGGTTTTATGGGTTTCCTACTTTCTTCTTTTTAAAGCTTATTTTCTAGATCTTTGTAAGGGGTTTATTAATAGCCATCTCGAGCTTTGTAAGATCCGGGTCCCATTTATAATTTTTAATTATATTTTTATTAGAATATTACTATTATTTTAATTGAATGTATTTTAGTTATTTAAGTGGTTAGGATTAAGTGGGGCACACGTTAGATTAGATGCGTGGTTTGGTGAGTTGGGTTAATGGGTAGATGACTTGACCCGCAGTTTGACCCAACCCAATGACTTAAGCCCATTATTCTCTTAA
Source organism: Litsea cubeba (assembly GCA_012931725.1). NCBI lineage: Eukaryota > Viridiplantae > Streptophyta > Magnoliopsida > Laurales > Lauraceae > Litsea > Litsea cubeba. Next base: position 10,301,652 of record CM022945.1, on the reverse strand, counting down.
CCTTATCCTCTTATTACGAATGCACATCCTTATCTCTCCCTCTACAACTATTCATGTTCCCTGTTCGTCTTCTTCTTCCTCTTTTCAGCATCCCAAGCCATACCAGCTTTGAGATCTAGCCATCAGAATCAAGATCAGAGGATACCATCATTCTTGGTTCGACCTTCTTATCTCAAGTAACCCTCTCCTCAAATCATTAGGAGTAGATCTATATTCTTGGGTTATCTCCTTTTTCTTTCCAATGGTAGATTTGGATAGGAGTACCATAGATTTATTCATCTGAGCATTTCTTTCTCATATTAATTGTCAGATCGGTGATAGGATTATTCTCGAGCGCTGTGGGAATCTTGATTTGGGTATTAGGGTCTGTGCATTTTTCTTTAACCCGGTGAAAGGCAAGTACCTAATCGTGATTTATAAATTTAATATTTGTTTTTCACCTTGATTCGCATGTAGAAACCTTTTGATGCCTTTTATATTGTAATATGAGTATACGATTTTTATCTTTCATTTTACTGTTACTATAATTCCAATATGATGAACTACCCGCCCACTGTGTTTGGAATTACTTCCGTGTGGTTTTAATTATGAAACTGGGTGGACCCCACTGATGATTGATCCAGACCGTAGATCTTATAGTGGACCCTGGGCGACCTTGGAGGTCAGCTCCATCAAGAGTGTTGATCGGTGGGGCCCACTATTTGAATACCCAGTTGTGTAGACGTTAATCTCCATTACAGAACTTTGTTCTATGTTGAGTGCAGAAGTGTGTTCTGTATTGAGTGGAGGAGAGGATGACTTTGACTTTAGTTGTATAGGAATAAAATAAAAGTGATGACCTGTTACCTGATAAGAATGGGAATAAAGTGGATAACATTCCATGTGACTTTTAGTGTGGTGAAATTATTTACATTGACCCTTTTTATTTATGGAAATTTGAAGAAAGGGCCTTAGTTGATTTATAAATACAAATTAATTTTTAAATGGTATCTTTGATTTTCATGGGTTAGTATTATAATTTTATACCTTATTAATTAGATCTTCGGACCTGAGTAAATACCGACTGGGCACGTGGTATCTTACTAACATGGGGTTTAGTGCTTCATATAACCTCGGGGAAGTCCTAGTAGATTTGAGTTCAATCCATCTCTATTGGAAAACCCTTAATTGGGTCTATGCACCATAATTGGAGAAGGGATGCGTTGACCTTTTATCTATTTAGAGATTCCTATGGTTGTTGGGTACGAGACCTTATGTTTAACCTTAGGATTGGCTTGTGATTATTCTTTGACCTTCGCATGCATATATATATATATATGTTGACTTAGGATATCTATTCCTTTAGATGTATACCTTATGGTGTTATGGACTGTAAAGTGGCTTGTCAAATTCTGTATGACGATTTAATTATAATATGAATGTAGAATGGCCAGCACTTTACTTTGACTTAGGACTCTTGTGTCGGAGCCTTATTATTCGGGTCTATTATGCATATATGTTTCCTTTATGTTGGTCATTTATGAACGACTGCAGATCGTATATGGACGGTTGATCACCGATGTGTCCGGATCACTTATAATCCGCTATGAATGTGAACAGGTCATCCTGATTTTTGTTAATTGATCGGTTGACCACCGACGTTATGGACGGGCTTTCCCGATTATGTAGGGTTGACCACCCACAACGGGGACACTTGTCTCCGTGTGAATCTTATTGCTCCATTTGTTTTATTTGAATTTATGTCATACGTTCATTTGTGTATATCTTCACCTTTGCTTCTATATGATCACACTTGTCTATATTCTTCTCGTCATGATATTTAATTTTGAATTATGATTATGTTCTTGCTATTTACTTTGTAATATTTGGTGCATAGGTACCGAGCCCTACTTTACCGAGGAAACGGAGGAGGATCAAACGTTTCAAACGTTTGAGCCAACTGACGAACCCGAGTGGAATGCTGGAGACGATTTCGGAGCCGTCTGAGCCTCCATTAGAGAGAACGTCATCTTAGTAATTCCTTAGATGAACTTTCCTCAATGATAAACATTTTCTTAGTAATTGCTTTATTCATTCTGCAACTTTAACTATTGATGTTTATTTGATTTTTGTGTTGGATTTTATTTATGAACTTTGAATACCAATTGAATAAAGCTTCCATTGCATTTGATGAAATTTATTTTGACTCACCACAGGTTGAAACTTTATGTGGGTCCACTTTTTGAAGCTTGTGTTGTATTAAACACAGGAATTTGAATTTAAAATTTTAATTTTCACGTTTTTCCCCAATTCTTATTTTGGGGACGTGACAAGCTTCCTCAAATAATAGTAGATGATTCGACCAAGACTCGCCTGCTCAACCTTGCCGCCTACGAAATGTGCCCAGATGGTTCTTTGTACCGCGCAGTCACCTCCTACATATGCTTCTTAGATTCCCTAATTTATAATGTTGATGATGTGAAGGAGCTTCGATACAATAACATATTGCTTAACCGCCTTGGCAGCGATGAGGAGGTTGCCAACCTCTTTAAGAAGTTGGCCACTAATTAACTTTATCACCTGAAAGCAATGCTTATATATAGCGATGTCATCCAAGACATGGAAGGACAAAGTAAGAGACATTTCAACGATGTCAGGCTGTGGATTAGTCACTTCTTTTGCTACCATTTCACTAGCCCATTTTCGTCATATTATTAACTCTGGTGCAGATCATTTACAGTGTCCTCAGTTACTACAAAAGTAATTAAGTAGTTTCTCACCTCTCTTATGGCTTGGAAAATTGAAACTTTTTTTTTTTTGTGTGTGTGTGTACTTTTATGTATTTGGCTTTCTTGCATGATAAGGAAATGTTGGGTAGTAAGGATTGCTGGATTCACCAGCTAACTTGTAGTGATATTGGCATTGTATTTTTGACTTTCAGTTGAGGTCCTCTCGATCTTATCAGTTCTCACTTGAATGGTGATGATGGTTTATGCATATTTGATGGTTTTTATGTTTGTCATAAGATTATTGGATTTGGTTTATACCTTTGTGGGGGAGTATTTTGCCTAAATAAAGCATTTTGGACATACATTGCTCTCATGATATTGGTTTTAACTTTCTTACCCATAATTACATATTGAGTTAGGATAATTTGGTCTATACCTTTGTGGGAGTCATATTTTGCCTCGATAAAGCATTTTGGACATACTTTGACAGGCTGTCACGATCCAGGTTTTACCTTTTTTACTTGACTCAATTTGGAGTTTAAGATTACGTACTTGTCAGCATCAGATTATGCATTGCAATAATAATTTTCTAATTTTACTCTCCCTCATTTGACGATAATCTGAACCATACTAACCGTTGGATTCAATTTCATGAAAAATGTAACTTAATAAACCATTAAACTTTAAGACTCCTAAATCAATGATTGTGATGAGATGATTGACATGATTTTTGCAAAAAATCATATCCACCGTTAGATATTTCCACCATTCTATCATTCCATGATTGGCATACATCAAAGTGGGTCGTACATGGGGCTTGAATTTTTTCCTTTAATGCAAGCCATGAGAGATACCTCCTAGCATAATATACCTGTACCCTCTCACGGTTTGTGTGATAGGTAATTTAACTTTTTCTAGCACCGCGTGGGAACTGATCATCCAACCCTCTCAGCTTTTCAGTTTACTTATTTATCTTTTTATTAGTAATGAAACTCATAATAAAAGCAAAGGAACCATTCAAAAAACCAACACAAAGAGGAAATGTATCAAAGCCTTATAGGAGCACACCCTCACACACTAAAAAAGAAAAGATACAAAAGCCACAAGAGAACATCAAATGGATCATTGGCCGAATGGACAATATGCTTTGCAATCACAAGAAAGACAAGTTATATATTTGGTTACTGGAAAGCCAAAAAAATACTTCTTTTTATCTCAAGCAATTTGCAGAGGATAAATTTGGAAATGCATCAGCATCAGAAGTACCTAACTTTATCTTCGGCAAAAAGCACAAAGGAGCCATTTGCTTTTGCTTCTTCCATGCGGGGTCCTTAAACAAATGATCATGAATGTCAGATCATGCTTGTATGGGGCCCCAGCTTCGAGTGATTCTGTAAATTTTCTTGTGTGACTCATAAATGCTAGTTATAAATTGGATCACCCCATATATGAAATTTGAAGTCAATCCAATGATTCTAACACCTTGATGTTTGGCCCACACTTGATCCAATGCTTCGGTCCGTTTAGATCGGTGTAAAGTACTCCATGCAAAACATGACGGTGTGTGTGTGTTGTGGTTTGAATGGTCCAAAACCATAATTTGTCTAACCTTTCCATAAGGCAGGACTCAATGATCGTGAACAATGATGCCTCAAAAACTTCAAAACCTTTCTTCTGTTCTTCTTCCATGGATATCCATCCCCTGGTCTATAACTTCCATGCTTTGTGACAAAGCATTGATAGACATTCTTAAGCAAGAAATAAAGTCTTAAATTTAAGGTTCGACTCAATGCCTTGGATTTAACATTGAACAAGTCCCAAGTTGCGAGGAATGATTGATGAAACTGCCACATGGCTTGTTGTTGGATGGACGTTTTGCAGATTGGCACATAAAATATTGCTTAACCAAAGAGATACCTTGGAGACAAAATATTTCTCTTTTTTTTTTCAGGCCAGATGTAGTGGATAAATTTTGTAACTACATCTATATCAGTATCAGTAACAGTAATAGTAATAGTAACAGAAGTTGCTTAATTTATCTTCAGCAAAAATCTCTTGTTTTTCCATGTGTGATCCTTAGACAGAGGATCATGAACATCAGATTATGCTAATGTGGGCCCCACTTTTGAGTGATTCTGTACATGCCATTCTAATTTTTACTGAAGTTTAATTGGAAACTCATAAATTGGATGTTTATAAACTTGGAATGGTATTTGAAGTTTCAGCTAACTAGCACTTAAAAAAAATTTTGCTCGGTGATATTCTCTTTGGCATGTATAAATTATAATTTCTATCATTTTTACAATAGATCTAACTAATAACGAAGTACAATCTATTGAAGGATTTGGATGGAGGAATATAATTTTATGTAGCCGAACCAGCATAGTTGGGATGCGGATTTGTCGATGTTGATGAATCTCTCGCATTTTTCTTTGCCAAATTGGCTCGGTGGTACAACTAGCGATCGGTCGTGGGAAACTGAGTGGGATGAGTCACCTCTATTTTCCAATAATATCTAGCATTTATTAAAAAACATGCATAGCAAAAACTTAATTCATTAGAGCTTTTACTTGCGCTTCTATTTTACTGCTACCAGACGATTTATTGGGCATGTCAGATCTAGAGGGTCTAATAATTGGATTAAAACTCACAGCTACATTTAGGGCATGTTTGTGTACACACACTTTTCCATGGAAAACGGAAAAGTGTGTGGTTTTCCGCGGAAAACTCAATTTTCAGGCGTTTGGTGTGGAACAATTCCACAGAAACGCTTTCTTGCCTCGTCAGCATTTTCCTTGATAATTGTGGAAATGGGTTTCTTATGGGGGATATGGAAAATGAATTTTCTCGGAAAACTCCTCCCACTTTTCCTCACTCTTGTCCGTTTCAACCCAAAACTCTTCAACTCTTTCATTTTTCATTTCTTTAAATAAATTATTATTTAATATTGAATAAATAATATACATGTTATATTATTTTTCTTCAAAAAATTATTTCACCAAATAAGAAAATTTTATTTTCTATAAGGAATCCACAACCGCACCAAACAACATTAGTACCAATTCAACGAGAAATTTTTTTTTGCACCAAACATAAATTTCTAAATTCTACGGAAATCTTTTTCAAGGTTTCCATTTCTATGGAATTTGCTGACGTGACAATTTTCCCTTTCCAAAACGTGCCCAGCCAAGACAGAGAAATAGGCCTTGTGTAAGCACTTGCGTCAGCATGTACCTCTTGCTGACTTGCATCAGCCTTTTGCTTTAGAAGCTGCGTCATCCGCTTGCATCAGCATGTACCAACTCCCTTTTAGCTGATCATGATAATTATGGGTCAGGTTAGGAACTCCCACACTAGATTCAATAGTTAGGCCCTATCAACGCTCTTTTTTCCCTTTTTTTTTTTTCTTCTAGGTCCTGTCTATAAGTCATTTACATATATTATAAGCTTCGGTTCTAGGGGACAAATCTAGCACTCCAGCTTGCTCCATCTGAGGCCTAACATTTCTGTTCGATTCTATGCCTTTTGATTGAGCTATTTGTCCCGCCAATTTGTGTTATATATATAATATTATAATATATTAAGTTAGGAGAGTTTGGCTTCAATTTTGAACGACGGTTATATAACTACTCATGTAATTATCCACTCATTTTTTCTATCATACTACTCATGTTTCAGTTGTTCCTATGTAACTCTATCATTTTTCAATTGTTCCTATGTAACTATACTTATTTTGCTCTAACTTTTTTATTTCTATTATATCCAACTTGTAATATGGAAAGAGGTAATTTTTTTAATATGTGATTATTTATTTTGAAGTGCAGGGAGATACTGTACTGTGCACGGATTATTGGGCTAGTTTGTTATTATTAAAATGCCTCTGTTTTTCCTTCTCAAAATGGGCGTTTGAAGGTTTTAATTATGGGATTTGATCCAGTGAGAACTGTTCTCACGGAGTCACCGTGGGAATTTTTTTGTAGGGCCCATTGGGTGTCTCATTTTGGTATGAGACTAGTGGGGATTGAAATATCTATATGTGACCACCATGAATATCAAGTTTGGCACTTATCCCATGCTCTTAACCTCTTCATCCATGACCGACAAGCCTAGTTCATTTATATGAGTATATAGTCGATCTAACGGTTCAATTCATTCACATTGGTTCCAAACCTTACCGTGTGTGTGATTATTAAGAGATCCCTGTCCATTGCAAGGTTTGGATTGAATGATAGGTGGGCTCCACCCATAATTCTCCTGGCAGTTCTCACGGAACATTTCCCTTTAATTATACCCCTGCTCCACTACCCCTGAAATATCTACTCATTCTGTGGTTGGGAACTCTCGGGATATATATACTACCCTTGCAACAGCTCTAAAATATCTACTCATTCTGTGGTTGGGAACTCTCGGGATATATATGAGGTTTCTCTATCTGTATCTCGTCATTCCTGTGGTGGAGACTGCAGACTGCAATTATCCCCCTCTCACTTTCTCTGACCGTCGCCTTTCTTTGCAAATTGCAATCTCTCCGATTTCTCTATCTGTATCTCGTCATTCCTGTGGTGTAGACTGCAATTATCCCCCTCTCACTTTCTCTGACCGTCGCCTTTCTTTGCAATCTCTCCTCGCACTCGTCTTGAAGTGGAGTTTTGGAGGTATCTATTCCCCACTGTATGTTGTTAGGCATATTTTTCTGTGCATTCACCTTGCATGGGGCGATTAGTGAGAAGTAGTATGTGAAGCCCACTTATGCACTGATCCAAAGTCCAAACCCCATGTCACTGAATCCTATGAGTTTGCACCAAATTTGAATTGATAGGGCTATTGGATGGGGGTGAATTTTATTTATAGGATAAAGTGGGTTGGGGCTTAAATTTGATATGTGGCCACCACATACATGGATCTTTCCATCACCTGGTCCCATGAGCAGTGGGGTCTAGGTTGCCCCCATCCAAGCTACCTTGTACGGCAAGCCCTGCATTCACTTCCCACAAGAAAAAAGCCCATTTATATCTATAATTTTTGGCTTGGTGAAAATGAAAATCTATAATTTTTGGCTTGGTGAAAATGAAAGTAGAGGAGGCCTATCAATTCAGCCCTGAGACAAGGTGGTGCATCCTGGCCCTCAAAAAGCCCTTAAAATGATAGAAACTTTTTCTAAGCAAAAGTTCGAGGGCCGGTCTTAGACAAAATTTTGTAGGCCCTGTAATTTGAGGCCCCGGCCTTGGATAGTATAAGCCCGGCCCGACATTAGCGAGCCCCTACTTTTGCGTGTTTATGTGATACACTAAAAAGCCTGTATTACAATTACGTACATAGCCGTAATAAAAGGGGGATGTGAAGGAAATTTCATGCCCCTATACCCTTTACAAAATGCCCTAAAAACTCATACACATACATAATTTGTTCATTTCATCTCTATTTAATTATTTAAGTTATCTCGTATGCTTAAAACATATGCAATAAGTGTTCCAAACCCTTCTAGCTTTATTGCTTCTTATTTAAGACTTTTATATTGTCTTATATATATTCTTGCTAGCGTAAAATGGGTGTGCTCTTGTTAATAAGGATACATGTTTTCCTCCTATAAAGTGACTTAGGGATGCCAACAGATGTGTAAAGGTAATTTATATGTGCATGGAACTTCAAGGACAAGTGGTGATACAAATATCCTTCTAATTAGATAATTATAACTCCCAATTTTTTAAAGTATAAACTAATAGCGATTTTTCTAGCTAGTGCATTTATTTTTGTAACTGAAATCCAATAATACTTAATAGATGGATCATTATTGAATTGAAAATAATGTCAATTCATAAAAGGCAAGTGAATGAAAATGTTTAAAATCTCTCAAATATAAGATTCTACTAAAATGATTCGGTTCGTGGAAATTCCCACAAAAGGTGTAGGATAGAGCATGCTTTTTAACTATTTTCTTTCTTTGACAAAATAAATGAAACATTACATTTAGAACCCAAGTCACCAAAGCATGTGTGATCTTGTCTGATAAAAGAATACTTTTGGAGAATCAACTTTTATTCTTTAAATGTTCTCTTAGTGGTCCCTTTACAATAGAGGTTAGACAAAATAACGATTGGTTGATACTCGGTACTTTGCAACAGTGTTAGAATAAATAAATAATGATTCTCTAGTTTTGAGGCCCTGAGCCTGGCCTTGGCCTTCAAGGGTAGAATAAGGGCGTAGGTAGTGGACGTGGTGCTTCTTCATTCTCCACATGCTCATTCCCCACACCTTGAAGGTCGACGAAGAGTGTGGCATTAGGATTCTGACTGCTACTAGAATCATTTCGGGGATTGGTGACGAGGTGGCATTTTCTGTAAAAGAATTGGGTTAGCACAAACACTTTAACAACCTAGTAACTCCAAAAGAATTGGTACACCCAAACGTCCTACCGTGTCCTCACATCGTGCGCTAAAGTTCTAAGTATTTTAAATATTTTTAGAATAACATATGCTCTGATACCAACTTACGTATGTCACGCCCCGAGCCCGAGAATTCGCACATCCCGAGGCACGACACACGCCCGCGTGGAAATTTGAGTCAAACTCATTGACTCTTGGTCCCCACGTACGGAATTTACCCACAGGATATATCGTGTGAGGTTTAAATTTTTCAATATGCCTGTATAAATCTGTCAAATAGGTATCCAATTAACATAACACACGATCATCAAGATATAGAGCATAAGGTTCATGAGCATAGATTAAACTTCAAGTTCAAGTTCAAGAGATAAAGAGAGAAGAAGTAAGTTAGTTAAGTTAAAGTTTACAATCCCAAAGCTAAACAATTTCATTAAAGCTACTACAAAAGATGTGGCAATCCTAGCCACGATCAATGGTTCATTTAAACGTCCATCTCATCGTGTAGATGTCTAAAAGACATCATCAGGAGTCCATTCTGCTACGTTAAGAGGGAGGTTCCTCTTCTTCAAGGATCTCTGGGGCAATGGCGTCGATGTATTTACCTGTAACGCCAAGTGCAGCACCATTAGACTAAGCTAAGCAAGACAAATATATACAGTCCATATAACATGTATCAAATAAATAGTCAGACAGGAATAAATCATAATATATCAAGGAATGATCACTAGGCAGATCAGCGCATGAATTAGCATGAGACATACGAGTCATAGATAATAGATATACATATTAACAGAACTAGTTGGCACACACATAAGCTATATTCTCTCAAGTTAATCATGTAACATGAAAATAAAATGAGAGCAGAACAAGACAAAACATGGTGGTGCTACTAGGAGACAGAGGTACCCAGAATTCTCCATCGTAGACCTAGGGTGCCGATTAACCCTCAAAATAATTTTTCCATCTACAGAGGGCCATAAATATACTAAACCCACACTTAGCCGGGTCCGACTTAGATAGGGTCGAAGCTAAGTGGTGCCGACTCATAGAGTGCAATGTATAAACAATAAATCAGGTGCAGAACAGTGTTTAATCAGATACAGGACATATATAGGACATGTCATATAGATAACAAATCGGAACTTACTGAAATATGCTGAACAAAGCTAGAAATAAATGTAATATAACAGGTGTGTAACAGAAAATACATAACTGAACAGAAGCATGATCAAGTCATACTAGAATACTGGAAACGGAATGCAATGCATGTACATATAGATCATATACGGAGTCAAGATGTAATTCAAGCCAAGCCTATGGTCTTGGGAACATTCGTGGTCTTCACCGTCCAACTCGGGGTAGTACTAAGGATTTCAGCATTGTTGGTCTACAAGGAACCCCTTGGCGTTACATAATTAGGATGCCAAATTCCTTAATATAACACATTTGGTTCGGTACAACTTGAAGAACACAAGGTCCCTTATGGGTACGGTTGCTTAATCCATATCCACAATTAAACAAACCCATTGGTCATGATAAAAGTTCAGGGTGGACATCCTACAGGTCCATCTATCAGGCCAATCAACTATAACAAGCTACGGTTCAATATCCGGCTCATGGAAACATCCATTTGTCACAATTATGTAAAATCCAACATTTATTCTTTTCGAAAATCCAAATCAAATAAATTTACTTTTTGTTGGGTTCTACACATCATAAGCTTTCCAACGGTATGTAGATCTCCAAAAACGGATATACGGTTAAAAAGTTATGGTCATTGGAAATATGCATACTGCAGGCATCAGGTTCGCTCGAGCGTTCAGATGATCGTTCGAGCGGACCCCAGACAGAAAGCTTGTCCACTCGACCGGACCAAAAGTTCGCTCGAGCGGACTCTCCCAGAGAGCCCTTCGCTCGAGCGTGCACTCACGCTCGCTCGAGTGAACTGTCAAATCCTTGGTCCGAAAATCTGTATCTTCTCTATTTCTTCCAGGCCATTCAAGGCATTCATTCCAGGTTTTAAACCACTACAAATGAGTATCTTTGAGCTTGCTAAAATGCTCATAAAACATCAATCAATACCATAAATATAGACAAGAGAAATCATTCATAAAAATCTATTTTTATGAGCAAGAAATGGGTATCTACACATGATTGATTATATTCAAGAACCAAACAAGGAAGCATGCATATAAATGTACATATTTAACTTGCCTTGGTGCTTGGAAGCTAACTCTCACACTTAAAACCTCTTAAGCTCAAAATCCCCAAAATGCAAGCTCAAAATGCCCTAAAATGGTGAAAAACAAAAATGAATGAAATGAAGAAGATGCATGCACGAATCTGAGACATTCTAAGATTGAAAGAAATCAAGAGGGAATGATTTGAAATAAAAACAAGGGAAAGGAAGGTGAATACTTACCAAAGAAGAAGATGGAGCACACTTGGAGGAAATGGAGACTTGGAGAAGATGAAGTGAAGATGCAATCTACTCACATGCATGGATCCTTTGGCTGGTTGCTTGAGATGGGGAAGGAAGAATTGAAGTAGAAGAGGAGTAGAGAAGAAGAGCTCTCAGCTGGGAATGAAGAAAGAAAAGGAAGAGAAGAAGGAAAATGACTAGGGCTAGGGCTTTTAAGCCAAAGTTTTCTCCTGCACTGCATGCAAGTCCACAAAATGGATTGAAATCTCAAATAAGGGCCTGGTTTAAATGAATGGGCTGGGAATGGGTCCAAATAGATCCGAATTCAATGGGTCAAGACATGAAAGTTAAGGCCCATGAAATGCTCTATGCAATGCATTAAAAACCCAAAACACTCCAAAATGTCATAATCTACCTAGTAAATGGTCAAACCTCACTAATTCTACTTAATCAAGCTCAATCACAATCAAAATTATCCATTAAGCAATTAATCTAAATTAACTAACTCTAAATCGAGATTAAGGCGGGTCGGGGTGTTACATCTGTTGCTTTTGGTCTTTTAAAAGTAGGGAAGACTTCGTTCTCGCCATTTATTGAATAAGTTTTCGTTATTAGAAAATGAATTATAGAGAATAAGGTAAAAACATTCCAAATGGCGATCAATAGAAACATAGGGTTCCGAAACGATGATGATTTGAAGAGGAAAAAATATTCAACTTACAAGGAAAATCAGGAGTTCAAAGTATCGTTTATGCGTTTGCAAACACTTCTGCTGTCAAAAAATCAGCGCCTGCAACTAGGGTTTGGATCTCTTCTTTTCGAAATCAAAGATATCGTTGCTGCAGACACTAACTCGCAATGAAACATTAAATCTATAGAAAGTTTTCAAAATTCTGATGTAATCAGTTCTTCTTCGTTGCATGCAATCTCAGAGTAAAACGACGCCTTTTTCATCGGAGGTTCCTTCTTTGAGAAGTATCCAAACTTTTTTTATTTTATCCGCATTGCATTCGCTGGCGTTATTTGAATACAGCGACAATGAACGAAAGGGTAAATTGGACATTTCAGGTATGAGAATGTGTGAGAGGGACATTTGGCTGCATGAGTTTTTTTTTTTTTTTTTTGGACTGTTTTATACTTTGAGGGACCTCCGACCAAAGCCCCATTTTTTTAATATTTCCCCAGCATGAAAGATATTAATGCTTTTTTAAATTCTTAGATATTATTTCTTTTTCATTCTTGATATCTCGATTTTCATTTTGGAACTCAATTCCTAACTTTTCTCCTACTATCAAGTAATTCATGAATATCTCTTCTTTCATCATTATGTTTCATGCTACCTACCCAACATCCAAATAAATTTTCTTCTATTCTCAAGATTTTCACCGGTTGTGGTAGAGATACACATTGCAAAATCCAACATCTCTTTATCAACTTTCTCTCAAGTTAAACCTTTTTACGAAAAATAAAAAAAAAAAAAAAGAGAGTCAAACATTCACCATAAAGGGGCTGTGGACATGCCGTGCCAATAGGTCGTGCTCGGCCGAGGTCCTACCATCCTAGGCACGACATGGCATGCCCGTGAAGTTTTGAAGTTTATCGGCTAGCACGGCACAACCCATTTTACATCCCTACTTTCCAGTGTGATACCTATCTTTAATAAAATATTAAGATAATTTATGATATAATTATTTTTTTTAGAAGAGTGATATAATTATGTTGTTAGCACTAATTTCAAATACTAGAATTATCAGCAAAGCTCACATGTTGATCAAAACAACTCAAAATAATGCCATCCACGCTGGGATCATAAGCCCAATGCCATTTCAAAATGAAATGTATCCACAATCATATTAATCATATGTAAAATGTGACTAAAATAAAAAAAGAAAATTGAGTGGATGGACTTGAAACTGTCTCTAAAATATTATCATCTTATTTTCCTTGGTAGAACAGAAAGACTTATCATTAATAAATGAGCCCTGGCCAAAAGGCCCAAAACATTGTAACCCCTCATTATTAGGCCTTCATTTAAATCTTTGAAAGTTAGTCACACTGCATTCTGGTTACCCGTTATACAATTAAAAAGGTGGTGCTACAGGCCCCAAGATTTCTCTAATTCCCAGCATCATTATTAGAGGATTTAGATTCATCAGAGGTAATCTATCGCAGTTTCTACAGCACGACCCGAGGTTATGTCAGCAGATCCAGATCCCGATCTCTCACCTCCTCCCCCAGCCCAGCCAGCGGCCTCCTCCATCCATGCAGCAGAGATCCTCGCCATCATCCAAGCTGACCTGCCCTCCCCTGCTCTACCTTCGAATCCTCTTTCTCTCAACCAAATCCATAAGCTTTCAGCCCTTTTGAATCAGTCCTGCCATAATGGATTTAATACCCATCTCTCTCCTACGGTTTCTAATACCCATCTCTCTCCTCCGGTTTCTTCCTCTCCCCCTAATACTAGATCTTATGCCTCCCTCCTCTCTCAACCCCCTTTATCTCTCCCCCAATCTCTACCCCCAACCTCTTGGATTGACGGCAAACCCACGGTAACTATCCCTAAAACTATGATTTCCTCCAGCCAAGAATCTTTCTCCTATGCAGCGATTGGCAAATTCGAAGGGAAACGACCCTCATTGGAATGGGTCGAGCAGCACTCCAACCAATCTTGGAACCTACCCATTAAAAGTCTGATCTCCCTATCTGAACAGGGTTATTTCCTCTTCAGGTTTCACTGCCCCCAGGTAGGGAACTCCCTCCTATCTTCTTCCCCTCTCCCTCTTGGTCATAGAAAGCTTCATCTCCTACCTTGGTCTTTAGGCATGGAATCCTTCTCCTGGCCAACTATGTCTCCAACCTGGATCAGGCTAAAAGGTCTTCCTTTTCATTGTTGGAGCCAACACATACTTTTCTCAATAGCAAACTCAATTGGTAATCCCATACTAATTGACGAGATAACTGCCTCCCAAAGATTTTTGTCTTATGCCAGGATTTGCATAAACCTTGATCTCCAAAAGCCAAAGCCCTCTTCTATAGTGGTTGACCTGGCAGGAGACTCCAAAGTTGAAGTGGAAGTAGTGTATGAGAATGTCCCCTGCTCCATTTGTCTTGGAGCTGGTCATGGTGAAGGTTTGTGCCAGTCCATCCGCAGAACAGAGCAACCAAGGAAAAAGGTCCCTCCCCCCGTTCCTACGCCCCAGGCCTCTTACAAACCCCCCCTGCCTTAGAGCAAAACCACCCTGTAGCTGATCAATCTAACCAAAATTTCTTAGATAAGCCTCCCCACCTGGCAGTTTCTTCTATTCCCCCAGATGTAGGAGCTTCTCTCACAGCTGCTGACCGTACCCCTTTGGAGGATGCCCTATCCCCAACGGCTTCATCAGTAGAAATCCACAACCCCTTCTCAGTTCTGGAAAAAGCTGCTCAAGTGGATCCCTTCCCCCAACCCACAGAAGAAGAAGTCCCGGAGTCCCTCCACTCTAGTCCCCAAATTCCTCTCTGCAACAGTTTCATGGCTGATATCTCTAATAACCTCTCCATAGACCTCTGTATCCAGGATGTGCCATCTTCCCCTACCAACCAGCCAGCCAACATAGCTTCAAAGGCAGCTCCCTTGACCTTAATTTGGTCCCCCTCCTCTGCCGACATGGCCAAAGCCGTCTAGCCTCCGAAGAAGAAAAAGAAACAAAAAGGAAAAAAGAAACCCAGGGCTATAGAGGAAGCCTCCTCCCTAAAATCCCCAACTGGCCTCCATCCATCTCCTCATCTCCATGTTTAAAACCCTATTTTGGAACTACAGGGGAATTGCTAACTCCCCAACCTCTAGGACCCTCTTATTCTTGGTCAAATCTCATTCCCTTGATATTATTTTCCTCTCAGAGCCAAAATCTGCCAATGTCAATCCCTTATTCCAGAAACTAGAAACGCTTGGTTTCTCCTCCTTTATATCTAACTCTCCTCACTCTCTAGCCAGCCCCTCCATTTGGTGTTTCATCAAAGACTCTCCTAACTACTCCTTTTCTCTGGTAGACTACTCTGCCCAACATCTTACCATATCCCTGTCTTCCTCCTTAAATTGCCCAACCACCTTTATCACTGTCATTTATGCCTCGACCTTCTACATTCAAAGGAGATCCCTATGGCAGTACCTTTGTTCCCCTCCCTTTTCAAACCATCACCCTTGGGCTGTTATTGGAGACTTCAATGCAGTCTCTTCTGCAGCAGAAAAATTCAAGATCCACCCAATCAATTCCATAGCAACCTCTGAATTCAACAATATGATGGCTTCCTCTGGCCTTCAGGACATTGGCTTTGCAGGTAGTTATTTCACCTGGTCTAATAATAGGCAAGGTAGGTCTTATGTTGCTGCTAGGCTTGACCGTTCCCTCATAAATCAAGCTTGGTCTTTCTCCTTCCCTGATGGTCTTCTTCAGCACCTTGTCAGGCAAAACTCTGACCATAGCCCCATCCTGCTATCTAATCGTCCTCCTATGGACGTTAGTGTCTGAACAAGAGAAAGAATAGAGATAGAGAATTCTTTGGGATTGAATGATCTCTTTGATCGTTCATTGCTTCTATTTATAATACATTGTAGCCTTAATCAAGGCAATCACTATGCAATTACAATCTAATTATCAATCTAAATACTAGGAAATAATCTAATTACAGTTCCTACTTATAGAATGAAAAGATATACACAGTGATGATAGGCAATCAAGTCCCACGTGATTTATGGCATGGGCTTATTGTACATGGGCCATTGTATATGGGCCTTGGACCAAGTGGTACTAACATCCCCCCTCAAATTGATGCTGGTCAACGAGTAGCAATTTGCGAACCAGAAACTCATGACGTGGCCTAGGCAACCCTTTGGTGAAGATGTCTGCAAGCTGTAGTTCACTGGATACATGTGGAAGACTAATGACCTTACGATCATATTCATCCCGAATAAAATGACAATCCACCTCAATATACTTCGTACGTTCATGAAAAACTGGATTTTCGGTTATACGGATGGAGCTAGTATTGTCCGCATGAAGTGGGGTAGCCGAGGTTTGAGGAAAACCAAGATCTGTAAGGAAGCCACGTAGCCAAAGAATTTCAGAACAGGCAGCTGACATAGCACGATATTCCGATTCAGTGGAAGATCGGGACACGCGTTCTTGCTTTTTACATTTCCATGAAATGAGGGATTCACCCAAGTACATACACCAACCCGTGGTAGATCTGCGAGTATCCAGGCATCCGGCCCAGTCCGCATCAGAGTAAGCTGTAAGTGTTAATGGTGTGCCAACCGGAAAAAATAATCCGCAGGTTAGGGAACCAAAAATGTACCGAATGATTCGTTTGACAGCAACCAAATGGTGATGCCGAGGTGTTGTCATGAATTGACTAACAACATTTACAGCATAGGAGATGTCTGGGCGAGTGATGGTCAAGTAAATCAAACTTCCGACTAAGCGTCTGTAGAGTGTGGGATCAGATAGAAGATCACCATCATCTTTCCTAAGTTTTACATTTACTTCCAATGGAGTGTCCACGGGTGTGGCCTCTTTGAGCCCAGCCAGATCAACTAGGTCAGTAGCATACTTATGCTGATGAAGAAACAGTCCTTTCTTAGATTGGTGAACCTCAAGACCTAAGAAATATGTTAAGGGACCCAGATCTTTCATATGAAATGCAGTTTGAAGGGATGATTGAAGATTCTTGATCATATCACTGTGAGTGCCGGTAATGATAATGTCATCCACATAAACCAGAAGAATGGTAATAGCTTAAGTGTTTTTACTGATGAAGAGTGACGGATCATAAGGACTTTGAACAAATCCAAGTTGAAGTATAGTAGCCCGAAATTTCTCAAACCAAGCCCTGGGTGCTTGTTTAAGACCATACAAGGATCGACGAAGCTTTGCCACCTCATTTTTAGAAGTAGAGTCATAGCCGTGTGGAAGACGCATGTAGACGTCCTCTTTGAGATCTCCATGGAGAAAAGCATTCTTGACATCCATCTGATAAAGAGGCCAAGAGCGGGATGCAGAGATAGCCAGAATTGTGCGCACAGTGGTCATCTTGGCGACCGGAGCAAATGTCTCATCATAGTCAATACCATACTCCTGGCGATTGCCAAGAGCGACTAAGCGAGCTTTATAACGAGCCAAAGAACCATCAGGATGTAACTTGATAGAATAAACCCACTTACAGCCAATAGGTTTTATGGTAGGAGGACATGGAACAACATCCCAGGTATGATTAATATTTAGAGCGTCCAGTTCTTCCTGCATAGCCTGACGCCAACACTGATGTTGCACTGCTTGTGAAAAACTATTAGGTATCTGAACCGAGGACAGGGTGGCAATTAAGGATGTATGGGTGAAGCCAAATCGATCAGGGGGACGTGAAATCCTGGATGATCGACGGGGAACTAACTGAGAGATATCTGATGTTTGTGCAGGTTCAAGCGCCGTGGAAGAAGATATATCTGGAGGCTCAGGTGCAGTAATAGGTTCCCGTCTACGCCTTTCATACACAAGAAGAGGTTTGATAGGGGTTACAGGTGCAACCGGAGAATCAGTAAAACCAGAAACAAGTGAAAAACTAGGAGGTGAATCATGATCGAGAGAATGAGGAAAAAAATATTGATGTTCAAAAAACACTACATTACGAGAAATCCTGATACGTTTGACCTTCGGATCATAACAGACAAATCCTTTCTGATCATTCGCATAACCTAAAAAAACACACTTAGAAGATTGTACAGAGAGTTTTGTCCGTTCTATTGGGGGAAGAAGAACAAAACACACACATCCAAAAACATGGAGATGAGAATAAACAGGATGCTTATGAAATAAACGAAAATAAGGTGTTTCATGATTTATACGTGGTGAGGGTAGCCTATTGATAACATGAACAGCTGTGGATAAAGCTTCTGGCCAAAATCTTGGAGGAACAGAGGATTCTAAGAGTAGAGACCGAACAATGTCCAGGAGATGTCTATTTTTCCTCTCAGATACACCATTTTGTTGAGGTGTATAAGGGCATGATTTTTGAGAGATAATTCCTTTAGTTTGTAAAAAAGTCTGAAACTCATTAGAAACATATTCACCGCCTGAATCTGTACGAAGTGTTTTAATGGAGGTAGAGAAGTGATTTTCCACATAGGCTAAGAAAATTTTAAATGTAGCAAACACCTCAGATTTTGCATGCAAAAAATAAATCCATGTAAAACGACTGTAGTCATCAATGAATGTAACAAAATATTTAACATGAGAATGTGATGGAATAGGTGCGATACCCCATACATCACTATGAACAAGATCGAAACAGTGCAATGATGAAGTATTGCTGATGGGAAAAGGAAGAGTCTTGCTCTTACCCATTTTACAACTTAAACAATTTAAGAACACATCTTTAAAAGAAATTTTATTATCAGATAGCAAACCAGATTTAAACAAAGACAATAAAGTGCGAGAATTAGGATGGCCTAAACGATTGTGCCATAATTGGCTGTTATGTGAACTAGAAGCTGAAAACAATGCAGAGGAATTCAAACTACGATCTTGTGTAGAAAGTTGTAATAGAAACAGACGACCACACTTAGGCCCCTTCGCTATCACCTTCCCCGATGCTTGATCCTGTATAACACAACCAGAACGAGAAAAAGAAACCGAACAATCATTATCAATGAGTTGTCCAACAGATAGTAAATTTGTAGATAACTGAGGAGAAAGAAAAATATGACTCAATAGTAATGAATGTGAGACCTCACCAATGGCAGTAATGGGTATACTACCACCATCTGCGGTATTGATTCGGAGAGTTCCATCATAAGATTTTATTTGAGATAAGGTATCAGATGAATAAGTCATATGATTAGAAGCCCCCGAATCCATATACCAGGTGGAGTGTGACTGTTTGGTTTTACCTGAGAGACCGAGAGCGGAAAAAGCATTGACAATCATCTGTTGAACCATGTCAGGGGTAACAGAAGGAGAAGCTGTTGAAGAAGAAACAGGTGGAGCAGGTGGAGCAGGTGAAGCAGGTAACATAGTATTAGCAGCAGGACGTACAAAGGCAGAGGAAGACGCATCCAAGGTGGCAAGATTGGCTTTCTGTGAGGAATTGTGAGCTCGACGCCGACATTCAGGAAGAACGTGACCCTTGCGTTTGCAGTACGAGCAATATTTGGTATTGCACTGAGTGGCAACATGTCCATATTTCTGACAACAATAGCACTGCACTTTTGTCATATCTCTGGGCAGCTGGGCGGAACGTGCAACATATGCTGCAGTTACTGGAGCGGGTGACAGTGCTTGTTGAAGAACAACCTGAGTGTTAAGACGTTGTTCCTCCCGAAGGAGTTCCCCTAAACAGGCATCTATAGATGGGGAAGACACTCTGCTCATCAGATTCGAACGAACTTGTTCAAAATCAAGTCGAAGCTTCATCAGAAATTGATCCCTTTTGACTGGTAGAGTGTATGCCCTGAACTATTGCAATAGAGGCATCAGGAAGACTGGAGTAGATAATCTCAGTATAATCCGTCCATAAACGAATAAAATGAGAGTAGTAATCCTGAATGGACATGTTTCCCTGAGTAAGCTGAGAAAGTTCATGCTCTAAGTGGAATCTCCGAGCAGAGTTATCCTGTTGATATACTTGTTTCAAGTAATCCCACATACCTTTGGCTGATTTGTATGGCCTAAGGTTCAGGATGTATTGGGGATCGACTGATCCCAGAAGCCAAGTCATGATCTTTGCATCTTTGGTTTCCCATGTGGAAATGGCCTTGACATCATCTTTAGGTTTTGGGTCAGTCCCATCTATATGGCCCCACAATTCTTTCCCTTTGAGATAAATCTGAAATTGGAATCCCCAGGATGTATAGTTGGTTCCATTGAACTTAACCAGTGCAATTTCTGTTTTGTCCATGAGTAAAAAAAACTCTAAGAATAGATACCAGGCAGCCAAAGAGAAAGAGATGACCAGTGCACACACAGGGAGCTGAAATCCAGAAATTGTGACAAAAAAGACCCAAAAAATGGTCCAGACGACCCAAATTTTGACTGTTTCTTCTATGCGTGGGCCCCACTGATTGATTTAATGGAGCATCAGATCACTATGATGTAAGTAGTATCAAAATATCTTTCCAACAAACCAAGTTTCACAAAGATCCATCCACAATTCAAGAAGTTGAACGGCTGAGATTAAAAAGATCTGAGAAAACTATAAAATCACAAAATGGATCCAAAATCCCACCTCTGATTCCTGAAAAATGCTGAAAAAATCTTCACAAATACCAGGATATATGGTCGACCAAGGCTGGAGGGACTGGGATGAGATGGTGATGATCGCAGGTGGGGCCCAGTTGAGATGCTCCAAGATTCTGACGAGATTTGTTCCTAGAACCCAAACACTGTTCAGATTTTGCTGTTGATTCAATATCTTGGTCCGCAGATCTCTGATTGACTGTCGAGCAAGATGGAATGATTTCCTTGATGAACTTGAGCTTATTTGAGGTGGGCCACCGGTGATCAGACTTCAAGATGTTGATGGAATACTATAATAACATGCACGAACAGTCACAAGTAGGGTGCCTGTGACTGTTACCAAGATTTGACAACAAGATCGAAGAGGAAAACTAGAAGAATAAGAGGTAGAAGATGTTGCTCTGATACCATGTCAGAACAAGAGAAAGAATAGAGATAGAGAATTCTTTGGGATTGAATGATCTCTTTGATCGTTCATTGCTTCTATTTATAATACATTGTAGCCTTAATCAAGGCAATCACTATGCAATTACAATCTAATTATCAATCTAAATACTAGGAAATAATCTAATTACAGTTCCTACTTATAGAATGAAAAGATATACACAGTGATGATAGGCAATCAAGTCCCACGTGATTTATGGCATGGGCTTATTGTACATGGGCCATTGTATATGGGCCTTGGACCAAGTGCTACTAACAGTTAGATTCATTCCCTTCAAGTTTGAGGAAATGTGGATAGGCCACCCTTCTTTCAAAGACCTGGTGGCTTCAGTTTGGAACCTCTCTGTTAATGGCAGCCCTCAGTACATCCTCAGTCAGAAGCTCAAATCCCTCAAACTCAGACTAAAGTCATGGAATAAGGAGGTTTTTGGCTCTCTCTGTTAATGGCAGCCCTCAGTACATCCTCAGTCAGAAGCTCAAATCCCTCAAACTCAGACTAAAGTCATGGAATAAGGAGGTTTTTGGCTCCCTCAAGGCCAACATTGTTGCAGCGGAAACTAACATTCTTCAATTGCAAGAAAGCATGGACTTAGATCCCCTGGAATCCACCAAGACCGCCCTCAGCCTAGCTAGATGTTCTCTTCAAAACTTGCTTCAAGCTGAAGAAATTCATTGGAAACAGAAATCTAGGATTAATTGGTTGCAGGATGGAGATAGAAATACCAGATTTTTTCACATGGCTGCAAAAATCAGAGGTTCTAAGAATCGCATTGATAAAGTGGAACACCAAGGCAATTCCCTTGAAAAGCTTCCTCAGATCAAAGCTGCTGCAGTAGATTTCTTCTCAGGCATTTATAAGCCTTTCCCTGGCCAGTTGCCCCCCTTGCTTTTCCAAGTGGCCAGAAAGAGAGTGTCTCCATTCCAAAACTCTATTCTGCAAGCCATCCCCTCTAATGAAGAAATAAGAGCTTCGGTTTCAGCCTCAAGAAATCTAGCTCTCCTGGACCTGATGGGTTCTCTGGCAGCTTCTTCTGCAGTTGCTGGGACATAGTTGGTATGACTGTAATAGTTGCAGTTAAGAATTTTTTCACTACTAAAAAGCTCCTTAAGGCATCAAACTACTTCTTTATCTCTCTCATTCCAAAAGTTGCTGCTCCCTCTTCCTTTGGTGATTATCGTCCTATCAGCCTGCTCAACTTCTCCTATAAAGTTATTTCTAAGATCTTAGCCTCCAGAATGGCTGCTGTCCTCCCAGACATCATTTCCCTTCATCAGGTGGCCTTCTTAAAAGGAAGAAAAATTCAAGACCACATTGCTTTGGCCCATGAGCTAACTCATAACCTTCAAAAGGGGGCCAAAGGAAAAGGTATTTGTATGAAGTTGGATATTTCTAAAGCTTTTGATACTTTGAGTTGGCCATTTCTTTTCAAAGCTATGGACTTCTTTGGCTTTAGCAAAGAGTGGGTCTCCCTTATTCAGGCTTGCATATGCTCTTCCAAAGGTTCTGTCCTTATCAACAGAGAGCCTGCTGGCTACTTCGACGTGGGGAGTGGGCTGAGGCAGGGAGACCCTTTATCCCCCTACTTATTTATCCTGGCGCAAGAAATTCTAAGCTTGAACATTGCTAATCTAGTTTCTCAGAAGCTAGTGTATCCGATCTACAGAGCCCCTGCTTCTCCATCTGTCTGTCACCTGATGTTTGCTGATGACATCCTTCTTTTCTTCCAAGCTTTTCCTCGGAGTATCAAAGCTATCAAGGGTGTCTTGGAAGCCTACCAATCGGCAGCTGGTCAGCACTTCAACCTAAGGAAGAGTAATGTCTTTTTTGGCAATAGCAGGCAGTCCTTTAAAGCCAGAACCTTGAGATCCTTAGACATTTCTCAGGCCTTCTTTCCTGCTAAATACCTAGGAGTTCCCCTTTTCATTGGCAGCCCCAAAGCTCAATTCTTTGAGAGCTTAAAGGATTCTTTTAGGCATAAGCTTGCTGGTTGGAAAAGTTATTTGCTTTCCTTTGCTGGGAGAGTCATCCTAGTCAAGCATGTGCTCCAAAGCCTCCCTATCCACATCCTTCTTGTGCTCCATCTTCCTAGATCAGTTTGTAACTTCTTGGAGAGATGGATGAGAAACTTTCTCTGGTCTGGTGGTCCTGACCGAGTCAAGAGGAGCCTCCTAAATTGGCATTCAGTCTGTCAGCCTAAGTCTGAAGGTGGGTTAGGTCTTCGTCGCATTAAAGACCTGATTTTGGCCAGTTCGGTTAGGCTGGGTTGGGCTGCTTTCTCCTCTTCTTCCCTGTGGGCTAGCTGGTTCAGAGCTAAATACTATAAAGGTTTTTCCCCTTGGCATCATATCTCCTTAGTCTCTGGCTCTTGCATTTGGAGGTCTATTAAGAGAAGCTCGCATTTCATTTTTCACAACAGCCACTGGATTTTGGGAGATGGTAGAAGCACAAGTTTCTGGTATGATAAATGGCATGGGCCGCTCTCCTTGGCGCAGATTTTTCCTGAGGTTGTTTTTCCATGCTATGAGTCTGTGAATGACATTTTTTCTAATAGTCAGAGGCTTCCAAGTCTTCATCTTCCTCAGCAGGCGGCCTCTTTCTCCTCCTCTCTCCTAGCCTCCTTCTCCCTCGTTGAAGAGCCTGATGTGCTGCTTTGGTCAAGCTCCAACTCCATCCATCTCTCTTTTGCTGCTGCTTGGGAGCTCATTAGATCTCGAAGCCTCCCCTGTGTTTGGTCCAAGTTTGCCTGGAACAATCTCCTTAAGCCTTCTATAGTTTGTTTTGCTTGGAAGTTGTTCCACAACAAACTCCCCACCAATGCATGGGCCCAATCTATTAGAGTTCATTTGGCTTCTTCTTGCTATCTTTGTGGCACTCACCAAGAATCAGCTTACAACATATTCTTCCTCTGCCCCTTCGCCTCCTCCTTTTGGGCATGGCTTGAGGTTAAAGGGAAGATTCGGTTTCTCCACTGCACCTCTGTCTCCTCCAAATGGGATTCTTTCTCTGCCAACTCCTGCTGAAGAGCAAAGAAGGGTTTGGGTGCCCTCTTCATCATTGCCATCTTCAGCATTTGAAAGGTAAGGAATCAGGCTGTCTTCAATAATAAAATCCCCTCTCTGGACTCTGCTATCAATTTCTTTTTGGAGGATGCTTCTCTCTCTCTTAGCAGAATGAGTTCTTCTTTTTCTAGTGTTTCTTTAGACTCCTTCTTCTTTCTCTGTAATCAGCTCTATCCCAATTTAAGATAGAGCTCTGCTTTTCTTTTCCTTAGTTTTCTTTTCTTGTCCTTGTGCTGCCTCCTTTGGTTGTTGTTTTTCCTTTGCTTATAATTCAATTGCAATTCAGCAAAAAAAAAGAGGTATAATTTATGTGGGGAGAGAGAGAGGGGGAGAGAGCGCCCTATGATTTATTATTATTATTATTTTGTATAAGTGAGCCCCTTATGATTATGGTTGCAAACGAGATGGTTCCAGATTGGAACCATAATGGACCCGTACCCGTTTCTAAATAAAGGTTTCGGATCCGGTTTTGACTTGAACCTGTTTTGTTAGTTCCCGACCCGGTTCCAATAGGAAAATCAGGATTCGGTTCCGGAACCGGATTCACTTAGAGGACTGGAATCTAGTTTCAAAATCGATTCTAATTTGTCTTTACTCTTCGTTTTTCTTAAAATAAGCATATCATTCAACTTATAACAGTGTATCAACTCTACTACCACTACTAGAAAAATCGCTATTGGCGTTGGGAAAAAGCGGGCGGCCGCCTGTGGCGGGCGCAAAAGGTATTATCAGCGACCGCCATAGCGGTCGCTCAAGCACACCCCCGAAATTGCTTCCCACTTTTTTTTCCCCTCCCGCGCTCTGCCCTTTCGCTATTGATCCAATGGCGCCAGTCCTCCCTCATCCGCATCTTCTCCCTCCTCCCCTCCTCCCAGCACCTCCCTAACTCCCTCGTCTGCAAGCGCTGGCTCGCCCTCCACGGCCGCCTCCGCCGCTCCCTCAAGCTCCTCGACTCCGACAGCCTCACCTCCCGCTTCCCCGACCTCACCGAGATCGACCTCATCACCGGACGCCTCCCCTGCACACCACTCCCTCTCTCCCTCTGTTCTCTCTCTCTCTTCTCTTCTTCCTCCCCTGTTCCTCTCCCTGTCCCCTGCTTCCTCCTTTGTTCCGCCCTGCGCCCACCTGCACACCACTCCCTCTCTCCCTTGGTTCTCTCTCTCTTCCTCTCTTCTCTATTTCCTCCCCTGTTCCTCTCCTCTCCTCTGCCCTGCGCAGCCGCCTTTTCCTCCTCCTCCTCTTCTTTCTTTCTTCCTTATCCTCACCTCTCTCTCCGCTGCTACCCACCTTCTCTTCTCCTCCCCACTGCACCTGAGCCCACTCCACATTCATTGTGCACCACAAGACGGCACGACCTATCAGAAGGCAGCAGCGCTTCTTGATCTGGTTTGTCTTCTTACTTGTTAGGGTTTAGATTCTTGGAAATCCTTTTTTCCATGCCTGCAACTAGCCTAATCTATCAGTCCAGACCTATTTTACTTGCATATGCTGGTTATTTTGTGTTGGATGCTGTTGATTTGGTTTAGGGTAAAAGAATTTTATTTTTCAATCAATTATTGGCTGTGTCGGTAATCGAAAGGGATCATTGGATCATTTGCTCCTCCTTCATGTTCCTGTTCTTGTTATTACTACTGTTTCAATCTCATCCTTTTAATCTTTCGTTCTTCATCTTTTCTGGGTTTTTTTTTTTTACTTTGGTTTTGGGTTTTGTGACAGCAGCAATGGCAAGGGATGGTTTTTGGGTTCTGTTTCTGTCTTTCTTTTTCTTTCATTCTGTTTCTTTCCTCTCTCTTCGATCCACCGCCGGAGCCGTCACCTCTCTCAGCCCTAAGGTGCTTCTCCTTCTTCTTCCCTCTTTTTCTCCTATGTCCTCTCCTTTTCTTTTCTCTGTTTTCTTTCCTGTATCATTTTTTTTCTTCATATAGTGTATATGTGACTACTTCTTATTAATTGAATATGCTGAATCATCTTTAGGTTGTATAGCGTTGGGGTTTTGCATTTTTTATTTTTCTGTGCTTTGTTTTGCCTTGTTTGTTTACATTTGTTTAGGGTCTAATTAGGTTTCTTAATTTGCTTCTTTCATCAATCTTGAACAAATTTTTAGGTCGTTTTTATTAAATTTCTTATGGATTATGGATTATGTTGATTTTAATTTGCCAGCTTCTTATGGGTTCTTTATTTTCCTTCAATTTAATGATCTCTTTTCTGTTTTTGAGCCATGGTTTGTTCAGTGTTCAGCAACGGAAGGAGAAGGGAAAAGTAAGAAAGCATGTGATGCTATGTTGAATACTTTACACAAGGTTAGAAACTTTGAGAAGCCATTTTAATTTTTATGTACTGAAGGAAAGAGATCTCTGATCCAAAACAAACCTCCCCAGTTGATTTCTCCTCTTGTTTTACTAGGGTAGGTGAAGAGGGGTTATTTTCATTGGGGAAATGTGTAGATGGAAGGTGCATTATAGTAGCATCAAGAGAGGCCAACAGGCATAAGAACGTGGAGGCCAAGAAAAGGAATCCTGATTCCTGATACTATTGCTTCGGCATTGTACTAAGGGACTTTTGAATCCCTCCTTATTAATAATGTTGGTTGGAAGGTGGAGAGTAGAGCATGAAGTGACCAATGTCAACATGCTATAGCTACTGGGCAAAAAAGTAAAAAAAAAAAAAAAAATCACCCACACTTCTCTATAATATAGGATTGCATTCTCCCCCAACCCTTTATTCAAACCTATTTGGCTTTTCTTTCTTTTCAAGTTTCTGGGGTCTTCATGATACTGATGAAAGGAAAGAGATGTTGTATTTTCTTCAATTTCATCACTCTTTCCATTTTTCCATGGCAATGAAAGGGTTGTTTACCATGCGGTTTTTTAATTTTACTATGATGACTGAAGGCCCCTTTTCAACAATAAGTGAATTAGGTTGAATTAGTTAAGAGAAGAAATAAGTGGGTACTGTCATATTTTTTTTTCTTAAAGAGGTACATTTCTTCACAATGCATTTTTTTGGTGTCTTATTTCAAGGTGTCAATCTCATTCTTATGTTCTCCATCTTTTGCTTACCTGTTTCATTTCTAAATGCCAGGAAGAAGGTGGCATCATCTAAGCCAAAGGCAAAGAAGGATAAGAAGGAAAACAAGGTGAATGATCTAAACATATCCAAACGTGCTCCAACTGCCTTCTTTCTTTTCATGTATACAACTCCTTATCTATTTCAATTTTTTTCTTTAATTTTGTTATCATTATAGATGATTGATTTTAATTCATCAATTGCTTATTGAAGTGACACAGTTCTATTGATATGAATGCAATTTAAATATTGTTTAATTATGGATTAAATGCAATTAAAATTTGTGTCATTTGAATTAATGGTTTATGAGCAATTTATATGCCTTTACTTAAATGAGTGCTTTATGGCAGGGATGACTTGAGCAAAGAATATAAAGAGGCTAATCTATATTAAAAAAGTGTTTTAACTGTAAGACATCTAACATTCACCGTTCATTCCTTTTGATGGGTTCCATTCACATTGCTATTAATTGTCATGAAACTATGGTGGTTAAATCTTCTCTTTGATTTGTAAACAAATGGTTGCAAATAACTAGGTTCAGAAGCAGAAATCCATGACACTATCAATTGTCATGAAACTATGGTGGTTAAATCTTCTCTTTGATTTGTAAACAAATGGTTGCAAAGAATGGGGTTCAGAAGTGGAAATCCATGGTAGATGAAGTAAGCACCATGTTTCCTCATTTATTTTTTTTTTCTCAGACGCTACTTTGTCATTAGGACGAATTTATTTCCCTTTTCATCTTTCATTCTCTCTATATGATCATGTTGTGGACACGCAAATATTAATGCAAAATTATGATCAGATACTGCACTTCTTAACCTTTATCTCTGAAAGTTACATTTTCTTCTTAAGCATTTATCACAAAGAAGAAAATTGCTCTATGTTTAGATGAAGCATTTCTCCAATAGACAACTACTCCTTTTGGAGGGTACTCTTGTCTTGTGGTACTCTCTATAACGATTAATTTCAAATCTCTAAGTGTTTTAATTGCTGATTGAAGTTGGTAACTTACAATACAATACAGTTTATGTATGAGTGTGTGTCCGATCTTATACACCTATAAATTCTTTGTCACTGCCGCTTGTCATTTTTTTTTTTATGATAACTTTAATTTCTTTAAACATATGGAATTGTGCTTTTGTCTTCATTAACACCTTTCCACTTCGCTAGCGTTCTACAGTGGAAAGGTCCTAAATGTGTTGGGGCTTTATATCTGACTTGCCAACTATTGAAAGTGCATTTTAAGGTAATGTTTTTATTGCTTTCTATTATTTATTTTCCTTAATTCCTAACATAATATAAAAACAGGAGTATATGGAAATAATGCACTTGTTGGAGACTTCATATTCCTTTTATGTTGGGAGATAATAGTTGTACTGCTCAGATTTCCGAGTATGAGGAATTTCCAATAAGAGACAAAGTTAGAAATTAATTAACTCATGCTAACTAAAGTTACAACTTTCCTTAAAATCTCATTCCTTACTGTATTTATAATTAGAAATCACGGTACTATTTCACTATGATTCAATTAATTTTGCTCAAGTTTATTTGACTCTTAATTTATTTCATGACAGGTCACATGTATTTTACAAGGTCGTCTGTAAGTATTTAATGAAAATTTCCTTGTTGTAAGTAGTACTAATCACATGAAAATTCATTATACTTCATTTCATTCTGTACTTATTTGAATGCCTGATATATTATATAGGATCCGTTCTTCTTCAATGGTGGTTCTCTTTTTAGTATGTATAAGGTATCTGTTTTCTAGTAACTAGGGGTAGTTTTAATCCACTCTTTGTATCCATTAATAGGCCTGCTTGTCTGTTGATTTTTCAATGGTATGTAAGACTAAGATCATGATTATTTGTCCATTTATTATCAGAATATTTGAACCTATGTTGTTTTAGGCATTTCAATCTTGATTGTTTTATATGACCAAAATATTTAGGTAAAGAAAGCTATTTATTATATGGCTTTTCTTCTTTCTTTTACAATGCATTTGGGTACTTTAAAATTTTGAAACTACACTTGTTATTAGTAATTTCCTGCACTCTGTATTGGTTTTCTTTTATTATTTGGCCTTTTTTTCAGTTTGGAGAAGTTGCAAAAACAGTGGTCACCTGCATGTCATGTGGTGATGGCCATATCAATAATGGATATGGTTTTTGTTCTTGCAGACTAAGCGCACAAAGAAGGCTGGAATTGTTGGGAAATATGGTAAGTGTTGTAGTTGGTGTTGCCATTTTGCAATGAGTATGGAACAAAACTGAGCTGCTTTGATGTTTCAGGCACAAGATACGGTGCTAGTTTGAGGAAACAAATCAAGAAGATGGAAGTAAGCCAGCATGCAAAGATCTGGGCCTGAGCCTACCCCAGGTAATATAATGTGATGTTTTTGTTGGTCATTGTAATGGGATGTTTTTGTTGGTCTATAATTTAGCAAATTGTTGATTTCAAGTAATGAAACCATAGATCTGTTCTCATTTCTCGCTGGTGAGAAATCTTTCCCATTTGTCAAGCTGAAACAACTTGAGCAAGTGGTTTTTTCTGTGGCCCAGAGACCCAATGTGAAGCCTGGATGTACACAGGCCTAAGTCTGTTCAGAGCTGCAAACCAGCGGTTATGACTGTTGGAAGTTTCTTATTGCCCAAAGCATGTTTGTTACATACTTACAAGCATCTTTAAATAGGATGCTTTAAAGAAAACTATAACAAGAAATACTCCTTGGCCTTAGCCATTTATCTAGTTGATTGAAGAAAGAAAATCATTCAACCAGATTGCTATGTAGAAAACATAGGAGCAAACCTGAGTGATTGATTATATGGGCATTGCCTTTGCATTTCACATGGGCGCAGCCTGTGCTAGAGCCTTGGGCTCATTCTAACTATAGGCCTGGGATGGACTGTAGGCCTTGATGATCCCAAATCCCAATCATGGTACCATCAACCATGGGCCCAAGTGTACAAATTCAAGGCCTGACAGCATTCAATCTATCCTCAAATAGAGAATTCTATATCATCTACACTGAGGTTGCAACATTATGGAATAATTCTGCTATGTGTAGCTAATAGCTATCTCACATCTTTATGGGTTTGAGCATTTGTATCCATGTTAATCTTGCTCTTTTTTTTAATGAAGGATTGAAGAACAGAAGAGAAGTTCCCACATTTTTTGATGAATCCAAGAACATAGTAACCAAGCGAATCTACAAGAAATATAAGCAGGTAAGTTGGGCACTTTACAATAGTTCAATGTTCCTCAACTCATGATTTTTCCGAGTAACCTCAAGCCTTGAAATTGTGGAAATTTCAAATTGGGTTTTTTGCCTTTGAATTGGAATCGCAAGACTGTTTGTTTGATTTAGGTTTTAATGTTGATGTTCTTTCGTTTTGAATAATGAGTTGAACCCTTAATTAGATGTGGTTTTGTGTTTTTGGATGGTGGTGATGAATTCAGTTGTTAAGAGATATTATTATATATGATAGGGTATAATCAAAATGTTTACACTTTGGAGTCTTTTCCTTTCCCTCGCGTATCTGTTGCCTTTTGTTTGTTTTTGTGATGGTATCCTTGAGATGTTTTTGTTGCTTTCAGAATGTATATGGTTTTTTGTGGATGATGGTTATTTTGAGAGGTTCTTGATTCTTTGGTTTCGGGATATAATATTGATACTTGAAGATGAGAGCAGAGAATTGGATATCATATTTTTACATGGTTACACGCAAACATGGCTCATGAATCATTTATTTAACATGTAGAATTATTTATCATGATTCAGTAGCATGTTGAATTGGCTGAAATGTGGAGAGAAACTGAATTGGAATTTGAAATGAATTTGTCAGCTATTGATCAGAAATTAATCATGATATTGGTGAATTTCGTATACACAATGATCTTTGCATTTTGCTTTAATTCGAACATGTAAACTGTGATGCACATATCTGGGATGGACACCCCATGGATACACCTGGGACATGCTACATTCAAAAAATGAAGTATCATAGTAGCAGATACCATACGATGCATTACCTATTTTAAAGTTATCCAGGTGTCATGGGACTTAGGAGATGTGTTGGTTACTTAATTAACAGCATTCCAGTATTTTCTCTGCTGCAATGCTGAATCTACTTGTGATTGGTGTGCATCAAAATATGCCTGATTGTCCAACCTTACCATTTTCCTAGTGAGCTGTATTCTTGCTGAGTGATACTTGATTAGTGGCTAGGATATAATACTCTTGCAAGAGTACTTAGGTGTTTGAGTGGGCCCAATGAAATTCTAGCTAGTAATATTGCATTGCATTTGTACATTCTTAATGAATTTATGGGTTATAGATTTCTTTTGCATGCTTCTACATAATTGTACTGGGTTTTATGATTTTTATTGTATGGAGTTTTTTGTCCTCTTTCATTGTTCAGTATTTTGGTCAAATTCCAAGCATTCTTTAACTTGGGATCCTCTCCTTTCTTCCCTCTGTCTAAACTATCAATGTATGCACACTACCAAAAATGTTTTAAAAACATTGTACATGTCGAAGTTACCACTTTGACTAGTGATGCTAGTGGGGTCATTGCTGCTCAAGTTATATATGGAGAAGCTTCCATTACGTTTACTTTCTAGATGACTCTCTCACGCTTATAAAATACTCTTAGTCATCGCTCTAACAATACACATCGACTACAGAAGGATTTGCCCAGGCTTTGCTCACTGCAGAATCTGAAAATCGGAACCTTCAGATCTGCTCCCATGAACAAAGCCCGCATGGTTATCTCTTATCTTTAGTGACACATGTATTTGGGCAATAATTTACTTGCACCGATTTGGCTTACTCATGCACCCCCAACAACTTCACGAACTCATGCACCAGCTTGGTTACTTTAACTGAAGGGTCATTTACATGCTCATTGCAGCTAATTCTGCTGCCAACTGCCTGAATATGTAAAGGCATGGCTACAGTCTCCATCCCTTTGCTTGTTTTACAGGTGTGGCAGATGACCAGCTTGGGAGCTCTACCAGGGGGTAGACTGTCAGTCAATGTGTCGTTTTTGGTGCCTTGGTAGAATCATACTTAAACATTTGGTGTTTTTTTCTTCTCAAAGTGGTATTAGTCATTGTAAGATCACTTACTGTTTAGAACATGCAGGTGTCCTTTTACTCACTCTAGTCCGATGCTACTTCAGGTCCATCCGTACATTTAGGACTTGATTGTGCAATGAGAGGGTCCCATGATCTGTTTCCACATAGAGGATTAGTGCATTACTACCACACTCTTGGGAAATCCAAATACTTTGTCGAGGAAAATCAGTTTTTTTTCCTCTTTTTTGCAAGATGTGTTTGTGCCAAACAACAAGACAATGTGCTATTGCTGATGTGAAATAGATAACGTAAGGCTTCAAAGATAATGATCACCTACATCAGTTTTATTACTGGGAACAATATGAATGTTCTTTAACATTTACCTTGATTAATGTGCAAAGTCTTCTGTCTTGTTGCTTTGTATATTTTATTCATTATTTCTTCCTATATGCCATGAGGTATGATAGTTCTTTTCTTCCTATAGATGGTGCTATGATGCCTTCATGGTTTGACATTTATGAGATACCTATGATTGCTGTAAGTTATTTTCACTTCTGATAGTTAATTGACATGAGTATTGATTTTGAATCTCAGCTTGACTAATACTTTTATTTGCACTTGCAAGAGTGATAAATATCTATGAAGACATTTAATATGCTTCATTTTTCAAAATTTAGTTTGAGTATTTTTATCTAGAAGCACAAGATGAGTACGTACGTAGGGAACAGAGGGTGTAGTGTGTTGGGGTATTGGGTTGTTTATATGAAGTGTTTTTTTGTCATGTACAGGTACTCCGCAGGTCGTAAAAAAAAAAATTAAATGTCACACGTACAGGGGAGACTATGCCGAAATTTCGAGAAATCTTTTACATTAGGAATTTTTTTAAATGTTGTCTGGGGTGTAAATGGCTAGGAAATCTATCGGAGGGAAGAACAGAGGAAGAGCATCGAAAGATAATTCTAAGGTTGTGGCTGATGCAAATGGAGTGCAGCAGTCCAATTTGGGTGATAAGCCAATTATTCTTGGAACAAAGGTTTTTCTTGCCTTTTCCTTACATATGCTTTTAGTTAGTTTTTCATTCATATATACAACACCATGCATCACTGATTCTTATAGTTTAACCTGCCCCCTTTTATTCTGAGATTTTAATATTACAATAGATAAATAGTAGTTCATGCAAGTATAGACAAAGGAAAGCTACCAGTACAACTAACAGTAATTCTACATCAACAGTTTAATATATTAACATGAATATAATGCTACTAACAGTCTGTGTTCTATACAAAGTACAAATGGTTGCACTCATTTGGGTAAGGCTTTGGATTTCAATGATTATGCAAATGATGATATGTATGCATGTCATGTACATGGCTCTCTTTCCTTTTGAATTTTTCTTTTTTTATTTTGGTGTGTTGGGTAGGTTCTGATGGTATTAAAACATGCCTTTTACGAAGGGGGTCCGGGGGTATCCCCCTGCGGGCGCGTGTTTTTTTTTTTGAAAATTTTAGAACTATTGGCGATCGCTAATACTTTTTTAAAAAAAATTATTGAGATTGGCGGCCGCTAATAATTTTAAAATTTTTTAAAAAATTAAAAAAAAAATTATTAGCGACCGCCGTTTTTACCGTTTGCGACCGCCGTGTTTATCAGTATTTAGAAAATGAAAAAAAAAAAACATTAGCGACCGCCATTTATACCTTTAGAGACGGCTAATGGCGGCCGCTAAAGGTGGTCGCGCGGTCGCTAATAGTTTTAGCGATGAAGTTTCCGCGGCCGATACTTAGCGGTCGCTAGAGAGTATTAGCGACCGCCAAGTGACTTTTAGTGACGGCTAATGGCGGCCGCTAAAAGTCTGTTTTCTAGTAGTGTACCTCCAATATTATATATAAAAATATCCAAAAAAATAGTTGATTTTGACGTATAATTTACAATATCAAATGCCCATATGCTGGGTCCACGGGTCGGAACCTATATGGACCCGTTTATCAACCGGAGCCTAAATTGGGTTCCGGATGCGGACCCGTTTATGAATCAGAACCTAAAATAAGTTCCAGACCCAGTTTTTTGCGGGTCGGAACTTCCGGGTAATCGGAGAATAAGATACCCCGTTTGCAACCCTCCCTGGGAAGCATGGATGACAAGTCACGACCTGACGTGCCGGCTCAACTCTAATCTGACCCACTAATTGGTTGGGGTGGGCCCTTTTATCTCTAGGTTGGGTTTGTGTGATATCCTGATATTTAACCCAGAATTAATCCAACTAGGCGAAATGCATTATGTCCCGCCAATCCAACTGGTTAATTAAGTATTTGGGTTAACCATTTTGATTTCTTTGTTGTTAATTTTCATGTTGACATTTTCAACCCGGTTAACATGTGGGTCAGGCTTGGGATGACCCTATCCTATATCGTCCACAATGCTCCACCTAACCCTAATTTTATTCTGCTAAAAAAACTGACTACGGGGCCTCTTATTGGATCCAACTGATCAACCAGTCTGTATCTGGATCCAATTGGGTCACCAAATAACTAATCCATTGACTAATGTTAATATTTCACCAAAGGATATTATAAAACTAATTGCAACTACCAAAGTCTCAATCATTTTCTTATGGCTTGGAAATCTGAACAACTAATGACACCTTTCATTGCATGCAGGAGTATTAGTGTTTATTCGTGCAAGTAAACGTGGTGTGTTAATTTTACATACATTACATTGCTAGCTGAGACTCTGAGAGTATTGAGAATGATGAATGGAACTTGTGACGATGTAAGAATCCCAATATCAGAGGAACCTGAAAATCTGGGGTGGTTGTACAAGATAATAGATCAGGAGCCAGACCCACGAAAAACATCCAAGCCTCTTATTCAGAAGGTGGAACAAACACTACGCGGGATCAGCAGGAACAAAACATGCTTTGATCCCTCTGTGGTGTCATTTGGCCCTTACCACCACGGCAAAGATCATCTCAAGCCGATGGAGCGTTACAAGGAAGTCGCAGCTCTCTGGTTCATCAAGCTATCTGATAATCGGGTGAATGCAACTACTAGGGAGGAAGCGAAACAAGTCTATGATGAATTCGTTGCAAAGGTGCCAAGCGTGTCTTCTCTCAGAGACTGTTACACTGATAAGTTTGTCGATACAATCAACGATGAAAACTTCATGCGCATGATGTTTTTGGACGGTTGCTTCATGTTGTATTTCATCCGACTTTTTCTAGATCAGTCCAGTGATCCGTTGGAGATTAGCCATCTTACTCGACCACTTATTCTAAGGGACATGTTCTTGCTTGAGAATCAAATTCCATATTCAGTTCTCGTAGCTTTGACGAGCTTAAAGCCTAGCATTCCTGGGAGTAGAGATGATTGGGCAGCCAGTTTCTTTAAAACTGTCTTTCTCCCTCCACCTCCCTCCGTTGTATCATATTCCCTTTCAACGGTTTTATCGTCATTGTTTCTTATCTGTACAGTCTTGCCAGTATTGTATGTTATGGGTTCGATGGACCTAGTTATAGTTGCAGCTGGAACGGCCGTGCTATTTTTAGTTTCTTGGCATGCAAGGCGTTCGATCCGTTGTTGCTGGTGCTCAGCGGACTCAAGGTTTGAAGAAGTCACCGAGCCCCAGACCGAGCCCCTGCACCTCCTCGACCTTCTTCGATCCGAACTTACTGGAAAGGGTGTCGATCCGTCTGTCCATGGAACTCGTTATAGGAGCTACAATTTTCATCCGATCAGCGGGCTCAAAGAAGCAGGTATCCAGGTACGTGCAAGCAATTCCGAGTCATTGTCATTGAATAATATTAAACTCAAGAAGGGCTTGATTGATAGCTATCTCGAGCTTCCTCGGATAATAATTGATGATTCGACCAAGACTCGCTTGCTCAACCTTGCTGCCTATGAAAATTGCCCCGATGGTTCTTTGGGCAAGGCGATTACCTCCTACATATGCCTCTTAGATTCCCTAATTTATAATGCTGATGATGTGAGGGAGCTTCGAACCAGTAACATAATGCTTAACCGCCTAGGCAGCGATGAGGAGGTCATCAACCTCTTCAGGGAGTTAGCCACCAACTTATCTCCCGACTTCAAAGTTTACAGCAATGTCACCAATGGTATGGAACTACACTCTCAAAGATGTTTCAACCTTCCCAGGATGTGGATTGGTCAATTCATACGCATCCATTTCACTAGCCCATGGGCTGCAATCTCTTTAACTGCCGCAACTTCCGTCATATTCTTAACTCTGGTGCAGACCATTTATACTATCGCCAGTTACGACAAAATGTAAGTAGTTTCTCACCTCTCTTGTGGCTTGGAAATTGGAACTTTTATGTATTTGGTTCTCTTGCATGATAAGGAAATGTTGGGTTTGACTGATTTGTGATATTTGGGTAGTAAGGACTGCTGGATTCACCAACTACTTGTACTGATATTGGTATTGTATCTTTGACTTTCAGTTGAGGTCCTCTCTCTCATCAGTTATCACTTGAATGGTGATGATGGTTTATGCGTTTTTGATGGTTTTTATGTTTGTCATTACTCATTAGGTTATTGGGTTTGGTTTATACGTTTGTGGGGGAGTATTGTGCCTAAATAAAGCATTTTGGACATACATTGCTCTCATGATCTTCCTGGTTTTAACTTTCTTACCCATAAATATTACATATTGAGTTCGGATAATTTGGTCTATACCTTTGTGGGAGGCATATTGTACCTTGATAAAGCATTTTGGACTTCAACAAGAGGCGAGGGCCAGTATTTAAAATTTGGACAATCAGATGGGTCAGATGGCAACGACAATTAGTCGTCTGGAGGCTCAAAGTTCGGGGAAATTACCCTCTCAAACAGTGGTAAACCCAAGAGAACAGGCAAGTGCAATTGTTTTGAGAAGTGGTAAGGAGGTTGAAATTCCAGTAAAGGAAGCCCCTGCATCGCTGGAGCAAGAGAAGAAAACAGACGTGTTGCAGACAAAGAGATTCCAAAGGAAGATGACACACCTAAGGGTAAGTTTCCGCCTCTTTCTGACTATAAACCAGTACCTCCTTTTCCTCAGGCTTTAGCAGAATCTCGAAAAGATGGGCAAAATAAAGATTTATATGAGACTTTTATTTATTTATTTATTTTTTTTATAAAAAAAAAAAAAAAACGTCACCGCCTGCATCTCCTTGCTGACGTCATCTTTCTGCAATTTTTAATTTTTTTATTTTTTATTATTTTTTTAATTAAAAAAAAACAGAAAAATTAGAGTTTAATTTTTTATGCTTAAAATTTCTATTTTTAGCACTTTGATTGGCTTTCACGATCCAGGTTTTACATTTTTTACTTGACTCAATTTTGAGTTTAAGATTGCTTGTCAGCATTTATGCATTGCAGCAATAATTTTATAATTTTACTCTCCCTCATTTGATGATAATCTGAACCATACTTAACCTTGGATTGAATTTCGTGAAGAATTTGACTTAATAAATTTTAAACTTTTAGACTCTTAAATCAATGATTGTGATGAGATAATTGGCATGATTTTTGCCCAAAATCATATCCACAGTTAGATATTTCCACTATTCTATCATTTCATGATTGGCATACATCAAAGTGGGTCCTACAAGGAGCTTGTATTTTTTCCTTTCAGGCAAGCCGTGAGAAATACATTTCAGCTTTATGTACCCTCTCAAGGTAATTAACTTTTCTACCACCACGTGGGAACTGATCATCCAACCCTCTCAGCTTTATTTATCTTTTTATTGGTAATGAAACTCATAATAAAAGCAAAGGAACCGTACAAAAAACCAACACAAAGGGGGAATGTATCAAAGCCTTATACCAAACACACCCTCACATAATAAATATATATATATATATATATATACATAAAACAAAAGCCACAAGAAAATATCAAACTCTAAGAAGAGGAGGAGCCCTATCAACTCCTTGTTAGGTAGAGAGTCTGCTAGATCATTGACCGAATGGACAATATGCTTTGCAACAAGAAAGACAAGTGATTTGGTTACTGGAAAGCCAAAAAATACTTCTGTTTTCTCAAGCCATTTGTAGAGGATAAGTTTGGAAATGCATCAGTAACAGATGTACCTAACCTTATCTTCAGCAAAAAGCACAAAGGAGCCATTAATTTGATTTTGTTTATTCCATGTGGGGTCCTTAAACAGAGGATCATGAACATCAGATCATGCTCATATGGGGCCCCACCTTTGAGTGATTCTGTAAGTTTTCTTGTATGACTTATAAATGCTAGTTATAAATTGGATATCCCCGGATATGAAATTTGAAGTCAATCCAATGATTTTATCCCCTTGATGTGTGGCCCACACTCGATTCAATGCTTCAGTCCATTTAGATCGGTGTAAATCCCATGCAAAACATGACATATGGGGGGCCTTGTGGTTTGAATGGTCCATTCGGATTGATGATGTGGTAGGGTCCCACTAACTCTCTTGCAAGGTGTAGCAAAAGTTAATAATGATAGAGGTAGCATGAAATTTGATCTTGATTTCTCCTTATATGCTAATGCAAGTAACCATAATTTGTCTAACCTTTCCAAAGGCAGGATAACTCAATGACCGTGAACGATGATGCCTCGAAAACTTCAAAACCTTTTGTCACAACCCGAACCCGAAATTTAATTATCTCGAGTTAACCGGCGTCAAAACCATATTTACTCCCGTGAATTTTAACATGTAAAATTCACAAGGGATACAAATTTGCGGAATATAAACCAATATTTACATTGAGTTCAAAATTTATTTACATCATGTTCATGATAATCACTTGCATACCAAAATACTGCAAGGATCTCAAAAGTACCTATACATATACAAAAGTTTTCGTTTCAATATACAGGATTCACAACAAAATTCTTAACAACAAACACATATGTTGTCATTGCTTCCACTCCACTAATCCTCCTGGCGGAACCGGAGTGGTCTCCTCCGCTGCCGGTGCGGTCGCACCATCGGTAGGGGCAGCTGGGCCTGTAATGTCATCATAACACTGTGAATTTGACAATTCAGCAAAGTATAAACAGTATTTATGACTATACATGCTACTAGTAAAACAGTACAATGTTCAAGTAACAGTCAGTCAACAATCTTATAACAAGTCAATAAGGATATCATCCTTAACATTGGCAATTTGGCAACTAACATAAATAATCAAATCTAGTGCTATCTTCCTTAAAGGAAGAAGTACCATCTCCGTAACAAGGAGACTGGATCATCTTCTCAATAGAAGAATAATATGTGGGATTATCAGTGTCCGGGCCAGGAACTACTGACTTCACCACGGAGTTCCGGAACACTCCACAAGTGACTGCTGCAGACAGTATCAAAATCAGCTCAATGAGCTTGTAGAAATCAATATGTAGTGCCGCGCCAATTCACATGTAATTCAATTACAATGTTAATCTTTAAAGTTGATTAGTGAGCGGTTACGAGTTCACTAGTTTCATTTAATTCTAATGAATACCAACCAAACGGTAGATAGCTAGATCACCTAATGTGCACGTGTTATGTTTGATAGACATTACAGTTCTTATGGAAAATTGCACATTAAAGACCCGCACTTAACCATTACTGGCGGTATAAACCAATAGGCTTTATCTTATGACTTGCAGACCTAAAGTCTGAAAATACATCACGTTGATGTACTGTCGGCTCACTCATCGGTTGACCGTCGGTCGACCGAGGTGTGTTTATCGGCTGACCGATAGGTATCGGTCCACATGTCGGTTCGAAAATCAGAGGCAATTTCCTCTGTTTTAAGTGCTGTTGTCGGTTCGGTGTGTCGGCTGACCGATGGTATCGGTCAGGCCTCGGTTCAAAAACCAGAGACACACTCTTCTACAGATTTAACACTATCGGTCAACCCGTCGGTTAGCCGACGGCTAACCGACAGCGTCGGTTGACCGATGACACCCAGAGACAAGACATAGAATTCGTGTCCGAATTCTGGTCTGTCCCATTTCCTTTGTACCTAAGCTACACCTCTTGGAACCTCCTGTTCCCTTCACTATAGATCATTTAAACACAAGTTTCACTTCTCTTACATATTCCAAAAGGAAAATTAACATCAATGTAATCACATAAAGAATAGAAAGCTCACTTCACCAATTCAACATAATCATCACTGAAAGTCATAAAGAACTTAAAAGAACTAACATGCAGTAGCACTTGGGCATATAAACTTATTTATACTTGCCTGACTTGATGTCTACTACAGAGACCCCTTTTTGTTTTACTTGCAATTTGAGATAATAACCTCCCTGTAAACTTTCTTCCAAGAACCCAACAAGAATTCCTCTTGATTGTCTCCAATTTCTCCTTAGACAGAATTCCCCCAACTTGCAGATGGAAGAATGACAAAATGATAGAGAAAGCAGGTAGTAGTTCAGCTGATCTACACCATCTCCATTGACAAGATTAAAATGGGTTCAGCACACCGATTTGAAGACTTCACAACAAGGAAGATGAAAGAACGATGAAGGAAGAAGAAAAGACCATGAAGAAGGAAGAAGAATTCAGCTACAGCATACAGTGGTTGAGAAACAACGTGGCTCTTCCTATTTCAATTGCATGTTTTCAATCAGCCCAGCAATTGACACTTGGTTTCTCAATTTGAAAGAGAAACCCATTTGTTACAATATTTACATTTAAAGTCATATGAAGACCTCTTTGATTTATCATAGGTCAAATGCAAGTATGTGTATTATGAAAATTGTTATACTCATCGAGATACACACGATGACATCAAATTCAACCCAATTCGACTATTTTCACATAAATCGATATTTACGAAAAAGTCCTTACATTCACTAATTGGGGCTAAAACCAAGTTCATGTCTTCCAAATCATTCTCTTAAGCTTAATTTAGTCATCTACGACTAATTCGGCTCCTAGTGATTACTAATCTCACATAATTTCCTTAATCACATCTTAATCCATGATAATCACGATTAATTAAGGTTAATCGCGCTTAATTCGGGATGGGGTGTAACATTCCCCTAAACTTTTAGAATCATTCGGTCCTCCGAATGCAAATCAATCAGAATCAAAGTATATAAAAGAAAATTCAAAGACAAATGTAAAAATCACCTGTACAAAGAGCTCTGGATACTTCCGAGCCATTTGCTCTTCTAGTTCCCATGTGGCTTCGTCGGTTCCATGATGTGCCCAACGAACCTTGACCTATTTAATTGTTCTCGTACGGAGCACTTGCTCTTTGGTATCTATAATCTCTACTGGCTTCTCAACATATGTGGTGTCCGGACGAACTTGAATATCATCATA
Source organism: Litsea cubeba (assembly GCA_012931725.1). NCBI lineage: Eukaryota > Viridiplantae > Streptophyta > Magnoliopsida > Laurales > Lauraceae > Litsea > Litsea cubeba. Next base: position 10,259,926 of record CM022945.1, on the reverse strand, counting down.
CTTTATGATGTGAGAAGGATCAGCCACACATTTTCGAAGCATCGACACATGAAACACATTATGGATACCTGAAAGTACTGCTGGAAGGTCTAGGCGGTAAGCCACATTGCCAATTCTGCTCTTAATCTGAAATGGTCCGATAAATCTTGGTGAAAGTTTGCCCTTCTGACCAAATCGGATTGTCCCCTTCATAGGTGAAGCTTTTAAAAATACTTGATCACCAATAGCAAATTCAAGGTCACGTCGACGATTGTCAGCGTAGCTCTTTTGCCTTGATCGGGCTATCCTCAATCTTTCTTGTACTTTCTGTATCTTCTCTGCTGTTTCTGCAATCAATGTAGGACCATGGAAACTTCGAGTACCAACTTCTTCCCAGCTAACTGGAGTCCTACATCTTCTACCATATAAAGCTTCAAACGGTGCCATATCAATATTGGAATGATAACTGTTGTTGTACGCAAATTCGCACAACGCCAAGTGTTCATCCCATTCACCTCCAAAGTCCATAACGCTGGCACGAAGCAAATCCTCTAACGTCTGAATTGTTCGTTCAGATTGTCCATCAGTTTGAGGATGATATGCTGTACTAAACCGCAGTTTAGTGCCCATAGAATTCTGAAATGCTTGCCAAAATGTAGAAACAAACCGACTGTCTCGATCTGATACAATCGATACTGGCGTTCCATGCAGTCTGGTTATTTCTTTGACAAACAACTTCGACATTTCATTAAATCCCATATCCTTTCTAAATGGAAGGAAATGTGCAGACTTTGTCAGACGATCCACAATCACCCAAACGGTGTCATGATGTCTTCTAGTCATCGGCAAACCAGATACAAAGTCCATAGTTAAGTGTTCCCACTTCCATCTAGGAATATGTAAAGGATGCAGTAATCCAGGAGGCTTTTTGTGCTCAAACTTTACACGCTGACAGGTTAAACATGAAGACACATATCCAGCTATTTCTCGCTTCATGTTGTGCCACCAAAACCTGTCCTTGAGATTCCTGTACATTTTAGTGCTTCCTGGATGCATCGAATACCTAGTGTGATGTGCTTCAAACATCAATGCTTGTTTCAAATCTTCTTGTGCTGGCACACATAATCTGTTTCGAAAATAGAGAATACCATCAACCAACACGAAGTCTGGTCTAGCTGCAATAGTATCTCTTATTCGAATGAATTCAGGATCATCAAACTGTCTGTTCTTTATTTCTGTAATCAGCATAGGTTCAAAAACAGACATCTGTGCAATCAACCTTCGGTTATCTACTATCTCCATGTCTACATCCAGATCTCTGAATTCTTCAAGCAATTTCCATTCACCCACCATAGCTGCTAAGGTAGCTGATTTCCGACTCAAAGCGTCAGCTACTACATTTCCTTTTCCCGGCACATATGTGAATGGAAAATCATAGTCCTTAATCAACTCCAGCCAACGGCGTTGCCTCAAATTAATGTCCTTTTGTGTGAATAAATACTGGAGGCTTCTGTGATCACAGTGAACTTCAAATGTCTCTCCATAGAGATAATGCCTCCATTGCTTCAAAGCAAAGACAACTGCGGCAAGTTCCAAATCATGAGTGGCATAATTCTTTTCATGCTCTTTCAATTGGCGTGATCCATAAGCAATCACTTTGCCATTCTGCATTAGCACACAACCCAATCCTACACCAGAGGCATCCGAATAAACCACAAATCCTCCGCTTCCTGCGGGCAATGATAAGATTGGAGCTGATATCAATCTCTGCTTCAAATTCTGAAAACTTGACTCACATGCATCATTCCATATAAATGGAACATCCTTTCGAGTCAGTTTAGTTAATGGGGCTGCAATTTTGGAGAAGTCCTTGACAAATCTTCTATAATAACCAGCCAACCCCAAGAAACTCCGCACTTCTGGTACAGTCCTCGGACTTTGCCAATTAGTAATAGCTTCAATCTTTGCAGGATCGACAACTAATCCATCTCTCGTAATGATGTGACCCAGAAATGCCACTTGCTGTAACCAGAAATCACACTTCTCTAATTTTGCAAACAGCTGATTGTCTCTCAACAGTTGCAATGCTGTTCTCAAATGACAAACGTGTTCTTGCTCTGACTTTGAATATACCAGGATGTCATCAATGAAGATAACAACAAACTGGTCTAGATAAGCAGCAAATATTCTATTCATCAGAGCCATAAACACTGCAGGTGCATTCGTCAAGCCAAATGGCATGACAAGAAATTCATAATGTCCATATCGGGTCCTGAACGCAGTCTTCTGTATATCTTGATCTCGAACACGGATCTGATGATAACCAGATCGGAGATCAATCTTTGAAAAATATGCTGCACCTTGAAGTTGATCAAACAACTCATCGATTCGAGGCAATGGGTATTTATTCTTAATCGTCACTTGATTCAATTGCCTATAATCGATACACATACGCATAGAGCCATCCTTCTTCTTGACAAACAATACAGGCGCTCCCCAAGGCGAGACACTCGGTCTGATGAAGCCCTTGTCAAGCAAATCCTGTATTTGTTTCTTCAGTTCATGTAGTTCGGATGGAGCCATTCTATACGGTGCTCGAGAAATCGGTGCAGTACCTGGTACAAGTTCAATTGTAAAGTCTACTTCTCTTGTTGGAGGCAGACCTGGTACTTCTTTCGGAAAGACGTCTGGAAATTCACAGACGACAGGAATATCCTTCAATTCCTTCTCCGGCTTCTTTTCAGTGATGAAAGCAATGTAGCCTTCACAACCACTTTGCATTAATCGTTCAGCCTTTAACGCAGATATAAGTTTCGTATCAAATTTCTTCTGTGTTCCTTCAAATTGAACACTGGTATTGGCTTCATCTACTTTAAAAGTAATGATTTTGCGAAAACAGTCCAAACAGGCTCTGTACTTCGCAAGCCAATCCATGCCAAATATGACATCAAAGTCATTCATAGTCAATATAACTAAATCTGCTGGCATTAACACGTCACCAATTACCACACTACACTGAGGTACATATAACTCACACACTACCGTTTTCCCTAGTGGTGTAGTTACAGTGAAATCATAGGACAACTGTTTAATTTTGTGTTGCATATTACAAACAAAGGAAGGTGCAACGAATGAATGCGTAGAACCAGGGTCAAACAATGCATATGCTGGTCTACTATCAACATAAATAATACCTTCCACAACATTGGTTGCAGCTTCAGCTTGTTCTCTATTTGCAGCATAAACTTGTCCGGTAGCACGAGGCCTATTTTGCTGCTGCTGCTGCTGCTGCTGACGAGGCTGCTGCTGCCTCTGTTGTTGTTGTCCTTGACGTTGTTGCTGTGGAGCTCGATTGTTTCTCCTACCATTAGGACATTGAGCCATTTTATGCTCCATCGATCCACAAACCAAACACGCTCCGGTGTTTCTCCAACAAGCTTCAGTCTTATGAGTTTTCCCACATGTCTCACAGACTGGTTTCTGTTCAGAAGTTTTAGCAACATGCTTCTGCTTCTTACCCTTGGATTTATCTCCCTTTTTAAACCAGGGACTAGACTAGCATTTCTCTTTGGACCCTCATTGGATTCCATTTCTTCTCTATGCACTTCTTCTGCAACATATGCCTTATCGACAGCATCATCGAATAATTCAGGCATAGTACCTGCCAAGACCATCTTCTTGTAAGCGGGATTCAACCCATTCAGAAATCTCTTGACCTTCTTTTCCTCAGTATCAATCAGGTCCTTGGCATATTTGGACAGCTTAGTAAACAAATGAACATAAGCTGTCACAGTCATCTGTCCTTGCTTCAAGTGCAGGAACTCTGATTCTTTTCTTTGTCTCACATGATCAGGAACAAAATTCCTTTCGAATTGCTTCCTGAAAGTCTCCCAAAGTGTGGCTGCAGGCGTTGCAATAATTGCACCCTTAACACCCTTCCACCATTCTTGTGCTACATCCCGTAGCATTGAAGAAGCAAGTAACACTTTCTGTTTTGGGGTACAGACAATCGTTTCAAACACAACTTCAATGTGTTCCATCCATTCATCAGCTACTAAGGCATCTTTTTTACCTTGGAATTCAGTAGCTCCTCTCTTCCTAAACTGCTCATAAAGAACATTAGGATCTTTCTCTTTCGCCTGTACAACTACTTGAGTAGCCACTTGAGGCTGTGGGTTAACTGGCGGTACAGGTGGAGCTTGAATCTGAGCTTGCAGTTGTGCTTGCACTTGTAATAAAGCTGTAATCTGGGCTTGCATAGTCAACTGCGCTTCATGGCTTTTAGCCATCTGCTCACTATTTCTAGCTAGCAGTTCCATAAGTGCAGTGAATCTCGCATCACTATCATTAGGGGTAGGAGGCGTAGGCATAGGTCCTCCATCTCCACCGACACTCTGATCGGGATTGTCACCATTATTACCACCGCTTCCAGAACCAGATGCCATTCTGAAAAGCAGATACAGGAAGATAAGATATTTATATCTTTAACTTCCATGACACAATTTACGTGTGAACAGTATTCACATTGACAGTGAAACAATATCACATACAACGAATCAGTACATATCTTAAATCCAATATAGGATTTAATCCTCTATCTGTGTTACCGTTTTATGATTGTTACGAGTTATCTTTACTTAGATCGCTTATGCTCTGATACCATATAATAAATATGTCACAACCCGAACCCGAAATTTAATTATCTCGAGTTAACCGGCGTCAAAACCATATTTACTCCCGTGAATTTTAACATGTAAAATTCACAAGGGATACAAATTTGCGGAATATAAACCAATATTTATATTGAGTTCAAAATTTATTTACATCATGTTCATGATAATCACTTGCATACCAAAATACTGCAAGGATCTCAAAAGTACCTATACATATACAAAAGTTTTCGTTTCAATATACAGGATTCACAACAAAATTCTTAACAACAAACACATATGTTGTCATTGCTTCCACTCCACTAATCCTCCTGGCGGAACCGGAGTGGTCTCCTCCGCTGCCGGTGCGGTCGCACCATCGGTAGGGGCAGCTGGGCCTGTAATGTCATCATAACACTGTGAATTTGACAATTCAGCAAAGTATAAACAGTATTTATGACTATACATGCTACTAGTAAAACAGTACAATGTTCAAGTAACAGTCAGTCAACAATCTTATAACAAGTCAATAAGGATATCATCCTTAACATTGGCAATTTGGCAACTAACATAAATAATCAAATCTAGTGCTATCTTCCTTAAAGGAAGAAGTACCATCTCCGTAACAAGGAGACTGGATCATCTTCTCAATAGAAGAATAATATGTGGGATTATCAGTGTCCGGGCCAGGAACTACTGACTTCACCACGGAGTTCCGGAATACTCCACAAGTGACTGCTGCAGACAGTATCAAAATCAGCTCAATGAGCTTGTAGAAATCAATATGTAGTGCCGCGCCAATTCACATGTAATTCAATTACAATGTTAATCTTTAAAGTTGATTAGTGAGCGGTTACGAGTTCACTAGTTTCATTTAATTCTAATGAATACCAACCAAACGGTAGATAGCTAGATCACCTAATGTGCACGTGTTATGTTTGATAGACATTACAGTTCTTATGGAAAATTGCACATTAAAGACCCGCACTTAACCATTACTGGCGGTATAAACCAATAGGCTTTATCTTATGACTTGCAGACCTAAAGTCTGAAAATACATCACGTTGATGTACTGTCGGCTCACTCATCGGTTGACCGTCGGTCGACCGAGGTGTGTTTATCGGCTGACCGATAGGTATCGGTCCACATGTCGGTTCGAAAATCAGAGGCAATTTCCTCTGTTTTAAGTGCTGTTGTCGGTTCGGTGTGTCGGCTGACCGATGGTATCGGTCAGGCCTCGGTTCAAAAACCAGAGACACACTCTTCTACAGATTTAACACTATCGGTCAACCCGTCGGTTAGCCGACGGCTAACCGACAGCGTCGGTTGACCGATGACACCCAGAGACAAGACATAGAATTCGTGTCCGAATTCTGGTCTGTCCCATTTCCTTTGTACCTAAGCTACACCTCTTGGAACCTCCTGTTCCCTTCACTATAGATCATTTAAACACAAGTTTCACTTCTCTTACATATTCCAAAAGGAAAATTAACATCAATGTAATCACATAAAGAATAGAAAGCTCACTTCACCAATTCAACATAATCATCACTGAAAGTCATAAAGAACTTAAAAGAACTAACATGCAGTAGCACTTGGGCATATAAACTTATTTATACTTGCCTGACTTGATGTCTACTACAGAGACCCCTTTTTGTTTTACTTGCAATTTGAGATAATAACCTCCCTGTAAACTTTCTTCCAAGAACCCAACAAGAATTCCTCTTGATTGTCTCCAATTTCTCCTTAGACAGAATTCCCCCAACTTGCAGATGGAAGAATGACAAAATGATAGAGAAAGCAGGTAGTAGTTCAGCTGATCTACACCATCTCCATTGACAAGATTAAAATGGGTTCAGCACACCCATTTGAAGACTTCACAACAAGGAAGATGAAAGAACGATGAAGGAATAAGAAAAGACCATGAAGAAGGAAGAAGAATTCAGCTACAGCATACAATGGTTGAGAAACAACGTGGCTCTTCCTATTTCAATTGCATGTTTTCAATCAGCCCAGCAATTGACACTTGGTTTCTCAATTTGAAAGAGAAACCCATTTGTTACAATATTTACATTTAAAGTCATATGAAGACCTCTTTGATTTATCATAGGTCAAATGCAAGTATGTGTATTATGAAAATTGTTATACTCATCGAGATACACACGATGACATCAAATTCAACCCAATTCGACTATTTTCACATAAATCGATATTTACGAAAAAGTCCTTACATTCACTAATTGGGGCTAAAACCAAGTTCATGTCTTCCAAATCATTCTCTTAAGCTTAATTTAGTCATCTACGACTAATTCGGCTCCTAGTGATTACTAATCTCACATAATTTCCTTAATCACATCTTAATCCATGATAATCACGATTAATTAAGGTTAATCGCGCTTAATTCGGGATGGGGTGTAACACCTTTCTTCTCTTCCTTTCTAGCCATTCATTTTTTAGGGATCTGATCTACATCGTGGCCACTTAATTAACTTCATAGGTGTGATTTACTGGCTTTGTGGTTGCTTGGAAGATTTGTAGACTAGGCCTTCTATCAATAGTTGATATATATATGGGACTAGTGTCCGGGGTGGTTTAGGTTAATTTGCATTGATTGCTAGGTGGGCCCATCAATAGCCACAAACAAAAAGAATGCTAGCAAACCCGCCCTAATAGGAGAGGGACGACACTAAAAAAATCTATATCCTACCACCTTCTCTGGGCCTTCTTAGACATGCAAAAATAAATAAATTGTATTTACACTTGGAGCTTGTTATAAACGAGTTGGATTATCTGGTAGCTATTGCCTTTCATCATTTTGGTAGCCCTGGTATTTTTTTATTTTTTTGAGAAATAGCTCTGGTACTATTATTATATATGTTGTGACTTGTGATATTGATTTTTTTTTTTGATACCCTAGCTAATGGAGCTGAAATCCAAGAGAGAGCCCGCATACACATGAGAAAATAGCCTACTCAGTTGAGAAGAAAGCCTGTACGAGTGAAAAAGTGTAACATATCCGAGTTCGAATCCCGACTAACCATATAAGAGCCAACGCTCGATTTCCATTCTTGTGATATTGATTTGAAATGAACTTAATCCTGTGGTTTAAAAGGGGATCCTGAGAGGTGAAATGTTGTTGAGGGCACTGTGGGTATGAAACAGTTCTATAATTAGCCCAATATATAAAGATAAGACATGCCCCTTGAAATGAACTTAATCATGTGGTTTAGACTCAGTTTTTTCTTTTTCCATTAATAAAAAGTCGTGAAATTTGTGGGCCATTGATCAAGACATTAGAGGTATGAAATTGACCCATTTTTTATATCTAAGTGCACCATAAGTGGATCTTTCCATCCCACCCATGTCCATGATCTATAGGGCTCCAACTAGGCCCCCATCAGCCGGTGTGTGCAGTAATATGGTGAAAGGTGAATGCGACGTAGGAACATTTTCCTTGTTTGAGTATATCCTCAAATATATGAATGCATTTTTAATTCGGGCTTGGATCCCAGTGAGAATTTGGGCCGGGAAGGGATGGGAATTGGGATCATATATGGGTGTCATAACTGACTTGAAAATCTGATCCCACTGTGATCGATATATTTATTATATATGCAATGTTATATAAGTATTTGGAACTCAATTCGAGTCTCTGTCCAGCCCTTAATTTTGATCAGGTCCATGTCTCTGTTGAGAACCTGAACTGACTGAATCAAGAATGAAGACAATGTCCAATATGTGGAGGCTTTTATAAAAGGAGGAAAGGAGGATCAGTTGGGATTGTTACAAGTGACCAACTTCTCATCTTTTAAATAATACATGTATGAACTAAAGTCAATTGCAACCTCACATGCTTCGACCGGTAAATAGTAAACAATGCAGTGCCAACTGCCAACAAATCATACAGTTGAACAACGTTGTTAGAGGGTACGTGCGCAAAGACCTTTTCTCCTCTCTTTCCTTGTTTTTTTTATGAAGATGAAGACGCCCGGTATCTTCCCATGGCCAATGAGGACAATGACCGGGAACAATGATGCCTCGAAAACTTCCAAAAACTTTTTCGTATTCCATGGATCGATATCCATCTCCTGGTCTAGAACTTCCATGCTTTGTACGTGATAAAGCAGTGACAGACATTTAAGCAAGAAATAAGGTCTTAAATTTAAGGTTCAACTCAATGCCTTGGATTTAACATTCAACAAGGCCCAAGTTGCGAGGAATGATTGATGAGACTGCCACATGGCTTGTCGTTGGATGGACCTTTTGCAGATTGGCACATAAATTGCTTAAGCAAAGAGAGAACTTGGAGACAAAATTTTTCTTTTTTCTCAGGCCAGTGTTGCAGTGGATAAATTTTGTAAATATATCAGTAACAGTAATAGATGTTGCTTAATTTATCTTCAGCAAAAATCACAAAGGAGCATTTACTCTTGTTTTTTCCATGTGTGGTCCCTAAACAGAGGATCATGAACATCAGATCATGCTAATGGTGCCCCCACCTTTGAGTGATTCTGTACATGCAATTCTAATTTTTACTGAAGAATGGAAACTCATAAATTGGATGTTTATAAACTTGGAATAGTATTTGAAGTTTCTGCAAACTAGCACTTAAAAAAGAAATTGCCCGGTGATATTGTCGTTGGCATGTATAAATTATAATTTCTATCATTTTTACAATAGATCTAACGAAGTGCAAACCTATTGACGGATTCGGATGGAGAAACATAACTCATGTAGCCGAACACAGCATGGTTGGGATACGGCGTTGTCGATAAATATATAACAGTATTTGTTATTATTATTAAAGTGCCCCTGTTTTTCCTTCTCAAATTTTTGGAGATTTGAAGGTTTTATATCCCTTCCTTATCCACTGCCCTTGCAAAAGCTCTAAAATTGCTACACTCATTCTATTGTGGAAAACCCTCAGTAGCGGATATATATATATATATATATGGAAAATATTCATGTGCATTCACCCTCACCATGTTAACATAGTAAGAGATAGTATGGTTGACTTCATAACACATCCGAACCATCCACACACATGGAACCCTCTTAAGTACACTAGACCCATTGAATTTCCACCTATCAAAATGGATTGGACTGTTGGATCAAATGTCAAATTTTTTCCTTTAATAAAAAGTCATTAAATTTATGGGCCATGGATGAAGGGATTAGAGGAATGAGATTGACCCCAAATTTGATATATGGTCTCATCCAATGTGTCTCTCCTCATCCCCCACAAGTCCCATTATCAATGGGTCCTTAGGTGGACCCTATTAAGTTTGTCCATCACCGTATGGTGAGGGAATGATGCACATGAATACGCCTATATATATATATATATATATATATGGGAGATGCTTTCACCTTACTATGAGAGATGGGGGCCCTCACATTCATATCCAATGCCAACAACTCAAATGTAAGAGTCCCCACCCCTATCTCTTATATAAGGTGAGAGATATATCTTATAAGAGCATCTCACCCCCCCTCTCTCTGTGTATGTATATATCCGTATCTCATTCTTCCCTCTCTCTTTTTTCTAAACCTCGCCTTCTCTAACAACACTCTCTTTGCGATCTCTCCTCCCACTCCCACTCGTCTTGCAGTGGAGTTTTGGAGGTTTTTTTTCCCCACCGTATATTAGGTAGATTTTTTTGGGCATTCACCTTTGCATGGAACAATTAGTGAGAACTAGCATGTGGATCGCCCACTTATGCACTGATCCAAAGTCTAAGCCTCCACCACCCATGTCACTGAATCCTATGAGTTTGCACCAATTTGAATTGATCGGACTATTGGATCGAGGGTCAATTTTATATATAGGATAAAAGGGGTTGGGGCTCAAATTTGATTTGTGGTCACGACACTCATGGATCTTTCCATCACTTGTCCCATGAACTTTGGGGCTCTAGGGGCCTGTTTGTTTAGAAGAATTATGAGGATTCTTATTTGGAAGAATTCTGAGAATTTTAAATACTGTCCCTTAAAGAAGAATTCCAAATGCCCAACCCTAGTCCTCTAGCATTTGGAATGCTATAATTCAATGAATTCATAAGGCAAAAGTGTATTTTCATGTGGTTTAGAATTCTTGCAACAAATAGAGCATTTGGAGTGGATGGGGGGACAAGATATTACATCATCATGTCATAAATTTCCAACAATTCTACTTCCTTGTTAGGAATGCTTTGAACCAAATAGACCCTAGGTGGGCCCCATCCAGACTACCTTGCACTGTTAGCCGTGTATTCACTTCCCACAGGAAAAAAATAGGCCCTTTCTATCTATAATTTTTGGTTTGGTGAAAATGAAAGTGGAGAATTCACTCCAAGGTAGGCCTATCAATTTGGCCATGAGACAATGGCGGCCCAGGCTGGCCCTCAAAAGGCCCTTAAAATGAGGGCTTTTGTTTCTAAGTAAAAGCCCAAGGGCCGGGCTTGAACAGATTCCTTTAGGTCCTAAAATTTGAGGCCTCGGGCTTGGACAGTACTAACCCAGCCCGACCATGGCCCTAACCCTCCTACTTTTGTGTGTGTATGTTATTATCTATTGCAGGATGCATGTGAGGCACATGAGAGCTTTATATGAAAGATGCCATCGTTTTTAAATATCCAATTTATATTTTGTGAAATGTGATGACTACAATAACTAGAGATCGGCGGACCAAGGACTTAAACCAAGTTAAATGCATTAAGGATGAGGATGAAAAGTATTAGTAAAGGAGGAGGAGATAAAGGAGCGTTGGAAGAGCTACTTCTACAAGTTATTTAACGAAAGCAGTAGTAGTGACATACAATTGGGGCAGCTTACCATTTCTAGAGAAGAAGCGAATCATATGTTCTATAGAATCAGTAGGGAAGAAGTTAAAGAAGTATTGAAAAGAATGAAGAATGGGAAAGCGGTTGGGCCAGATGGTATCCCTATTGAGGTATGGAGGTGCTTGGGGGAGGATGGTATTAGTTGGTTGACAAAGCTTTTTAATGTAGTGCTAAAGAGCAAGAAGATGCTTAATGCATGGAGGAAAAGTATTCTTATACCCATATACAAGAACAAAGGAGATATTCAGAACTGTGCGAACTACCGCGGGATTAAATTGATGAGCCATACGATGAAATTATGGGAGAGAGTTATTGAGAGAAGACTAAGAAGAACAACAAATATTTCAGAGAATCAATTTGGTTTCATGCCTGGGAGATCAACCATGGAGGCTATCTTTCTCCTGAGGAGGTTAATGGAACAGTATAGAGAAGGTAAGAGAGATTTACATATGGTGTTCATTGACTTGGAGAAGGCTTATGACCGGGTTCCTAGGGAGATTCTTTGGAAAGTTTTGGAAAAGAAAAGAGTTTGTGTCGCTTATATTGAGGCGATAAAGGATATGTATGATAGAGTCGTGACATCTATAAGGACGACTGGCGGCGAAACTAAGGAGTTTCTTATCACGATTGGTCTACACCAAGGCTCAGCGTTAAGCCCGTACTTGTTTGCCCTAGTTATGGATGAGATTACAAGACATATCCAGGATGAGGTGCCGTGGTGTATGTTATTTGCAGATGACATTGTTTTAGTGGATGAGACGAGAGAAGGAGTGAATGCTAAACTTGAATTGTGGCGGAAAACATTAGAGACAAAAGGGTTTAGGCTAAGTCGATGCAAAACGGAATATATGGAATGCAAGTTTAGTCAAAGTAGGACACCTGGTAACATAGAAGTAAGTTTGGGCACACAAAAGATAGTAGAAAAAGAAAACTTTAGGTACCTTGGATCTATGGTGCAACAGGATGGAGGGATTGATACTGATGTAAGTCACAGGATTCAAGCCGGGTGGACCAAATGGAGGAGTGCTTCGGGGGTCTTGTGTGATCGGAAAGTCCCCCTCAAGGTTAAAGGAAAGTATTATAAGGTGGCGGTACGGCCAGCGTTGTTATATGGATCAGAGTGTTGGGCAGTAAAGCATAATCATGTCAAGAAGATGGAAGTTGCGGAGATGAGAATGCTAAGATGGATGTGCGGGATCACAAGGAGAGATAGGATTAGGAATGAGGAAAGGGGCATAGTAGGAATAGCACCGATTGGAGATAAAATGAGAGAAAATCGACTGAGATGGTTCGGCCATGTTAGAAGGCGTCCAACAGAGGCACCTGTTTAAAAGGTGTGAAAGCATGGAGTTTGCCAAGAGTAGGAGAGGGAGAGGGAGACCCAAGAGAAGTTGGAAAGAAACTATTAAACATGATCTTGCCTACATGGATCTAACGGAGGACATGGCCCTAAACAGATTTGATTGGCGTCGTCAAATCCATATAGCCGACCCCACCTAGTGGGAAAAGGCTTGGTTTGGTTTGGTTTGGTTTGGTTTGATGACTGCAATAACATTTATTTGCACTCCAAAGCACATTTTTCATAGCTAGGGCGAGTCCCTTAATTTGATATGACAAGATTGTCATCTGCACATTTTGCAAGGTTTCATAACACTATCTTGAGCCACTACTTAGCTATAAGTAAAGTTTCAAGATATTTATTGCGAAGGTAAGCCCCGTTGAGGGCGATTAGAAGCTTAATAGATGACCTGAAGGATGGAAGACATCCACCATAGAATGAGTCATCATCTTCTTTTCTTAGGGCCCGTTTGGTAATTTTTCTATTGTGCCTGAATTAGTCCCTCTTGAGCTCCAAATGATAATCAAGAAGGATCTTCTAGGCTTTCTTATACAAACCCCAAATATCATGCATAGTTATTTTCTATGCAATGTGAGCTTTCCTATAAGATACTAAAGCACCAAAAATAATGTTGCCAGAGGATGAGTTGTTCCATTCAAATGGCCTTGAGCATTTGTGTTCCTTATTGTATGCCTTAACTTAAACTTGGGGTCCAGCCTCCACCGTAAAATTGTTGATGCGGACACGGACAAACTCACATCTATATGCCTTTATTGGTTTCAAAACGAATTAAGTTGATGTGCATCACAATTCTAGCTAATGTACTTTTGAACATATCATGACTCTAAAACGCCCTGCCATTCTGCATCTCACATGCCGATCCTTCCGGTGGTGAAATGCCTATCAAATCTTTGATTACCTGCTGAGTGTCAATAACATTGGTCTTTTTCCGAGAAAAAAAAAAAAGATCGATCGATGCGATGGTTATCTTCAACTCCTCCCAAACGACTAAGACCTTGTATCTTGTTTGAAAGAATAGCCTTATCATAACAAACCCTCACTAAAATGCCAATCAAATCTTTTGCGGCTTGCTGATTGTCGCCAATGGTGATATATTTAAACAAATTGGAACCTTCATTGTCATAAAGCCAGTACATGCCATAAAGAATCAATCCATAAGCTGATCCCTAGTGAAACAAAGCCACTGCCTTATATCATTGACCCATCACCTCTTTTATAACTTCTTGTTGGAACCCATATTACCTCTAATGCATAGGAAAACAATTCCATGCAAACAAACGGGTCCTAAGAAGATGCTGGAATTTCTGAATGAGGCCCAATGACCACATGACCAATAATGTGTCGAGCCCACTTATGTAAGAGGCATATATATGTGTCAAGGAACTCATTTAGATTAAGTCTCTTTCATGAGATCTTTGAATTTGAGAAGGTTATTGAAAAATTATGACTCATGTTGCTAAAAGAAGAGGGACCTGATAAAGCCTTAATTAAAGTAAAAATCCATGACGGGAAGGGAATATGTTAGAATAACATCTATATAAAGGTTTTAGGAGTTGCATCTCTTTACTATGCAATTAAAGAGATTTGCCCCATCGAGAATCATGCTTGAGTAGTAAAAGAGTGTTATAAATTCCTAAACATAAAGACGTTTCACTAAGTGCCGATGGATTTAGGTACGTGTTTGATATTGTGTTTTTCAGTTATTATCCGTTCAAAATTATTACGCAGTTAAACTAAGTTTTAACATGTGGTATCAGAGCTCACATGGTTTAACTATCAGATTTGAATGGCCAATTAATTTATACTTTAATTGTTTCATGCATAGTAGTTTTATGCGAAAATAATATATAATTTATAATTAATTTATGCATATTAAACAAGTCAGATGGCATTTCTAAACGTATCATGTTCTGGTGTGACTTGGAGAGATTCTAAGTTAGAGAATAAACTCGGATGTCTAGCTGTGAGGTGGATAGCTCAGATGGACCTGTAAATCGGCCCATTGCCATTGCCATCGCCATCTTAACCAATCAATGCTTGGATAAATCTCTGCATGGTACCGTCCATGAATGTTATGTCAACATGACACTTGGTGAGAGCCATGACACTATGTGCCTTGAAAGAACGTGGGATAGCTCAAGTGAGAAATTCACCAGTGGAGGACAAAAGAGTAGGCAGCACATGGAAGACATCTGGATTGAACCCTATGAGTAAGCGTAGAGATTATTAGTACCCGTGTTTTATCAGAATTTCAAGAATTCATGTACGGGAGAATTTAAAATTCTTCAAAGTTGTTCCCTTATGGGTGAAATTCTAAATTTTTTTTTTTATGGAGATTCTTAAATTCCAACAAATGATATAAAGTGTGGAATTTCAAGAATTCCAAAAAAATTTTGGGTGGCTGGAATTTGAAATTCTAATGAAAGAAACACGACATTTCAAATGTCAGGGGACAAGATATCACGTAATGTCAAAAAAAAAACCCAACCTCTCAAATTCTAGTCATAAATTCCGGTAAAAAAAAGGCCTAGATAATGATTCCGTCTCATATAATTTATATGGAAAAAAAAAGGGGGCAAAGTCTTAAGGTAACTTAATTAATAACAGTAGGTCTAAATAATACTAATCAAAATATATGGCTCTTAGTTGGGCCATGAGACCCAGAATAGAGGTTGATCAAGATCTTCGGTTGATTTTTCAAAATGACAGTAAATATATATAAGATATTAATAATAAATAAATTCGCAAGCTTTTAGGTAGTGTCATGAGACCCATCACAGCGTCTGATCAGGATCCTCTAACCAAACGCCTTAGATCAATCGAATGGGTCATGGGGACTCTTTATTTTGTTGTAATTATTTAAGCAATTCGATTTATTATCATGTTTGGTTATGCAATTCGTTTTATTTTATTATCATGTTTATGCAATTCGTTTTACTGTAATTGTTTGGGATTCTAATTTATAGTGATTCAAAAATCAGAACATGGAGTGGGCCACACAACCAGTCCCCTACCCAAGCCACAGCTCTAGATGGTCACACTCACATCTAACATTTATTTATTTTTGGGAAATTTCAAAACAGGACCTAAATTTTTTTTAGATTTCAAAACAGGACAAAATAAGAATGCGATTTTAAAAGAGGACTTACGTTTTCCAAAAATATTTCAATTGAGGACATCAAGTAATTTTGAGCAGTTTATTCCCTCATAGTTTCCTAAAACCCCAAAAATGCCCTTTAGGTAAAAAGGAAAATAGTGAACGGTCCTTCATTTCCCATTCCCTTCTCCTTAGCTCCTTCTCCATTCTCCATTCCATTCTTCTCCATTCTCCATTCCATTCTTCTCCATTCCTTCTCCATGCGACAGATTCCTCGTCTGCCAGAAAGGCGCAAGTGCGCAACTCATCAGTTCATATGCTATAGAAAAGTTGAGAACATGGCTGCTACAAAATTGACTCTGAAATGGTGAACTATTAGAATAATCGATCGTGATCCATCTACGGCTAGTATCCGCCCTTGTACAGTTGTACTCACTTTTTTATGATTTCAGATGGCAAAAAAGGAAATAGTGAAAGCAGAGGAAGAAAAAGCAGTAGGGCATGTGGAGGAGGCAGGGGAAGTTGGATTGACGGTGAAGAAGACAGAAACAATGCAGGAGCAAGAATTCCAGAAGCAGATGGTGAAGGAGAGAGTTTTTGACCTGCAAGTCGATGCAGAGAAACCCGATAAAGATGGCGACAAGTTGCAAGTTCGAAAGCAGGCAACTAAAGCAATAAAAAAATGAACGGGTGTGGAATCACTTTAGATTTCTTCTGCTGTTTTGTATTTGTCTCTCTTCTTCTGTCGAGTAGTTTCATTCTCGTCAGTAGGTATATGGGTCAAATTCCACCACAATTACCAGCAGTTTCTATGGATGGGGGCGCTGGATCTGCGACTGCAATGCAAGTATTTCTCTCTCTCTTTTATTTCTCAGCTTGGAGAATTGAAGCAGAGCTTTGTCTAGGTTTCCAACTAATGCTATTTTCGGTCTGGGTCCCGGATATTGCAGCAACCCAATTTCCTCCTGCCGTCGCACAGCCCCAGACGATGTGCTACTCACTTCTACATTGCACAGAACATCAATTATCAAAGGCAGGTTGCACGGATGAATCCTTTCTAGCCTGCCCCAGCTGGTTTTGCAGTAGCACAGTGTGGAACCATGCCGTGCAATCTCAACGTCCTCCCCGCCGCTGAATCAACAATTCTTAGCAATTCATCGCAAGGCAGCTTCAGTGGGAGGAGTCTCTCCTCGCAAGACAAGGCCTCTGGTGATCACGCTTTGAATGATAAAAATGCCGCAGTGATGTTCATGGATACTTCTCAGAGGAAGCAACTCATGCTACAGCAAGCGCCCCAGCCACCCTCTGCAAATAACATGTTGGGAAATGAAAGACCGTTTCTTTTTAACTTAAGCCCTAAAGGGCATTTTCGGGGTTTTGGAAAAAAATGAGGGAATAAACTGCTCAAATTCACCTGATGTCCTCAATTGAAATATTTTTGGAAAGCTTAAGTCCTGTTTTGAAATCACATTCTTATTTTGTCCTGTTTTGAAATTTGAAAAAAACTTAGGCCCTATTTTGAAATTTTCCCTTTATTTCTCCATAAACGTCCGAGTGTCTGACACATAAGACCCCTCCAGTAGGCAGAGCTTTTAATCCTCCAGATCCTTTGATTTTCCTTCCTCTGCACGGAAAGCCTTGCAAGGCCACCGCGCTACTTTTATTCCACTGAGTCCTATTTATTCTTTCCTTCACCGAAAAAGTGATGCAGAAGAGCACGCAAACCTCTGCCCGCAAGCCACATCTATTTTTGAAAGGGAATGTTTTTTGGGTACACCTAAATTCATCCATAACTCACTCTTTTATCAAATTAGATAATTTTATCTACACATTTTTAGTATGGTCCGTACATCTGCAGAGCCAAAAGTCATTTTTTCACTTATGATATCACAAATTTATTTTGTGATATCACAATTTATTCACTTGTGATATCGCAATTTATATTGTGAAATCGCATAAAGTTTTACGTTAAAAAGTCAACTAATGCATCTCTGTTTATAATTTCACTCCGTTCTGTGTCTTTCGTCTTTTGCTTGGGTTCGTTATTTCATTTCTTTTCAAGTGAATCCCTTCTTGTTCCATATATAGCATTGAGTCTCCTGCCATAACTTTCTCCGCTACCATTGCCGAATCCATAAGCAGTATTCATTCCATGTTTCCCACCCTGAATGTATCTCCTTCTTATTTATTGTGTCATTATTTTTTTTCTTCTTTTGTGTCTTTTGAAGGTAGTTAAGGGTACCAAGGAATCTCACATGTAGAAATATTTGAAACATTTTGTATAAATATTAGTAATGACCTTATGGGGGACTTGTAGAGCCTCACTTTTTTTATGAACATCCACTTTGAAAATGTGGGCATTTAGCCTTATATTTTCTGACAGTCTACCAAATTTCAATTATGTTTGAACATACAATTGTTGATATATTAAAAAAATTATGTTGTTCTCATATCATGATTAATTACCATTTCAAGTTTTGGATTGGACGTCCAGTTGTAAAAAAATAATGTGTGATGTCTTATTGATCCCGCCCTGTGGTGGGTCCCAGAACAAACTCGCTAAAAGAGAGAGGGAAGAAGGATTATCAAGTTCTACCAGGGGCGACTGCAACAACACCAAGCTCAGGAATGCCCAGATTGTGAAACAATTGAGGCCAAAATCCCTCGTCGATGGAGGCAATGGAGACCATGCTGATTCTTCGATGTCGAATGGGTGCTGAGGGCCTTGCGTATTTGCAAAGAGGTTGGCGAGAGAGGAGAGAGTGAAATCGGCCGAGGGAGCGAGTTATAGTAGGTGAAAATGAGGAAAAGTCGAAGTAGGGAGGGATAAAAGGATGAAAATGATTTTTCGAGTTGTAATACCACAATATAAATTGCGATATCACAAAATTTGTTGTGATATTGCAAAAGAAAATGTGACTTTTGGCTGTGCAGATGTACGAACGGTACGAAGAATGTGCAGGTAAATTTGTCTAGTTTGGTAACAAGGAGAGTTATCAATGAATTTTTGAAAAAGAAAAAATCTCTTTTGAAAAAGAAAGTGTTTTTTCACATGCAATCACGTAAGGTTGCATATTGTAAAATTATGAACCAGCCGTGGCCCTTTTTTTGCTTGCAAGTCTTTCCAAGAACAGAAAAGAAAGGACCGTTGCCATGTGACTGTCTTTTCCTCTCTGCTATAGTCCCATGGTAAAAAAGAGGGACCGTGTGTTTGCAAGAATTTTAAGAGGTACCAAGCTGACAACTCGCCGGAGTCAAGTTTCTTCAAGCCAGGGAGAGCTGATGCAGGTCAGACTACTGGGCCTCACTTGAAAGTCTATTCAGGAAGGCCCAAAGCCCACAAGACCCATCAATTACTAACACTCTCTATTTGTATTTAGGAAAGATTCTTTTAACAAAAGATTATGTTATTACGGCATATTCTTGAATAATCTAATATGACGGTTTTTGGAATAAAGTGAGATATTATAAGTTACTTTTATGTTATCCAAACAACTCCTTTTTAAGGTGGATAGAATATTATATTTTAAACTAGTAGATAATATAATAAAATCTTTTGAAATATCTCACTTCCAAACACCCCTAAAAGAATATGAGAAAAATGAATACTAGATCATCACTTTTCAATTAAATAAGAACGCTACATATTTTTACCCAAACTCATTAATTTATACAGATGTATTTTCAGCACACAAATGCAATAATATAAGTTTGAATGTTTTCATTGACTTAAACTCCATATCTCTGTATAATAATTCATTTTTCTTATCTCACAGCCCATATTAAACGCACTTTAGTCCTAAAATGGTGTTATTATTGATATGGAAAAATATTCAAACTTTGGGAAGGGAGAGAAAAAGGTCATATTTAGAAGTAAGCTACAAGAAGAAAAAAAAAAACCTCTAAGAATGAGATTAAGTCGTCTAATAGTCACGTCAAAAAACCCAAACCAAAAAAAAACTGTTACAAAGAATAATTTAAGGAATGAGATTAATTAACTTAATTATGAGCTGCAACAAAGCTTGATTCATATTGACGGACCAAACAATGAAGATTCTATGCATGTTATAAATGACTTTTCATAAGTAGTCTTTTAATTTAAAGAGTAAAACTTAGTACAAGCCGATAATCACAAATTAAGGTGCTCTCCTTAATACAAGGGGCCGGCAGCCGGCAGCCGGCAGCCGGCAGCCGGCTCCAGTGCAGCGCGCTGTAGCTTAATAAGATGCGCATCTTCTCGTTGTTGCATGCCAATCCACACCGATTTCCAGCCTATTTATGAAAGGCATCTTTGCAAAATCTCTATCAGTATCTCGTCATTCCTCCCTTTTTTCTTTTTCTGAACGTCGCCTTCTCTCACATCACTCTCTTTGCGATCACTCGTCTCACAGTGGAGTTTTGGAGGTATCTATTCCCCCACTGTATGTTGTTAGGCATATTCCCCACTGTATGTTGCATGGGGCGAATAGTGAGAAGTAGCATGTGGAGCCCACTTCTGCACTGATCCAAAGTCCAAACCTCCACCACCCATGTCACTGAATCCTATGAGTTTTCACCCATTTGAATTGATAGGACTATCGGATGGAGAGTGAATTATATATATAGGATAAAGGGGGTTGGGGCTCAAATTTGATATGTGGCCACCACATACATGGATCTTTCCATCACCTGGTCCGATGGGCTGTGGGGTCTAGGTTGCCCCCATCCAAGCTACCTTGTACGCGCGGTAAGCCGTGCATTCACTTCACACAAGAAAAAAGGCCCTTTATATCTATAATTTTTGGCTTGGTGAAAATGAAAGTGGAGGATTCACTCAAAGCTAGGCCTATCAATTCGGCCCTAAGACAAGGGGGTACGCAGCCTGGCCCTTAGAAAGCCCTTAAAATGAGGGAATCTTTTTCTAAGCAAAAGTTCGAGGGCCGGTCATTGACATGTTTTTGCAAGCCCTGAAATTTGAGGCCCCGGCCATGGATACTACAAGCCCGGCCCGACATTGGCCCCTACTTTTGAGTGTGTATGTGATACACTAAGAAGCCTGTATAAAAGGGGGATGTGAAGGAAATTTCATGCCCCTATACCCTTTACAAAATGCCCTAAAAACTCATACACATACATACTTTGTTCATTTCATCTCTATTTAATTATTTAAGTTATCTCGTATACTTAAAACATATGCAATAAGTGTTCCAATCCCTTCTAGCTTTATTGCTCCTTATTTAAGACTTTTATATTATCTTTATATATTCTTGCTAGCGCAAAACGGGTGTACACTTGTTAATAAGGATACATGTTTTCCTCCTATAAAGTGACTTAGGGATGCCAACCGATATATAAAGGTAATTTATATGTGCATGGAACTTCAAGGAAAAGTGGTGATACAAATATCCTTCTAATTAGATAATTATAACTCCCAATTTTTTAAAGTCTATACTAATAGCGATTTTTCTAGCTAGTGCATTTATTTTTGTAACTGAAATCCAATAATACTTAATAGATGGATCATTGTTGAATTGAAGATAATGTCAATTCATAAAAGGCAAGTGCATGAAAATGTTTAAAATCTCTCAAAGATAAGATTCTATTGAAATGATTTGGTTTGTGGAAATCCCCACAATAGGTGTAGGATAGAGTAGGCTCTTTAACTATTTTATTTCTTTGACAAAATAAATGAAACCGTACATTTAGAACCCAAGTCACCAAAGCACGTGTGATCTTGTGTGATAAAAGAATATTTTTGGAGAATCAACTTCTATTCTTTAAATGTTCTCTTAGTGGTCCCTTTACAATAGAGGTTAGACAAAATAATGCTTGGTGATACTCGGTACTTTGCAAAAGTGTTAGAATAAATAAATAACATTTTCTAGTTTTGAGGCCCTAAGCCTACCCTAACCTTCAAGGGTAGGGTAACAGCGTAGGTAATGCAAGCCCTCTAAGGACTTTGGCTTGCCCAGGCCCGGGCCCGGCCCACATATATTAATTAAGGGTAGGGTAAGTAAGGACAACTATGACCAGACCCTTTGACAGCCCTATTCCCAGGGCTTTGGACCCCGGGCTCGGCCTGCATATCTTGAGGTAGGGCCCAATCTATCTTTTTGACATCCCTAAATTCCCATATGATCTTATGTGGACCATTGAGGCGGAGCCTGGAAAATGTGGCCACATGTCGTTCCCCCTCAATCATCGCAAGGTTTCAGGAATCTATGAGATCCAGGGGAATTACTACTCATGAACAAATGGGCCCAATCTCAATGAACTACTAGGGTTGAGCCACCTGAGCCTAATAAAGCACTGATCCAAGTTTAGGAACCAATCTTTCTCTCTCTCCCTCTCTCTAAATATATATATATAGCATGGCTCTCTTAAGCTGCACCTTATGTTATCGTAAGCTGTGTTGGCCCCACAAATTAAAGTTGACTATTTCTATTTTGGCGGAACTAAAAAATTCATTTTTGATTGAATTTATCTTGATTTTGGAGACAATGACTTGAGGCGGTTTACGATATAGATGATTTTGCACACGATTTCAACTTATGATAACATAACTGCAGCTTAGGAAAGAGGGATATATATATAGGGAGATGCTGCTATGAGAGTGTTGGAAGATGGCTTTGATACCATGGGCAATGGAAGATACACACTAGCTACGGCTTAATTACTAATTACACTAAGGATAAGAACCCACTTTATAAACTTCAACACAAATACACTATTACAAAGACACACACTTTTTAAGCCTACACACTTACAAGAAAGAGACTCCCAATACACTCACCCAGTGCAAAGGGAGCACTCACTAAACTTTCTCACTAGACACTTCACTAGCACTCACTTGCTGGACGTCACACTTTTGTGTCTTCAAACGACTTGAGTTGTATCAAATGAGGCAATGTCCCCATATTTATATCAAAAAGTCTACATGGACTAACTCCATTAGTTAGTCCATGGACTAATCCCATGGTTCTCATCCAAATATTTGATGAGAACATCTAATATTTGGATGAGAACTATGGAATTAGTCCATGGTTCTGGTCATGAGTTAGTCCATGTAGCAGGACTCTATTTATATATGGGCATGTGTCGGTGGGTGGGTTTCATGTGGATGCAAATGATCCACGAGGCCCAATGCACTCCATTCATTATGGCAGTTTCTAGATGAATCAGGTATAAGGGGGACGTCTTGAATTCTTTGGAACATGAGAGAGAGTCTTGGCATTGGCTTCTTTCTAGACTACTATAGAGTCTTGGAGACACTTGGGGGGCAGAGGTCAAAAGTCCGTGTTTTGACTACGAGAGAGATGCTCTCATATTATTATAAGAGATAAAGTGGAAGGAAGTCCTCATATTCATATTCAATGTTAATAACTTAAATGTGAGGGCCCCATCTTATTTCTCATAATAAGGTGAGCAGGGCCGGCCCTGAAGGGGGGTCGGAAGTGCGCTCGCCCCGGGCCCATTTTTCAGGGGGGCCCAAAAATGAGATTGACAAGATTCACTGGAAAATAAAATTAATATTAAAATTATTAGATGAGTATGCTCAATTTTAATTTTTCATAATTAGGCCCACTAAAAAAATTTGATGCTCAATTTACTATTACACAATTCCTTGTCCAACACAATTTTATTTTTTCATAATTAGGCCCACTGAAAAAATGTGTAATGTTATATGCAAAATTAACTGATTTTGATTTATCATAATTGGGCCCACTTAAAATTTGATTGTCAGTTAGCATCTAGCTTTGTTACAAAAGTCCTTGGCCCACCCTGAATGCAACAATATTACTCTTGATTTGAACTAAAATAAAAAGTTTATGAAACCTTATAGCCTTAGATTTATTTTTCTGAGCTTTTGTGGGCCCCATAATCAACAGTTGAACCTTTAATCCATTTAATCATCTGACCCTTTTGCAAATTACAAGCATTTATCTTGTAAAAGAACTATTAAATTTTTACAACTTACAAGTATTTGTCTTGATTATACATTATAGCCTTTTATTTTGAATGTTTATATATTGAAGTTTGAATTTATATGCTTTGAATGTTAAATTTTTAGTTAATTTTGATATGTTAGATATTGGTTGAAAAATGAATGAGGCCATCACTAAGTTCATATATATATATATATATATATGCCTAATTTTTACTCTTGCCCTGGGCCCTGAAAAATTTAGAACCGGCCCTAAAGGTGAGAGATACTACAAGAGATAAGTTGGGACCCTCACATTCATGTACACACAAACACACCTTTCGTTGCATTGCATAGAGGTGTATTATATCAGTCTTTGTCCGTGCAAGTAAACGTGGTGTGTTAATTTTATTTACATTACCTTGCTAGCTGAGAGTATTGAGAATGACCACTGGAACTCGTGACGATGTAAGAATCCCAATATCAGAGGAACCTGGAAATCTGGGGTGGTTGTACAAGATAATAGAGGAGCCAGGCCCACGAAGAACATCCAAGCCTCTTATACAGACGGTGGCACAAACACTACGCGGGATCAGCAGGAACAAAACATGCTTTGATCCCTCTGTGGTGTCATTTGGCCCTTGCCACCGCGGCAAAGATCATCTCATTCCGATGGAGCGTTACAAGGAAGTCGCAGCTCTCTGGTTCATCACGCTATCTGATAATCCGGTGAGTGCAATTACTAGGGAGGAAGCGAAACAAGTCTACGGTGAATTCGTTGCAAAGGTGCCAAGCGTGTCGTCTCTCAGAGACTGTTACACTGATAAGGTTTTGGTCAATAAAATCAACGATGCAGACTTCACACGCATGATGTTTTTGGACGGTTGCTTCATGTTGTATTTTATCCAACTTTTTCTAAATCAGTCCAGTGATCCGTTGGAGACTAGCCATCTTCCTCGACCACTTATTGTAAGGGACATGTTCTTGCTTGAGAATCAAATTCCATATTCAGTTCTCGTAGCTTTGACGAGGTTAAAGCCTAGCTCAATGCCTGGGCGTAGAGATGATTGGGCAGCCAGTTTCTTTAAAACTGTCTTTCTCCCTCCACCTTCCTCCGTTGTATCATATTCCTTTCCAATGGTTACAACGTCATTGTTTCTTCTTTCCGGTACGCTCTTGCCAGTATTGGCTATTATCGATGGGCACGTGCGATTTAATATTGGTTTTTTAATTGGAATGGCCGTGCTATTTTTAGGTACTTTTCCTCCTGCTCTTGCCATGTTTTGGATCGGTTTTTACATGTACTCGGTGGTGAAGTCCAGGTTTGAAGTAGGCACCGAGCTCCAGACCGAGCCCCTTCACGTCCTCGACCTTCTTCGATCCGAACTTACTGGAAAGGGTGTCGATCCCTCTGTCCATGGAGCTCGTCATCGGAACTACTACAATTCTCGTCCGATTAGTGCGCTCAAAGAAGCAGGTATCCAGGTACGTGCAAGCAATTCCGAGTCATTGTCATTGAATAATATTAAACTCAAGAAGGGCTTGATTGATAGCTATCTCGAGCTTCCTCGGATAATAATCGATGATTGGACCAAGACTCACTTGCTCAACCTTGCCGCCTATGAAATGTGCCCCGATGGTTCTTTGGGCCAGCCGGTAATTACCTCCTACATATGCTTCTTAGATTCCCTAATTTATAATGCTGATGATGTGAAGGAGCTTCGATCCAGTGACATAATGCTTAACCGCCTCGGCAGCGATGAGGAGGTCGTCAACCTCTTCAGGGAGTTGGCCACTAACTTATCTCCCGACTTCAAAGTTTACAGCAATGTCACCAATGGTATGGAACTACACTCTCAAAGATGTTTCAACCTTCCCAGGATGTGGATTGGTCAATTCATACGCATGTATTTCTCTAGCCCATGGACTGCAATCTCTTTAACTGCCGCAACTTCCGTCATATTCTTAACTCTGGTGCAGACCATTTATAATGTCCTCAGGTACTACAAAAGTAAGTAGTTTCTCCCGTTTGGCATTTTACTATTAAAGTCAAGTGGAGTGAAGTGAAATGAAAAGTATGAATAAAATATGTAGTGGGTTATGATGGGTATTTGTTTTTAGTTGTTTGGAATGGAATATGTTGACTTTTGGTATGGAAATGGAGTTTTTTTGTCTTTTAGTAATAAATGTGGTTACTTTTTGACTTTTTGTTGGAAAAGTTGGAGGGAGTTTTGAGAAAAAGTGCTTTTGATGTGATGTTTAGGATGATTTAACTTTACTTGACTTTACTAGTCAAGTTACCAAACGGGCTTATGGCTTGGAAATTGAAACTTTTGTGTGTGTGTGGTTAATTAGTGTACTCTTATGTATTTGGTTCTCTTGCATCATAAGGAAATGTTGGGTTTGACTGATTTGTGTATTTGGGTAGTAAGGACTGTTGGATTCTCCAACTACTTGTACTGATCATATTGGTATTGTATTTTTAACTTTCAATTGATGTCCTCTATCTTATCAGTTATTGTCACGTCCTAAGAATGTAATCTAAGTTATACGTGAGATTATAGCCAATTAAAACTTTCCCAACATTAATCGAATATAACTTGGCCCCAATCATGTCCCATCTGATCGAAGACCGCGTGAGGTGTAAACGTTTCCTCAAATATAATTAACAAGTAGCGGAAGCTTCATAATAACAATTGGTATATAAAAGATGTATATTTTAGAGCAAATATTGAATATCATAACTAAAGTTCAATGTTTGAAACTGTTAACAAAATATTAGTTACAATATTAGGCCACAACAAAAACCTGTGCCTAATACAAAAAAATGATAAAAGAACTAAAAGATGAAGCTACACGAAAATATCATGAAGGCACTCGTGTACGGGGTCAATACGGCTAGACAATGTCGTCCGTATAATACTTTACGGAGTCATCAAGTTGATCTGCCTGAACTTCCTCCGTCATTTCCTCCTCGTAGTAGGTAAGCTCGGTACCTATGCATCAAGAGTAGCATCATCAACACAATGGTTGGCAAGCAATATATATATATATCCCTAGATATGCAGTACGAATGAGAGTAAACAAATAGACATAATCATAAGAAATGTATAGCATTCCGATCGTAAGAAATGCATCACATTCGAATCATAAACGGACTATCAAGGTAGGCATCAACATCTGCTAATAATAAATGAATTGGGCCCTGATAACCCATGTTCAAATAACAGATAACAGATAACAGCTACATCTCTTGATTCATATGGCTCGGTCCCCGAAGGCTCTAGCTCATCGTCTTGCCTTGAGGGCAGATAAATTTGAAGTCCTCACATAGGTGGCGTCCCAGCTGTGCTGAACATGTCAGTTGAGTGGTGCCCGACATAAAGAATTATAAACAGACAATCAGTGAGGGACTAGGCTTTCTTGTGCGAAAAAGATTCATCAAACAATATAGAAGCTACTTTACTTCATATCAGATCAAATCAGAATTCAAAAATAGATTTCCATAGTAGTTCTCTTAAGCCTTTACATTCAAAGCCACCTAGCCTCATCACCTCAAACAGATTTCAGAACAAATGGAATATTAAAAGGGAATCCTAAGTCCATCATCTAAGCTCATCAAAGTGATTCCAACAAAATAAAGTAAGCAGAGCTAATGAACATGTTCGACACATGTAGACAGCACCAGACGGTACAATTCAGAATCAAAAGCGATAGACAATATTCCAATCTTAAACCTAACGTTAAATCCGAAGCATCGTACAACCTACTCAATCAACGAAAGGGATTAGGGTTCACGATACCCGGACGAACAATCTTCGTGCATAGATTTAAAGAAGGGTATCTCGTTGTCCCGTACCGTTCAAGATTGAGTTAAGATGGGCCCCGACTGTCACGCCCCGAGCCCGAGATTTCACACATCCCGAGGCGCGATACACGCCTGCATGGAAATTCGAGTCAAACTCATTGACTCTAGGTCCCCACGTACGGAATTTACCCACAGGATATCACGTGTGAGGTTTATTAATTTCCATAACCTGTACAATTTTGTCAAATAGATATCCATCCATAATTTATCATGTATCAAAGTATAGAGCATAAGAGTTCATGAGCATAGATTAGATTTCAAGTTCAAGTTCAAGAGATAGAAAGAGAAGAAGTAAGTTAAATTAAAGTTTACAATCCCAAAAGCTAGACAAGTTCATAAAGACTACTACAAAAGATGTGGCAATCCTAGCCACGGTCAATGGATCATTTAAACGTCCATCTCATCGTGTAGATGTCTAAAACACATCATCAGGAGTCCATTCTGCTACGTTAAGTGGAGGTTCCTCTTCCTCAAGGATCTCCGGGGCAATGGCGTCGATGTATTCACCTATAACGCCAAGTGTAGCACCATTAGACTAAACTAAGCAAGACAAACATATACATTCCATATAACATGTAACAAATGAATAGTCAGACATGTATAAATTATAAGAGATCAAGGAATGATCACTAGGCATATCAGTGCATGAATTAGCATGAGACATACGAGTCATAGATAACAGATAAACATATAAACAAAACTAGTTGGCACATCCACACAAGCTATGTTCTCTCAAGTTAATCATGTAACATGAAATAAAATGAGAGCAGAATATCAGAACAGAACAGGGCGGTGCTACTAGGAGACAGAGGTACCCAGAATTCTCCATCGTAGACCTAGGGTGCCGGTAAACCCTCAGAATAAATTTCCATCTTCAGAGGGCCAGAAGTATTTACTAAACCCACACTTAGCCGGGTCCGACTTAGATAGGGTCGAAGCTAAGTGGTGCCGACTCATAGAATGCAATGTATAATTAATAGATCAGGTGCAGAACAGTGTTAATCAGATACAGGACATATACAGGACATGTCATATAGATAACAAATCGGAACTTACTGAAATATGCTGAACAAAGCCAGAAATAAATGTAACATAACAGATGTGTAACAGAAAATACATAAATGAACAGAAGCATGATCAAGTCATACTAGAATACTGGAAACGGAATGCAATGCATGTACATATAGATCATATACGGAGTCAAGATGTAATTCAAGCCAAGCCTACGGTCTTGGAAACACATGTGGTCTTCACCGTCCAACTCGGGGTAGTACTAAGGATTTTGACATTATCGGGCTACAAGGAACCCCTTGGCGTTACATAAATTGGATGTCGAATCCCTTAATAGAACACATTTGGTTCGGTTACAATCCGAACAACACAAGGCCCCTTTTTGTGTGTACGGTTGCTCAATCCATATCCACAATTAACAAACCCATTGGTCATGATAAAAGTTCAGGGTGCACATTCTATAGGTCCATCTATCAGGCCAATCAACTAGAACAAACTACGGTTCAATATCCGGCTCATGGAAACATCTATTTGTCACAATTATGTAAAATCCAACATATATTCCTTTCAAAGATTCAAATCAAACTTTTTGTTGGGTTCTACACATCATGAGCTTTCCAACGGTATGTAGATCTCCAAAAACGGACATGCGGTTCAAAAGTTATGGTCGTTGGAAATCTGCATACTGCAGGCATCAGGTTCGCTCAAGCGTTTAGATGTTCACGGACCCCAGACAGAGAGCTGTTCGCTCGACCGGACCAAAAGTTCGCTCGAGCGAACTCTCCCAGAGAGCCCTTCGCTTGAGCGTTCACTCACGCTCGCTCGAGCGAACTGTCAAGTTCTGTATTCTGAAAATCTGAAACTCTGTTGTTTCCTTCCAGGCCATTCAAGGCATTCTTCTTGGTTTTAAACCACAACAAATGGGTATCTTTGAGCTTCCAAAATGCTCATAAAAACCATCAATAAACCATATTACATTAACAAGAGGAATCATCCATAAAAATTCATTTTTGAGCAAGAGATGGGTATCTAAGCAAGATTGATCATATTCATGAATCAACTAAGGAATCATGCATACAAATGTATAAGTTTAACTTGCCTTGGTGCTTGGAAGCTAACTCTCACACCTAATCCTTCTCAAACTCGAAAATCCCCAAAAACACGAGCTCAAATGCCCTAAAAATGGTGAAAACGAAAATGAATGAAATGAAGAAGATGCATGCACGAATCTGAGACATTTCTATGATTGAAAGAAATCAAGAGGGAATGATTTGAAATAAACACAAGGGAAAGGAAGGTGAATACCTACCAAAGAAGATGATTGAGCACACTTGGAGGAAATGGAGACTTGGAGAAGATGAAGTGAAGGTGCAATCTACTCACATGCAAGGATTCTTTGGCTGGTTGCTTGAGATGAGGAAGAAAGAAATGAAGTAGAAGAAGAGCTCCCAGCTGGAATGAAGAAGGAAAAAGAAGAGAAGAAGGAAAATGGCTGGGTTGGGTGCTTATGAACCAAACTTTTCCCTGCATTGCATGCAAGTCCACAAATAGCTAAAATTCTCAAAAAGAGGCTTGGGTTAATTAAGTGGGCTGGAAATGGGTCTAAATGGATTCGAATTTAATGGGCCAAAGCATAAAAGTTAATGACCATGAAATGCTCTATGCAATGCATTAAAAACCCAAAAATTTCTAAGTACACACAAAAACCCAAAACACTCCAAAAGTCATAATCTACTTAGTAAATGGTCAAAACCCACTAATTCTACCTAATAAAGTCCAATCACAATCAAAACATCCATTAAGTAATTAATCTAAATTAATTAACTCTAAAACGAGATTAAGGCGGGTCCGGGTGTTACACCGACGCAACCGGAATAACCATGAGAAATGTCGGTTTAAAACTTCCTCATGCTTAGTCAAATGAGTCCAAAAAAAGGGTAGCCAAAGTTTTATAGAAGTCCATGTAAAAATAGGGTGAAAAATCACAAAAGAG
Source organism: Litsea cubeba (assembly GCA_012931725.1). Classification (NCBI taxonomy): domain Eukaryota; kingdom Viridiplantae; phylum Streptophyta; class Magnoliopsida; order Laurales; family Lauraceae; genus Litsea; species Litsea cubeba. The sequence goes on along the minus strand of CM022945.1, from coordinate 10,229,245 downwards.
GGAAATCATAGTAGGCCCAGTCGACCCAGCCCCCACGCGGTCGACCTCGGACAAAGAGGCTCGGTCGACCGCGCCCAAGGCCGGTCGACTGGCGTTTGTAAATTAAATGCCCCAAATAAATTCCGTCAGTGTGTCGCCGGTCGACCATGTGCACGATGGTTACAGAACCAACAGTTCTGTAGTTGTTGTGAACTGGGTCATTTCCCATTTCTCTCTTCTTCCACCTGATGAGAGATCAAAATATGAATAAAACCAGTCCATTCTAATCTTATTCATCTATCTAATCACATCATCAATTTCATAATCCATTTCATTAAACCATTAAACATAATTATCATGTTTTCAAACCAAAAGGCATCCAATGAACCATTAACATCTAAAACATGATTTTCTCATACAAATCAAGGAAGACAAACATATCAAGCATGAATATAGATATTAACTTGCCTCAGATGAAGAACTTGACCAAAAACCCAAAAGAAAATTGGGGAAAACCTCATATAAAGATGGGGGAAACAACTCTCAAACCCAAATCACTCCTACAAATGCATGCCAAGGGGTTGAGTAAGTCTCCCTAAACCATTTCTAACAAAAGGGAAGAAGATTAATCTAGTCTACAAGCTTTAAGAGCTTACCTTAGAAAGGGTTTTGAGAAAATGGCTTAAGAAAGGAGATGGGTGAAGATGGAAAGCTTCGCTGGCGACGAGGAGTGGACGCTCCGGTGACCGTCGATGGTGAAGAGGAAGTGATGGCAGTGAATGGGGGTTGGGTTTCCTTGAGAATGAATGGTGAAAATAGAAAGAAATGATAAGAGATGGGATGGTGACTTATATTAGGTTAGATTAAGTAGGTAATTACAGTTTAGTCATTGGCTTCACTAAAGATGATTTTCGGGCCTCTTTAACGCGTCGAATCGAAACGCGACTGTAGACTAAAATTCATAAAATTCCGAGACCTACCCGATGCACCCAACTTACCGAAAACTCAAAAATCTCATAGAAACCCCTGAAAACTTTCCAAATTAGCAAACCACCCTCCTATTGTACCCAAACGAACTCGGACTCGCGCGAGACTTCGCAAGTGTGATCCACACGTCAAACCCGACTCGCTAAGACTCTAAATGCACTTACTAACTACTCAAGTAATTAATTATAATTAATAGGGGATTAAGGGATGGGGTGTTATAGTAGTCACTTGAATGGTCACGATGGTTTATGCGTTTTTGATGGTTTTTATGTTTGTGATCATGCGATTATTGGATTTGGTTTATACCTTTGTGGGGGAGTATTTTGCCTAAATAAAGCATTTTGGACATACATTGCACTCATGATTTAGGTTTTAACTTTCTTACCCATAATTACATATTGAGTTCGGATAATTTGGTCTATACCTTTGTGCGAGGCATATTGTGCCTTGATAAAGCATTTTAGACACACTTTGATCGGCTTTCACGATCCAGGTTTTACCTTTTTTACTTGACTCAATTTTGAGTTTAAGATTACTTGTGAGCATCAGATTATGCATTGCAGCAATAATTTTCTAATTTTACTCCCACTTAATATTTGACGATAATCTGAACCATACTCAACCTTGGATTGAGTTTCGTGAAGAATTTAACTTAATAAATTATTAAACTTTAAGACTCTTAAATCAATGATTGTGATGAGATAATTGACATGATTTTTGCCCAAAATCATATCCGCGGTCAGATATTTCTATCATTCTATCCTTTCATAATTGGCATACATCAAAGTAGGTCCTACAAGGAGCTTGCATTTTTACCTTTTATGCAAACAGTGAGAGATACCTTTTAGCTTTATGTACCCTCTCACGGTTTGTGTGATAGGTAATTAACTTTCCTACCACCACGTGGGAACTGATCACCCAACCCTCTCAACTTTATTTATCTTTTTATTGGTAATGAAACTCGTAATAAAAGCAAAGGAACCATACAAAAAAAACAACACAAAGAGGGAATGTATCAAAGCTTTTTACCAAGCACCTCACATAATAAATAAATATATAAAAAAGGAAGATACAAAAGCCACAAGAAAATATCAAACTCTAAGAAGTGGAGCCCTATCAACTCCTTGTTAGGTACAGAGTCTGCTAGATCATTGGCCGAATGGGCAAAATGCTTTGCAATCACAAGAAAGACAAGTGATTTGGTTACTGGAAAGCCAAAAAATACTTACTTTTTTCTCAAGCCATTTGTAGAGGATAAATTTGGAAATGCATAAGTAACAGAAGTACCTAACTTTATCTTCAGCAAAAAGCACAAAGGAGCCATTTAATTGCTTTTGTTTCTTCCATGTGGGGTCCTTAAACAAAGGATCATGAACATCAGATAATGCTGATGTGGGGCCCCACGGGCCCCACCTTTGAGTGATTCTGTAAGTTTTCTTGTATGACTCATAAATGCAGGTTATAAATTGGATCACCCTTGATATGAAATTTGAAGTAAATTTAATGATTCTAGCCCCTTGATGTGTGGCTCACACTCGATTCAATGCTTCAGTCCATTTAGATATGTGTAAACTCCATGCTAAACATGACTATATGGGGGGATTTGTGGTTTGAATGGTCCATTTGGATTGATGATGTGGTAGGGTCCCACTAACTAAAGTTAATAATGATAGAGGCAGCATGAAATTTGATCTTGTTTTCTCCTTATATGCTAATGCAAGTAACCGTAATTTGTCTAACCTTTCTAAAGGCAAGGACTCAATGACCGTGAACAATTATGCCTTGAAAACTTCAGAGCCTCTCTTCTCTTCTTTTCTTCTGTTCTTCTTCCATGGATATCCATCCCCTGGTCTATAACTTTCATGCTTTGTGATAAAGCATTGACAGACATTCTTAAGCAAGAAATAAGGTCTTAAATTTAGGGTTCAACTCAATGCTTGGATTTAGCATTCAACAAGGCCCAAGTTGCGAGGAATGATTGATGAAACTGCCACATGGCTTGTCGTTGGATGGACCTTTTGCAGATTGGCACATAAATTGCTTAAGCAAAGAGAGAACTTGAAGACAAAATATTTCTTTTTTCTCAGGCCAGTTGCAGTGGATAAATTTTGTAAATATATCAGTAATAGTAATAGATGTTGCTTAATTTATCTTCAGCAAAAATCACAGAGGAGCATTTACTCTTGTTTTTTCCATGTGTGGTCCCTAAACAGAGGATCATGAAAATCAGATTATGGTAATGTTCCCCCCACCTTTGAGTGATTCTGTACATGCAATTCTAATTTTTACTGAAGAATGGAAACTCATAAATTGGATGTTTATAAACTTGGAATGGTATTTGAAGTTTGTGCGAACTAGCACTTTAAAAGAAATTGCCCGAGGATATTGTCTTTGGCATGTATAAATTATAATTTCTATCATTTTTACAATAGATCTAAGAAGTGCAACTCATTGGACGACTTGGGTGAAGAAACATAATTCATGTAGCTGAACCCAGCATAATTGGGATGCGGCATTGTTGATAAATATATAACAGTATTTGTTATTACTATTAAAGTGCCCCTGTTTTTCCATCTCAAATTTGAAGGTTTTAAGATTTTATACCCCTTCCTTATCCACTGCCCCTGCAAAAGCTCTAAAATTGCTACACTCATTATGTTGTGGAAAACTCTCAGTAGCCGATATATACATGTGTGAGATGCTCTCACCTTACTATACTATGAAAGATGGGGGCCCTTACATCCATATCCAACGCCAACAACTCAAATGCAAGGGTCTTCACCCCTATCTCTCATATAAGGTGAGAGATATCTCTCATAAGAGTATCTCCCACCCTTTCCTCTCTTTCTCTATATATATATATATAGAGAGAGAGAGTAATGCTCTCCTAAGCTCAAGTTTAAGAGAAAATTTTGTAAACACATACTTGTGGGGCCCACCTTTGATCAATCCAATTGGACCAAATATATGAACCCTCTAAATTCCACATGTCTACTTTTGGTTAGATCCGAATTTACTAAACCGTTGGATTGACTATGTATTGATCCGAATGGACTATTGACCATTGAACTTTTGGGCCCATATAGAGATGAATATATATATATATATATGTATATCGTCCTTCATGTGGTGTATACTGTAATTTGCTCCCTCTCTTTCTAAACCTCACCTTCTCTCACATCACTCTCTTTGCGATCTCTCCTCCCACTCCCACTCCCACTCCCACTCCCACTCGTCTTGCAGTGGAGTTTTGGAGGTTTTTTTTCCCCACTGTATATTAGGTAGATTTATTTGGGCATTCACCTTGCATGGAGCGATTAGTGAGAAGTAGCATGTGGAGCCCACTTATGCACTGATCCAAAGTCCAAGCCTCCACCACCCATGTCACTGAATCCTATGAGTTTGCACCAATTTAAATTGATCGGACTATTGGATCGATGGTCAATTTTATATATAGGATAAAGGGGGTTGGGGCTCAAATTTGATATGCGGTCACGACACTATGGATCTTTCCATCAATTGTCCCATGAACTGTGGGGCTCTAGGGGCCTGTTTGTTCAGAAGAATTATGAGGATTCTTATTTGGAAGAATTCTGAGAATCTCAAATACCGTCCCTTAAAGAAGAATTCCAAGTGCCCAACCCTCCTCTAGCATTTGGAATGCTATAATTCAATGAATTGATAAGGCAAAAGTGTATTTTCATGTGGTTTAGAATTCTTGCAACAAATAAAGCATTTGGAGTGGATGGGGTACAAGATGTCACATCATCATGTCATAAATCCCCAACAACCCTACTTCCTTGTTAGGAATGCTTTGAACCAAACAGACCTTAGGTGGGCCCCATCCAAGCTACCTTGCATGGTAAGCCGTGTATTCACTTCCCAAGGAAAAAAATAGGCCCTTTCTATCTATAATTTTTGGTTTGGTGAAAATGAAAGTGGAGAATTCACTCCAAAGGTAGGCCTATTAATTTGGCCATGAGACAATGGCGGCCTGGGCCGGCCCTCAAAAGGCCCTTAAAATAAGGGCTTCTGTTTCTAAGCAAAAGCCCAAGGGCCGGATTTGAACAGATTTTTTCGAGTCCTAAAATTTGTGGCCTCGGGCTTGGATAGTACTAACTCGTCCAGACTTTGGCTTTAACCCTCCTACTTTTGTGTGCGTATGTTATTATCTTTTGTAGGTTGCATGTGAGGCACACGAGAGGTTAATATGAAAGATGCCATCGTTTTTAAATATCCAATTTATATTTTGTGAAATGTGATAGACTACAATAACATTTACTTGCACTCGAAAGCACATTTTTCATAGCTAGGGCGAGTCCCTTTATTTGATACGACAAGATTGTCATCTGCACATTTTGCAAGGTTTCATAACACTGGACTCCGCTGTAGTGAAAGCAATAGGGAATAATCCACGGTCACTATCTTGAGCCACTGCTAGCTATAAGTAAAGTCTCAAGATATATATTTAGTTGTAGGCGATTAGAGGCTTAATAGATGACCTGAAGGATGGAAGACATCCACCATAGAATGAGTCATCATCTTTCTTTCTTTAGGGACCGTTTGATAATTTTTCTATTGTGCCTGAATTAGTCCTCGAGCTCCAAACGATAATCAAGAAAGATCTTGTAGGATTTATCATACAAACTCCAAATATCATACATAGTTATTTTTTATGCAATGTGGGCCTTCCTATAAGATACTAAAGTACCAAATTCCATCCGGAAGTGGGGCATGATTTCTTTTGAGCTATAGTCTTGATAGACTATAAGTCTTTCTTTGATAAACTTCGCAATCAAAACAAATGTTGCCGGAGGATGAGTCGTTGTTCCATTTAATGGCCTTGAGCATTTGTGTTCCGCATTCTATGCCCTAACTTAAAATTGGGGTCCGGCCTCCACCGTATAATTGTGGATGCGACACGGACAAACTAACATCTATATGTCTTCATTGGTTTCAAAACGAAGTTGATGTACATCACAAATCTAGCTAATGTACTTTTGAACTTAAAAAAGTCTACCTGGACATACTTTTTGGCATGAATCTTGGACAAACCCCTATGTTACCCCTTGAATATTTAATATTCAAGGGGTAACATAGGGGTTTGTCCAAGATTCATGCCAAAAAGTATGTACAGGTAGCATTACTCTTTGAACATATCATGACTCTAAAACGCCTTGACATTCTGTATCTCACATGCCGATCCTTCCTGTGGTGAAATGGCTATCAAATCTTTGATTACCTGCAGAGTGTCAATAATATTGGTCTTTTTGCAAAAAAAAAAAAAAAAAATTTTTTTTTTTATTGATCGATGTCATACGATGGTTATCTTCAACTCCACCCAAACGACTAAGACCTTGTATCATGTTTGAAAGAATTGCCTTATCATAACAAACCCTCACTAAAATGCCAATCAAATCTTTTGCGGCTTGCTCATTGTCGCCAATGGTGATATATTTAAACAAATTGGGACCTTCTTTGTCCTATACTTTAAACATCTCTATATCTTCCAAAAACTAAAGCCAGTACATGCCATAATTTGAGCATGTTTGGATAGGCAAAAAATGGATTAGAGTAAAGTTAAATGGGTCATAACAGTCTAAAATTTTAACTCTACCTTGTTTGGATGAGTCTGGTCCGATAAATGAAGTAATGTTACGAGTAACATGTACTTCATTTCACTTCAACTCTAAATACTTCCATTTTCTTGAGTAAAAGTGGATTATACTGCATCCAAATGGAGGGAAGTGATGTACTATATTTTAACTTCAACCTATTTCTCTTTACTCCACTCTACATGTAAAATCCACTTCATTTTACTCTGCTCTTTATTTATCCAAACAGGCCTCGGAATCAATCATTAAGCTGATCCAAGCAAGCGAAACAAAGCCATAGCAATTCTTTTTTTATCCTGAAGTTGGACATAACTCAAGACGCGTTTAAGCCTTAGCATGGACATGTATGTATAAAAGAATTAAACTCCTAGGAATTTCAAGGTATTTACTGCTTGAAGTGGTGTTGTAAGCATACAACACCTGAGCTGATTAGATCAATCAACTTTCATCCATTAAAATAGTATTTACAATCTAACAATTGATATCTTTCATTAAAATCAGTGATTCATGATTTTTTTTTTAATTTTTTATGAATCAATATCGGCATGATCATAGTTGATTTAAGCTTTTTATTTATTTATTTATTTTGTTCTATACATGTCAGATTTTTAGATGGGTTTATGGCATAATCATGTTGAGATCAAATGGTAAGTTGGGTTTATGCATTGAATTTACTTGTTTGAAATTCTTGAGAATTCATTCAACCCTCTACAAGAATTCTTAAAATTTATGCAAACACTTGTCCCTCTTTTTAACCATGGGACTATAACAGAGAGTAAAAAAGACAGTCACATCTCACATGGCAATGGTCCTGTTCTTGGAAAGACTTGCAAGCAGAAAAACAAGGCCGGCTGGTTCAGAATTTTACCATACGATATGCGTGTGAAAAAACACTCTCTTTTTAAAAAATAGATGTGGCTTGCAGTTTGCAGGCTTTTTGCATGACTTTTTCGGTGAAGGAAAGAATCAATGGTCCGGGCAGAAGAACCAGGAATTGTGGTTAGGGGGGCCAAAAGAAAAAAAAATTAAACACAATTGTAAAATCTAGTAATAAATTAAGTACGTAATAATCAAATTACATGAATAACTATAAGAAAAATAACTTTTTCTATATTTATCCATTGTAGATGAGTTTTGATTGGATTAAAAATTTATATTATAGGAAAGAAATAAAAGGAAAGTTCTTTTGATTGGGTTAGATTTCAAGTATAAGCCCCTGACGATTGAATAACAAAATGATATATGATAAATTGGTACATCTACTATATGTAAATATATACTAATGGACAAAAAAAGTTTTCTAAGTAGTACCGTCCTTTCTAATGCATGTAACTTATAGGTTACAATTTAAGACTTTATTATTTAAAACCTTAACGAAAAGTAATCACACCGTCCCATATCTAAAATTTAAACCATTCAAAAGCATGGTTCCACTAGTTTTTATCTCTTTAATATAAATTTCTTTAATCAGGTTTTTTTCTAAAATAGATAATAATTTAAAAAATACAACTATATTTATTTATCGACAATGGATAAAACTCTAATTGAACTAAAACTCAATGTAATAATAGAACCCAAACCAACATTATTTTTAAGTGGATTGAATTTCAATATAAGCCATGGAGATTGAAATTACATAATAACATGTAGTGAAATTAGTATATCTATGCAATGTAAAAAAAAAAAAAAAATTACAAGAGAGAAAGTGGGTTTGTTGTTGTTCTTCTTTATTCATTCGTCAAAGTTTCTACAAGTTTGTTCCCTCTTGGATCATAAGATTTGGGGCAAGTATAGATGGGTTAGAATGAATATTAAAAAATCTACTCCCTAATCTCCATCAAGCCTTTTTTTTAATTTGTTCTCATTTCTTTCATTTCATTTTCTTTCTTTTTCTTTCCTTTTTCATTTTAAATTTTCCCTAAATCATCAATATTTTTATTTTCTTATTTTCTATTATTCAAAATCATGTTAAAAAATTCTTAAATAATGGATGGATGGCCACACACACACAGCAGCGCTGTGGCCTTGCAGGGCTTTCCGTGGAAAGAAAGGAAAATGGAGGGGTGAGGGCCGAGGGGTCTTATGTGTCAGACGTTTATGGAGAAATAAATGTTAGATTGTGACCATCTAGAGCTGTGGCTTGGGTATGGACTGGGCGTCTGGCCCACTCCATAGTCTGATTTTTGAATCACTATATATTAAAATCCCAAATGATAAGAAAACGAATTGCATAAACAACTACAACAAAATAAAGAGTCCATATGGCCCACTTGATTGATTTAAGACCTTTGGTTAGTGGGTCTTGATAAGACGCTGGATGGGTCTCATGACACAACCTAAAAAGCTTGCAAATTTCTTTATAATTAATATCCTATATATAATTACTACCATTTTGAAAAATCAACCGAGGATCTTGATCAACCTCTATTGTGGGTCTCATGGCCCAACTAAAAGCCTTATATTCTTATAAGTATTATTTAGACATGCGGTTATTAAGTTACCTAAAAGACTTTGCCTCTTTCTTTTCTTTTCCATTATATGAGATGGAATCGTTATCTACACTAATCTCTAAGCTCATTGGGTTTAATCATGATGTCTTCCATGTTCTGCCTACTCTTTTGTCCTCCAGGTGGAGAATATCTCACTTGAGCTATTCCTGTGTCTTTACTATAACTCATAGAATTTATGTCTGGTAATTGTTTGAAAACTTCAAATGCTACTAAATTCTGAAATTCTAAATTCTTTATTTCATTTATTACCTGAATTCCTGCATGGGAATTTTTTGTTTCATACACATGTATTATTTATATGTAGATTTAACTTTAAATTTCCCTCCAAAGTCTAATATGATATATACATGGGCCCGCTTAATTACAAAATATAACATCATGACACCATTAAGAATAAACTCTCCAATTTCATATAATTTCAAAGAGAGAAATAAGCTTCTTGGATATGGGACTTGTATGATCATTCAGAAAAGAAAAAAAAGATAACAGAAGTCACAAGGTGGCACTTGTATGTTCATCTTTCCCTAATATTTCATGTGACACACATACAAGTATCAATTCATATCGTCCAAATAGAGGGAGCCGAACAATGCTTAAGCATTGTGATGAAAAAAAAAATCATGCCGCAGGAATTCTGAATCCTCTTTGTTAAAGTGGTTTTTCAAATCCTCTTTATTAAAGTGGTATTTCAAATGCTTGAAATTTCAAATACATGAAAACTCTTAGGAATTCTAGTAATGAAACACAGAATTCCTAATACGAATTCTAAATTCCCAGACAGTAAAAGAACGGGCCCCTTTTTCATTTTTTTTTTTGCAAAATAGAATAATAAAAAAAGGCTAGAATACAAAACACGTTTTTGGAAATGCAAAAGATAGCGATGGCAAACAGGGGCTTAGAGACCTTTTTATGTTCTTGATTCATCAAACGATTTTCAATTATTATGCTAGAAGTTATAGTAATAATGCTGTTACAAAAATAAAGTAATAATCTGAAACTATAATGGACGAAGAGATACAAGAATTTATGAAAAACCCATCCAACCAATGGGCCATTTGATTTGAGATTCCATTAAAAAGTCAGATAGCCTGCACGTACTCTCAGTATGGATCTGAATATTTTTCAAACTTGGATTTGAAAAACTCTGCATCTCTCGCCCCTACTGCTTTTATATATAAATAGCAGAATATGCCCTTCAAGCTAAGCCCAAAACCTTACTAAAACACAAACAAATAAATGGTCGATATTAAAATGTGAGCCTTTTGATTTGGTTTAGCAAAAGAGCAAAAAATATTAAACTAAATTCAAAATTAATGTTCTTGTTTTGTTCAATTATGATAATTATTCATTGGGACCCTTGCATATTCATATACTTTCTGAGAGATTTATTATTCAATTCACTATGCTTATCTAATAGATTAGGTGCTTTAGATGAAAGGTGAGTTTCTTTGAACACGCGCAGTAGATAATAAGTTTAGTTTTGGTAGGCATGTCTGAATTTTTACGATGATGAGAATAAAAGCGAAAGTCCGCATACACATGAGAAAATATTGGTGGGTAGAAAGCCCGTATAAGCGGAAAAGTGTGATATATCCAAATTCGAATCTTGATCAGTAAGATGAGAACCAACCCTCCTTAGTCCTTACCCCATTCTTGTGATATTGATTTGAAATGAACTTAAATCCCGTGGTTTAAAAGAGGATCCTCAGAGGTGCAATGTTGTTGAGGGCACTGTGGGTGTACAAGTTCTATAGGAATTTTTCCTCTACAAACTTTAGACGGCAAACCCTCTACTTTTGAAATGCTGGCTTGTTTGGCAACTTGACTTGTAGAGTTAAAGTTAGGTAAAGCCTCATTTCTCAAAAAAAACATCCCACCAAAAGCAATTTATCCCAAACTTCCCACCATATTTTTTTAAAAAAAGTGAAAAAGTAACCACTAAAAGGCAAAAAAACTCTCATTTTCAATAAAAAGTCAAAATTTTTTTTCCTCAAATAACTAAAAATAAAATACCATTATAATTTATTCACATTTTATTATTTCTTCAAAATAACATTCACTCTAATCAACTTTACAAGTAAAGCCCAAACCGGCCGGCCTGGAAATAAGGAGTCCTGCTATTGGCACACAGGATTCTTCTTTTTACCCACACATATTTTTTTTTAAAAAAAACCTGTGAAATTACCTTGGTGCCCACCATCTTCCTTTCTCTCTCCCCACCTCCCCCTTCACCTCCGGCGAGGATCGGCGCTGGCCAACTCCCCTTCCCTCCCTCCCTCCCTCCCTCCATTCCTCCCTCTCTGGACCGGCGAGCGCCGGCGGATCCTCTCTCCCTCCCCCACTGTTCTCTCCCCCTTCTCCCTATCTCTCCCTCCCCATCTCTCTCCCTTCATCCTTTCCCCTTCTCCCGATCTCACCGGCATCACCAGCGAGGACCCTTCTTCTCCGGCGACACGCAGTCTCGGCTAGCGGCAGCGGCGGATGTCCCTTTCTCCCTCCATTCCCTCCCTCTCCCTCTCCCTCTCCCTCTCCCACTGTTTTCTCTCTCCCTTCTCCCTTCTCTCCCTCCCCATCTCCGCCTCCGGCCTGGACTGACGGCGGCAACTAGCTCCGGAGTATGTGCTGGTGCAGTACACAGTGGGTGTAGGTGCAGGTGAGGGAAAGTGATGGTGCGGGTGCAGTGACGTGAAGGTGTATGCACTGGAGCAGTGCACAGTGGGTGTAGGTGCAGGTGAGGGAATAAGAAAGGGCGAGGAAGAAGAAAGGGAGAGAGGAGGAAAGATGGGAAAGAAAAGAGAGGAAGGGGTGCGCAGGTTGGCGCTGCATGCAGGTGAGGGAGAAGAGGGCCAGGGAGAGAAGGAGAGAGAAAAAGAAGAAGAAAGAGAGGGGAGGTGATGCAGATGCAGTGGGACCCGCCTGGGGAGGAGGAGGGAGAGGGAGGGAATGGAGGGGAGGAGAGGGACCCGCCTCCGGTTCGGGATGGCCGCCGCCGGAGCTCAGGTGAAGGGGAAGGAGGGGGGAGAGAAAGGGAGGAGGAAAGAGAGAACAGTGGGGGAGGGAGAGGGAGGAAGGGAGAGAGGGATGGAGAGAGAAAACAGTGGGGAGGGAGGGGAGTCGGGCGCCGATATTCGACGGAGCCGGAGGTGAAAGGGGAGGTGGGGAGAGAGAAAATAAGAAGGTGGGCACCAAAGTAATTTCACAAAATTTTTTTTTTTTAAATATGTGTGGGTTAAAAAAAAAAAAAACCGTATGTCAATAGCAGTACTCAGTACTCGAAATAAGAGACATTGACACCTCAAAATATAGAGGTGGAGACAATTTTGAAGACTAAAATACCCTCATACGCTATTTTATTTCCACCAAAAACGCCTGCTACATAATCCCTTCCGATGATTACCGTAAGAATGTGAGACTCCAAATCCGATTTCACCCTTCTTCTTTCCCTTTTCGTCTGCTTCTTCTTCTCATTCCTAGCCATCGTAGTTGGGAGCCTCTCCTTCTCCCCTCCGGTAGCCGTGCCCGCTCTCTGTAGGATCATATCCAGCAGTGAGTTCTCTCTACCCTTTTGTTTCCAAGTAGGGTTTTAATTCTCATCTCATTGGATTTTTCTGTTTCCCCTTTGAATTGCTAGAAGTGAAATTTATTTGAAAGGGGGTTTTTTAGTTTTGGGTTTCTGTTGATGTTTCTAGCTTTCATTTCTTTTATGGATACTATTGAGTGGGGGTTTTAAAGGATTAGTGCGGGTTTTTTTTTTTTTTTTTTTCTTAGTAGCTATGGTAGATATGAATCCTTCACAGCCATTGTTTCAAATGAAATAAGGATAATGCATCGATGGCATATGACACAAATCAGAATCGATTCCTCAGACCGACTTGGACCCCAAACAGTTCAGGGCCATTAAAGTGATACCCAGAGATGACTATATTCATGTTTATGGACATTGCAAGAAGGAACTGTTTTCAGGTTTTCAAGAAGAGGTTCATTAACCCTTCAATGGTTTCTCATCTTGGATTAACATGTTTATGGTCTGATTAAATGGTTCATTGGCCCCCTTTGGTTTCTTGTCTTGACCTAAAGATGTGGCTAATCCTTTTGATTTGAGTAGCATGCCCTGCTTTGGGAGTTTAGAACTTTGGATTGCTAAATGAAGTAGACCTGGTCCATGTGGTCTAAATCCTTGATTATATATGCGCCTGTAGTTTGCAGACGGGTTGAACCATTCTTCAAGATGGATTCAGGCCTAGGTTTGTATTTTGACCGAGTATAATTCTCAAAAACGCTACAAATATCTTCTGGGAAAAAAAAATGCAAGAACGGATTCTGATTACTTGATCTGGAATGGCAGCGAGATCAATGTGAGCTGCCAGGTTGCATTAAATTTCCTTCAATTCTTCTTTTGTTTTCATGATCTAACGGTAGTTGGTAAATTAAATGTCACATCAAAAATTTTTTTTTTTTAAAGAATATAACGACCGTTGTCCTCCAGTCTTTATAAAAAAGACTCCGACAGCGTCCCTTGCATCCAACCTCCCCCCATCTCTTGTTCTTCCTTCTTCTCCTTGTTTTCTTCTATCTGCTCTCCTGCTGCTACTTCCTTTGCATATCGCAGTGAGATTTACTTCGATCTCTTCCGAAGTGATATGCTTCAGTTCAGGACTCGGAGATGGGAAGCTCGTTCGTCGCTCTGACAACAAAGTTTCTCACATGTGTGTCAATGGTGATATATATATATATATGTCTCTATCTATCTACTTAGATTTGTTTAGTAGTGGATTTCTGCTTGGATCTTGATTTCGTGAGTTTTGAGCTTTATTAAGATGATGTTTTGTTTAGTTATCTTGGACTTTTTAGAGCTTTTGGATGATGTTTTGGTTGTCTTGAAATTTTTAATCGACGGTTGTCTTGAGCTTTTGGAATATGTTTGGGTGGGATCCAAGATGCTATACATTTGAATTTCACTTCTTGTGTGTAAAGGGGGAAAAGGATATAGAGAAGCATGGTTTTTACTTAGTGTGAGATTTGCATGTGCTTTATGTAGTTCTGTTGGGTTTTGAAGTGTCTTTCGCCGTCTAGATATCTGTTTGGAGATGATTTTCTCACCATTTGGATTGAAGGAACCCCTTGAATAACGAATACCATGAAAAGAGAATGGTCTGGCTGCTTGAGTGTGTATCATCTCTGTTGGTTAGGAGTCATCTTTTGTGAATGATTTTCATGTACAGTTACAGTCTCTTTTTGTATACCTTTGCTGTATCTCTTTTCTAGTACTACTTTCAGGAACTTCTGTTCATGTGCCATCCATTTCTAGGAATTACAACACATATATGTGAAAAAAGGGTGATGTTCTTTTGGTTTTCTCGTGTCTTGTTGGTTTCATTGAGGCTTCTTTTGCATAATTTTTTTTATCTATAATCTAGAAATGCTTTCTTATTCTGTAATGGTGACAAAGGTGATATGTTGCTCAGCACCAGGATGTGTATATTACCTTTTTGCCGTGAGAGTGGAAGCGGAGCCTGCACTTTGGGTGCTCCACATGGGTTGTCTGATAGGCCAACCTTGGATGGATTTCAGCCAAGTAAGCCTCCACCATTGAACAATCCTAACCATGTGATTGTGGTCGGTGGCGGACCTACATATACTGGGCTGGGGCCTGAAGTCCCCTCCAAATTGGAAAAAAGCCCATAAGGGCCCTAAGCCCAGCCCTCACTTTAAAATACCACACAACCCCTTTCCACTTTAACCTAAATAGTAAACCCCTTTCTCATCTCTTTCCCTACCCCTCTCAAAAATCCCCATGGCTACCGGCATTGGCACGACGCCATCCCTCATTCCGGCAGGGCAGGTACTCATCTCTCTCTCATTAGGTAAAAAAAAAGACAATGAAACGATGTTTGTTCTCTCGGAAAACAGTGTTTGTTTTTCCTTGGAGCATGTTAGATACCCAATCCCAATCCCAATGCAAGGGACATTCTCTAGGGCTAGTGGAATCAGATGTTGTGTATTCTTGATCCAAACAGGCATGCCATTGGAACTCTCCAAACTAGTGGAGTGATGCTGTGGTGGTCAGCACATGGTACTAGGACAAAAGGGTGTCACCTTTTCCAACTTCTAGTTTTATACTTTTTTTCTTGAACAGTTACACTACCTTTTGGTCCTTTTCCATATGTAACAAACCTCATGTAGGCTTTAAATGGTGATTATGATGTTGTTATATTTTGATGAAGATGATGATGTGGAATGGGCCCAATGGCAATGGGCTTGATTTTTTTTTTCTTCTTCTTATGTGAGTTTGTTCCTAATTCTTATCAAGTAAAAAGTGGCTGTTTAATTTTGCTTTCAAAGTGGTTTTTGCGGTTGAGATCCTTTGCTAAAATTAGAAAATCTTTCTGACTTTGGCTAACATGTAAAGGTTTTCGCTATGGCCGATATGATATTATGGTGTCACGCACCAATTCACCATGTATTAGAATTATGGCTGAGAAGCATCAGTTCTCAGTATTAAAGATCTAAGATAGTTCACAATAACAACTTTTCAATTTATCTTAATGATTTATTGATTATGGCTGGTCTTTGTTTAAATGACTTTCAATCGCATGTTTCTCAGGTGGATTGTTTTTCGCTGTTATTTTCCTTCTCTAATAGGCTTGGCAACTGACAAGATAATCTCGGAGACCTTCTTTTTGCAGATTCATATGTGGTTGAGGTGCGTGCTTATGTTCCTTTCAAATTCTTGTAGTTGTATGTCAGTAGTTTAGATTGGAAGAAAATATGTTAAACATTTGGTTGAGGTGTGTGCTAATTGCTATGTTAAGTTAGTGTGCTTTCTTAAATTTGGGATCCTCTTTATTAGATTTGATACAAATAATGATTTATTTATTTTAATTATGATTTGTTTGAGGTTGTTTTAAGTGAGAATATTGGTTTTGATTTATTGAAAGTATGACATTTCCAAATCTAATGAAAAGCAATTGGATTAAAACTCTTAAAAGTTAGATAAAATAGTTTGTTTTGGTCCACTTGGAGATTGACAAATTTCATCATCTAGAAATAGGACACAATTGACTTGTTTGCATATTGCTTTAACCAAGGTCTTGATTGGTTATGCTTTTCATCAATTTGAGCTAGATATGGAAAATTATTTCAAAAGAAAATCAGCTGATGATCTGGCGCCTTCAACTCTAGAGAGTGGTAAAAATGATCAAGCACCATCAACCTTAAAGAAAAGTTGTGTAACTAACAGTTGATTTTGAAAATCTTCCCACAAACTATCTTAAGCCCCCCCCAAGTCAAATTCCTGGGTCCGCCACTGATTGTGGTAAACCTCTACACAAATATAACCTTAATTCAGCCCTATTAGCCAATCATGTCTTTTGGAAATAAAAGGAAACATGTGAACATCGTTTGGCATATGGAAAATCATATGATTATTTTTGTTCATTTTTTTTTCTCTTTTAGTTAAATTTACACTTATGCTATTATGAGGTTTTTAACTTTCACTTTGAACTATGATGGATTCATTAATTTTATAATTTATTTATTCATACATTCTTTTTCTAAATTGTAGATATGGAACCATTACCAGATTGGGTGCTATAGGAAAAAGGTATGTCTAACATTTGTTTGTTTGAAAAATTACAATCACAAGTCATGCCCTATGTCTAATGTGGGATAATTTCCTCCATCTTGCTTATTGAATACATGTGCTTTTTAAGTTTACTAGCCTTTTGTGGGCCAAAAGCAGCTATGAAATGCTCCCATGTCTTGGGACTTAGTAATTTAAATTTTCAGCAATGTGGTGGTGTATTTGGATGTACTCCGGATTGTCAGAACAAGAGAAAGAATAGAGATAGAGAATTCTTTGGGATTGAATGATCTCTTGGATCGTTCACTGTTTCTATTTATAATACATTGAAGCCTTAATCAAGGCAATCACTATGCAATTACAATCTAATTACTAGGAAAGAATATAATTACATTTCCTACTTATAGAATGAAAGGATATACACATTGATGATATGCAATCAAGTCCCACGTGATTTATGGCATGGGCTTATTGTACATGGGTCATTGTATATGGGCCTTGGACCAAGTGGTACTAACATCCCCCCTCAAATTGATGCTGGTCAACGAGTAGCAATTTGCGAACCAGAAACTCATGACGTGGCCTAGGCAACCCTTTTGTGAAGATGTCTGCAAGCTGTAGTTCACTGGATACATGTGGAAGACTAATGACCTTACGATCATATTCATCCCGAATAAAATGACAATCCACCTCAATATGCTTCGTACGTTCATGAAAAACTGGATTTTCGGTTATACGGATGGAGCTAGTATTGTCCGCATGAAGTGGGGTAGCCGAGGTTTGAGGAAAACCAAGATCTGTAAGGAAGCCACGTAGCCAAAGAATTTCAGAACAGGCAGCTGACATAGCACGATATTCCGATTCAGTGGAAGATCGGGACACGCGTTCTTGCTTTTTACATTTCCATGAAATGAGGGATTCACCCAAGTACATACACCAACCGGTGGTAGATCTCCGAGTATCCAGGCATCCGGCCCAGTCCGCATCAGAGTAAGCTGTAAGTGTTAATGGTGTGCCAACCGGAAAAAATAATCCGCGTGTCAGGGAACCAAGAATGTACCGAATGATTCGTTTGACAGCAACCAAATGGTGATGCCGAGGTGTTGTCATGAATTGACTAACAACATTCACAGCATAGGAGATGTCTGGGCGAGTGATGGTCAAGTAAATCAAACTTCCGACTAAGCGTCTGTATAGTGTTGGATCAGATAGAAGATCACCATCATCTTTCCTAAGTTTCACATTTACTTCCAATGGAGTGTCCACGGGTGTGGCCTCTTTGAGCCCAGCCAGATCAACTAGGTCAGTAGCATACTTATGCTGATGAAGAAACAGTCCTTTCTTAGATTGGTGAACCTCAAGACCTAAGAAATATGTTAAGGGACCCAGATCTTTCATATGAAATGCAGTTTGAAGAGATGATTGAAGATTCTTGATCATATCACTGTGAGTGCCTGTAATAATAATGTCATCCACATAAACCAGAAGAATGGTAATAGCTTGAGTGCTTTTACTGATGAAGAGTGACGGATCATAAGGACTTTGAACAAATCCAAGTTGAAGTATAGTAGCCCGAAATTTCTCAAACCAAGCCCTGGGTGCTTGTTTAAGACCATACAAGGATCGACGAAGCTTTGCCACCTCATTTTTAGAAGTAGAGTCATAGCCTTGTGGAAGACGCATGTAGACATCCTCTTTGAGATCTCCATGGAGAAAAGCATTCTTGACATCCATCTGATAAAGAGGCCAAGAGCGGGATGCAGAGATAGCCAGAATTGTGCGCACAGTGGTCATCTTGGCGACCGGAGCAAATGTCTCATCATAGTCAATACCATACTCCTGGCGATTGCCAAGAGCGACTAAGCGAGCTTTATAACGAGCCAAAGAGCCATCAGGATGTAACTTGATAGAATAAACCCACTTACAGCCAATAGGTTTTATGGTAGGAGGACATGGAACAACATCCCAGGTATGATTTATATTCAGAGCGTCCAGTTCTTCCTGCATAGCCTGACGCCAACACTGATGTTGCACTGCTTGTGAAAAACTATTAGGTATCTGAACCGAGGACAGGGTGGCAATTAAAGATGTATGGGTGAAGCCAAATCGATCAGGGGGACGTGAAATCCTGGATGATCGACGGGGAACTAACTGAGAGATATCTGATGTTTGTGCAGGATCAGGCGCCGTGGAAGAAGATATATCTGGAGGCTCAGGTGCAGTAATAGGTTCCCGTCTACGCCTTTCATACACAAGAAGAGGTTTGATAGGAGTTACAGGTACAACCGGAGAATCAGTAAAACCAGGAACAAGTGAAAAATTAGGAGGTGAGTCATGATTAAGAGAATGCGGGAAAAAATATTGATGTTCAAAAAACACTACATTACGAGAAATCCTGATACGTTTGACCTTCGGATCATAACAGACAAATCCTTTCTGATCATTCGCATAACCTAAAAAAACACACTTAGAAGATTGTGCAGAGAGTTTTGTCCGTTCTATTGGGGGAAGAAGAACAAAACACACACATCCAAAAACATGGAGATGAGAATAAACAGGATGCTTATGAAATAAACGAAAGTAAGGTGTTTCATTATTTATACGAGGTGAGGGTAGCCTATTGATAACATGAACAGCTGTGGATAACGCTTCTGGCCAAAATCTTGGAGGAACAGAGGATTCTAAGAGTAGAGACCGAACAATGTCCAGGAGATGTCTATTTTTCCTCTCAGATACACCATTTTGTTGAGGTGTATAAGGACATGATTTTTGAGAGATGATTCCTTTAGTTTGTAAAAAAGTCTGAAACTCATTAGAAACATATTCACCGCCTGAATCTGTACGAAGTGTCTTAATTGAGGTAGAGAAGTGATTTTCCACATAGGCTAAGAAAATTTTAAATGTAGCAAACACCTCAGATTTTGCATGCAGAAAATAAATCCATGTAAACCGACTGTAGTCATCAATGAATGTAACAAAATATTTAACATGAGAATGTGATGGAATAGGTGCGATGCCCCATACATCACTATGAACAAGATCAAAACAGTGCAATGATGAAGTATGGCTGATGGGAAAAGGAAGAGTCTTGCTCTTACCCATTTTACAACTTGAACAATTTAAGAACACATCTTTAAAAGAAATTTTATTATCAGATAGCAAACCAGATTTAAACAAAGACAATAAAGTGCGAGAATTAGGATGGCCTAAACGATTGTGCCATAATTGGCTGTTATGTGAACTAGAAGCTGAAAACAATGCAGAGGAATTCAAACTACGATCTTGTGTAGAAAGTTGTAATGGAAACAGACGACCACACTTAGGCCCCGTCGCTATCACCTTCCCCGATGCTTGATCCTGTATAACACAACCAGAACGAGAAAAAGAAACCGAACAATCATTATCAATGAGTTGTCCAACAGATAGTAAATTTGTAGATAACTGAGGAGAAAGAAAAACTTGACTCAATGGTAATGAATGTGAGACCTCACCAATGGCAGTAATGGGTATACTACCACCATCTGCGGTATTGATTCGGAGATTTCCATCATAAGATTTTATTTTAGATAAGGTATCTGATGAATAAGTCATATGATTAGAAGCCCCCGAATCCATATACCAGGTGGAGTGTGACTGTTTGGTTTTACCTGAGAGACCAAGAGCGGAAAAAGCATTGACAATCATCTGTTGGACCATGTCTGGGGTAACAGAAGGAGAAGCTGGTGAAGAAGAAACAGGTGGAGCAGGTGAAGCAGGCAACAGAGTATTAGCAGCTGGACGTACAGAGGAAGACGCATCCAAGGTGGCAAGATTGGCTTTCTGTGAGGAATTGTGAGCTCGACGCCGACATTCAGGAAGAACGTGACCCTTGCGTTTGCAGTATGAGCAATATTTGGTACTGCACTGAGTGACCACATGTCCATATTTCTGACAACAATAGCACTGCACTTTTGTCATGTCTCTGGGCAGCTGGGCGGAACGTGCAACATAGGCTGCAGTTACTGGAGCTGGTGACAGTGCTTGTTGAAGAACAACCTGAGTGTTAAGACGTTGTTCCTCCCGAAGGAGTTCCCCTAAACAGGCATCTATAGATGGGGAAGGCACTCTGCTCATCAGATTCGAACGAACTTGTTCAAAATCAGGTCGAAGCTTCATCAGAAATTGATCCCTTTGACTGGTAGAGTGTATGCCCTGAACTATTGCAATGGAGGCATCAGGAAGACTGGAGTAGATAATCTCAGTATAATCCGTCCATAAACGAATAAAATGAGAGTAATAATCCTGAATGGACATAGTTCCCTGGGTAAGCTGAGAAAGTTCATGCTCTAAGTGAAATCTCCGAGCAGAGTTATCCTGTTGATATACTTGTTTCAAGTAATCCCACATACCTCTGGCTGATTTGTATGGCCTAAGGTTCAGGATGTACTGGGGATCGACTGATCCCAGAAGCCAAGTCATGATCTTTGCATCTTTGGTTTCCCATGTGGAGATGGCCTTGACATCATCTTTAGGTTTTGGGTCAGTCCCATCTATATGGCCCCACAATTCTTTCCCTTTGAGATAAATCTGAAATTGGAATCCCCAGGATGTATAGTTGGTTCCATTGAACTTAACCAGTGCAATTTCTGTTTTGTCCATGAGTAAAAACACTCTAAGAATAGATACCAGGCAGCCAAAGAGAAAGAAATGACAAGTGCACACACACGGAGCTGAAGTTCAGAAATGGCGACAAAAAAAGACCCAAAAATTGGTCCAGACGACCAAAAAAATGACTGTTATGTCTATGCGTGGGCCCCACTGATTGATCTAATGGATCATCAGATTACTATGATGTGAGCAGTATCAAAATATCTTTCCAACAAATCAAGTTTCACAAAGATCCATCCATAATTCAAGAAGTTGAACGGCTGAGATGAAAAAGATCTGTGAAAACTGGAAAATCACAAAATGGATCCAAAATCCTATCTCTGATTCCTGAAAAATGCTGAAAAAATCTTCACAAATACCAGGATATATGGTCGACCAAGGCTGAAGGTACTGAGATGAGATGGTGATGATCGTAGGTGGGGCCCAGTTGAGATGCTTCAAGGCTCTGACGAGATCTGTTCCAGACACTGTTCAGATGTTGCTTTTGATTCAAAATCTTGGACCTCAGTTCTCTGATTGATTGTCGAGCAAGAAGGAATGATTTCCTTGATGAACTTGAGCTTATCTGAGGTGGGCCACTGGTGATCAGACTTCAAGATGTTGATGGAATGCGATAATAACATGCACGAACAGTCAGCCTGTGACTGTTACCAAGATTCGACCACTAGATCGAAGAGGAAAACTAGAAGAATAAGAGGTAGAAGATGAGGCTCTGATACCATGTCAGAACAAGAGAAAGAATAGAGATAGAGAATTCTTTGGGATTGAATGATCTCTTGGATCGTTCACTGTTTCTATTTATAATACATTGAAGCCTTAATCAAGGCAATCACTATGCAATTACAATCTAATTACTAGGAAAGAATATAATTACATTTCCTACTTATAGAATGAAAGGATATACACATTGATGATATGCAATCAAGTCCCACGTGATTTATGGCATGGGCTTATTGTACATGGGTCATTGTATATGGGCCTTGGACCAAGTGGTACTAACACGGATGACTAAATTGCATGAGTATTTTGGCCAAACAATTGCATAATCTGAATCATTGCTCTCTTTAGAAGATAAAAAAATCCAATATATCTAATATGAACTATTGATTTAACGCTAAGGGTTAAATTTCAATGCTTGATTCATTGTGGTTCTACGTGATCATCGGATTCTAAAGTCTATTTCTAATCGTTTATATGTACTACTAAACTAACTATTTTGAAAATGTCTATTCTACATAGATTTCTATTTTACATAGATCTATTACATACAAATAAGATATTCCAAATAGTGCCTTGGATCTAGATCAATATATTGTTTAATCGATCAGTGCAGATAATAATGTTAGATGAGAAAACTAATTACACTATCTTCAATAGTTTGATCCAATGATAAGTTTCCATAACAAGAAGTGTGATGTCCCTGCACAGTATAAGGTTTTTTATAGTATTTTGCAATTTTGAATGATCATATATGCATGAGTTTTATTCTTCAAAATGGTGAGAAGCAGGGGGCAATCAACTCTTGCAACCAGTGGCAGGGGTAAGATACGCGGTACAACCAGCAGGGGGGATTGCCTGCAGCGCAGTGGGAGATTCATGCTGCAACCAGCAAGGGAAGATCTCGTACGGCAACCAGGAGAGTGAAATCTCTTTCACCTTCTCCTTCTCCCCCCCTTCCCCCAGTCAGCGATAAAAAATCCCCATCCCCTTCCCCTACTGTTCCTCCTCCTGCAGTCAGCGAGCAAAGTACCCCTACTCCTGCAGCCATCAAGGAAAAATCTACTACTACTACTGCAACTAGCACCGAGAAATCTCATTATTTTCCTGCAACCTGCAGGGAGAAAGAAGCAGGCGGTCCCAGTACCATCAGTCGTCCCGCTCGCCCGGGTTTGTGTTCTGATGGCCAAGAAGTAATGATAAGAACAAATCATTTCAAGTTAAGAGTTCACGGATGAATCAATTTATCAATGCAACGTAAGTTACATTTTCTTTTTTCTTTTTTCTCCCTAATTCCATATACTTAACTGTTTGAGTATTGATCCGGTAAAAATTACAACAGATATACACAGCGTTATTGTTCTCATCGGGAAATTGAAACGGGAAATTATAAAAAAGATCGAGGCCGAAGGAAATTTTCTTGGAGGCCTACGATGCGGGCAAAAACAGCATTTATACTGCGGGGCTTCTCCCATTCGAGACTCACGGACGTTCATCATCTCACTTGATATCTGTTTGGAGATGATTTTTTTTTTCAATAATTTTGTTTTGAATTGGAGTAGAGAAGTTTTCTACATAATAAATATGGTAATCGGCTCTACGGGTGGTTGCTTACCATTTGGATTGAAGGGACCCCTGGGGCCCTCAAAAGAAAATCCTGGTCTAGATCCTATTGTGCATGAACAGTTTCTCCCTCCCAAAATCATCTTAAACCCCTCTTCCTCTCGAATCCTCATCGTCTATCCAATCCCAATCCTTGGCCCAAATTTGGGTTGAGATCCTCATGAAATATCTGTTCATCCTAAGATTAGGTGCGAATGATTGAAATCTGAGCACCCGGTTCCTTGATTGAGAGCACTGCCGGTGATTCGTTGAGACTGCAGACGACAACTTCCCATGGTGAGGCAAGGTGGGTCATCAACATCTCATCCATTTGCTTCATAACTGCAAAGAAAATTGAATGGTCTGGCTGCTTCAGTGTGTATCATCTCTGCTGGTTAGGAGTCATCTTTTGTGAATGATTTTCATATACAGTTACAGTCTCTTTTTGTATACCTTTGCTGTATCTCTTTTCTAGTACTAGTTTCAGGAACTCTCCTGTTCATGTGCCATCCATTTCTAGGAATTACAACACATATATGTGAAAAAGGGTGATGTTCTTTTGGTTTTCTTGTTTCTTGTTGGGTTCATTGAGGTCTCTTTTGCATAATTTTTTTTTATCTATAATCTAGAAATGCTTTCTTATTCTGTAATGGTGACAAAGGTGATATGTTGCTCAGCACTATGATGTGTATATTGCCTTTTTGCCGTGAGAGTGAAAGTGGAGCCTGCACTTTGGGTGATCCACATGGGTTGTCTGATAGGCCAACCTTGAATGGATTTCAGCCAAGAAAGCCTCCACCATTGAACAATCCTAACCATGTGATTGTGGTAAACCTCTACACATATATGGCCTTAATTCAGCCCTATTAGCGGATAATGTCTTTGGAAATAAAGGAAACATGTGAACATCATTTGGCATATGGATTATATTTTTGGTAATTTTTTTTTCTCTTTTAGTTCAATTTACACTTACGCTATTATGAGGTTTTCACCTTTCTTTGAACATCCTTATAACTATGATAGATTCATTAATTTTATAATTTATTTATTCATACATTCTTTTTCTAAATTGTAGATATGGAACCATTACCAGATTGGGTGCTATAGGAAAAAGGTATGTCTAACATTTGTTTGTTTGAAAAAATTACAATCACAGGTCATGCCCTATGTCTAATGTGGGATAATTTCCTCCATCTTGCTTTTTGAATACATGTGCTTTTTAAGTTTACTAGCCTTTTGTTGTTCCCCCTCCTAATACTCTCACATGTCCATTTGTGGGCCAAAAGCAGCTATGAAATGCTCCCTTGTGTCTTGGACTCGGTAATTTAAATTTTCAGCAATGTGGTGGTGTATTTGGATGTACTCCAGATGACCAATTTGCATGAGTATTTTGGCCAAACAATTGCATGATCTGAATCACTGCCTCTCTTTAGAAGATAAAAAACATCCAATATATCTAATAAGAATCATTGATTTAACTAGGATTTCAATATATTTGTAAGAAAACCACATACCTTTAAACATGCATTTTGTAAGAAAACCACTTACCTTTAAACATGCATACTTGCACTTTCATTGATTTTTTAAACAAGATCCAAACCATTGATCCTCTTTGGGAAGATAAGTAACGCTGGGAGATAAATTTCAATGCTTGATTCATTGTGGTTCTACGCGAATCATCGGATTTTAAAGTGCATTTCTAATCGTTTATTTGCACTACTAAACTGTCTATTTTGAAAATGTCTATTCTACATAAATTTCTATTTTACTTAAATCTATTACATACAAATAAGATTTGCGAAAACGTGCCTTATATCTAGATCAATATATTGTTTAATCGATCAGTACAGATAATAATGTTAGATGAGAAAGCTAATTACACTATCTTCAATAGTTTGATCCAGTGATGAGTTTACATAACAAGAAGTGTGATGTCCCCGCACAGTATAAAGTAGGGATGTCAAATGGCCACGGGCCATCTCATCTGGCGGGCCGTGCTGTGCCATCGTGCCTGCTGTGCTCGGTGTCTCTTTTAATTTTTTTTTTGATTAATTTTCGCCTTTTTGAAGAATTTAATTTTGAGCATCAATAAAGAACTTTCTCCCTTAAAAAGAACAATTAGATACCTCTGATGCACCAACATTTACGCTGCTCTCCTTAAGCACAGTGGCATCACTGATTCCAAGCTCCTCAAGCAGTATAAAGCTTGTTGTAGTAGAAACAGGAAATACCTGTAAATCATCTCTTACCATAAAACCCATCTTGCCCTTGATAGACACTCCAGCCTTGTTGTCTGCAACAACATATTTATTATGAAACACTGTCCTATTCATATTTTGTCCACAACGACATTGAGCAGAGGAAGCAATACTGATCAAGAAGTGAGTCCCTATGTAACATTTCGACGACGAACATATGTAGTACTCTGTAGGCTCCGTATCGTCGATGTTAACTTGAAGATTCGTGCATTGTACTTCACATGAGCTTTTGGGATGGAGCAACATTTTCTTGCATGCCTCTGTCTTTAGAAGGTTGGCGTCGAGATCCTCCACACTCATATAAGGTACTCATGCTTCCTATTTTCGATTGCTTCCCAAAGAGCCTGATGATAGTCTTTATGGGCATTGTCAAGAAACTTAGGAGAATATCAACAAAATTCTTTCCAAATTCGGCGTACACTTTGTTGAGGTCAACGTCCACGCTCGCTCCTGAGTGGTCATAATTGTGGTTGAGCCCGAGCCCTCACCATAAAACCATTATTGTGCTGTTTCCTATCATTAATTGATTTTGGGATAAGTGGTAGCTCAATGGGGTGTAAGATCCTACAAGTGGTATTAGAGCCTGGTAGGTCGGGTGTTCGAATCATGGGATACGCGTTTTGCGAGTTACGCAGCAAGAGTCGCGGTGGGTGTGCCGTTAAGGGAGGGATTGTTGAGGTCAACGTCCACCCTCGCTCTTGAGCGGTCATAATTGTGGTTAGGCATGTCAAACGAGCCGTGCCGCCGCTGGGCCTGCCCAAATCCCAGCCCACCACGGAAACCCTGGCCCGGTACGGCCCGCCATGGGCCGTGCTGGGCCCATGCCGTGCCTCTGTGCTGGGTGTTCTCGGCGTGCCTCTTTAATTTTTTTTCCCGATTAATTTTTTTCTTCTTTTCGGTATTAAAATTAAAAATTAGAACACAGGCTGATTCTTGGTATAAGGATCTTTATCATGAATTATTATTTCCTACTCTTAAGAAGCTAAAACTTCATAGATAAAATAGGCTGATTACATGAATTGGCATAAACATTTTGTGATTAAGTGCTTGTTTTGTTCCCTGATGCTCGTTTTTTGAGTGAAATACCCAAATGGGGTAAGTCTCTGAGACGAAAGAGCTTATTAACCCATTAACTTTTTGGCCCAGAATGGTTATTTTTTTCTCACTCCTTTCACAATAAATTATCATTAAAAAAAAATTGCTGCATGTACCAGCACTGGGTGCTTGAAGGCCTAACCTGATAGCACAGTGACTTTGTAATGAAGAGTGATTATAGTGCTTGCACCAATTATTTGGTGTGCATGCCATGCACGACCTTGCTAGTAGTGTCTGAATGGGTCAAACACCAAATTGCATACACAAGATGAAATGCCTCCAAATATCTTCAGTGACCACTAAATCTAACTGAGAAATAATCATGAAAAAAATATCTTCAATATCTCCAAATATCTTCAGGTCCATGAAGATCCTCATACGAAGACCATGCATATATTATGTATTTTTTCCTGTGGGCCGTGCTTGGCGGGCTGACCCTTATGGATGGGTCGGCCTATGTGCCTGCCGTGCCCGATACCCTCAGCCCAACACGGCCCATGGCACGGAGTCAACGTCCCGTGCCGTGCCGACCCGGGCCAGGCTGGCCCATTTGACATCTCTAATTGTGGTCGAGCCCTCGCCCTTACCATAAAATCATTGTTGTGCCGTTTCCTATCACCAATTGGTTTTGAGATAAGTGGTAGCTCAATGCGGTGTAAGATCCTACACACCACCCGATTCTTTTCCTTGTCTACAAGAAGTTTTAAACTCATCTTTTTGGCTGCCAATAATGATTTGAGACAACACCCAACAAGAATGAAGGTTTTGCTCCAATACTTCATAATTGTTCTTCCTATATAAACTTAGGTAGAACTTTTTTTCTAATGGGCCCAACTATGGGTTCCCCTTGTCACACACACTGCTCGTTAAAATAACCTCAAAAGATTTAAACTCTTGTAAACGATCATGGATGGATTGCAAGTGTTATCATCCTCTTAGGGGCCACAGTTAGGAACATGTATCTGACAGAAAACCTAGGTACACATGTATTGCAGGTGTTATCATCCTCTTTGGAGCCACATGCTTGCAGTATTGCCATCAGGTAATCACTAACTGTGGGGCTGCCTGGGCCCAACATGAGACTCCATTATAAATCAAACTAGACGGCATGTCACAATTTTTCAGGCATGACCCATCACAGGCTAACAATAGTTAAAACCTTTCCTCTACGACTGTGCCTTGGGTGGGCTAGGCGGGCCGTGCCGTTGTAGATAAGTCAGCCCATCTTGTGCGGTGCCGAAACGGCACGGGCTATGCCTTGCCGTGGCTCGTTGACTGGTGGCCTGGGCCGTGCCACGGCCCATTTGACATCCCTAGTATAAAGGATAGGGAGAGAGTTTGATTTATAATGTTATTGATAGAGAAAAGCATATTATAATAGGGGAGATCTCTTCATTTGGATAAGTTGATCATTCTTTTTCTTTTTTCTTGATATTATAAACAATTATTTATTTAAAAAATCTTGAGAGTGTATTAAAAAAACTGAACATGTCATTTCTTATAACAAACTGTATGCTTTAGCATTTGTAGATATCACATTATTTCCGAGGAAGAAGATTTCGAGAGCTCGCTCCAGGTGGTGATATCGGACAGTCGCTCCGATATGCAAGTTCATCACCAGCTAACAATACAAGCTCATGTCTCTCGTCTACCTCTCTTATCTCATATCTCTCTCTTCTCTATTCCCTCTCTTCTCTAATCTTTCTCTCTAGGCAATAGGTTATCTGAAGGCAGAGATTTAATTGGAGTTGGTGCTAAAACTCCTACTACCAAACCACTATTTAATTTAAAATGTATTTATTTATTCCATTTTTTTCATGGAGGATGTGTTATTTTTAAGGTTTACATTCATACATAAGTCTATCAACACATCATTATTTGATTAATGCAAGGTAGAGCGAGAGATAACACACTCCAAGACATCGAAGATTTTCAAACTTTTTTTTTGTTTTTAGTTACATGTATTTATTTTCTAAGGTTTTCATTTTTTCTCAGATTATTGAAGACGATGTCGGAGACAGCGAATCCTTCGTAGTCTACATTTACCCATTAAGTATAGAAGATATCTCCACGGGTGAAGGAACTAGATAAAAAAAAATAGAAGCACTTGAAATAAATAAAAAAGCATAAAGCGTATTCTTGTGAGGAAGAGGTAATTGACTTAGGATATAGGTAATTTCTAGCCGAAGTTGTATACATGTATGCGAGTGTAAATACACCAAAATATATTATTATATAAATTTAATTTAAAATATAATTTTCTTACTTGTATGGAAATGTTGTAGACCATTTTCACTTCTCTTATACGAGAGTGGAAAATGAAGGAGTAATAGTATAGATATTCCCTAACCGTCTTAAGTATTATTCTAGCGAAATGTGTTTTAATATATATAATAAATTGTTAACGATTAATTAATTATTTTTATTAATAGGGGCGTTTATGCGCCATGCGATATCGCATCAGTCATAGCTTTGCCATATCACATCACTGTTTCAGGGGCGTCAATTCCTTTATTAAAATAACTAATTAGTCGATAATAATTTATTATATATATTAAAACATATATTGCTAGAATAATACTTAAAGCGGATAGGGAGTATCCTGCTAATAGTTTTACATTCTCTACTCTCCTTTAAGAGAAGAAGTGAAAATGGATTACAACATTTTTATACAAGTAAAAAAGTTATATTTTAAACTATGTTTGTATACTAATATATTTTTGGTGTATATACACTTGCATGCATGTTTACGACTTTAGATAGAAATTATTTATATCTTAAGTTGATTATTCCTTTCTCAATAGAATCTACTTTATGTTTTTTCATTTATTTCGAGGACTTCTTTTCTTTGTTTATCTAGTTCTTTCACATGATGAGGAATATCTTTTATACTTGGGTAAATATAGATGACGAAAGACATCGTCTTCCATGACTGAGAAAAAATCAAAACTTTAGGACGTAATTACATGTATCCAAAAAAAAAAAAAGGTTTGAAAATTTTCTATGTTTGAGCGTGTGTATATCTCCTGTTCTACCCCTTACATGTTTAGAGGCTCTTGTATGCTTGTAGACTCTAAAAATAAAACTTCCTCAGTAAGATGGAATAAATAAATAAATTTTAAATTAGATAGTGGTGTGATAGCAGGTGTTATTAGGTGTTTTGGCCTTGACCGACCCCATTTAAATCTATGCCTTCATTACAGTTAACACGAGATAGAGACAAGCGAGAACGGAACAGAGATGAGTTTGGGGGAATACTTCTGAAATAGCAGCTCCAATGACAGGGTCTTTGATCTATAATTATCACTAATGGTGGTTTGTTGGACATTGCTTCTACCACTTTTTGAATAACCATACAAATGAATCTTTCTTCTCATTGCTCAAAAGTCCGCAACCAAGGGTTGCTGACTGTTCATGGTGGTTCACACCAGTAAAAGGTGCAAATATCATGGAATACTGGTTTGTTTGGTATGTGTATAAAAAACAAGAAGTTAACTTATGTTTTCTGTGTCTGCATCATGATCATAAAAGAAAGAAGAATTCATTTCCTTTAGCTATTGAAAATGCTCTAGCAACATTTGAGCATTGAAGTCTTTCCTATCTTGTCTTAATTTCTTTTTTGATTTCTAGCATTTTGTTCTTGGAAGCCAATATTTTCATATCCTTCATTCTTAATCTCAAGTAAAGTCATCATTTTTGAGGTACCAATATTGGCCTCTGAGTAACCCATGATTAATTTCTTTTGCACCAGAGTAATTTTTGGATATGCTCTCAAAAATTGTCTTTGACGAGGAGCTGCAAGTGCATGACTATGATGTTTCACAAACTTCACCACTGTCCACTTCTCCTCTGGCACAATCTTTTTAATTCTTTGTACCCAGACGGTTCTTTGTACCGCGCAGTCACCTCCTACATATGCTTCTTAGATTCCCTAATTTATAATGTGGATGATGTGAGAGAGTTTCGATACAATAACATATTACTTAACTGCCTTGGCAGCGATGAGAAGGTCACCAACCTCTTCAAGGAGTTGTCCACTGACTTATTACCTGAAAGCAAGGCTTAGAGCGATATCATCAAAGGCATGGAAGGACACAGTAAGAGACATTTCAACAATGTCAGGCTGTGGAATAGTTAATTCTTTCGCACCCATTTCACTAGCCCATGGACTGAAATCTCTTAAGTTGCCGCAATTTTCGGCATATTATTAACTTTGGTGCAGACCATTTACAGTGTCCTCAGTTACTACAAAAGTAGGTAGTTTCTCACATCTCCTATGACTTGGAAATTGGAACTTTTTTGTGTGTGTGGTTAGAGTACTTTTATGTATTTGGCTCTCTGCATGATAAGGAAATGATGGGTTTGACTGATTTGTGTATTTGGGTAGTAAGGATTGCTGGATTCACCAACCGCTTGTAGTTGTAGTTATATTAATATTTGACATATTGTATTTGAGGTCCTCTCTTATCAGTTATCACTTGAATAGTGATGATGGTTTATTCGTTTTTGATGGTTTTTATGTTTGTCGTGAGATTATTGGGTTTGGTTTAGACCTTTGTGGGGAAGTATTTTGCCTAAATAAAGCATTTTGGACATACATTGCTCTCATGATCTTGGTTTTAACTTTCTTACCCATCATAATTACATATTGAGTTAGGATAATTTGGTCTATACTTTTGTGGGAGGCATATTTTGCCTTGATAAAGCATTTTGGACTTACTTAGATTGGCTTTCATGATCCGGGTTTTATCTTTTTTACTTGGCTCAATTTTTAGTTTAAGATTACTTGTCAGCATCAGATTATGCATTGCAGCGATAATTTTCTCGTATCTTCTTGTGATGACAATCTGAACCATACTAACCCTTGGATTGGGTTTCTTGAAAAATGTAACTTAATAAACTATTAAACTTTAAGACTCCTAAATTAATGATTGTGATGAGATGTTTGATGTGCTTTTGGAAATCATATCTAAGGTTAGATACTTCCACCATTCCATCCTTTCATGATTGGCATATATCAAAGTGGGTTCCCCAAGGAGCTTAAATTTTTACCTTTCATTCAAACCATGAGAGATACCTCCTAGCATAATGGACCCTCTCACGGTTTGTGTGATAGTTAATTAGCTTTTCTACTACAACATGGGATGGATCATCCAACCCTATTCGCTTTTCAGTTTATTTATTTATCTTTTTATTGGTAATGAAACTCATAATAAAAGCAAAGGAACCATACAAAAACCATGTTTCAAAGTCTTATACCAAGCACACCCTCCCAAACAAAAAGAACCAAAAGAAACAAAAGCCACAAGAAAACATCAAACTCTTAAGAAGAGGGTCAGGCAGCCCTATCAACTCCTTGTTAGCTAGAGAGTCCATCACAAGAAAGACGAGTGATTTGGTTACTGGAAAGCCAAAAAGTACTTTTTTTATCAAGCCAGTTGTAGAAGAGAAATTTGGAAATGCATCAGTAACAGAAGTACCTAACTTTATCTTCAGCAAAAAGCACAAAGGAGCCATTTGCTTTTGTTTCTTCCATGTGGGGTCTTTAAACAGAGGATCATGCTCATATGGGGCCCCCACCTTTGAGTGATTTTGTAAGTTTTCTTGTATGACTCTTAAATGCTAGTTATAAATTGGTTCATCCGGATATGAAATTTGAAGTCAATCCAATGATTCTAACCCCTTGATGTGTGTGTGGCTCACACTCGATCCAATACCTCAGTTCATTTAGATCAGTGTAAACCCCATGGGAAATATGACATGGGGGGATTTGTCGTTTGCATCGTCCATTCGGATTGATGATGTGGTAGGGTCCCACTAACTCTCTTGCAAGGTAAAGCAAAAGTAAATAATGATAGAGTTGGCAAGAAATTGATTTTGCTTTCTCCTTATATGCTAATGCAAGTAACCATAATTTGTCTAACCTTTCTAGAGGAGGTATCAATGACCGTGAGCAATGATGCCTCGAAAACCTAACCATTCTTCTCTTCTTTTCGTATTCCATGGATATCCATCCTTGTCTATAACTTCCATGCTTTGTGATAAAGCAGAGACAGAGTTAGAAATAAGGTCTTACATTTAAGGTTCAACTCAATGCCTTGGATTTAACATTCAACAAGGCCCAAGTTGTGAGGAATGATTGAAGAGACTGCCACATGGCTTGTCATTGGATGGACTTTTTGCAGATTGGCACATAAACTGCTGGATGATGATCCATGTCGATGGGCTTAATATAAGTAATATACATGTCAAACTTTCAGATAATTTAGTTCAGTTATGTGTTTCCAATAGACTTTTATCTAATGATGAGTGGCAATAGCAATTGTAGTTAAAAACAGAAAATCATGATGTACAGATATTTTATAATTTAATAGTTTTATTTCTTGTTAGTTTTTAATTTTAAATTTTGTGACCTTTTCTATAATCTTTTTTTTTTTTTTTTTTTGTAATGCAATGAAGGAAAAATACAAGTGTGGATGTAATTTCTTACTAGAGAAATAATCACATTCTGCTTGTTATTGCAGTGTTGATGGCAGCTATAACCTGATTTTTCTTGTGTGGCTACATTTTAAGATCAACCCAATCAAATCAATGTAAAACTCTCACTCTAATTGAAGTGACAGTCGTGAACAGCTGTCTTTGTGATATGAGAGGATTTAATCACTTAGGGCCTGTTTGTTTGTATTATAATACATAGGAGTTGAATATTATTTGTACCAAAAGTGGTAAAAAAAGATCAAATGTGATTTTTAAAAATGAGCATCAAATAACCTTTTTTTTTTTTTTTAAGTGGAATAGAATCAGAAGAAGATTAGAAATGAACTACTAGGGTGATGGCTGGTAGTTTATTTTTTTCATCTTCTTTTGATATTATTTTTTTCTTAAAAAGAAAGGATATTTGATACTCATTGATGAAAATGTACCTTTAGTTTTCATTTTTAACTAGTAATGGTATGAAGTTTGTTTATTCAATTTCTTTACATGTATTCTAATATAAATAAGAAACTAGTCATGTATTCTAAATGAATTCTCAAAAAATCATCCTTTGGGGTAGAATTCTTGAATCCTCCTCTTGGGTGTAGGATTTGCAAATACCAAGAAGATTAGAACTCTAAGAATCTCAAAAATCATTTGATCCTTTTCATGTAGCTGAAACTTTAGATCTTATTAATTAAAAATATAATATCTGCAAATGCGAGGGGACGAACCAGATTCACATTATGTCTATGATTCCTAATATCTCAAATTCTCATCAAAAGTTCTAACAAAAGAACAGGCACTAAAAGTGGACCCACCTGCCCCTAACACTAGGTTGGGTTGGTCATGGATTCCACTGGAGAAGGCCCCTAACACCATCCGATCCTAATGGTATTATAGGATCCTTTTGTTTTGCTTAAAAAATGCCACGGTTCACTAAGCCTGCTAATGGAGAGAGTGCAATCAAAGTTCCTTGATAATAAATTGTATGTGCTAAAGCACTCTTTAGGTTTCCTCTTTAATTATGTCTTGGTGACATGTATCTCTGGAAAGAGAGAAGATTGAAAGTTTGACCATACCATGAATTGGGTGGCCCCAGATTGTGAAACCAAATGAGAGCCCAAGGATGCCATTAATAATTTGTCACTCCTCCATGTGAATCCATAAACAAATGAAAGCACCCATTTAGTTAGCAACAACATCAATGCACCATGTGAGAGTTTCATACCCTCTCATTTATGTAATATCAAAGCAACTCAAGGCTAAATATGGTATGGGATTGTTTCAAGTGTTCTGTATTTAAATAACAAAAGTCCTTCTTCTAACTCTAGTATAATGGGATTGATTGTCATTAAATGTTCAAAAAATGACATGTTAAGTGTGCAACTCTCTTTCTGATTACATGCTTCTTCTCAAGGTAACATCTGACTGATTACTTGTTTGGAACATAAAGAGACATGTGAAGTTCAGTTATTTTTTGCTCCCAACAATAACAAAATCTCATTCAGTGATGCTTCAGCATCCAAAGTTCTTGCAACTTGCAACTCACATGACATTGCAATTTATTAGAGAAAAAAAAAAAAAGACACATCTTTTATCATTTTCAAACAAACTAGGTGGGGACCACTAGCCATGTTACTCACTTTAAATAGGACAAGTTGAGAGAGAGAGAGAGAGATGGAACTCATGCTTCAGAATATCACTTGATGTACTCTGCTATCCAAGAATTATAAACTAAGGGATGATATTGCTTGGGAATGAAAGTAGAGCATGTGCCACCGTTTGCTGTTTTGTTTTTCTCTTATTTTTGTTGTTGAATTGGTGGGTCAAATGATCAGATTAGCCCATTAACATAGCAACCCTCGAGTTATAACCACTGAAAGGATTTTAATTTTTAAATCTCGTTTTTGCAAAAAGAGAGAAAAATAAAGAGAAAGTGTTACTATTCTTCTATTTGGAACTCTTCCTTAACGTCGAGTTACTTTGAATGAAAGTATCACTTGTGCTGTCTTATATTGTTGAGCGCAAAGGTTACAACTAGTATTTTATAGATTAAAGGACCGCTTGGAAACTCTAATCTAATTAATAAGAGCTAATAAGATTAAGATGTAAAATAAACGATTTAATTTTTAAGTTTAAATTTAAAGTTGTGTTTGATAAAGTTATAAAAAAAACTCTTATTTATGAGGTAATTGGGACCCACCTTTTAAAAATTACAATGTGAAACCTGCCATTTGCTTCATTTTGAGAATTTATGAGGTTATTTCTATCTATATCACGTAAATTTTACATTGTCCACCTCCATTCATCTTAGCTAAAAAAAAAACTCTTAAAAAGACAACAGACCCTTTAGTGTTGTTTTAAAGGCAAAAGCTCTAATATTAAAAAACCTCTAAAAATAGAAAATGCAATTAGAGTTTAACCAAATGCTCTAATATGTTAATAAGTTCTAAGTCACAAAATAAGAGCTTATTTCTAGAGTTACCAAATGCCTTTTAAGTTTGGTTTTGCTTAATCAACTCAACTAGCTAGATCTCGAGACCAGATTTGACTAAAACTCGGTCAAGCTCAATTTGAGTTACTTGACTCAACAACGTTTCAAGTCAAGTGACGAGTTTTAAAACAATACAATGAAGAATGACCTCTTACCCTAGTGGTAAGAGGCATCGGCTCTTTCTAGATTGTCCAGGATTCAAACTTAGGTGGTCACCTTCCCTCTTCCGAAAGCTATTCTACTTCACCGGATGTCTACTTCCCTTTGAAGAAGACTGGGGTCAAACCATATGCAATCACCATGTTGATCATACAATCTTACTTCCTAGCCATTGGACCGGTATCCATCAAATTAACCACTGATCAATGAGCAGACAATCATTGGTTAGGATCATCTTAAAAAAGTTGTTTTAACCTAAACAACGTTAAACCTCATATGATTTGAACCATCTAAAGTTCTTATACAAACATTAGCTTTGTGGAAGACTAGCCTAGATATTTAGAAATGAATTCATTCTACCAACCAACATACATTCCACTCTCTACCATTTTCCTTTTAATTATTAGCATGTATTCTAGTTGGGGAAATGTAACATTCTTATGTGACAAGTGGCAAAATATAAGAGGGAGGGACATGCCACGTGGCATTAAAATAATGGAGACATGGCACATGCACTGTCCCTTGAAAATGTTACATATCATGTATTCTCGAGTGTGGGGGCAACATGCATCTCATGAGCAGTGTATGGTGTGCCATGCAGTGTATCTACATGGGGATTTTTGGTGTCCTCTCACTACTGGCACATGTTGGAGGATCTAAACTGTACTCACTTT
Source organism: Litsea cubeba (assembly GCA_012931725.1). Lineage (NCBI taxonomy): Eukaryota > Viridiplantae > Streptophyta > Magnoliopsida > Laurales > Lauraceae > Litsea > Litsea cubeba. The sequence goes on along the minus strand of CM022945.1, from coordinate 10,192,449 downwards.
TTGGCCATCTTTTGTGGGTCCATCTTGATGCGTTCAAATTAGAAAAGGCAGAGAGCAATGGATAAATTGGACATGGATTAGGGTCCATGCAATATCAAACTGACAAATGATCCTAGTTTTTAATTTTAGGTCGATTCTAGTTTTTAATTTTAGGTTTTCAAAGCTTAATGACTCTATATTGCGCAAACTTACTACTATTAAAATTTGATGCCAATTAACAATTAGATTAGAGTCAAGTTTGAACCAATGCCACATCAACGGGGTAGGTCTGTGATGGTCTTATATTGATCATAGGTGGACCTCATACATAAAAATGAAAAAAGAAGAGCACCAGAGAAATTAAAGGGGATTTACGAAGAAATTGTAGAAAGAACAGCAATATCAACATATTTAATACAAATAAAATTTTATTAAGGGCATGTTTGGAGATCAAATACTCAAAGAAAGGTTTTTTGCTTTAATTAAATCGTGGAAAATTCATATTTGGGAATTATAAATGTATGAGCATTTAAGATATTTGAGGTCCTCATTTTTTAGGATCCGGTTCAACCCACTATAGGATGTGGTCCTCAAGTGAATAGGGAGGATCTAAATTTCTCAAATTCAAGGGCTCATCACCTATTACCAAACCCGATCTAAGAAATCATCAGCTATACAAATTTTTGGTACAAAAAGCCCAACTTCTCAAATTTGCAAATTCCTCACTTGGCACCAAACATGACTTAAAAGGTGTACGAATTCATTAAGGACCATGGTTGCATAGGATTCAGAATTTCCCCTTACATGAAACCCATACGTTTCTATCTAAACAATAAAAATAAGAAAAATGAAATTCATACCATTTTTTGGTAAAAAAAAATGAAACCCATACCTGTCAACTCTCTAGAATCCCAAGAGGATGTTTTCTTCTTGTGTTAGATAATTATCATATGGTTTAACCTCTTAAATTAGATCTGAATCAAGTAACCCCTCTAGAAATGGTGTTCAATTTGTGGATTGTTGCAAACTCACATTGTGGTCCATAGGCCAATTAATGAAACTTTCAAATGCCTTCACATAGCAGCTGCTTGTTTGTTCCATTCCCAATTATATGGTTCATTCAATCTACTGGAAAGGACTTGTACCCACAAAATCATTCGAAACATCCAGTTGGATTGATGTGGACTTGCCTGTGGGCCACTCTAGTTGATTATTACTGTTCATATGGTGGGACCACTTTCACTCTGTCCTTGATCCAAAAAGTTTTATTTATTTATTTATAACATAGGAACCCGCCGACCCTTCTTTGGTTAATCATAGATAAACCTACGGATATATAGAACCACCCACTAGCCTTATATATTTCTTGATCCAGAAAGTGAAGCTACTTGCCTCCTTTTATGCTTTTTATTGGCATTCTCAAATAAGGGTGGCTTTTAAAAGAAAAAAGTAGGGGTGGCAGCTCATCTTTTAGGCCAAGTCCATAGGTACTAAATAGAAATAATCTGAACCGTTCAAAATAAATATCGTCCCATCAATAATATAAATTTCCCATCAATAATATAAATTTTTAAATTTTAGTTTAAAACTTTAAATAGAATGGGTTTTTAGTTCCCACCCATGACTAGGGTTTAAGGATTGTTACACCCACTTCTTCATAAAGAAAAATTGCAATGGTGATGGCTGGAGCTGATACAGAACCTCTGAAATAAAAAATAGGGGTTTTGACCGTACAGGATATAAAATACCCTGTATTCCTTGAAATAGTGGTGACCAAAAGTATATCCCAAATATGGGTATCATACAGAGAGCATCTTTTTTATTTCCACTTTTACCCTTTTTGTGCGATATCGCAAATATTTGCGATATCGCATAAACTGAATAGTCATTATATAAGCTGCTCGTTTTCCCTTCATTTTTTTCCTCCGTTTGCAGCAAAAAGCAAGTCGTTTTCCCTCATTGTTTTCATGTGGCTGTCTTCATCTTTAGAGGAGGTTCTCAAGAGGATGGAGCAATCACTCTTTCATTTTTCCAAAGTCATTTAGATGATTCTTCTTACACAATATTTGGACATGTTTGAAATTTTTTTGTATACTCTGTCAAATGTTATGTTAAAAATGGTTGGCCATTGAGACACCAAAAACTTATAGTCATGGAGATACTTTGAAATTTATTCTTAATTTTTTGTTTAATTATATTAAATGAACAAAAGATATGAAATGTCCTAAAAATGTATTTGCTGTAGCAATCGCTCTTTCATTTCTCCAAAGGCATTCAGATGATTCTTTTTACACAATATTCGGACATGTTTGGAGTTTTTTGTATACTTTGTCAAATGTTATGTTAAAAATGGTTGGGCATTGAGACACTAAAAACTTATGGTCATGGAGATACTTTGGAATTTATTCTTTTTTTTTTTGTTTGATTGTATTAGATGAACAAAAGATATGAAAGATGAAGACAGCCACATGAAAACAATGAGGGAAAATGACTTGCTTTTTGCTGCAAACGGAGGAAAAACGAGCAGCTCATATAATGACTCTTCAGTTTATGCGATATCGCAAATATTTGCGATATTGCACAAAAAGGGTAAAAGTGGAAGAAAAAAAAAAGCTCTCTGTACGATACCCATATTTGGGATATTCTTTTGGTCAACACCATTTCAAGGAATACAGTGTATTTTATACCCTGTACGGTCAAAACCCCTAAAAAATATTATTGTATGGTACAATGGACCCAACCCATGGCGACCCTGCTTTCAATCGAGCAGACAAATAAAAACAAATACATTAGCTTTCCGGTACATTAGAAAAAGTCAGGTCTATGGTTTATTGACCAAGACCGTTCATCTGAAGTGGGGCCCTCATGAGATCAAGGGCCCTCGTGAGGAGATTAATGGATGGGGGATTTGGGGCTGTCCCATAGTAGAAATTTGTCTTTGACCATGTGTCAAAATCCATGGGACCCACTTGTAAAGTCGGCATGACAATCAATGAGCAGAGGCCCACCTCATTGAACGGTCGTGATATCAAGAAGTTTGCCATTTTGGCATCTCTCCAGACCATCCAGTAGCTTTGTGGAAAGATGTGTTTAAAATACAAGACGGCAACAATTGATCTCTCTAACCTTCTCTTTGATCGACGGCTGATTTTTATACTTAGCATGGTCCGATCCAAAAAAAATGCACTAGTTACATTTATTAGGTGGAAAACTGATCCGGATCTCCCTGTCCAGCTTTTTAAATCTAAAATTACAAAATCAAAATCGCTCATTTGTTTGTACGAAATCTCACTCCACTTTAATTATAGTTAAGCCCACCATCAGATTGATCAAATGTAATTTCATTTCTCACTCAGGCACCGGATAAGCCAGGCAAAAAGTGGCCCACTAGATCATGGCCCCAAATATACGGTTGTGATTGCACGATTGAATCCTGTCTCCTTAATCCAAGCACCTTAGCGTAGAAAATAGAAATAACCCCTCCTCTAAGTAAGGCCTTTGTCATTTGGTGCGTTTGAAAACAACGTTGTCCTTTCCAACAATACATTCTTCTTCTATAACTGAAAATCCCACTCTCTCTCTCTCTCTCTCTCTCTCGGAGATTTTGATGAGTTTTCTATGAGAAGTGTGGAATCTGGTGGACTGATGAAACCGGGAATCTGAAAGAATTTTGAAATCCCAATCTTACCATGCTTTTCTTGGAAACCTTGAAATTACTGCAGTTATGGGAAGAATGAGAGGATTTCAGGTTTCAAAGTGGTAGAATTTGGGTTTTGGAGGATCAAAGTTATTTGAAGACTTCGCTTGCTTTGAAGGTTTTTGGATGGATCCAATCATTGATCTGAAGACTGATTTCTTACAGGAGTTGGGAGGTGAGTTGCTAGAGGGTTGTACTTGTTTGAAGATTTTACTAGGATTAATCACTATGAAACTTTCTCTCGTTTTCTCATCTGTTTGAATTGGAATAGATCTCATCTTTCATGGTTTGGTGATTTTTAGTAAGAGAAATGAAAAATCTTTTTTTTTTCTTTTTATGAGGGTGTCCGAATTCTTCAAAAATCGACTATTTTTCAGGGCACTATAAAAACCGACTATTTTTTTCGAGCACGTGAAATCCCTACCTCCTTACTTACCGTGTGAATTAAGCTTTTGCCAGGCAAGTGGCCTGAGAGAGAGAGAGCACTCTTTAGTTAAGAAGTGTGTTTATACTTGAATTAATGATTTTTAAGAATCTTTTAGCATTTGGAAAATGATGGATTAGTCTTAATCTGATCGTGATTTTATATTTTTATGATTTTTTCTTCTTTTTTCAAGCAAAACATCTTTGTAGAAGTGGGTTGGAAGTTGCTACAACTGCCATTGCATTTTGACCCGGGAAAGGTAAGGAAGTCCTCTGGATCACTTGAATTACTGTTCCCACTCTTAGAAGGGAGGACTGTGGTGGTTGGGGTTAGACGACCTACTTTTATGGTGGGCCCATACCCTTTTGGTTGATTTGAACCATTCACCTGCTCGGGCCTTGTTGGTGGTTTGTACTGTGTAATGGATGCAGGCAGGATGCATTTGTCAGGTGGGCCAAAGTGGGCCCATAGAGTTGTACAACACATGCAGTCTCCCTACAGAAGAACATTTCCTTTTGTGAAAAATCAATCCCGTCCAATTATTCTAAGCATTGATTTGATAATAGCCTCAATATCTAATAATAGTTGTGCAATTTTTGAGATATAGTTAAAGCATAGGAAGAGAAAGAAAGTGTCAAATTAGAACTAGTGCCGATTTAAACTTGAAGTTCGAATTCCTCAAGACTATTTATAGAAATAGAAGTTTGTGAGCCTCCTCCTAGAGCCGATAAAACTGGAATGATAAGAGTTTAAATTGATCGAAACCAACTATCAAGAGTGGACTCGGATCTGTTTGGGAACTGGACAGGTAAAATGAAGTAAAGTAATGCGTCAAATAGTGGGCTATGATGATATTTGTCTTTAGTTGTTTAGTAGGGAAAGGATGTTTTTATTTGTGTAAAAAAAAATGAGTTTTTTTTTTTTTTTTAGTGGACAAAGGAGGTTGCCCTTTCTCTCAAAAATGATGGCTTTACTTCACACCACTCTACTTAGTGAAGTTTCCAAACATGGTTTTCACTTGAGGAACGGGACGTAGGAAAAATAGATTGGTACCTTTACCAGGAGGCCCTGGCATTAATTCGGGGGAGGGGTCCCATCTTATGGAAGGTTGGGTTGAAATTCCCATGTCATGGGAGTAAATTAGACTAATCGGATGATAGAATATTAGAATGAATCATTCAACTGTTCATTAATCTTTTGGTGGATTTCCCACTGAATCTCTACTTTGGGTCATCCCATCTAGCATGCTACACTCCCTAGTAGAGTGAGTGGGATGTTACTTCAGAGTTCAGATCTCATGGAATGAAATGCCAGATACCCAACCATGAGTACACGATGGTTCCTCAGTACCATGGAAACACGATGGTTCCTCAGTACCATGGAACTGTTCAATTTCTTATGCACTTTATTATTTACTGTTGGGGTTGACAAGAATCTCTTCTACACGTGGGTGTCCTTGATTCTTTCCATCACCCTACAATCTGGTACCTAAATTTCCGAAGAGTGGCAGGAAAATGTACCACCACTCGTTACAAACTAATAAAACCCCTCACTCCATAGATTAACAACAGCTATCTACAACAAGAAACCATTTTGTAAAATTTCAGCATCTTTACATTCTATCCTTACTTTATGCCATGCCAAAGAGCTGAGATTTTAGCTGCATTGCCATCTCAATCCAAATGAAAAAAAAAAAAAAGTGGGGGTTGGAACAAAACCAGTAGGACAGGTTGGGTGGACACCCATTTCCAGCCCTGCCGACCATGGCACTCTCATGAGAAGGACAAAAGGAATAGTGAAAGAAAAAAAAAAAGGAGAAAGAATCTCTTTAGCTTATTACACCTTTTTCTCTTATCCTACGCACCCATTCTACTCAAGTACAAAGTATCCTATTCCATTAAGACACGTCCAACGTCATCTGTTGTGTTTGTTTGTTATTAACGGATGATGACTGTTTAGTACACGTAGTTGTTGTTCCATGCTACTGCTCCAGATTCAATATGCTTGTTCCCATGGTTGGATCCTCTTGGTTTTGTGTCATTGATGATCCAATCCCAATACCCATTTGCTGCATTGGTGGATTTCAGTCTTCTATCACCCAAGAAACATGGGTTCTTATTTATTTATTTATTTTTGCTTTGGTTCCCTCTGTTTTCTGTTAATGGTTTGGTTGTTCATTTGCTTTCTGTCTATGTGAAGATATGTTTAGTCTCAATTGTCTATTGCCAAAAGATTTGTATCTGAGAGGGAAATCTTCTTTCTGAGAGTTGGGTGGGATTGAATTGCTGTGAAAATTGGATAAATGAAGGATTGTCATGTGTGGGTAGTTTTATGAGGAAGCTCTCAATGTGGTTTGATTTGGAGGAGTGTGGATGGATGTTTGGAAGACTGAGCAGGCACAGCAGAAGGGTGCAGTTGATGAGACTCTGAGACCACCACTGGCACCATCTGAGAAGAACAATGCCATTGTCAACCACAAGTCACGAACAAGGGAGGTCTCATCAAGGTACAAGGCTGCCAATGCATTGCCGCCTTCTTTGTCGACTCCTGCTCCTAGACGTTGGCCGTCACCGAATTGCAGTCGAACAGTTCCCTTGTCTCCAGGACCTTCGGCCTCTAAACGTGCCCAGTCGGCCGAGAGGGGACGCCCTGCGACGCCTTCTTCCCCTCGATCAAGGCCTTCAACGCCTGTGCTTGATGTGCCTGCAGAGATGCCAGCCGCTTCCAGGCGGTTGATAGGAGGACGGACACCAGAGGGCCTATGGCCTTCCACTCGAACTCTCCCTGTTTCTTTTCAGTCAGATACTTTATCTCTTCCTGTTGTTGAGAGGGACAAGCCTACATTGAAGCCTTTGGCCAGCATAGCACATAAGCAGGCTGAAAGTCTGGCGGTTCAACGCAAGACGATGCCAGAGAGGAAGAGAACCCCTCTAAGAGGGAGGAATACTTTGGATCAATCAGAGAATTCGAAGCCTGTGGATAACTCGCATCATAGAATTGTCGACCAGCATCGGTGGCCTAGCAGAACAGTTGCAAAGGTGTCTGCCAATTCCTTAACTAGTAGTGTGGATCTCACCAAGAAGGCCACCAAAGCTGCTTCTTTGCCATTACCAGGACGAGGGGCCTCTCCAGTTAGGAGAACAATGCCTGCATCAGATGCTGTGAGTAGAAGCTTACAAAAACCCACAAGTGAGGTTGTGAAACGAGCTTCCTTTGATGGAACTGGAAGAACAGAGTATGGGATAGGCACAATTTATTCAGTTGATGATGATTCATTGCCAGTAATTGGAGTTCCAAAATTTGTTTCGAGTGCAGTTGTCTCTTTGAATTCATCAGGCAGAACTTCGCCAGTGCCTCGCCCAATCAGAACTCAGTCATTGCCAATTTCAGGATGTCAGCGTCCCCCATCACCAATTAAGTCCACACCATCAACACCTTCTTCTTCTAGGGGTATGCTCAGTCCATCGAGGATGAGGCCATCAGCGTTGTTTCCTTCAGCAAGCACTGTCATTAGTCGATCGAACAGCACGTCATCTGTTCTCAGCTTTATTGCTGATGTCCGGAAAGGAAAGAAAGGTGCAAACCACATAGAAGACGCTCATCAGCTGAGGTTACTGTACAATAAATACTTGCAGTGGCGCTTTGTCAATGCCCAAACAGATACTGCATTGGCTATCCAAAAACTAAAGGCAGAGGTAGGTTCCAATGAGTTTTTGAATGTTCTGACGTGATGCATTCTGTTTTACCATTAATTGCTACTCCTGTGTGGAAAATCAAATTCATGCCATTTTGTGGTTATTTGACTGTGACAGAGGATCATGTAAAATCTTTGTAATTTTGGTATTTCATAAAATTGTGCCCTTAGATTTAGCTATTTGCATTGGAAAGCACCGATTTGGTATTTCATAAACTTGTGCCCTTATATTTATCTATGTGCACTGGAAAGCACCAATTTACTATATACTTTGGTATCCAACAATTCAATCCTTTCACAAATACTTTTTCCTGGTTTCTGCTCCAGTAGATTTTTAATGCCACAGGTTCTGAAAATTGAGCACAACAAATGTTAAGTAAGCTGATGAGAACCAAGTTCAATTTCATGTTGTATTTTTTTTTGTCTTTTTTGATCAATTCACTCAGACATAGACATTGTTACCGATCATGGAGCTCATGTTGTATTTCTATTCCACTAAGATATTCTATATACATTAGGGGCCGAATTCTTTTATAAATGCTTTTGCAAACAGTGGGTGTATTGTCTTGACTCTTCTAGTTTGATGTAGATCACTGGATTTTCTTTAATAGATAGGATCACTAGAGTTTGCTGCCTATTAATGTAAGTCTTAGTTTTTATCTATAAAAAATATTATGAGGGCTTCCATTCACATTGGAGGCATGTTCCATGGCATATAGTAGACATCCCCATCAGTCTAATCCAATAGTACCCCTGTATAGTCTGAAAGATTCGTTAGTTGCATTTTTCTAGTCCTATTGGGATTAGAGACTCCTATGAAGCAGAGGTTTGGGCTATTAGGGAATTCCTTAGTGTTGAAAGGTTCTTTCTCTGGCAAGCTTATCATGGAAAGTGATTCTTTGATCAGTATTAGATGAGTGCTGAAAAGAGAGGTTTCTCATAAAAAATATCATTTCATATTGAACAATATCAAGGTCAATGCAGATTCTTTGGAGGTGGATTTCTGTCACACCTACTAGGGAACCAATTTTCTGGTGGACGCTTTGGCTAGAAATGAAAAGGATGGATCTTCCATGTATATGGGCTCTTTATTTTAGCATTGTAGTTGTGTTGTTTTATTGTTCTTTTCCACTTATTTTTCTTCTTTGTGGGTGGTAATTCCTCTTATACTGCTTTCTTGCTCTTGTGTATTGCGCCTTCTGATAATAAAGTTAACTTGCTACTCTTCCTGAAAAAGAAAAAAAATAGACAATAGTTTCAATGATATTGATTGTAGCTTCAAAAATGTACATTCTAGGCATGAATGTATGCATCTTTTAGAGGTGGTAAAAAGTATCTTTTGGTTTGTTTCCATTGCATGAAGAAAATACCACTTCCTTTGAGCGTTAGATTCAGTTTATTTCTATTTTTGCACATTTTTATGATTTTGTGGCAGTAGGAATGTGTTGTCCATATTTTATATTCTACATGTTAATAAGAAATTAATAAATAACTGAAAAAACATTTTATTGATAGATTGTCAATTTTCTTCTTTAACATTCCTTGTAATTATATATGAATGTCCTCTTTAATAATTTCTTATACATATGCGGTTTAACTATCTTAATTCCTTGTTATGGTTGTGGATTCGGCACATCTCAAATTTTCCATTCTTATTTTCTTATTTTACTCTTTGGTAAATAAATCTTTGACAACATTGTAATCCTTGGTTGTATGAAACAGAATATTCTTTTCAATGTGTGGTTTACTACTTCTGAGCTACGTGATTCTGTAACAATGAAAAGGATCAACCTTCGACAACTGAGGCAAGAGATGAAGCTTAACTTAATTTTAAAAGAACAAGTAAGATTCTTAGTTTATTTCTTTCTAATTTATCAGCCTATTATACTTTTAGCTTCTCTCTTGATTTTGGTCATCCCAAGATTCCCTTACATTTTTACCATATGAAGTTTTCATTTCCCTTTTTTGTGTGTTGGTTTACCTTTACTGGTTTCCTGGCCAGCAATAAAAACTCAGACCCAAGACCATTTTAGACTTCTCCCTAGGCCTGAGCCCAAGCCTGATCATATTAGAAGCCCCAAGCCAGATCCTGATTAGGCCTGTATTCTCATAGATGGTGTATATATAGATTATGGTTTGACAGTGTGTGAAATATGCAAAATGCACACTAATTGCATGTAATATATATGGATATATAGACTATAAAATAAATAATTATATTTTAATTCAAATATAAAGAAAATAAGCTGAATAAAATGCCTATCCATAAAAGCCAGACAAGCCTAAGAATCTAGTCTGGAGCCTAGCCTGATTATTAATTGGGCTTAAGTTGTGGAACTGCTGCAGAGTTGGCCTGGAGCTTGACCAGTTGGCTTCAGCAGATGAAGGCTGAAAAGTTGAAGTGCATTACCTATGTGAAGATTGCCTGCACAAACCATTTTAATATTTGTATGTGAGTCAAAAGAAATTTTATTTTTTGTCAGCACCTCATTCTGTATTTGTATTCAAAAGTTTAAAAATATAATTTCACTGCAGGATTGTAACTTGATAAGTTTCAGTTGCCTCAGACAAATGTAGCTAACCCTGTTGGTATCATTATGAATATACAATTAAAAGCAAGGGATACGACCCTTCTATTGCAACTATTTTTTACCACAAACAAACCTTTAGTGCCTGTTTGTTTGCATTAATATACATAGGAATTGGATGCATAGTAGTTATTCCATAAGTATTTAAAAATGAAGACCATAGGTTAATTTTAAAAAATTAAACATCAAATCACCTTTCCTTTTATGGAAATAGAATCAAAGAAAAATGGGAAATGAATAACCAGCCTCGTCCTTAGTTATTCATTTCCCATCTTCCTTTGATTCTATTTCCATAAAAGAAAAGGTGATTTGATGCTCATTTTGAAAATTCACCTTTGGACTTCATTTTTAACCAGTTATGGCACAAATCCTATGTATTGTAATGTAAACAAACATGCGCTTAGAAAAAGAAAAAAAAGACTAAAAAGAGAAAAAGAAAACTAAAACTATCTTTACCATATCTAAGAGCTGATGCGTTTTTATTGTTTTAGAATTCCATGAATAAGATGTCTTCAATTTTTTGTTTTAATATTTCGATGTCATGAAAGATAGTTAGAACACAGTAGCATTCCTTGTATCTGTTACCTTTGTTTCAATGCTTTTGACTGAAAATTAAAGTAATTAATGTCTTATGTTAAATACTTGCATGAAATTTTGATTAATTCAGATTAAATACCTAGATGATTGGGCTTTAGCAGAAAGGGAGCATTCTAGTTCTCTATCTGGGGCTATTGAAACTTTGGAGGCAAGCACTCTCCGCCTTCCAGTTACAGGGGGAGCAAGGGTATGTTTTTACTAATTTCAGGTGCTTTTCTTGAAGATAATAAATCCATTAACCTTGAATTTCCCTTGTCAGAAGTACTTACTTGCAGTAAAAAGTTGACAAATGCCTCAGAAAAAAATATTAAAAACGTAACAAAGATAAACAGGTGTTCTCATTTCCATTCTTTTACAGGCTGATATCAACTCGGTGAAGAATGCAGTTAGTTCAGCGGTTGATGTTTTACAGGCTATGGGTTCCTCCATTTGTTCTTTGCTGTCAAAGGTGAGATTTTAATTGCTTTTTTCTTGTAGCCACACTATCATCATTTGGTCATTTTATTAGCTTCAAATTGTTTAGTAGTTCTACTTGTTTACTGACATTGACCTAAGAATGTCTTCTTTTTTTTTTGGTTTATTATTTTCTTCCATTCATTATTCGTTGACCTTTTCATTCCAAAACAAACATAAATTGTCGTTTATCTATTTATTGCATCAGTTTATAATGCATATTGAACTGTAGTTAATTAGAATATTCTTTTTAGGCTCCACAATATTAATAATTCTTATGCTTACATAAAATTTCATGCGCAAGTGGAAGAGCTTCATGTTCACTACTTAAGTAAAGGAAATCTGAACCATTTGTATGAAGAACAGTACGATTTAAATTGCTCCGTTATCTTATAAGGATACCTATGCTGCATTGTGTTTATTTATGCTAAATATATGTATAGAAATCAAACATGGATATCTTATCACATGGATTTGTGATGGATATGGAACTCCTTAGTTTTTTCTCATGTTATCAGATCAGTTAATGGTTTGGTTTAATCTTATATACCAAACAGGGGATCTGAAAGTCTTCTCCTTGGGAGGTTTTTTTCATGTAGTATTTTTGTTTGGGGTATAAGTATTTTATACCCTCAATGGTTTTGTTTTGATGCTCCCTTTTTTTTAATAAAATTTACTGTTAAACTTAGAGAGAGAGAGAGAGAGAGAGAGAGAGAGAGAGAGAGAGAGAGAGGATATAGAAACATTGTGAAGGCATTTTTCAATATGAAATCTGGGAGGCACTGGGAATGCACTAGTACTTTTGCTCAGGAATACTCCATTTTCAGGTAAAGACATGGCACATCTATTGTCTTAGTAGTTAGTACATCTGACTGGGGATAGTGTCTCCATATGATGTTCTTCATGATGCCATGGCTTTAGTGTCTGCTGGTAGACTTGGGATTCAGTAACTTGTTTTAAATTTTACCAAGGCACAGATGTTTTCCCTTATATGATTCTAGAAAACTAGCAATCTGATAGAAAACTAGCAATCCGATCATGAACGGAAACAACAGCATTGGTATTTGTACCACATTCTCTTTCAGTCTTGGTGTACTCTTTAGTATTTTTTTTTTTTTTTGCATAAATATAAAATCCAACTGATACAAGCCACTCAGTTGGAGCAATTACATGTGCCCATAAATAGTCTCTTTGGCCATCACCAACATGACAACATCACCATCGTCAGCAGAGAGCCTCATCACATGTGTTTAGGGTTGGCTTCAAAAGTCTCTCTGGCAATCTGTTAATTAAGATGAGTGATGAAGTCAATCCAAGGAGTCCATTTGACACATAAGCCTGTGTTCCTGGAACAATATTTGGTGTGTCAATAACTTAATATACGTTCTATGTTCCAACTCTAGGATTCAGTTGAGATCTTGCATCTATTTGATTCAAGACATTCTTTTGATACTAGTTATTGGTAAATGTTCTGCTCCAATGCTTTGAAATGCATCAATTTTTTTTTTCTTTTAATGAACTAGTAGTAATTGGCATGTATGCTTCTCGGAAAATGTTGAGGTATTGAGGCATTCCAATTGCCCAAAGATTAGGGTGTAAGCCTCAATCCGCGTGGTGTGACTTGTAAGCCTGATGAGCAGACCTTCTTAATAAAGAAAGGATTACATTAAAAATGAATCTGTATTATAAAACATTAGCAATTTGGTTGTTTTTAAGCCTTTCTAACTACATTTGGTACATTTAATTTACTTACAACAGTGTTAAATTAAGAAAAATAAAAGAATTTTAATTTCTTAGAAATTCCAAACTCTCTCTCTCTCTCTCTCTCTCTCTCTCTCTCTCTCTCTCTCTCTCTCTCTCTCTCTCTCTCTCTCTCTCTCTCTCTAAACAAGATATGTTGATGGGGTATATGTTCCGGATATAGAGTGTGATTGAAGAACATGCTTTATCTGGGATGTGTCCCTCAATTATGCCTCATGCAGTGAGAGTGTGAGACATGAACACCCTAAATGTAAATTATGCCTCAAACTTGAGGTGCAGGACATTTTTGCGAAGTTCCACCCCGAGGTTAGCATCAAGGTGTAAGCACAAATGCTTCTAAAAACACTGCATATAACACCATACTGTCCATATATAATGATGTTGAACATGTTCTTGTTCCAATAATTTTAGGTCACTGCATACATCTGTGAGTTTTCTTATGGTTATTGAACTTCATTTTTCAATGATTAAACTGATTGAACGCTGCCCTGGATCTGACAGTAATGCTTTGTTACTTGTGTTTATAATATTTCCTTTTTTTCCAAAGGAGGCTTTTTTTTTTTTAATGCAAATAGCTAGAAATATGGTGTGTTTGGATAATTGGCTATTGACATTAGATTGTTGCTTGTTGCACATCACAGTTCGAGGGGATGAACCATCTGGTTTCTGAGCTAGCTGATGTAGCAGCACAGGAGAGAGCCTTGCTTGATGAATGTGGGGAGCTCTTAGCTTCTACAGCAGCGATGCAGGTAAAAGCAGTGATTCATTCATGAACCCTTTTATGCTTTACTTGGCCCTTCAGGGTATTTTATTTTGAGTAGCCAGACATTCATTCATTTTGAGCAGCCAGACATACCTACAATGGGAACCATTACACATATTGTAAGAACCAATGGGCAGGCCTAGAGGTAAAATTCATTGAAAACTCAATTTGGATTAAAGTAGACAACAAGATGACAAACACAAGACAGCATATTAGTCAGATTAAAGAAAAGGCACTCAGTTTTGTCTCTTATATGACCTTTTTTCTGTTGTACTCTACCATCACTTAGGCTAAAGTTTCCAATGAATCTGATCTAGCCTTGAAAATGTTCAAGATGATGGTAGGTTCATCAAGATGGAGTTCATGTGAGATCTGTCTTCTGAAAAATGCAATGTCAACATGTGACGCACACATGGTAGAGACTAGAGAGTATCATAGTAACTATTTAGAGAGTTTTTACTTTTGAGTCTCTAATTCAGCAGCATTTACAACATTCAATCTAATTCATTTTTTAGTTATTTACATGTATCATTCCATCTAATGCATATATGAACACAGTTATAGTTAGTAGGAGGAAACGTCCTTATATTTCTCCCTTTAAGCAGCATCTAGACTTCAATTATTTGAAGTTATTTACATTTATTGTTTCCTTATGCATGCATGAGACAAATTTTTATAATAATTCATATGCCAATGTCGTTTTATTTAAACAGATGTATTAGCATGTTGGGTGTTCTGACCTCTTCATATATTGATTTATGTCCATGCCTGACATGGATACCAGAGTCTGTTCATATAACTACTCACAAATACAGGTGTGGAAACCAGCAAGTACATACATGTATATTCAACTTACAAATTTGATCCATGCAGGTAGAAGAATCTAGCCTCAGAACTCATCTCATACAATTGAAACAAGCCATCCCTAAGGGGTAGCAGCCTCTATCAGCCATTTAAGTGCTTGTGTAACCACTTTATGGGGAGAACATTGCGTCTGACAACTTACTCTTTTCGGCTTTGAAGGAGAGAACATTGTGCCTATGCTGTAAGCATGTAATGAGAAAGTGTAAATTTGTTTTTACCGCGGTTGCTGCGCATTAATTTTCATTATTTTTTTTCCCACCAAGGGCTATGAGCTCTTTCTTTTTCTCATGTAATTTTTGTAACTCTTATCTCAACAGGAAATGCAAAGAAAGCAAGGGTTAAAAGAAAAGTTGTAACTAATTGTACATTGTCCAGTGTGCACACATAGGGAATTGCACTTGAGAGAGAGAGAGAGAGAGAGAGAGAGAGAGAGAGAGAGAGAGAGAGAGAGAGAGAGAGAGAGAGAGAGAGAGAGAGAGAGAGAGAGAGAGAGAGAGAGAGAGAGAGAGAGAGAGAGAGAGAGAGAGAGAGAGATTCTTGTTCACTATCCACCTAGTAGGACATCAGGGGTATGCTTGTGCAATGCATTTTCTGTGAAAAATGGAAATAGTTTCCAGTTTTTGAGGTAGAGGAATTTTTGGCCATGTTTATGAAAAATTAAATTCAGACTAAAGGGTCCAAAAACCATTTTAACTAGGTCTTGTACCACCAATAAGAACACATTTCATCATGGAACATATGTTTTTTTTTTTTTCTTGCATTACCAAAAACTAGAACCAGCATCTGCAAAATAATGAAGTCCTAAGTTCTCATTTTCCACAAAATAGAAGCAACTGCAAAAACAAAGTTCAAAAACTAGAAACAGCATCTGCAAAATAATGAAGTCCTAAGTTCTCATTTTCCACAAAATTGAAGCAGCTGCAAAAACAAAATTCTATCGAACTTTGTTGTGTACAACACTGCCCTTGGGTATTCTAATTTTCCACTATCAAATTAGTCACATCATTACTCAAATCACACAAGCTAATGTTCACCTATGAGTAGACTGCATATAGATTATAAGCAGTTTGTCCAGCTCATAGGGCCCACTTAGATGCATGTTTACCGATGGGAGGAGGGCAAATTGAGAGGTCACCTCATGGACAAAAGGGTTCTAAAAAGTCAGCCCCACTAGATTATCCTATCCCTTGATTGAACAGCCTTAAAGTTTAATGGCATCTCAACCGTAGATTTTCTTGAGATTCAATCCAACTGTGAGTAACTACGAGTGAAGGTATGAAGTAAAAAATTTGGCCTAATGCAAGATCATGGGATGAATAGACTACCAAAGGGGCTGCAATAATGAAAGGTAGGCCCAAGTGGGCCCCACATTGCTGGACTGCACCAGCAGTTGCTTGTAGGAGAACATTTCTCCATGATACATTCTTCATTTAAATTATAATAATGACATACCCCTAGAGACCTTTCTGGAGCCTTCAATTCTGTACATAGGCTTGTAAGTTAGGTGACTTCTACCCTTCTGATGTAGTGTCCCAAACTTCTCCAGAACTGAAAGATGCTGACATTCAATCTTCGGCTTGTTGCAGCTTCTACATCACTAATATGTGGATCATATTATGTAAGTTTTGGGCGGTGTCTTTTGTATGTATTTGTTGGGTGAGGGTACAATACTCTTGTACCTTTTCTTCCCTCATTGTAATCTCATTATTTAATGAATGAATATTTTTGTTACTGATAAAAAAAAAATGTGGATCATATGTCGTTAGAGAACCATGACGCCCAGTCTCAAAGACCCCACCCCATTGCAACTTTTTCCCCCTTTTTTAACTCCATGAACCAAGGGGCTAGGACCTGCCCACACGTGGAATGAGGAGCCCACAAATATGGGAAGAGTGGGATCAATTCCTAGGTAGCCAAGTGACGTCTGCCCACACAAGTGGGAAGGTAGCCTACAAATGTAGGAAGAGTGGCATATACATATGCAGGGATTGATCCCAAGGTCGCTAGGTGACATCTGGGATTGCCAACCAACTGAGCAACCCCATGTTGTTACCCCAATCTCAACCATTAAAAATGCATTTACATTGCTCTCATAAGAGAGCTCATCATCAGATTGATCAAATGTAAAGATTTTGGTCCCATCATGACTGGGACACAACGATTATAAAGATCACCATGCACTAGTATTTCAAGTGACATTTTTCTACCTTGGACAGTTAGAAAACTTGGTTCACATGGCCATTTCGTATCTTCTATTTCCGATCTTCATCAATCTGATTCTTGTACTTCAAAAGAAATCAGAGGTCTGACCTTTAAACCTTTGTGTCTGACGAACATGGATCGGTAATGACTCCATGTGGACTGATGTAGAGATTCCAGTGAAGCTCCTTTCTTGCTAGGTTAGAGCCCCTAATATCATTCTAATATCATACAAGCAGTATTAACTTTTGAAATGAATCATGATTTATGACACATCTCCCATGAAGGAGTAATCATGACTCATTTGTGATTCAATCCAATGGTGAACAACACTCTGATCTATATAACAAATGGGACTGTTGCTTATGATCCAACAGCTTGCCTTAGTGGCCTCATGGCTAAGAGATTGCAAATTATAGCAGACTATTTCTTATTAACAATTTAAGTAATATACTAGGATGAAATCAAGCGGATGGGGTCTGTTCTTGGGCCAATTGAAATTCGAATCGACCCAACTTACTCCTCCCCTGGTCTAGATTGTGTTCTATTTTAAAAATAGTGGTCTGGTTCAACTCAATCAAACCTAAACCTGGCTTCAACCTAACATAAACAAGTACAGTTGGGTTAGCCTGAGTCCAACTCAAGCTCAGATTGGTCAGGTTGGACTAATAAGTTTCGGGTGAGGTCCAACTCAAGTTGCACTGTCAACCAAATCAAACCCGACTTCAACCTAACGCGAACCTGACGTCAACCTAACGCGAACAACAGTCAGTTTAATAAATTCAGGTCAGGTTGAAGGAATAAGTTTCGGGCTCTCTCTCTCTCTCTCTCTCTCTCTCTCTCTCTCTCTCTCTCTCTCATGGATACACACGTTCGCACACACATTCTGATTATATCCAATAGAGTCAAACAACTACCTTGAGATCTTAAAAGGAAATTGAAGTTGATATAAATTTTTCTTTCATTCTCATGCAACATCTCTTCAAGCAAACATCAACCCAACATCAGATGCCACAAGGCCCAACATTGGAAACCTGAACCACACTTTTGCACTTTCACAAGGCACCCCTTTGAACTACATATGAATGTCCTATACACATGCATTCATCATTACAAAACTTCCATTTTGCTTTGTTATTTTCTTCCTTTTTGTCACTCCATTTTGTTGAGGTGCACGTGCTTTCGCCTAATTAGGCCTCACATTCAAAGACTACAAAAAAACCACACATCTGAAAAGATATTGAAACATTACAGCTAGAATATCAGCAGTTGAGGCCACATTTTTTGACATCTGGGCCCTTGGCTCTCAGCACAAAGGGGTCAATCCGAACCCAGAGCAATGAGAAGATAGAAGCAAGGAGCACTGACCAAATGACAACAATGGTAGGGGTCCGATTTTGCCTCCCCATTAGACCCTTGAGGAAAGGATAGAGGTGGATAATCACCCAGAAAGAAAAGAAGAGCTTCCCAAAGAGTGGTCCCCATGATTGGTATCCATTATTTATTGCATCAGAGACTCCGGCAACAACTCCTACTAGGTTGATGACCAGTATTGTGGTTGGAGGGATCAAAAGGGTGGTCCACTTGAATGCATATAGCTCTCCGAAATCCTCATCATCAGAAGCCTTGGAAGTGACAGTGAAGTTGGTGTCAATTCCAGCCAAGATCTTCAGTAGGCCTTGTATGACAGCAAAGAGATGTGCTGACACTCCACCAATGACCCAGAATTGTTCATTCCTCCACCACTCTTCTATGGTCACTGCGCTCCATCTTAGCTCTAGGATGCTTGTTGTAAAGATAGAGATGAAGAGTGCAATGAAGAAAAGACTTGCAAATGTGCTAATCTGGATCAGGAAACGTCGGATATTGCCATTAGCATTTGAAACACTTACAATAAAAGCACTTCAAATATAATTGTATGCTTGACGCGCCTATAAGTGATTTGAATATTTTGGCAGAACGGATTTAAATATTTTGACAAAAGTGATGGCTACTTGCTCCATCTACTAGAATTTGGAGTGGTACAGCAAATGAAAATCACATAATGTGGAATGTGCTAGAAACCATACAGTTATAACTATGATCTTACCGGCGGCATGATGAATTTTCCGGTGAGCAAGCAAATAGCTGGGAGGGTGCAATAGGCAAGGAGGGGAAGAGAGGTGAAGGGATAGACAGTGGTGTTGACATACGCAAACCGCTCGAGCCATTTGAGATGTCCATTCTTGTAACCGTACCAGGCAGGGCTGTGGCGACTGAAGAAGATCTCAACGGAACCAAGGGCCCACCGGAGCACCTGGTTCAGCCTATCTGAAAGGTTAATTGGCGCAGATCCCTTGAAGGCAGGCCTCTCAGGCATACAGTAGATGGATCTCCAACCTCTACAATGCATCTTGAACCCTGTTAGGATGTCCTCTGTAATGGACCCATAAATCCAACCCAGCTGCACAATGGACAGGCGAAAACACAATTCAGTCAAGAAAATTTGAACAAATAAATAATCAAAATTCCCATGAACTTTTAGAAAATTCATGTTATATAAGAATTTTTTTTAGAACAAGGCTAAGTTGATGATGGTTATGAACTTAAGTTTGTTAATGAAGTGGTTAGGTTTGATTAATGTTTAAATCTAGAAAAAAACTGTGACTTGTGTTCTAATGCAAGAGGGAGTACTGGTCATATGGTGTAAAAAATGACAGAATGTCTATAAAAAATAATATAATATGAGAAGTCACTTTTCTTCTTTTTCCCCCCTTTTTTCCTTTGTTTTGCCAAATATATAGCAAAGGAGCTCTCTTTCTCCCTCCCTTTCCAGTTTCCACATACAGCACACAAAGGAAAGATTGTTCTCATTTATGCACACAAAATTAAGGGGACGTACAAGTGTTTTGTTCCCTTGGATAAGGACAAAATACTTGCGCGCTTAACTGCTATGTGAGTTTGATACTATCTTCTAAAGATTGTTTTGGTGTGATCTTGGACATCTTCCATAATTCATACTTTAAGGATTATTGACAATTGAAACCGAATATGGCCATTGTGGGGATCTTTGACTTTTACCTCAGATCCCCAGTCAGTTTTATCTTCATATCCGCAGCTTATGACATGAATGGCTTCTTTGAGCAGAGCAGCAGGACTAGATGATGGAGGAACACCACCATGTTCCATTAGAGTCGAAGTCACAAATGCTGCAGACTGCCCAAATCTTTTCTCAAAATTCATCTGTGACATTAAGAGCTCCTTGTCGTCATCTGAAATGGAAATTCTATATCATTTAATTGCAGAAAACAAAACCAAATTAAATTTCCAAGCAAGACACTCAAGGCCTGTTTAGACAAGGAGAAGACAAGTGGAGAAATTAGGTGGAGAAAACTCTCCACATCCATTTCCTCTACATTTTTCTCCTCATCCAGATGACCCCTAAACAAAGTATAGTAATATGATCTTAGAGACCTTGAAAGCTTGGTCCGGGGGCCTCTCCAGTTTGCCCAGAAGCACTTGTGCTGTGTTTGGAGTACTTTTTGTTCTTACGACTTCCAAAGCATGGGCAGCAACCACAACTTGCCATCTTTGGACGCTTAGGACCCTTCGGAGGTTCGTAACCATATAAAGCTTGTCTTCTGAAAACACATCCAGTACCCACATACACTGGACCCTGTATTCCATCTAAGCCTTTCATGTTGATCTGCAAAACCCGTACACAAAATTGAATTCTTTAACTGCCTCTAGAAATTGTTAGTGAGCAATTGAAATGTTGATGGATAAAAGAACTCAAATTTGATTTTAAGACTTACATCAAAGAAGACTGTGTTCCTATTGGCATATCGATCGTGCCTATCAATCCCATCGAATCTCTGAGGGAACTGTACATAGCAAACTCTCCTTCCCACCTGTGGATCCATCAAGAAACACATTGCCTCTCTAGCAGCTTTGCTATTGTTCACATAATGATCACAGTCCAGATTCAGCATGAAAGGGGCATTGGTCAGCACAGCTGAAACGCGAATCTGTGGAATTTTGATACAAATTAATGATTATTAGCAACGAGAACATCAGCTGCAACATTCCATCATCTCAGTGGTCCAAACAAGAATGACCCATTAGGGTGCATACATCTATAGCCAATGAATCCAATGGCAGAGATCTTTGACACACAATCAAAAGGTGAGTTTTTCAGATCTCCAATCACTGAAATTTGGAATGAAAAGATTTAGCAAATGCAAAAAAATGACATCATTACCAATGAATTCATGGCACCGGCCTTCTTATGATGCTGAAATCCAGGTCTCTTCTCTCTAGAGACATAAACAAGGCGAGGCAGCTCATTTCCTTCAGTGTCATGGCCTCCACTGTGACCCAAAAACACTTGGATCATGCCAGGATGATCACGAGTATTATTTCCAGGCCATGGTGTGCCATCCTGCATGATCCATCCTCCTGGGGGGGCTTTCACGGCTTTTGCAACCAACGCATTGATGCGAACCTTGAATTCTTCATATTCTCTCTGTCAAAACAAAATAATCATAGATAAAACGAAGATGTCAATTTAATTCTTTTTTTTAAAGAAGGATGTGCTTACCACCTTGCATTTCATGACCTGCAAATTGGCCATGACAGCCACCCCATGTTCATTTCGCTTTCCAATGAATCTTTGGTCTACTACTCTAAGACCAGTCATGATTTTTTAACATGATAACCAAATGGGATATGACTAGTTCAGTATTTTCCAAAACACCCGATTTGATGTCTCAATCGGCCCCACATATCCAACAAATGGGTCTTATCTGTTACTTAAGGGCTGCTCTGTGGCTGCATTCTTGAAATATGTAGTGAATTTGTGGAGTTTGTCCATAGTGTACCATTCTCATGAATGTATGTGATCATGATTCATGTGTGTGTGTGTGATCAGTTGGGTAAAAAATTTAGACCTTCATTGCGCGTCGCTCCTTTACAAAAGTAGGTTGAACTTTGTCCTTGAGATAATCAACCTTGAGCGAGAAGTACATCTCCGGTGCCCGAGGCTCAATGCTAAATTTCTTGCAAAAAGGTACCCATTTCCGAGCAAATTCAGCAGTTTCTGAGAGTGATTCAAACGTGAGCATGGATGCTCCATCGTCTGACACATAGCAGGATATCTTATCAACCGGATAATCCATGGCTAAAATGGAAAGCACTGTGTTAGATGTGACAAGAGGAGGCTCCTTCAAAGGATCCACGGTACTAACGAAGATATCTACTGGAGATAGCATATTAGGCTCCCCTTCCTTCTCATATCTGTGTATAGCAAAATACAAAGAAATGCCCCTCACATGAGTATGTTAATAAGCAAAGACACCAAAACTTGAGTTGTTACAAAAACAAATGATCCCCCGGCTCTGATACCATGTTAATAACCAGAAACATCAAAAGCTTGAGTTGTCAGTGAACAACAAGACAATTACACATTGGCATTTTATGTTATACTTCCAAGTTTCAACAAAGGCAATGACCCATGTATTACCTGAATGATAAGCGATCTAGATATGTCTCGCGCTCGATGGGAAACCATTTGGGAAACTGATCAAGGATCCAAGAGAAGGCAAACCATATCTCACATATGATTGATGTGAGCCACAGCCCAAAGGCATCGTGCACCGGATGCAAGAGTCTATAACGAAGGAAGAACCCAAGGGCAACTAACCGGACCACGATCACCATCCTATAGGGATTGAGCTTGCTCGATGCGATGGGTACTTTCCTTGATAAAGGTTGTCTAGCTTCATCCATTCTGCATAATTCATTTAAAAATTTCCATTCAAGCACATAATACTCAAACTAATACTGCTGACCTCCAGAACAAGACCTAGAGCATTTGAAGAGTATAGAGGACAATTTTATTTCAACAGCAACAGTATGAGTAGGTAATTAGGGAACATACAATGGCATATCAGGATCAATGTCATCTGGATCATGATGGATAACTCCTTGCTTCATTTTCCACTCATCCATGCGATCTTTCCACCCATCATCTTTGTTTTGGTCCCATCGCGCGCTCCCTGATCAAATCCATACAATGATGTTTATAAATTATTTGCATATTACAAACTATCTAGTCCTAGTTGATAAACCACCTTGTGGGTGCGCTATAGTTTAGGCAATCACACAGTTATATCATCCTAACCATAATGAACATTTTATATTTTGTAGGCATTTCTACAATCCTTTCCAACTACCAATGCAGTTTATCAAGTTCCCTTTGCAGGCTTTGGTAGACCGCAGATTAGATGCACTGGATCCATGGATACAGAGACCAGATGATAGTAATAAATTGAATACTGAAATTTGGTTTATAGTCATCTTAACTAAAATGACTTTTAGTAGGAATTTCAAGAATATTAAAGAGAAATTAACTGTGCCAAGAACTGAGCATTTTGGGGCTGTCGGATGTTTACCAGGCTCCGATACTGGGTAAGGATGCACGCGTTTGTGAAGCGACGACGACAATATCTGATCCCCATGATGATGATTAGGCAATGGGAACTCACCACTTACCTACATGAATTGCAGATTGTTAGGAGAGTATCTAAAAGAGAGAACTAAAAATAAATAAATAAATTCATAATGGTACTCACTGGTCTCGATCTTGCATTGGTTATAATTGAGGGAAAATGCGCATTTTCATCGTCATCGGGGCCTCTTCCATAACTCATCTTCCCATAAAGCAAAGCTTCTGTGAGATGTTTTTCTTTGTTCTGTTCATCTTCAACCTTAAATTCATGCTCCAAATCATCGAGATCTTCCTCATCTTCATCTCCTTCCACTCGAGGGCTCCCTTAAAATTACATCGACACGTATCATTAGCATGAAAGCATGAAGAAATTTCTCATTTCATGCATTTGATGTGGCCCAAATCACAAGTGATGAGAATATTTTATTTATTTATTTTCAACAGATGCCATCAGTTTTAGATTGCATGTGAGGCAACCCAAGAAAATGGTAAGTGTGATTATGGGGTACTTTCTTTTCCTCTTAGAATGGAGAAAAATATAGAAAAAAGAATTCATCTGAAGGTAAATTCCGGTTTCCTCACCTCCTTAAACATAAAGTGGAATAAATACTAAGATGACTGAACAAATTGCAACTTTTCGTTTATGTGATATTATTTTACAACACACGCAAACCTTTGAGACGCTTGTATCTGGTTTTGCACTGGGGACAGAGCTGGCTCCCTTCTCTCCTTTCATACTCATAGCAGGGGCGACACACTGGGAATCCACACTCGTTGCAAGCAACAAAAAGATCTCCATCTGCTGTTAATCCAATCTGGTCACCGCAGATCTCGCACACTTGACCATTCAATGACTTCAATGGCTTAGGCTGCACAAAACCAAAAACAGAGCGATAATTACATCAAATCTAATATTCTAGGCATGGAAGTCATCCATTTCTTCGTTATCTTCACCGAAAGTCGGCTCATGCCAATATCTTTCCTCTAAGAGATGCTCCTATCCGTCTGAAGGAAATGGACAACTCCCACCATTATTTCATAATCAATGAGACCCAATTGGACATTTAGGATTATCTTTTTGGGCGGGGAGCACATTGGGTATCTCCCATCCATCATGTTCATGCCTTTACAGATGAACAATTTGGATCAAACAGAAGGTAGCCACCCCATTCGCAGCCGAACCCAGCAGTGGAAATGTCTTCAATTACCTCTTCATGGCCTTGGATGACGACGAGTTCGTTCCTGTTGTGTGATCCGGCAACTAGTCCGGCGCTCGCCTCCATCCTTGTTCTCGCAGATGGTGAAGGAGATTGGTTGTGAGGGTTTTGTAGGCAATTGGTGTTTTGCTAAATCGATCTAGGGGGTTGTGGGTCTCAGTCACCTAATCTGTCATGTGTCTGAAATGGGGTTGTTGCAGAGTCACCATTGCTGTGAAGCTAAGCGATGAATATTTCAACCACCGTGAGATCTCCCGCGCTTTTCAAACCACCAGGTGAAGAGTGTTAGGTAATTTAAGATAGAGTGACCAAATTACCCCTCTTCTTTTTTTCTTTTTGCCTCAGTTTATTGATTAGTTTTATAAATGTGGATGTGATCAGGACCGTTCAGCTGCTGAGTCCAACTGGACATTAATTGGAGAACTGGGGATGATGTCAAATGAATGGGAAAAAGAAGGGCCAACTAACAGATCCTATCAATGGTAAGATTGTTCCGATAATGTGCGGCTGGGATGAACCGCTGGTGATGGAGAGATCGATGGCCCATGAGCAGCTAGCGTATCATGGGAGATGAGCGGTCCAGATCTTGTACATGTGTGCCAGATTCTTAATATTAGAGTGATCATTGAGAACAAAGAAACAAAATCTCTTTAATCCAGTGGTCAAGATCTCACTTAATCAGTGGAAATCACATGTGTGTTTTTTCCTTCATTTATTTGAATGCCTAATGATGTTTTATAAGGGATAAACACAGGCCACATATGGTCATTCTCAAAATAAAAAGCTTTTCATATTTTTGCTGGAATTGGCTGTTGAAATTCACAGCCATATTAATGGCCCCACCATTAAGAGGGAGTGGGCCCCACTATCTGATCATCATCAGGCTGCTGCATCTAATGGTTGGGAATTGCTTATACACCATGTAGTTATTTTATCATTTTATCTTTCTTGGATGCGTTTAGATGATCTTCTAAAAATTAGTTGCACCAGCAAGTGAAAAGGCCCACTACTTTCATAACAAGGAACCTGTCTTGTGTATCCAAATCAAATCACATGTGTAATCATTATACATAAAATAGCTTGATGTTATTTTCCATACTTATGTAGAATAAGATTCTCTACCTGTAACCGTGAAGGTCCCACTGATTTAAGAATAAACAGCTTCAATATCTTGAAAATGTCTTTGATATTTCTTTCCATGTTTATGTGGAATTAAAATTCTCCCTATAATAGTGTGATGTTTTCAAATTATCAGTATAATTGGAATATAACAAAAAAATCAAAATAAAAGTGGAGAAATGACAGATAAGAAAAAATCATTTGTTAATATTTTTATCTTCATATCTTTAGTATTTTTATCACATCATCATCATCAAATTAAGCCTTGTCCCAACTAAGTTAGGATTGGCTACATGAGTTTTATTTCTCTATTTACGAAGGATTCTAAGCCAATTCCTTGGATAGGCTGCATTTCTTTAGATCTATCTTTACCACTTTCATTCATGTAGGCTTTGGGCTACCCCTTCTCCTTGGTGGGCCATAGCCCTACATGGAAAAGCTTTTCTTGTATGGACCTTTTTTTGCCTACATTAGACATGTACAAACCATCTTAAACAAATTCTTCTTAATTTATCATCTATTGAGAAAATTATTTATCATTAATTTAGGAGTAGCATCAATAGTTGGCAAAATTAAGGATAGCATCAATAGAGAAACTTGTTTAAGATGGCTTGTGCAACTAATTTAGGGGTAGCATCAACAATTGGAAAATTAAGGATATTATTCATAAAAGTGCTGAAAATGTTTTTTTTTTAATAGTTAAAAATAAATTTAAATTATTTTTTAAATTGATATTTTAATCTTTTTTCCGACTTCCTCACAATTTTCTCATGACATTTCAATTTAGATATATTCCATTAATATCATGGTATTAATTGGAAAAATCAAAGTTTTATGATATGCAAATATCTGCCAGGTTAGTTAGGACAAGTTTATTCTTCCCTCATCTAGGAAAAACTTTCCATATTTAGTGAGGTGGTACTTTAGACTTGGAAAGGAAATGTTGCTGTATCTAGCTACAGTTGTATATTAGCATTGCTTTCATGGCTTTTCTGACAAGAATACAGTATGGGTGTTGCTTGGGGTGCAATGACTTGCAAATAAAGGCATTCAATTGGTAGGTGCGAGTTAGAGTTTCTCTATCATTTAGATATAACATGTCTCCAGCTGATTTACCTAGTACATCATACACTGTAACATCCCCGGAAACCATCGAACTTCCATAGAAGAATGCAGCACTCCAATGAGTCCTAAGAAATTGCAGTAGAGTGGCACTTGGGTCCAACCAATTACACCATTATTAGAGCCTTTTAATACACATACAATCAGATGTATTTTGGATTAGAGTGGCATCCAGGAGTATTCATAACTGAGTTGATACCATCATCATTGGACTTTTTTTTTTTCATCCAAATGGAGTTGGGCATTTTCTATTCATCCTTGTCTAGACCCCACAATGTAAATGTCATGGCCCTTCTAACAATAACTAAATTTTTATGTGTTGATATCAGCAGCCTTTAGTTGATATTGTTTTGTTTGCGCTGATTGGGAACCATGACCTATTTGTTTCGACACTTTGTGAGGTGGTTGGTCACCAATGGACTGGTCGTTGAGCTTTTGCTTGTAGGATTCTAACAATGGAAAAATCTGGCTTGGGTTATTTCACTGTTCAATTTCTAATTTGGTTTCTTTCATCTATAGGACAATTAGTCATTTCTGTTTACCAGTAAGTTTTTGGTTCATAACTCATCAATAACTGACTTCTCATTTGAAATCCTGTTTAGAAGGAAAAACGAAAAATGCATAGTTTGAGATTGACCCATCACCCATTCATGGAACAAGCTAGTGATGAACATCCCTCCAAATATCAGATTTTTAAAAAATTCCAAGTAAGTTCTCTTTACAAAACCATAAACAACAGCTCATTCTAAAATACTGTATAAAACAAGAAAAATGCATGCTTAGTTTGTATTGCTACTTCCAAGATCCAACTGATGGTATAGTTCTAGTCAAATACAAATTTAGTGATTCTAATGAAGCGCAAACTATTAATTTCTGGTTAATGTGAACATATTAAAAGTAAAAGGAAGCATTCATTCAGATGGAAGAGGGGGACATTGAAACAATGATAAGAATGTAAAGAACCATTTAGATGTTAAAGCCTCTTTAACTTCTTGGATGTAATAGCAAGACATTATTTTCAGCTGTACTGAATTACAGGTATATATTGCATGAAGGGGAACAAGACTGATTAAGTTTCAGCATGAAGGGGACACGTTTGATGCATGACAGATGAGGAACCATTAGACCCAGAGATGGATGACTCTTAAGTTTCATTAGTGTTGCAGTCAATGGTCTGGTGATCCAGTGAGTGCATTGATCAAATTGACTCCATTGCAGAGAGTGGATGACTCAGAGATATACTATATTGAAAGAACCTAACCCTCTAATCAAATGTCCCACAGATAGGTAGATAAGAAAGAAAAAACATACAGCCCTACCACGTTCATTGGTGAAATGGTCAGAGACCAGAGGTTTAAGATCTTCCCTTCTGAGATTATTGAGGAATCCCGAATCTCTCATTTCAGTAGGGCCCATTAGGTCATCAGAGTAATCGTCTGAACCACCAAACCATGTGCCCCACTTGCAGTGAATCAGGAATTCAAGTTAATTATACACTTCCTGAGGGTCAGGACGCAATAGGTCTCAAGGATAAGACTCTACAATTTTATCTCTAGTTGAATAAGGTAATACAATGACTTTGTTAAATTCTAGCTAACTATTCCTACCAAAACCTTAAGGCGATAGTAGAGCAAGTGAAAATACTTATCAATCTTTCCCTTGGGTGGAACTCAGTCGGTGCACTTTTGGCGACACGCATTTTAAATGATTGTATTAGAGCTGTGGCCTAGCGGTGATCTAGCAATCAAGCCAGTCACAATCTTATCCTTCATTCTTCCACAATAATCACCATAAATTTTTCTATTTCAATGAAACTCGAGCATCCTCTCTTACCTTTCTTATCCATCAAATTATTCTTATCCATCCAATTATTCAGGCATTAGTGCAATTGAAAGCTTACAGAAGGGATTAGATCTAGTGGGCCACCGACACCGACAGACTCAAAGCGACAGAGATGAATCCACATCCAGACGGTTATCACCTAGAATGCATGAAGATAGCTTCTAAAAAAGTATTTATTTATTTATTAATTGATTTATTTTAGATAAAAGGGTTTGTGATTTTTATTACCAATTGCATATCTTTTTATTAAAAGGATGATGCGATTGCAAGAGAGTGTTAGAGAATAGGAATGGTTTAGTTAGGATTATATCCTTATCCTTATGACTAGTTTAAATTTGATTTTGCTGTGTCATTCATTTCTATAAATTGGGATCATCTCCCCTAAATAAAGCCACGATGATTTTCTGAGAATATAGTGCTCTTTGAATTTTATCAACTTTCACTTGATACAACTATGCAATAAATTGCAGCCAGACGAGAAGTACATTGCATTTTAATACCATACAGAACTGCATTTGAAATCTTGTTAAGAAAATGCAATTGAAGTGCCCAGTCACCATGAGATCTCTAAACCATCCTTGAGTATGACCATGATCAAATTCCTCCTGAAATCTCGCTTCACCTGCTTTTCTTTTTCCTTGGCTGTTCCTGGGCCTTTTGCTGAACCTGTTTATCAGGGTTAGTACAATGAAGATGTTCCTGTCACTGAAGTTTTTGCTCTCTTCCATTGCCAATGAAGAAACACCTACAGAAGAGATAGATGCAGATATTCAAGGGTGCCCATCACTAAGATTGATAAATTCAATCCAAACCAAACCAAGCCTTTTCCCACTAGGTGGGGTCGGCTATATGGATTTGACGACGCCAATCAAATCTGTTTAGGGCCATGTCTTCCGTTAGATCTATGTAGGCAGGGCCGGCCCCGACGTTTAGGGGGCCCAAGGCGACCTCTAAAAAATGGGGCCCTTATACAATTATTTAAAAAAAAATTTTAATTCATTATAATTTTCTAACAAAAAATTGATATTTTTTATTACAAAAAAGTGTTGCATGCAGATAACTTTAGGACTGCCTACGTACCGAGGGAGGCTATATTTAATCCCAAGGATCAAGCACAATGTAGTTCTCTTAAACTAGGCCAAAAGCCTACAATTCACACACCAACATTCCCTTCCAAAAAACAAGGCTAATAAACCTAGAACAAAAAAAACAAAAAAACAAAAAAGTATTACTGAAAACAAGATCTTCTCGCATTTTTTAGCTGCAAAGTCACTAATCAAACTTGTATAATCAAGTTTTTCTGATGCTCACGAGAAATGAGGAAAGCTGAAAAGTTTGGTAGTCTTATCTTTTGGTGGTGGGCCCATGTTTGACTTTTAAAGTCTTATCTTATGGTGATATGGTGGTGGGCCTTAAGTTTGGCTTTTTAAATAATGGTTATTTTAAATAAGGTGGGCTTTAAATTTGGGCCTTTTAATTTATTTATTGGGCTAAATATTTACACACATTAGTTATTAATTTGGGCCTTTCAATTTACATATTATACTAAATATTTACACATATATATACAAATACATAAAATAATATGGGACCCTAAAAATTTTATAATTATTGGGGGCCCAAGGCGGCGGCCTCTCCCGCCTGCCCCTTGGGCCGGCCCTGCATGTAGGCAAGGTCATGTTTAATAGTTTATTTCCAACTTCTCTTGGGTCTCCCTCTCCCTCTCCTACTCCTGGCAATCTCCATGCTTTCACACCTTTTAACAGGTGCCTCCGTTGGACGCCATCTAACATGGCCGAACCATCTCAGTCGATTTTCTCTCATTTTATCTCCAATCGGTGCTATTCCTACTTTGCCCCTAATCTCCTCATTCCTAATCCTATCTCTCTTTGTGATCCCGCACATCCATCTAACATTGATAAATTCAATAATTGACTAAAACCGATGCATCAGATGCTGTTCTGTTCCTAAACAAAAATTTGAACTTCTGGGGATCTAGTTTTTGTTGTAATTCAATTGAAATCATCTTGTGACTAAAATTTTTCAGTTATTTTGATCTGGACTACAACGGAAATTGTTGGTCAGCTTACAGATGGTTACCTCACCAGATGAATGGTCTTGATCAGTGAAAGATATGCTCTTATGGATATAATATAACGATTGACCTAAACAAAACTCTTAAAGAGTTATAAAATGCACATTCCATAGTATCTTTTTTGGTGTGGGGATATATACACAAGGCTCTATCCAAGAGAACCGACACTATAATCAAGCTGGAACCAGCCATCTTTTGTAATATGTACAATTTAAGCAGTTATTCCAATCACAGATGGATGCATGCATCTTTTTATTGGTAATGAGAACTTATTCTGGAGCATGAGAAGAAATGATAAATTTGACCCGAGCAACCTACAAGATGTAGGCATTCAGCTTCCACAAGCTATGATTCCTGGACACTTAATAGGCAGTGTATCATGTTATAGCTTATCAGAACTTCATTTTTATGGTAAATATGTGTACATGGCGTGTCCCTCCTGTATTCATCCGTCTCTGCTTATGATAGTCCACAGGCAGACAAAAGCCCTGCGCCATTTCCATCATACAACACCACAGTTCTAACAACCAGAAAATCAGTACAGCCCTCCTACAAGAAGGTTTCAAACCATTTCCTCCCAATGTCACAGTTGAATTTATGGTGTGAGAAACTTTATCTCAAATTTATGGTTATCTGATGATTAGTCTTTATATGCATGAGAAAAATAAATTAAGCCCAGCAGCTCAGATCTATTTTTTGTTGCTGGTGACTAAATCTCTGTTCAGTGGAGGAGATTATTTTTTCTGCTGTCAAAGTGATTGGTCCCATCAAATGAACAAGCTGGGTCATTAAAAGATTGGAACCTGAAGAGGAGATGGGACAATTCAATCCACAACATGCAGTCATGACCCACATTTATGTGGATGTCATATTTCATATCTCAAGTTATTCCTTGTCAAGTTTGTTTCAAAATAAACATGAGTACTGGGACAGGGAGATGCATTCCAGACTCAATACAAAAGTGTGGTAAAAGATTCCACATGAAGGTCAAGAGAAAATCTCAATTTGAATTTTTCTTGTTCTTAATCTTGACCCATGATTTTTCATGAACACCACCATCTACTAACTATCAGAAACAAAGCAATGTCCCATAATTGTAATAACAACTGCAAGCAATCAAAAGAAAATCAAACCAAGTAGCAATCCCATGCTGACTAGCACCAAGGTGTTATAGATGGAGAAAGGAGAAGTCAGTATGGAGGATGCACCACTGCGCCCACTGCCTTTTGGGTGATTTACAATACTGGTTCCACCTCCCCGGATCGCCCGCCCTGCCCCTCCGGAAGCTGCCCTCCCGCTGCTGTACAGCAGTCTATTAATGTAGAATGCTTTAGGCCCTCTTTGTTTTGATTCAGTTGGAGCATTAAAGCCTGTGTATCTCAGAAAGAAGACAATGAGCCCCATTAGTTTACAAAATCTTAACCCTGAATGGAATAACCACTTGGAATAGCAAACATGTTACATTGTTTGAGAAGTGCAAAATGTAATGGAAACAACCTTCATTGTGCTTTTTGAACAAATCCATTCTCTCTTTATTGATTCCTACACAAAACTTCTGCATCTGGTTAATTAAACAGAGGTACAGTAAGCTTAGATTGGTGCTTTCTTTGTTGGTGGAACCAGACCCTCTAGCCTATGACCCCAACCAATCTAGCATGCCCCATCATCAAGCTGCGGATAAACCTAATAGATGCATAGTTCTTAGGCATTTTTTTTAAGACCTTTGGAGGAGAGCAAGATCCAACTTGATGGAAATTCTACCCGATCCTCAAGAAAGAAAATGAACATTGTTCACAAAAGCCACTTTCTTGACCATGTCCAGAGTGAGGATAAGGCTCCCATGGAGAGCCAGATGGCTTCAAGCATTACAAAACAACAAGAAACTGGTGTTAATAAGGCTTTCTTATAATTACTGTGTAGTACAACCATTTATATATTTCATTGCAGGTAGTATGGAAATCTGATATCACCTTGGTTCTGATACTACTTCCTAAGTTTCCCACCATAGATCAATATCAGCAAATGGCACTGCAGTGATAAATGGTGAAAGGGGAGAAAAGGTTGTACCTTCTAATATCTGGATTCTGATTTCATACCACTCTAAAATCTAAATGCATGCTAGAACAGATAAGACAGAACCATCATATTACCCAACACTTGCTTCTTTCACCAGTTTTAGTACATCAAGAAAAACCATTCTGCTGCATGTGTAGCATTCAATTGAAATCCACAATTTAATATTGAGAAAAAAGAAGAAAAGAGAACATTGCAGGTACTATGGAAATCTGATATCACCTTGGTTCTGATACTACTTCCTAAGTTTCCCACCATAGATCAATATCAGCAAATGGCACTGCAGTGATAAATGGTGAAAGGGGAGAAAAGGTTGTACCTTCTAATACCTGGATTCTGATTTCATACCACTCTAAAATCTAAATGCATGCTAGAACAGATAAGACAGAATCATCATATTACCCAACACTTGCTTCTTTCACCAGTTTTAGTACATCAAGAAAAACCATTGTGCTGCATGTGTAGCATTCAATTGAAATCCACAATTTAATATTGAGAAAAAAGAAGAAAAGAGAAAATAATCTTTCATCCCCTTATTCTTATTTATGAAATGTACATCAAAAGCTTACCCTTAATCTGTTTGTCTTGCAGAAGTTGCAACCCTTCACTGTTCCCATGGGCCAAGCTAAGGAGAGCTTGTGAGCATGTGAAGAGGAAGAGGAGCCATAGAAGCAGCTTCATCTTTACAATCTGTTGCTCACATAGATTGAGAGGGTGTTTATATTAATGAAACAGTGGAAGAGTCCTTGTCATAAAAGGCTTAAGGTTGGTAAGAAAAAGGCAGGGTGGCTGAATAGAAAAAGGTAGTCATGGGTTTGGCAAGCATCTTTGGCTGCCCAAGGCAATGAGTTAAAGTAGAAAAGGAAATGGAATTGCAAGGAAATGTTTAACAAGTCTAAATTAAACAAAAAGAAAGGAAGAAGATAATCATGATGTGGAAGGGAGATGGGGCAGTTTGATTATTGATGTGCTTTTTCCCATCTCTCTTATCATCACTGTCTGATATGAAAAGATTTTTTTCTTTTCTTCTCCTTTAAATTTAATTGGGCGAATTGGAAAGAGATAGCAGGACCCCACAAAAGTGCAACCATCCCTATAAATCTAGATCATGTGAACTGAACAGGACAATGTAGGGAAGGTGTACAAATGGGTCAAGAAGTAGGCATGTGAATTTTAGAAGAGAATATACGATTGCAGGTGTGAGTAGTGGCATGCACCAGAACATGAACCATGTGACGTGACTACTGACTACAGAATTTGCTGGTCAGATAGCAAATGCAAAAAAGAAGCTTGGAATGGGTGCTTGAGGGCATGTAGCAAGTCTGCTTTCATTTTTAGGAGGTGTTTGTGCGGTAGCCTTTTCCGCATAAACAAACGCCCAACAAGGTGCCGGATTTTCCGCCCTTTCTCATGCTTTCGGTGCAATGAGGAAACCCGGGTGGAATCCGCCGTTCCATGGGATTTTATGATGCTAGAGGGGATTCCGGATTCCACCTCCCTACATCAAAAATGTAGAGCCGCTGAAAAAAAAAAACCTCCAAAGCTCTGTTCAAACATACCGGATTAGATTTGTTAAGAGGGGAGCATTATTTTAATAAATGATTATTCTCCATTTTTTTTCTGTAATTTGATTATATGTTTTACAAGTGATCAATCCGCGCGCAGTAGGCATAACTCTTAATTGGAGAGAATTTCCTCACTAATAGAATTAAAGTACTATCCTCTACGTGTATTTTAAAGCTAGGAAGTCTACAAACTGTAATAGGTTTCCCATGCACTGCAAGGGAACAGGAGAAAAAGGGCTCAATACCTTCTTAAAAATGTGGGTGGTTGAAATGATCACCCTGCTGAAAGTGGGGATGGGGCATATTCTAAGCATGGTTATACACGTGTCGGGAATGCTTTTACACACGTGTGATGGTCTAATTTGTGGATTAGTCCAAGTATAAATTTGGAAGAGAAGAAGGATGTCCGCTTATGATAAAATTAAAATGGTGTGGGTAGAAATAAATATGTAGATAAATTACTTTTTATGCGTTTGGGTGGTTGGTGTGAAGTAGAAAGATTAAATTTATATTTGGTTGGATAAAGAAAATAATTCTGGGTCCCTTGTTTCGTTAAAATAGGGAGATGCTATTTCATTCAATCAAGATTTGCCAACTATATAAAAACCTTATATATTTTTTTTTTCATTCAAAGAAGCAATTGAAAGAGTGCATTACATGAGATTTTATACAATTGGCAAATCTTAATTGGATGAAACATAAACAGGGGATTCGGGCTCAAAGAGAACTAGCACAGAGAACCCGTGTTGAGCACGAGTCTATCCATACCATTCAAACCAAATACAATTGCACAACAGTAAATTTTTTTGAAAAAAAAAAGTATATAAAGAATATCTATGACTATACCTACAATTAAGAGAGGTAGAATAGAAAGAAAATAGGAGAAATGAAGTAAAAAAAAAATAAGAGAAAAATATGTAGAAATGGGAATAAGAGATGTGAGTAGAAAGGAACTTCTGCATAAACTAAAAAGGAAAAATGGCAAATTACGAGAGACATGGGTAGTGAGAAATGGGTAGTTATATGAGATAATTAGTGTTTGCATCGGATAAGAAGTTGGAGTTAAAAGAGATAAGGAATGAAGGAATAACTGACACTCAAAATCAGAAGAGATTGTCAAAATTAAACCCAAAACCTCCTGGCTTAATATATTATAACTAGCACAATGACCCGTGCTTAACACGGTATCTCCATGCATTTTAAAATAAATAATCATAGATTAAAAAGGTTATGAAAGTACCTCCTTTCATAGAGCAAGTTGCATAAAATAGAAATAGGAAAATTACGGCACAAATGGAATAAAAGATATGGGGGGTAGAAGAGAGTTTTTATAGAAATGAAGAATTGAAAGAAGAAAATTTTTACAGAAATGAAGAACTGAAACTTTAAAAGGTGAATAGTAGCTATAAGTGATTTGGTGGAGAGTAGAAGTTAGTGGTTTAGTGAAAAAAAAAAAAAAAAAACATGAGTGGGCAGTTATGAGATAAGTTATGGAGAGAGGATGTGGAACATTTGAATAAAAAGGTATAACCGTCGGTCAAAATTATAACCATCGGTCAAAATTAAAGCCAAACCCCTTGGCTTTAATATATTATAATGAGAAATGAATTACCCCACCCCACTTTATTATAGTATTACTGAGTAACTTTGGAAGAGAAAAAGTTGGGCTAGCATATTTACTTTACTTGGGTAGGCCAATGTAAACAAACACCTCGCGGGATAAAAAATCCAACCGAACCGTTGGGGTTTATTTCAACCCTCTTTCACTTTACTCTTTTGCAAACAAACTTGCCCAAGGAGTTTTGCATTATTCATACTAAATTCCTAAGGCCCATTCAAAAGTAAGAAAAAGGAGGAGGAGAAACTTCTTTGTATTTTAACCTCTTTTTACCTCTTTTGGGTTCATTATTTCTCCTCTAATTAGCTGTATTTTGTATAAAGTGGGAGAAATAGTTCTCATGGAGAGAAGAAAGCACAATTATCTAATATAAATTTATGTGTATTATTGAAAAATGATATTTAATCTTTCAATAATTATTTTTTGTTTAAATAAAAATAAAATTATTTTTTTCCTACGTGGCTTTCTCCTTCCAAATCCAAACACTACAAGAAAATTACTACCGGACGAAACTGGTGATTCTCCATATTGGGATTGTATATCTAGTTTTTCTCCTTATTTCTTCTCTTGAGAAACTAAACAGTGTTGAAACTCTTTTGCGAAGACTCACCACTTTTCTATAATAGGTCTTTAATATATTATTTGGATTTGAAAGGAGAAGATTATGTAGGAGAAGGTTATTTTAGATACTTCATTCAAACTAAAAATAAATATAAAAAATGTTAAATGTCCTTTTTAATAATAGGATATTTGTGTGGGGATATTCACAAGATACCAAGATTACATTAGTTTCGGTAATGGTACCAGCTAAGCATGTCGATCTCAACCTCGGCCTTGCGCACCTCGGCAACAGTGTCAGGGCACCAACCGAGATCAAGGTCACTCCCGACCTCGGTCGTTCCCCGACCTTGGCATCGTGTCTCTGCCTCGGTCACGCATCTCGGCAATGATGCCAGAAAGCTAGCCGAGACAGGCACTGACAGCTGTGCACAACCACGTTATGGAACATGTGACAAGACGTGGGCACGCGTAGAAGTACGCCATACCGCCCATAATTCCTAACAGAACGGCACCCAGCGACTACGTCCACATCCGGGCATGGCTCCAGCAAAGGCCTGATGGGACTCAGCCCAAAAGTCAACAGAGTAAGGTCCGATGGGACAGTCATTTAATGAAGGGTGAGCTGATGGGACTGTACTTCTCAAGTACCAGGATCAAATCATGACGCTCGCCATCTAAGGTCAACTTCCTTCTCCTATAAATAGGGAAGCTCTCTCCAACCCAGGTAACACACAACCACACTTCTAGTGTCGTTACTCTGTCTCTCTAACTCTCGATCCTTTGTTGAGTTTTTGAACTGACTTAGGCATCGGAGAGCCTTGCGTTGACTGCAGCCAGGGTCTTTGACTGTCTTTCTTTTCTTGTCCCCTTTTCAGGTTTCAGGCATATCATCTTCATCAAGGAGAGCTAACCTCATCCTAATCCATACTTCCAAGTCCGTATAATTTTAGGCACTTACAATATTAATTTCACTAGAGTAAATAGTGTTATCTCTACCCCATCAAGGAGAAAACCCTTTCTCTTGCTTTTTACACAACATAGTTAAGAGGATAATTAACTATTCTCCCCTCTTAAAAATAATCCAAATAGGAGAAAACAGATTTCATTGGAGAAAAGTATTTTCTTCACTTCTCTCCACATTCGAGCCGGCCAGGGCTTATTTCTTTACTAAAATCTCTAACAAGGATTTCGTGAGTGGGGTCTTTCGGAGGAGGTAGAGATGAGCTCAAAGTCATGTCGGCAGTGCCGGCCCTGGAATTGATGGGCCAAGGGGTGCATGGGCCAGGCCTGGCTAGCTGGGGAGGCCCATCACGGCTCCTAGTCGGGCCATGATGGGCCATCCCAGGCCGGGTGGGTTGGCGGGTCAAGCCTGTTCGGGCTGGGGCATGTTGGCCCTTTTTACAATTTCTTTTTACATCTTTGAATAAAATCTTGAGGCAAGAGAGTTATCTTAAGAAATGGAATCCAGAAACTTTCTCAAGGTGAAAGCTTTTTGTCACATAAAAGCTATTATTTGTGTGCTTCTGATTCTTAATGTATTTGTAAGGGGAAAAAATGTGTAATTTGCAATTTCAAGCAAAACCCAAGAATGGAATCTCTCACTTTCTGTGTTTCTATTTCTATCATATTCATTTTTCAGGAAAAAAAATGAGTCATTCACAATTTTAAGAATAACCCAAGAATGGATTCTTTCACTTTATACGTTTCTTATCATATTTGATCCATTTTTGGCTTCCTTTCATCGCATGCTTTCTACTATTTGCAAGAGGTATCATGCTTTCTACTATTTGCAAAATGTATTAAATGAGAGAGAGAGAGAGAGAATTGCCCTGTGTTCGATGGTGGAAAAAAAGACGGAAAAAGGTTATTTTCCCTTTTTATAGTTTTGGGGTGGGTGGGATTAGGCGGGGCGGGCTGGGCCGGGCCGGGGCATGCCGGCCACCCAAGGCCTAACCCAGTCTGTTCTAGGCATAGGCCGGGCCAAGGTCCGGTCAACAGCATGCAGGGCCGAGGCGGCCCAATCCACATTTCACATCTAACTGATTGCTTGTCCTCTGATATTTTGAAGCGTTACATTTTTTTTTACCAAAATTTTAAATTCCAACCACCTAGAAAGTCTCAAATAACCTTTTGGAGTTCATAAAATTTCAATCTCTTTGTATTTTATTGGAATTTCAAATGCTCCACCCAAGAGGAGAATTTAGGAAATCCACCTCAGGGGGATAGCTGTTGGAAAATTTGGATTTCTCTAGAAACAAGCCCAAAAAGCATGACTAAGAAGCTTTGACAAGGGGATGAAGTGCTTGTTTTTTTACTATAATTCCGGGGATGAAGTGCTTGTTTCTTTACTATAATTCCAAGAATTCATATTCGAAGAATTTCGAATTCTCCAAAAGCTGGCCCCTGAAGTGGAATTACAAATTCCTCCTCTTGGTAAAGCATTTGAAGTTCTAGCAAAATACAAAGAAACTGAAATTTTATAAGTTTCAAAAGGCCATTTGATACTTTTTAAGTGACTATAATTTGGAATTCTTGTAAAAGAAACACGACATTTCAAATGCTAGGGGACGAGCCAATCACATCATGTCCAAAAAAAATCGCGACATTCCAAATTTTTGTCAAAAACTCTAATAAAGAAATAGGCCCAAAGAGTGAAAGGTTGAAGGTAAGAAAATCATCGATCAAGAAGTATCTTCTTCTTTTTTTCTTAAGGATAAGGGCCGGGTGGCTAATAAACTTTCATTTAAGGGTATATTATATGATGTTGGGATTATGTCTTGCATACCGGGTTTACCGGAGTGGTCCATTGGGTTAGCCAATGACCGGGTTCAGGGTCAAAGGTATTTTGATCATTGTACTATGTAACCCTAAATTCTCTTGCCGTGTGTAAAGATGTGAATCATTACTCTCTTGCCATGGACGTGGGTGCATCGCCGAACACATACCATGATTGTTCAATCGAAGATTTTGTGCTTCCGTACGCACGGGCACAACAGATGACCCATTGTGGAACTCCACATTTGGCCTTTCACTCTTTTCTTAAGGTGGCCATGGCAAAGCCGACCAGCCAACTCAACCAACTTCCAACAAGTAATTAAGGTTTTGGGCTTATCCTTTTCATTACTGGTTGGTTTCAGTTTTACATTTCAGCCATTACTAACAAAATAACTGGATTTCGGGTTGAGTGAGGTCGTCATACTCACTTTGACTTAGACATGCTAACCCGAGTTGAACCATACCTTGCAATTTAGGTCTATGTCTGTGATTTTTAACTTGGAAATAGTGGGATTGGGTCATGACATTTTCAACCAAGAAAATTATCCAGGCATTTAACAGGTTACACACAATGGTTAACCCGATGCTACCGACGTGAACAATTTCTTTGGATAAGGGTGTATTTGTGTAACTTAACCAACGAGTGGTAGCACACTTGGTCAAGAAATGGGAAAGTCTTGTGTTCGACACCTACTTCCGCTGGCCACATCCCATAGTTTTACGAGTGCATATGGATAAGAGGGTTTGTTTATTTGTTTATGCCCCCAGGGATTAATTATCAGCTGTCCAGAATCGAGTGTTCCTCGGGCTTAAAGCCCACAGATACCCAGGGTTATCCAAAGAAAAAAAAAAGTATGCAACTTACATGAGAGGATTTAACATTTTTTGCTTCAACAGTAAAGAGGACATCAAAAGCCCCACTATCAAGGACAACTAGCTTAGATTGTTTGAGTACTTAACTTATAAGGTAAATTATAAAGTGATTTACCACTTTAAAAGACAAGAAAAGAATAGGGTTTTTAATCATAAAGTACAAAATTTCAAAAATTAGCTTTTGTTTTTTTTAAGTCAAAAAGTCATTCTCTCGATTTCATTAAAAGACAAAATACCATCTTCTTTTTATCCAAAAAAGTAAAAAAAAAAAAAAAATCATTCACATGCCACAAAATGATAAAAAATAAGAAGGTGAATTTTAAAATTTTATACTATTTAATAAGACCCCTTTTCTTCTTTTTTTTTTATCTCTTAAAGTGGTTCTTCACGTGAATTTAATTTATAAGTAAATTACTCAAACGGGCATGGAATCCTCTTATCCCAGTAACATACCCTCGAAGTCTGCAAAATAGCAAGAATTTTAAGAATTTGTGTGTGGAGAATTTCAAAAGCCCTTAAATTCTTTTCAGAAATTCTACCACTGAGAATTTTCAAAACCCCAATCTCAAAAAACCATTTTGGAATATTAGGATTTCAAGCAGTGTTCAATATCCCGAAGGTCGGACCTGACCCATTAACAACCATCCCAAATCAGCCAATGGTCCCACATCAACATGATTGGTAGAGAGAATAAGGCTCGACAAGAAATAGGAAGTTAGCCCTTTGGGTCACCAAATTAAACCTTGTGGACAATCTAATGTCAATCCATGCAGCAGAATGTGTTAGCAAGCCAGGCTCAAGGGAGGCCCATGATTTTCTCAAACATAGCCCATTGTACTCGGGTCATAAGTTTTGGTCCAGACCATTCCCAAAGGCCTCAATTTATCTTAAATTAACCTGGGCCCATCGAGTTATTTTTCTTAGGTGTGGTCATCGCAATTAAATCTGGATCGATCGATGATTATCAATTTTTGTCGAAACTATTCCTTCAAAAGCGACCCACTAATTAAGTCGCATGGATCATCAATCAAAGCCATTTCCGGTCTTAAACCTATCAATAGATGGATGGATATAAGATGTAGAAAAGAATTTCACATCATCATCAATCATATTGAATAGTTGATAGTTGATACAACAGAAAAACAATTGCCTTCAGATGTATTTTTCCAACTGAACAAGAGATTCTATGCCTAAATGGGCTAGGTTAGCCCACACTTATAGGCATCAATTATAGATTACAGGAGCTACGTACCCTTGAATGGGCTTTATTGTAGGCCCATCCCATCTGACATCTCTAAATCTGTATGCACTCAGGATGACTAAAAGTTGAGCCCTGCCCTGATTGACAGCATTATTATATGGATCTGCTCCAGAAAGAAACTGATATGGATCTTACTTTTGGATCCAATAGAAGTTTGGATCTAGATCTGGATCTAGGCTTTTGGCTCCAAACATATGGATCGAGATCCGTAAATTTCTGGGACCCATTGACCCAGATCTGAACTCTAATACAGCAAAGTATATGTGGAACAGTGGAAGATTATATATAACTTGATAATTCAGCATTGAGGCCTCTTTTAGGTCTGGATTCTACCCCAAATCCAGTTCCCTTTTGAGGATCAGAAATTGGGTCCCAGTATTTGCTTTTGTTTTGATGTGCTTCTATTGCAAACAACCCATGTTGCAATCCAGACACTTAACCAACTTTTGGCAAAATTAAGGAGAATCTCATTAGAAGGAAGAAACTAACGACCATCCAAGGAACCAAACAAACAAGCAGCGTACGACCAACACAAAACATACAAACATCTAAGCACTATTGTATCACAAGACACTCTTTGTTGAAACTATTATTTCATTCCTCTCTTACTATCCTTTCCAAACATTTGCAACGCCTACCCAACATAATAAAAAAAAAAAAAATTGCATAGCCTCTCCCTCTCAAAAAAAAAATAAAAATAAATCAGAATCATCAAAAGACATACACAAGAATGAGCAATCCAACCATTAAACATGTATTGGAAGAGAAGATCTGTGGTGAGATTCTGGACGAAGAACTGTTGAAGGGCGGCCAGTACCACCATCCCAAACAAAACCCACAAGCTCCACTTATGTCTGGTCCGCCACCACCGCCTCCACTCGCCGCAAGTGAAGTACCCCAAGACTCTGTCATTGAGCTTGCATGTTCCATGTCTGGTGAAAGTGAAACAAGCTGTGAACTCAATTTGGCATTGATGGGATCAAAACCAAGTTTACGTGCTCCTGTTGCTTCATGGACTTGGGAAGAGAGGACAAGGATGGCCACTATCAAACATGGCATCCACATATTGATCCGAGCCATCTACTTAGGTTATTTGAAAACTATTGTGAAAGTGTACGTTGTTGAAGAAAGCTTTGCATTCACTTCTGTTTATATAAACACCCTGAAGAACTTTTCAACTCTATTCACACACGGATAAGGATCCTCTCAACGATGGAATTAGCCTGGACCCATTTAAACAACTTACTAATTAATATAGTCTAGTCCTCATCGTCTTAAGGCTTTTACCCAATTAGACTGGACCCATTTAAACAACTTTCTAGTATATATAGTCTAGTCCTGATCGTCTAAGGCTTTTCATGTCATGATGGAAATCAATCAGGGTCCACCACGTTATTGTGGGGATGCATGCCTTGTGTGTCAACGAAACCACCAAAATAGCGACTCCATTAAATTTAGATAGAAAAAAAAGGAAATTTAGAATAAATTTTATTTTTTCCAAAATAATTCCCCGTTTGTCTACTTATCATCCAAAATCAGCAAACATCTAAGCCATCAAAGTAAGCACACGCTAAGCCCGGGTCCAAAAATACATATAGAAAGAAATTTAGATTTTCTTTAAGATATTGCCCAGCCCGACCCAAGAAAGAAAAAAGGAGGGGACATAGTACGTAGGTATTAAAATGAAAAATAAAAGGCCCATTTATCAATATTAAAGTCAAAGGGGCTTATTTACAAATCCTAAAAAACTTGGGGGTATATAAAATAACTAAATATCATATTAATATTAGTGGTATCATGTATACTATATATTATAGGCTAGAAATCCATAGAATAAAATTGTCCAATAGTTACAAATCATTGATAAGTGTCAAAATTTTGAATACAGAACATATTAGAAATAAAAAATAAAATTATTAGAATTTGGCACCTATTTGTAACAAAAGTTTGTAAGCATTTGTGATATGAGAAGCAAACGAACATATATATATATATATATGGAGAGAGTGTGTGTGTCAGGAGAACATCAGCTCACCCACGTGTGACTTGAAGAATACGCGTGACTCAAGCATTTTGTTCATTCCCAAAAATTGGTTGGGCCCACCCATTTTCATTTTGGTTATGGGGCCCTCTATTTCAAAACCCATCTCCTATCTCAAAACTTAGTTAATGTCTCCTCTCTCTCTCTCTCTCTCTCTCTCTCGTTCTTCAAAACCCTACTTTCATCACTCTCCAATCTCCTGCTGCCCCAAAGACAACTGTCACCCACTCCTCCGCAACTGCATCCTCAGCTCCAAAGCCATCCTAGCCGTCCAAGCCCTCAAACGCTCCTCCTCCACTCCAATCACCCGCATCTGCCGTTGGTCATAATTGGGCCCAATTGAAGCATGTTATGCATCCTTGTGTCTAATATGTTGGGCCAAGTTAGCCCTTAATTATAGATGGAGTAAGGCCTGGCTTGTTAATGTATTGAATAAAAACTAGGTTTGGATTGTACTTGTTTACTAAGCCTTGGATAAGGATGTCGAAAATAGAGGTTAGGAGTTGGGTCTAGGTGAAATGGGGTTGCAAATGAGTATTAGATTATCCGAGTATTGAAGTATTGGGATTGGGGGTGCTAAAGGGCAGGGACAGTACGGGCCGGTTACTGGTACTTTAGATGGTTCTTACTTTGGATTTTAGAACTTGGGCCAGGCATTGATCTAATTTTTTTGGCATGTGTAGTATATGGACCGAGCATCGATAAAGTGATAGGATGCCCAAAGTTCACCCCACCCTAAGAAAATATTGGATGTAGTTTAGTGACTAATTTACAAACTCAAAGCTTAACTTGACCCATAAAAGTAATGCATGTAGTTTAGTGATCGATTTACCCAACAAATTATTAGAGGTCCAATATGACACTTGTAAGGTAGGATCAAGCTCAAGCAGGCTATTTTTGCCCCAACTCAACCTATGAAAAACTATACTTAGGATTTGAATAAAATAGATATATAACCTATTTTTGGATCTGTGAAATATTTAGGTCTGAATCTTGATCCATGCATATAGGGTCTAGAGCATTTGTATATGGAACTAAAACCCTATATGTTCGGACTTAAGGATC
The DNA here is from genome assembly GCA_012931725.1 of Litsea cubeba. Classification (NCBI taxonomy): domain Eukaryota; kingdom Viridiplantae; phylum Streptophyta; class Magnoliopsida; order Laurales; family Lauraceae; genus Litsea; species Litsea cubeba. The sequence goes on along the minus strand of CM022945.1, from coordinate 10,147,716 downwards.
CAAAAACAGAATGGTTACATTAACACGCAGATTTTCTAATTCTTCAGGTGGGTCCACTTTATCATCAATCCGAATGAAACATTGGACAACCGATATTCCCACACCCCAAATCACCAAGCCCGCCCAACCTAATATGTCATGAATCCTAGGAGTTGGATTGACCGTCACTCTTTCCATTTTTAATTTAAAGCATTAAAGTTGTGGACAAGAGTTATATTTACACGAAGTTTATATATTCATTCTCCATTATTTACTAAGATTCTTTTTTTTTCGCGTATCTTATATTTAAAATCTGGTTTAGATTTGCCCGGTACAATTTTGAATTCATTCCTAGTTTGGTATTTCTATTTGTAAAGTCAAATAGAGTAATGTCAAAAATCACTTATATTTTATTCATATTCTCTCCAACTTTTCCAATAAAAAGTAAAAAAACAACAATAATTACTGACTAAAAGACAAAAAAAAATTTATTTTTCATATAAAAAATCAATAATATTTTACTTTTAACAATTAAAAATAAAATATCATCATAATTTATTATATTTTTTATTTCACTTCACTGCACTTGATTTTAAAAATAAAGTACCAAACTGCCCCTCCGAGGGGCAGCGTGAAAAAAAACTTGTTGGGTGGCAGCTCCAGAGGGAGGAAACAGAAATCTATGACCACGTCATTCACTCGTGGGCTGTGGCTGTGGCCAAGACCCACTGACTTCGAGAAGGCGCATGCAACTTCACGTATCTTCAAACTTTCAAATACCGAGATTGCCATTTAAGGCCGTGTTTGATTAGAGGACGTCTAAAAATTCCTTAAAAAATTAGTCTCCAGTTCAATTCACAATGCCCATGATCTAACCATTTTGAAAGTTAAAATTTGAAATTTCTAATAAATTCTATAAGCCTAGGATTGATCACTGGGTGAGTTGTATCATAGGTTTTGTACCACTCACTCAACTATCTAACAAAAATAGAAGAAAAGAGAAAAGAAAAAATAACTATCTATTCCAACGACCTTACAAAATAAGAATTTTTTAATTCTTAAACCCCCATCTATCTAGCTTTGATGAGGATCTAGATCGCTTTAGATTGTCATTAGGAGTGTTCATGGGCCGGATCAAGCACCGCTAAGCATATTTTGGTTTAGCCCAGATTCAAGAACTTAGGCCTATATATGGATCAAGCACAACATGCACAGTGAGTGCTAGGAATGAGCCCGAGCCACCTCAAAAATATAAGGAGCCGGCCGATTTAGTTAATCTAAGTAATTTTTTTAGGTCAGGCTTTCTATCACTTGTTCGGATTTAATATCAGCAAAATAATCACTAATTAAACTATAAACACTGCTTAATTAAGACAAGCTATACTATGCTTCGGGCTTTCTATCACTTAATCCGAGCACAGCGCTTCTCAAATTAGCCCAAATTTAACCCCAAGGGATAACTTAGTTGGACTAGGGTCACGGTTTGCACTCGGAGATTGTAGGTTCAAAATTGCACTATCATATTAGAGCTACAGGAGAGTCTACCCGACTTTCCTCTGACTCGAAGGGATTAGTCCAACCCAAAGAATTGGAAACCTCTGATAAGGAGAAAAAAAAAATAGCCCAAATTCTACATCTAAATTTAGTAAATGAGAGATCCAAGTAGTAAATGAGAGAGATCCATACTTGAAGGGCAGTTTGGGTAAAATAACGATGTCATCGTCGTTAATAACTCATACTTCAGGTCCCTTTTTCTTTTCACTTCTCTCACTCTCCAGATCTGTCTAGGCCTCTCTCTCTCCCTCCACCGAATAACCTGTTGCTTCCTTCTCCCCGCTCTCGAACCATCTCCACATTCTCTTAAACCCTTTCTATAAAACCCTCCTTCACCCTCCAAACCCCAACATCACTTATAGTCTCATAGTCCAACAAAAAAGATTCACAAAGAACACAACCACAAAGACAATCAAAAGCTCTCTTCTACCAAAACAACCCCCAAAACCAAGAATCTCTCCTTCTATACAACTTCTTTTCGACCTATCATCACTAGTAGTTTTCTTTCTATCTATCATCAATGGCTTCAAAAGCTGAAAAGGCCATAGGAATCGACCTTGGCACAACCTACAGCTGCGTTGGAGTATGGCTCCATGACCGAGTGGAGATCATCCCCAATGACCAAGGCAACCGCACCACCCCCTCCTACGTCGCCTTCACCGACACCGAGCGGCTCGTCGGAGACGCCGCTAAGAACCAAGTCGCCCTCAACCCTGAAAACACCGTATTCGACGCCAAGCGACTCATCGGCCGCCGCTACTCCGACCCGTCTGTCCAAGCTGACATGAAGCTATGGCCGTTCAAGGTCGTCCCCGGCCCCGGCGACAAGCCCATGATCGTCGTCCGCTACAAAGGTGAATTAAAACAATTCTCCCCTGAAGAAATCTCCTCCATGGTCCTAGCCAAAATGAGGGAGGTTGCTGAAGCATTTCTGGGTATGCCAATCAAGAATGCAGTGGTCACAGTCCCTGCCTACTTCAATGACTCTCAGCGGCAGGCGACGAAAGACGCCGGTGTCATTGCCGGACTTAACGTCATGCGTATCATCAACGAGCCGACGGCGGCGGCGATAGCCTATGGTCTAGACAAGAAGGCTTCAAGAACAGGCGAGAAGAATGTGCTCATCTTCGATTTGGGTGGTGGCACCTTCGATGTCTCTCTTCTCACCATCGAAGAGGGGATCTTCGAGGTGAAAGCCACCGCCGGAGACACCCATCTGGGTGGCGAGGACTTCGACAACCGCCTTGTGAACCACTTTGTTCAAGAGTTCAAGCGTAAGTACAAGAAAGATATCAGTGGCAACTCCAGGGCGCTGCGGAGGCTGAGGACCGCCTGCGAGAGGGCGAAGAGAGCACTTTCCTCCACCTCCCAAACTACCATTGAAATCGATTCTCTCTATGAAGGTGTTGATTTTTATGCCACCATTACTAGAGCAAGATTTGAAGAACTATGCATGGATTTGTTCCTGAGGTGTATGGAACCGGTGGAGAAGTGCCTTCGAGATGCGAAGACTGATAAAAGCAGGGTGGATGAGGTGGTTTTGGTTGGTGGGTCGACGAGAATTCCCAAAGTTCAGCAGCTTTTGCAGGATTTCTTCAATGGGAAGGAGCTCTGCAAGAGCATAAACCCCGACGAGGCCGTCGCCTATGGCGCCGCAGTGCAGGCGGCGATTCTCACCGGCGAAGGGGACGAGAAGGTGCAGGACCTCCTCCTCCTCGACGTCACTCCTCTCAGCCTCGGCCTTGAGACCGCCGGCGGTGTCATGACCACACTAATTCCCCGGAACACGACGATCCCGACCAAGAAAGAGCAGGTTTTTTCGACTTATTCCGATAACCAGCCCGGAGTTTTGATCCAGGTGTATGAAGGAGAGCGGGCGAGGACCAAAGATAACAACTTGCTCGGAAAATTCGAGCTCTCTGGCATCCCTCCGGCGCCGAGAGGGGTACCCCAGATCAACGTCACCTTCGACATCGACGCGAACGGGATTTTGAACGTCTCCGCCGAGGACAAGACAGCCGGAGTGAAGAACAGGATTACGATCACAAACGACAAGGGGCGGCTGAGCAGGGAGGAGATTGAGAAGATGGTGAAGGACGCGGAGAAGTTCAAGGAAGAGGATGAAGAGGTTAAGAAGAAGGTGGAGGCGAAGAACGCGCTGGAGAACTACGCTTATAATATGAGGAACACTGTGAAGGACGAGAAGATTGGAGGCAAGTTGGGGCCGGAGGATAAGAAGAAGATTGAGGATGCGGTGGAGGAAGTGATTGAGTGGTTGGATAGGAATCAGCTGGCGGAGGTGGAGGAGCTTGAGCATAAGCTGAAGGAGCTGGAGGAGACCTGCAATCCAATTATTGCAAGGATGTATCAGGGTGGTGTGGCTGATGCAGGTGGGCCAGGGATGGGTGGAGATATGCCTAGGAGTTCTGGTGGGTCAGGTGCAGGTGCTGGTCCTAAGATTGAAGAGGTTGATTAAGAAGAGATGAATGAGATGTGGGGATGCTCTGTTTTGCCTGGCTCTGTTGATAGTGTTTGAAAAATCACAGCTAGCTTATTTTGCTACTTTCTTTCTTTCTTTCTTTCTTTTTCCTCCTTTGCTGAAGTGGGTATGGTTGGAGTTGTTTCTGGTGTAGAGTGGTCAGTGAAGAAATATAAGAGCTCTGTACTATGTTTCATATATGAATAAATGAGAAATTTGGTTTTTAAAAGCAAGTTTATGGTTTCCTACTTTAGTGTTATTTATGATCCTCCCAATTTTTTCTACTAGTGATGCATCTCTCTGGGATATTAGCTTCTATAATCTGAGCGGGTTTGACTTGGGTCATATAGCAGTGGCTTAACTGATTTTTAATTGATTCATGAGGGGTGGAATAAATTCACTTTTTTTTTTTGGTGGCAGAGTGGATTTTATTTTTGGGTCATATAGCAGAGGTCTGTTGATCATTGCTTGTAGTTAAGTTATATTAGATCCCTTCAATCCGAGTTGCATGTGGTACTGTGGGTTGTGTCGATGAAAGTTGGTCACTGTTTCATGGGTTGAACCCATCACCATAAATGCATAAATAGGATTCATAGAGAGCTTATAGATATGGAGGCAGTCCACCACCTTACAAGGTGTCTAGTAAGCTCAGCCCATCAACACCTAATTACTTTGCAAGATATGGGTTAATAGTTGCAGTAGAGCCATGTCTTTTGAGTTTGTCTTCGGTGGCTTTAATGCAGTCTTAACAGATAGAAACTACCAGAAGTGGCTTAGATTCTCAGATTAATATGTTACCTGGCCGCACGTAGGAGGAACACTGTTTAATGCAACCATGGAATTAGTATAAATTCATCTGCTTGGAATTAGTACAAATTCATACTCATCCAAGCAGACAATCTTGCAATGGTGTACTACATCTACGTCAACAAAAGATAGCTTTTAAGAGAGAGAGATTCTCATCTTGGTAATCCGTAGTCTCCATGTGAAAGATAGTTGGGACTTGGGAGCCGTAAAACATATTTATGAATAGCCATCCTTTTTTTTTTTAACAGCTGTGAATGAACACACCTATCACCTTTGAATTTTGCATATAATTTGAATTGAAAGAACCGGATGCCTTATCGGTGATCATGCATTGATAATCCTGTGCAATAGTTGAAAAGATAAGCAGGGTGTAACAAAGTACTGTCATATCGGACTTCATGTAAATTTGGCCAAAGGGCTTTTGTGTAAGATATCTACCACAAGATCTCTTGTTTTGTTTAGAGTCCGGATCTCCATCGTAGTTATTACATGCTTCCTTTGTAATAAATGTTTGAAACTCCGCCATGAGACTTACTTAATGATAATTCAGACCTTTCCATATCCTTAGATTTCACTTCAATAAGAGTGGATTTCATATCAAATTGAGAACATGATTGATAAAGAGATTAGCATATAAAATTGTACTAATCTGGATCCAATTTTAGGCAAGATTTAAGGGTATCTCACTAGAAGAGCGACCTGACTCTTTCGTGTATTGACACCGAGGGCTCATGCACTCATTACACACCCAAAGTGGAGACCAACAAGAAGATTAAATAACTTTTAGTATGCAAAAATGAAAGTTAATGTCAGATGACCTGATTGTTTGGATAGATTATAAATATAAATTCATGGTAAATAAGTTTGGTAGAAAGATTATTAAAGATGTGAATGATGAAGAATATAAGAGGAGAGCTGAAGGATATAAAATAGAAATATAAATGGGAGCCTTACTTTTCTTGGCATTGAATTACCAATGGGTATTCATTCTTCATCTTCTCCCATTGCCTTTTTTCTTTTACAACTTAATCAATTTCTTGAAACAAACATTAAGCCCTAGCTATTTGGGAGTCTCTTCTAACATTGCTTCTTATAGTAACTTCTCACCATCTCTGTTTCCATGAAGGGTAAAATGAAATAAAATTAAGTGGTTAAATTAAAAGAAAAGAAAATATTAATGGGTTCAAAGTAAAAGTACAAAATGACAAAAAGCTAGTATTAAAAAGCATTAAATGACAAAAAATATATTCTTAAAAAGCATTAAATGATAAAAAGGAGAATATTTTTTTTTCTTTTAGTGCTTTCACTCTCCAACTCCCTCTGCTCTTTCTTTCTTTTGATTTGACATTTAATTTTATTTTATTTGATCCCTCGCGCAAGCAAAGAGGGCCACTCACGTCCTCATTAACTCTATTGCACACCTGCATCAAGATCTTGTGTCAATGCATGCAACTCTTCATCAGGACTTTCCTCTTTGCTAAAAACTACACCACTTGTGCCCTTCTCATGGGATTTATGAAGGGACGGCCAATATTGGTGTAGCCAAACAATTTTCTTCCAACCTCACTCATTGTTGAGTCATCTGAGTCCTGGGCCAAGTATACCCAGACCTGCGAGCTGACCTATTATTCTTCCTCCATGGGCCTTCCCCTAGCAGGCCTTCAATTCTATGGACATGACATGGTGGTGAATGGTGGATTATTGAGTGGTCATGACATGAGTCTCCTCTAAATTGTTTCCATTTGGGGACTAAAGTCAATGAGACAACTGGAGATAAAAATTCTCAATTAGGGCGATCCTTTATCTAATCAGTGGGCCCAACCTGAATGTGCCTTGTATTATTCTCTAGATGTCATCTTAAGTAAACCAACTTGTGCTATATATGGCCCAAAAAAATGCGATTTTGGCGTAAGAATATCTGTCTCTTTGTGCCAATAAAGTTTTCTTTTGAGGAATTTACCTGGTAGAGCCCTCTAGGATCCTATACCACTTCAGAGGTGTTGTATTTACCATGAACACGGATAAGGCTCTACATGTCCGTTTTTTTCTTCTTTTTTTTTTTTTTTTTTGTCATTTAGCGAATGGTCGATATCGACCATTCTGCGGGAATCCAAATAAAAATTGGGTTTTTCACCATTCAGGATGGAGAAGAGGGGAAGAGGAGGAGGAGGAGGAAGAGGAGGAGGGAGGAGAGGGGAAGGAAGAGGGAGGATCACGCCTCCGCCGCCGCTGGCTAAGACGGGGGCGAAGAAGGAGGTGGAGGCCGGCGGCGGAACTGGCGTCGAAGGACATGAAAGGGAGGTTGGCGTTGTGGGGGCGGAGCGGCTGAAACGGAGCCGTTGGGAGGCGGCGCGTCTACGGGCCTCCGTCAGGCTTTCCGCTGGAGGGGAAGACGACCGGCGGGACTGTGAATTCCTTCGCCATGATTCAGGTGGAAGATTGAGTAGCAACTGGAACAGGATCAGATTGCAGCAGACCTCCGGACCATATCATAACAGATCATGCACTCAACAACCCCCGTTGTGAGCTTGTCCTCGATTTCCTGGACAAGTTGCGGCACCACATTCGACTCACCACCCATTCCTGTCGTCCTGTGCCTGCTGTGCGACTGGAAGATCGCCGATCATCATGGCGGGAATGAGAACTCTCTGCTACAAATTTCATCATCCAAGATTCAAAGAGAAAAACAAGATCGGAGTCACCGATCGTGGATGATAAAAGCCTAATCCCCAATCCGAAAGGACTTTTACCTCCCCCTCTCCTCCCTCTTCCTCCCTCCTCCTCCTCCTCCTCCTCCTCCCCTCTTCTCCATCCTGAAAAATCCAATTTTTTTTGGGTTCCCGCAGAATGGTCGATATCGACCATAAAACTCCAAAATGGTCGATATCGACCACTTTTATTGTCGATATCGACAACATAACTGAAACAAAAAAAAATACAGTCATTGTCAGTATCGACTACTTTTATTGTCGATATCGACCACTGTGAAACAAATGGAAAAAAAATGATGATGGCAGAGATCAGTGCTTCGTTCGGTGATACAAAACCTGTTTTTGTCTTCTATTTAGTGTTGATTTGGAGAGTAAATTTGAATGGGGAACAACAGCAGCAATCAAGAGAGAAAATTCTCATCTCCTCCCTCCTCCTCCTCCCCTCTTCTTCATCCTGAAAAACCCAGTTTTTTTTTTGGATTCCCACAGAATGGTCGATATCGACCATAAAAGTGGTCGATATCGACCATTCGCTAAACGACAAAAAAAAAAAAAAAAAAAAAAAAAAGAGCGGACCTTGGGGACCTTTTTCATACATACAATATTTTCAACTCCTCTAAAGTGATATGAGGTCCTAGGGGGTCATGTGGAGTAAATTCCTCTTTTATATATATATATATATTTACAACAGAGGGTGTCCCAGTCCTTAATTTGGGTTAGATTAATCCCTACGTGCCTATGGGGAGCCGGGTAAATCTCCTGTGACCCTAATGTGGTATCACAGTTTCGAACCCTCAACCTCCGAAATAAAACTCGGCATACACTAAATTGGAAAGTATTTTAGAAAAATTTTCAAAAAAGGCCCTCCCCAATGTTGGACGAATATCGTGCACGCTCATGGTGTCAAGGTGTTGCCTTGTTTATCCTTTTTCTTTTCTGGGTCTTTGGAGATTTGGGATATTTTTCATGAATTTCAGGTTTTGGGTCTAGTTTCATGACAGTTTTTATTGGTTTTTTTTTATTTTTATGCATTAGTTAGTTTCCTTTTTTTCAACAAACCTGCAATTTGTTCATGGTTTGTGTCATTCTGTGGTTTGAGGTTTAGATTGGAATTACAATGAAATCTGGAAATGATTAAAGTCCGCGGTTGTTTGGAAAGCCCTAGGCATTCTCATCATTTTGTAAAATATATGTGGCTGAAAACACCAATTCTGGTCGGTCATCCTTATTTGAAAGAAAGTTGAAAAGGTTCAACCATAATTTGAAAACTTTGAATTATCGTGTTCTTTTTTAAAATAAGCCGAACACATGGGGCTTTTTTGAAAATTTTTCAATGTGTATATATTTTTTAACACCATCCCAGGCAATAAAGTCTAAACCCCACATAACGAACATGCCTGTTTAAAGCCAATATAAATATATTGGCACTTTGGAATCACACATATTCTGCCCATCCTTGGATCTTCAGGCTGGTGGTATCACTTCCGCAGCAAATTTAGAAAAAGAAAACATTGTAAAAAGAGTCTGGAGCTATTACACATTAACCGTGTAATACTTTTTTTTGGAACTCCATCCTAGGGCCAACTAGAGAATATCCAGACTGTTCGAGCGGGATATATAACAGCTAGCCTCTCTCAAATCATCGTGTTTACGTATATTGGTGGGACCCACTTAGTAACACATCTAAATCGTGCACAAACATGGACCCCCTAATAGTCACAGATTCCAAAGTTTGGCACCTATCCAAATGGACTAGACCGTTGAATTTCTTTTTTAACCCGAAGTATTTAAACTTGTGGGTCACAGATGAAGGAAATAGGGGCATGAAATTTGGATCAAACTTAATACTTGGGGTAGTCCCACATAAATCTTTTTATCCCCTCGGTCCCATCCAGTGCTCCATAGAAAGTTCTCACGATGACTCCATGAGAACAATTATCACCGGAACAAAATCCGTACTAGTGTTTCGAGTTCAAATGAAGTGGGTCCCACTATATAATCTATCATCATACGGAAACCTTTTAGGCACTGACGTGACACGATTGGTGGCACAGTGTTAATCACATTTTCGTGGCCCGTTTAGTAATTTTACTTGTCAAGTCAAGTAAAGTTAAGCATCAAATAAAAAATATTTCAATTCAAAACTCCCAACATCTTTTTTAAAGAAAAAAGAGTCAAAAGTAACTATCTTTATTCACCAAAAAAAACAAAAAAAAAAAAGAAAAACCACTCCAGTACAAAAAGCCAAAAATATTTCATTACAAGCAACTAAAAATAAAATATTATTATAATACACTTATGTTTTATCCCCTCTCTTTATTTCACTTTACTTTATTTTAAAAACAAAATTACCAAACGGGCCAATTATGGTATTCAATCGTAAGGTGGGACACACGGAGATGAAATTCATCTTGAGCAATCTTGATGCACTCAATGTGGGCCCTACAATGGATTGCACGGTTTAGAGTAGAGTGATGGCTGCGGCAGGGTCCGGCTTTGCGTAAAATATACGTTGGTACTTGCTAGTCACGAAGTTTCGTTCTATGAAAAAAGACTTGACATAGAAGTAAGATCAAACAGAATCAAACGGAGACATTTCTTTCCGCTTTCCTCTCTTCTCTTTACTCTCTTTTGCATTCATCCAACAGAGAGAAGGTTCCTCTTCCACCTCTCTCTCTCTCTCTCTCTAAAAACATCCAAAATTGGACGGCGAGGATCTCACGTGAGGAACAGTAATCGAGTCATGCAGGCAAGAATACTATTTGTTTTTCTTTGTTGTTGTTGAAAATGAATTCTGGGGTGGTTGAGTTGTTTGTAGATTTAAACTTATAGTATATTAGATGAGCGTTTGAATGCATCAAATGGCGAGTGATTCTGATGTTTTTCTGCAAAAACTGATGGTTGGTATCTGTCCCACTATGCTATGTATAGTTTGTGATGTCGTTCTTTTGTCTGAGTTTTTTTTTTTTTTATTAGAGGTGTTCTTACTGGTTTTGTTCTGGGGTGGATTAGAACGATAACCATCTGTTTTGACAAATAATTCTCCTGCTAATCGTGAAGCATGTTTGAATAATTTCTTGGGAAAGTAAAGTAAATGTCAGTGTGAAAGGTAATGATTAAGTAAAGGATCAATATCCTTCCTGGTGAAGTAAAATTGCTTTTGGTTTCAGGAGGTAGAAAGTAAGTTGAAGTGAGATGAGAAGTAACCAAGTTTACTTCGGTTTTACCTGAGTAAAATTTTTTATATGAACTGTTATTTTGATTGCCCTATGAGTAATTGGGCTGAGTATTTCCTGTTACATAAGCTTTTTCCATATGCATATATAGTTTTAACTTTTAACTGTTGACATGCTTCCTTGCATCAGGGACGACCTGCTCCAGCTCTCATCAAAGCTGAAGTGCCATGGTCAGCCCGAATAGGCAACCTCTCCAAAAGGGAACGTGTTTTGAAAACAGTGAATGGGTAATGAATAATGATGTTTTGATTTTGTTACTTTTTATTTGTTTGTATATATATTTTTTATTTTTTATTTTTTATTTTTATTTTTCGACGACAGTGGAGGACTCGAAACTCACACATTCACACCAGCACCCATGTCTTTAACTAGCTGAGCAACAATACCTTAGCCTTCATATTTATGCCTTTTTTTAAGGTTTGAGGTAGGAAAGCTCCATGAGTTTGACTCCAGACCATGGTTTTAAAAACCGGCCGATACGAACCGGTATCGGCCGACATCGAACCGATATCTCGCTGAGATATCGGTATCGGCGATACCGGGCTTCAAATCGCCAATATCTCGTGAGATATCGGCCGATACGAAGTAAATATCGGCCGTGACGATATATCGGCCGATATTTTCAAAATATCGGCCGATCTCCTTTTTTTTTTTACTATATCAAAATATCAGCTCGACCCCGCCCGGGGGATACCCCCAGACCCCCTCTGCGAAGCTCATGTTTTAGAAAAGTGGCAATGAAGAAGACAAAAGGATCCTATTTGACCATGATAGTTAGGACTCTTTTGCCAATTGTCTTTCTTTTTTTTGTGCTTGGATGTCTATTATTATCATAAGCTGCTAGATATGATATTAAACCTATTTAATTATGTTTGGAATGATATAGTAGTAAAGATTGTGTAATACACTAATTCATGAACCAAAAGGCTTTATATTGAGTTAGATTCGATGTTACTCACTTATTTTTCCCTAGATCTAGTATTTTAAAGTGTAGATCTAAATTTTTTTTTTCCAAAATTTGGGGCTTTTCTTGAAATCAATTACATTTTTTCACATTAGTGTTCAAATGCATTGATAATGTGTTCGTTTAAAATAGATCTATACTTTTGGAACAAAAAAGTATGAGTTTTTGCCAAAAATTGTGGTTGCATTATGTCAAATTTATGATATTTCATCTTATTGATCATGAGCATCAGTAATGGTTGCATTATATAAAATACTGGAGAATAAAGCGAACAGCGACACAGACAGGACTCATAACTTAAGGTGACCGAGATTTTGATTTATTGTTGTTACTAATGGAAAAAAATATTGTTTTCCAACATTTTCTAATATTCTGGATTTTTTGAATATTTTTGCGAATTTTTTTGGATTAAAAAAAAATTCACACCGCTACGACCGCGACGGACCGATATCCGCGACGTATCGTTTTTTCGGCCAGGCCGATACCGCGACCGATACCGAGATTTTAAACCATGCTCTAGACTATACCGAGTCATCTCGTTTGCTTTACGCACTCACATGAAATGATATCAATGTGAAGTCCTCAACTTTACAAATCCTCGGTGAGGAATCCTCAAATGGTCGGTAGTGAGGAATCCTCACCTCCTCACCTCTGTGAATTTCTCACTTGTTTTCACCTGTTACCCTGTATTTACTCTTTGGTATGTTGGTTTCTCTAAATTCTAATAATCTACTAAGGTGACATCTCTGTTATTTCTTCTCTTTTTTATTTATTTTTATTTTTCTTTAATTTTCAGTATTTTAAACAAGCTTACTCTAGAGAAATTCGATCTTCTCAAGGGACAGTTGTTCGATTCCAGAATCACCACCCCGGATATCTTAAAGGTCTGCTTACTTGCTGATGATCTACTTTTTTATTCATTGAGGCACTCATTTGAAATTTTTTTTTTCTTGACTGAATCTTGTAATTGCACTTGCTATGCAGGATGTTATTACTCTGATTTTTGATAGGGCAGTATTGGAACCTACATTTTGCCCCATATATGCTCTTCTGTGCTCTTATCTCAATGAAAAGCTTCCATCATTTCCTGCTGATGAACCTGGCGGAAAAGAAATTACATTTAAGCGAATCCTCTTGAATAATTGTCAAGAGGCTTTTGAAGGTGCTGACAACTTGAGGGCCGAAATTAGACAGATGACTTCTCCAGAGCAAGAAATGGAACGAAGAGATAAAGAACGAATAGTGAAGCTCCGCACTCTGGGGAACATTCGTCTTATTGGTGAACTGTTAAAGCAGAAGATGCTGCCAGAGAGACTGGCCCATCACATTGTTCAGGTTTGTAGTGAAGTTTGTTACTGACTTCATAAAATGCTTAGAATTTATGATGCCCAGATACAGCATGGACACGGCAAGGGCACGCCACAAACATGGCAAGGACACGGGTTTTACCTGTAAAAAGTGAAGTATCGGATACTATACGACATGATACGTTGCCCATTTTGAAGTATCCATGCATCATAGCTTAGAATAATAGGGTGTTGGGCACAAATCATGGGAACTTGTAGTTGGAGAGGCATTTGCCCATGCCATGGGTCCTACTCTTGAACAGTAACATTTAAGAAGTGCACATATCAAGGTGTGCCAATAGTTATAGTTAATACTTAATAGGAGCTTACCTCAATAAATTAAAAAAAAAAAGAATGATTAAAAACAGGTTCATGACATTAAGGACTCTGCTGGTTTATGGCTTTATGATTTAAATTAAGTTTACAAATGCTAACACTGTCAACCTGAAACTCAAATCAAGCATAACCTCAGTCATAAAATGAGAACTATTCCTCATCAAGAATTTAGTAAAGTCACTGTCCTATGTGACTTTTTGCTCAATATGAGTTTTTGTTTTAGGAAACATCTGATCAATTCATTAAAAAGGAGCAAAAAGATAAATGAAAAAATGTCTGATCAATTGATATCAACAGGAACTTCTGGGCCATGATGGTAAGGCATGTCCAGATGAAGAAAATGTTGATGCTATCTGCCTATTCTTTAATACTGTCGGGAAGCAGCTGGATGAGAGCCCAAAGTCTCGGCGCATAAATGATCTCTACTTCAGCCGGCTGAACGAGCTGACAAAGAATCCACAGTTAGCACCACGGTTGATGTTTATGGTCTGCGATGTTCTTGATTTGCGTGCCAACAACTGGATCCGGAGACGTAAGGAGGTAAGCTTGAATCCTGTCTGGTTGTATTTTTATTGTAGGAGTCAACCTTTGTTTAAAGAAAAAAAGTGGAAGAGTAGAAAAATGAGTAGTATCTTACATGTTGGACCAGCAACCTGAATTTATAAGGTCACATGTCCAATGTAATCAGCTAGCTATGGTACCAAGAATGAACAGATCTTCTCGACTTATTCCAATAACCAGCCCAGAGTTTAGATTCAGGTGTGTGAAGGGGAGCGGGTGAGGAAGAAGGAAAGGATAACAATCTTCTTGGAAAATTCAAGGTCTCCAGCATTCATCCGGTGCTGTGATCGAGTGGTTGGACCGGAATCAGCTGGAGGAGGTGAAGGAGTTTCAGGATGAGTTCAAGGAGCTGGAGTAGACTTGTAATTTTACTTTTGGTAGGATGTATGTGGGGTTAATGTAGGTGGAACAGTGATGGGCAGTGCAGATAAGCCGAGGAGTGATTGGGTATGTGCAGGCGCTGGGCCTGAGATTGAAGAGATTGATTAAAGTGACTGCTCTGTTTTTCCATGGGCCGGTTGTTTGATGGTCTGGATCATAGTTTAAAATCACAGCTTTCTTTGCATTCTACTTTTTTCTTCTTTTTTCCTGCTCAAGTGGGCACAGGTTGGAGTTGCTTATAGTGTAATGTTGTCAGTGAAGAGATGTAGAGATCTATAGTGTGTTCATATATGAATAAATCAAAATTCTGGTTCTTAAACCAATGGACAATGACTTGTTTGTCATTGCCACTATTTGCAGGTATTCTGATGATCTCTGTGTTCTTTTGTTCCTGCTCTAGTTTCAGCTTCTGATATTTTCTTTTCTTGGTAAATATGTAGAATTTGTATTCTACAATATGATTGTCAGCTTGCATTTGGTCTGACATGGTGCCATTTGTAAACTCTCTTTTTGAAGTAGAATTATTTTTATATGGATCACTGGAATGTGGGGTTGAAGTAGTCTTCAAGAATCCTATCAACTGCGATTTATCTTTGTACTCAAGTTACAAGCTGAAGAGAAACAGGAGATGCTTTAATACTGTTGGTCTACAAAGACAGAACGAGAGCATGGACATCTCAATGATCCTTTAATATTCAGATGTTGCTGTGACTGTATGTTTGTGAAAACATTGTGCTCAAGTACTTGTTAAAAAGCATGGGAATTCTTAATAATGCATTGATCTATGATCTTGCGGTGTCTTGGGACTGCAGAACCATCATAGTCGGTATGGATTTTTATCTTAGCCCTAAACACTGGAATAAATGCAATGGATGGGGTGTCGTCATTTTGATTGTTTTCACTTTGGTCATCAGGAAGTCATCATCTAATTCTAATACTGGTGAATGGGCTCCAAAATGCCCATGTGGGTACAGAGAAACGCTTTTAGGGACCTCTCTTGCAAAGTCCAGTCCCAATCAGAAGAAATGACTTTAATGATTTTTCTTTTGTTGTATAATTAAAATAGGATGAAGAAGGTTGTGGCAGATTCTTTCTCGATGATGGAATCAACAATGGGAAGGAACACCTCCAGAATTTGATAAACATTGATCGAAGACGTGGAGAAGGCATTGGATAGGCAGAATGAACTTTTTTATGTGCAGTGATTGAAGAATTCAAAAAGCGTCTGATTTACAAAATGAGATTTTATGTAAACTTATTGTCTAATGATGGTGATGTGTTGTCTTTTAGGTAACAAGTTTGAAGTTTTATGTTAAAATGTAGAACTTTGTAGATAGATGGAATGTAGTGTTGAAATGTGCAGCGTATTTTGAGATAGAATGATTTTAGGATTAACCTGAAGTGATAGCTAGGTTATATAAGGAGAACTAGCAGTGACCATTGGAAGAAGCATGGAGTTGAAAAAGGTAGTAACTAGTAGTGACACTCAACACATATATTAGTGTGCAGGAAGGGAAATAAGAAGGAGAAAAGGTATAACAGTTTAGATTTCCATTGATAAAAATTATTGTAGTTCCTTCCGTTTTACAGCCGCCCAGCATTTTGACCTGTTCCAAATCAATCGTGTCTAAGTCTTTCCAGTACTCTCAGCATGGATATTTACAACCTTAAATTGGTTCAGTGCTGGGAATTTAAACCGTTGCAAAAGTGACTGCATCTGTTTTTGAACCCTTGATATGCATTTCTTTTCCCGTTGGTATACAAGTATCTGCCTTTCTGATTTATGAGCTATCAGTACATATTTATTGGACCTGTTATTTTGATTCCCCTATAAGTAATTCAGCTGAGCATTTCCAGTTCCTTAAGTTCTTTCCATATGCATGGTTTTAACTGTTGACATGCTGCCTCTCATCAGGGACAACTTGTTCCAGCTCTCGTCAAAGCTGAAGTGCCATGGTCAGCCCGAAGAGGCAACCTCTCCAAAAAGGAACATGTTTTGAGAACAGTGAATGGGTAATGAATAATGATGTTCAGATTTTGGTATTTTTTATTTGTTTATTTTTTTAGGTTTTAATTTTGGGTACATGGAGGACTCAAAGTCACAAATTCACGCATGCACCCATGACTTTAACCAGCTTAGCGCCTACAATACCTTAGCCTTCATGTTTATGACTTTGTTTGAAGGTACGAAAACTCCCCAAGTTGACTCTTGACTCTATCGAGTCATCTCATTTTGACGAAGGATTGAGTCAAATATGAGGGAGTCTTGTCCACGTCACCTCATTTTAGTAAGTTATTTGCATTCTGAACCATTTGATAGGTAGATCTATTTTTTATACAATTAATATTTTTAATGCAATTAGGCACAAGGTTTGGAGTCAGCAATTTAAAAATGTTGAACTGAAATGTAATTTTAAACTTAAATTTGATCTTCTGCATTTGATAATTGGGCAAAAAAATTATGTGATATGCAATATTTTTTGTTTTGTCTTCCTTAGTATAGTATTTTTCTTGCATACATAAATATATTAATTTGAATTGATTATCATGAATGCATGTAAATAAAAGTATAAGAAATTATAAGTATTTGATCCAGTTTTAAATATTTTCAAAATTATATTTTTTATAAAAATTAATCTTTCGTGTCATAGCATTGACTCTATCTGAGTCAAAAAATTTCTGTTGGATGAGTCAAGTCCAAGTCACGAGTTTTCCAACCTTGCCTTATTTTGTCACATAATTCTTGAAGACTAGAAAAGCAAGTTTACATAATTTTCCATAGAGATGAGCTTTAATCTTCTTTTCTGATATGAGAGATGAAGGTCATGTTTGGCAATCGAATCATCGGGGATTTCTCACCGGTTTTCTCCAAGGATTTGGAAGATCCACAGTTGGCAATTGTTAATCCTGAAGCATTTGAGTCTGTTTTTCAAGTCCGTCCTCCCCCATCCCCACCTCCCCTTAGGATTTGGAAATCCTTATTTGTTTAAAAATATATTAACTTTTCGTTGCTATGCTCACCAACATGAACCAACATCAATGTGAAGTCCTTAACTCTACAAATCCTCATTGAGGAATGCTCAAATCTTCGGTAGCAAGGCATCCTCACATTTGTGATTTCCTCACAGATTTCTCATCTGTTACCAAGTGTGCCCTGTATTTACTCTTTGAAAACTTGGTTAAGTCTCAATTCTAATAATCTACTAAGGTGACAAGGTGACACCCATTATTTCTTTCTTCTTCTTTTTTTTTTCATTTTTTTTTTTTTTTGCAGTATTTTAAACAAGTTGACTCTAAAGAACTTTGATCTTCTGAAGAGACAATTGATCAATTCCGGAATCACCACCACAGATATCTTAAAGGTCTGCGTACTTGTAGATGACTTGCTTTTTTATTCACTGTGGCACTTCTATGAGTGTTTTTTTTTATTTTTTCCAGACTGAATCTTGTAATTGCGCCTGCTATGCAGGGTGTTACTTCTCTAATCTTCAATAGGGCAGTATTGGAACCTACATTTTGCCCCATATATGCTCTTCTGTGCTCTTATCTCAATGAAAAGCTTCCACCATTTCCTGCTGATGAACCTGGTGGAAAAGAAATTACATTTAAGCGGATTCTCTTGAATAATTGTCAAGAGGCTTTTGAAAGTGCTGATAACTTGAGGACCAAAATTAAACAGATGACCTCTCCGGAGCAAGAAATGGAACGAAGAGATAAAGAACGAATGTTGAAGCTCTTCACTGTTGGGAACATCCGCTTTATTGGTGAACTAATAAAGCAGAGGATGTTGCCTGAGAAAATCACCCATCACATCATTCAGGTTTCTACTGAACTTTGTTACTGACTTATTAAAAAGCTTTAAGAATAGGATGGTGGGTATGAATCATGGGAACTTTCTAGAGCAGGGGGAGGCATTTGCCCATGGCAATGTGGCCTACTTTTCAACAGTCTCACTACACAAGACATGCATGTAAGAAACGTACAGATCAAGGCCTTCTACAGAGACAAGTCTCTAGCACTGTTGTGCTCATTGTTGCAGGAGCTTACCTTAAAATAAAATAAAATAAAATAAAGACTAAAACATGTTTGTGACTTTAGGATTTAAATCAAGTTCACATATACTGTGGCTGTCAATCTGAAACTCAAATTAAAACCAGTCCTGGTCAAGAATTTAAAAAAGGTCAGCTCAAACCATAATTATCAATGTGTTGGGTTGGATTGGTGGGTCAAGTCAGCAACCCACTCTCCTACATAATCCTCATATTTCTCAATATGAGGTTTTGTTTTAGGAAAAATCTTATCAATTCAATTTTTTGAAACCCAAAAAAGGAAAAAAAAAATGTCTGATCAATTGATGTCAACAGGAACTGCTAGGCCATGATGTTAAGACATGTCCAGATGAAGAAAATGTTGAGGCTATATGCCAATTCTTTAGTACTGCTGGGAAGAATCTGGATGAGAGCCCGAAGTCCCGGTGCATCAATGATGTCTACTTCAACCGGCTGAGAGAGCTGACAAAGTTTCCACAGTTAGCACCACGGTTGAAGTTTATGGTCTGTGATGTTCTTGATTTGCGCACCAACAACTGGATCCCAAGTCATGAGGAGGTAAGCTTTGAGTCTTGTCTGTTTGTATTTTGATTATAGAGTAGAGCATTTTAAATGAGTCATGTTACCATTATAGAAGAAAAGGAAGAAAAGGAAAAATGAGTAGTATCTTACATGTTGGACCAGCAACTTGAATTCATAAGGTCACATGTCCAAAATAATCAGCTAGTTATGGTACCAAGAATGAACAGGTATTTTTGAATGATTCCGATAACCAGCGTGGAGTTTAGATCCAGGTGTATGAAGGGGAGCGGGTGAGGACGAAGGATAACAATCTTCTTGGGAAATTCAAGCTCTATGGCATTCCTCCGGCGCTGCGATCAAGTGGTTGGACTGGAATCAGCTGGTGGAGGTGGAGGAATTTAAGGGTAAGTTAAAGAAGCTGGAGGAGACTTGCAATCCGATTATTGGGAGGATGTATCAGGGAGGTGGGTTGATGCTAGTGGGCCAGACATGGGCAGTGGAGATATGCCAAGGAGTGGTGGGATAGGTGCAGATACTGGGCCAAAGATTGAAGAGGTTGATTAAAGTGACTGCTCTGCTTTTGCATGGGTCTGTTGTTTGATGATCTGGATCATAGTTTAAACCTAAAACCAACCCCGAATTCCTAATTCGTAAGTTCAATCCCTAATCCCCAATCCCCATACCTGAACCCTAATTAAAGGTTCCTAAACCAATGGACAATAACTTGTTAGTCATTGCCACTATTTGTTCTTTTGTTCCGACTTTAGTTTCAGCTTCTGATATTTCCTTTTCTTGGTAATTATGTAGAATTTGTATTTTATAATATGATTTTTAGCTTGCATTTAGTCCAACATGGTGTAATTTGTAACGTCTCTTATTGAAGTAGAATTACTTTTATATGGATCACTGGAATGTTGGGGTGAAGTAGTCTTCAAGAATCCTATCAACTGTGATGTGTCTGTCTACTCAAGTTACAAGCTGAAGAGAAACAGAAGATAAGAAACTTACATGTAGGATCAATGGTCTACAAAGACGGAATGAGAGCATGGACATCTCAACAATGCTTTAAATTCAGATGTTGCTGTGACTGTAGGTTCGTGAAACATATGTGCTCAAAACTTGTTACAAAGCATTGGAATTCTTAATGATGCGTTTATCTATGATCTTGCGGTGTCTTGGGAATGCAGAGCCATCATACTCGATATGGATTTTTATCTTACCCCTAAACATTGAGATGAATACAAAGGATGGGGGTGTCATCATTTTGATTCTTCTCACGATGCTGAATTTTTGAATGATTACTATTCTTACAAGCATAAATGGAGTGGATGGGAAAATTTTCCTTGTGTTAGAATGATGTCAATAACTTTGTTCAACAGGAAGTCATTGTCTAATTCTAATACTGGTGAATGGGCTCCAAAATGCTCATGTGGGTACGAAGAAATGATCTTAGTGACCTCTTTTTGAAAGTTCAATCCCAATAAGAAGAAATTATTTTTTTGTTGTTGTATAATTTTAGTAGGATGAAGGTTTTGGCAGATTCTTCTTGATGATGAAACGGACAATGTGAAGGAAGTCAGGAACAGTCCAGAATTTGGCATACATTGATTGAAGACATGGAGAAGGCATTGGATAGGCAGGATGAACTTTTTATGTGCAGCTGTTGAAGAAATGAAAAAAAAAAAACGTCTAATTTACAAACTTAGATTTATGTAAAAATTTTCTTCTAATGATGGTTGTGTGTTGTCTTTTAGTTGTAGTTTACATGTTGAAACAAGTTTGAAGTTTTATGTTAAAATATATAGCTTTGTAGATAGATGGAATGTATTTTTGAAATGAGCAGCGTATTTTGGGATAGAATGGCTTTGGGATTAACCTGAAGTGTTAGCCTGGTTATATAAGGAGAACAAGCAGTGACCATTGGACGAAGCATGGAGGATGAAGTTTCTCTTTTTGACAGTACCTATGAGCTGATCATTTACAAAGTGTTTTCTTTCATCGTTTTTATGGATTGGTTACTACCAAATTCCTTTGTTTATCTCTGCATTCCACCCCAAGGGTTCAGTAGGAACAATTGTCATGGAACATATGTTTTATATATGGAAAGGTACAACTGATTCTAGTGTTCATACCGATCTTCCTTGTGTCTCTTTGGTTGCATGATTAGGAACATATAAAAGAGGTCAAGGGTTCAAGGATTTGCACACCCTCTTCTTCATTTCTGATTCTAGTGTTCATCACCCAAAACAAGTAAAGGAGTTGTGAGTTAGGTGGAGTTGAAAAAAGTAGTAACCAGTAGTGATACTCAACACTTGTTAGGGTGCAGGAGAAACAGGAAGGAGAAAAGGTAATAGTTGTTTGTTAGATTTCAATTGATAAAAATTCTTGTATTCCTTTAAAAAGGGTCTTCATACTTTATAATGCACTGTTTTATAGCCTCCTAGCATTTTTATCTCTTCCAAATCAATCATTTCCAAGTCTTTCCACTACTTTCATTATGTATATTTACGACATTAAATTTGTTTAGTGATGGAGATTTAAACTATTGCAAAAGTGACTGCATCTGTTTTTGAAACCTTTGGTCCACTAGTATGCATTTTTTTCCATTGGTTCACAAGTGTCCATCTTTCTGATTTATGAACTATCACTAGATATTAATTTGACCTGTTATTTTGATTGCCCTATTAGTAATTCGGCTGAGCATTTCCAGTTACATAAGCTCTGTCCATATGCATAGTTTTAACTGTTGACATGCTTCCTTGCATCAGGGACGACCTGCTCCAGCTCTCATCAAAGCTGAAGTGCCATGGTCAGCCCGAAGAGGCAACCTCTCCGAAAAGGAACGTGTTTTGAAAACAGTGAATGGGTAATGAATAATGATGTTTAGATTTTGGTACTTTTTATTTGTTTAAATATATATATGGGAAATATTCATGTGCATCCATCCCTGACCATATATATATATATAATTTTTGGGTACATGGAGGACTCAAAGTCACACATTCACACACGCACCTTTTTCTTTAAAAAGCTGAGCGACAGTACTTTAGCCTTCATCTCTATGCCTTTTTTGAAGTTTGGAAAACTCCCTGAGTTGACTCTTGACTTTCTTGAGTTATCTCGTTTTGACGAAGGACTGAGTCAAATATAGGGGAGATTCGGCCGAGTCACCTCATTTCAGTAAGTTCTTTGAATTCTGAACCATTTGATAGGTAGATCTATTTTTATACAACTAATATATTTTTAGTATAATTAGGCACTAGTTTTGTAGTCAGCAATATAAAAATGATGAACTCAAATGTAATTTAAAACTTATATTTGATCTCAAATGTAATTTAAAACTTACATTTGATATTTGAGCAAACAAGTTATGTGATATGCAATATTTTTCTTTTCTTTTCTTTTCCTTATTGTAGTACTTTTCTTGCATGCATAAATATGTTAATTTGAGTTGATTATCATTAATGAATGTAAATAAAATTATAAAAATTCATAAGTATTTGATCCACTTTTAAATATTTTCAAAAAAAATTTTAAAAATGACTCTCTCAAGCCATAGCGTTGACTCTAATCTAAGCCAAATTTTTTACGTTAGACAAGTCGAGTCCAAGTCAAGAGTTTTCCAACACTACCTTAATTTGTCACATACTTGTTGAATCGGAAAAGGAAGTTGACATCATTTTCCTTAGATTTGAGCTTTAATCTTCTTTTCTGAGAGGAGAGATCAGAGATGTGTATTTACTCTTTCATAATTTGGTTCGGTCATAATTTGACATCTGTTATTTCTTCTTTTTTTTATTTTTATTTAATTTTCAGTATTTTAAACAAGCTGACTCCAGAGAAATTCGATCTTCTCAAGGGACAGTTGTTCGATTCCAAAATCACCACCCAGGATATCTTAAAGGTCTGCATACATGCAGATGACATGCTTTTTTAATCACTAATGCACTCCTTTGAATAGTTTTTTGTTGCCCAACTGAATCTTGTAATTGCACTTGCTACACAGGATGTTACTTCTCTAATCTTTAATAGGGCAGTATTGGAACCTACATTTTGCCCCATCTACGCTCTTCTGTGCTCTCATCTCAGTGTAAAGCTTCCACCATTTCCTGCCGATGAGCCTGGTGGAAAAGAAATTACGTTTAAGCGGATCCTCTTGAATAATTGTCAAAAGGCTTTTGAAAGTGCTGACAACTTGAGGGAGGAAATTAGACAGATGACTTCTCCAGAGCAGGAAATGGAACGAAGAGATAAAGAAAAAAATGTGAAGCTCCGCACTCTAGGGAACATCCGTCTTATTGCTGAACTGTTGAAGCAGAAGATTGTGCCAGAGAGACTTGCCCATCGCATTGTTCTGGTTTGTAGTGAACTTTTACTGACTTGTTAAAAAGCTTAGACTAATAGGATGCTGGGCACAAATCATGGGAACTTTGTAGTGTAGGGAGAGCCATTTGCACATGGCTGTGGTTCCTACTCTTAAACAACTACACAAAACGTACATGTAAGAAACGTGCAGATCATGGTGTGCCCAATAGCTATAGTTAACAGGAGTCTGTAACACAGTTGAAAGGTTCTCATTGTTGCAGCCACAAGGCTGCAAGAGCTTGCCTCCAAAAAGGCAACAAAACAAGAAAAGAAAAGAAAAAAATGAAAAAATTGGAAGATTAAAAAGGGGGTCAAGTCATTTAAGGACTCTACTAGTTTATGACTTTATGATTTAATTTAAGTTAGCAAATACTAACACCGTCAATCTGAAACTCAAATCAAGCACAGCCTTGGTCATAAAATCAAAACCAATCGTCGTCAAGAATTTAGAAAAGGTTAGCGCAATCCTTATTGTTTGTGGTTTTTTCTCCACCTCAGAAACTCAGTCCTATTTGATCCAGATTTTGTTCAATATGAGTTTTTTTGTTGTAGGAAGCATCTTATCAATTTATTAAAAAAAAAAAAACAAGGAAAAAATGAAAACAAGTCTGATCAATTAATATCAACAGGAACTACTGGACCATGATGGTAAGACTTGTTCAGATGAAAATGTTGAGGCCATCTGCCAATTCTTTAATACTGTTGGGAAGCAGCTGGATGAGAGCCCAGAGTCCCAGCACATAAATGATCTCTACTTTAGCAGGCTGAGAGAGCTGACAAAGAATCCACAGTTAGCACCACGATTGAAGTTTATGGTCTATGATGTTCTTAATTTGTGCACCAGCAACTGGATCCCGAGACATGAGGAGGTAAGCTTGAGTCTTGTCTGGTTGTATTCTGATTGTATGAGTCGAGCATTTTAAATGAGTCATGTTGCCATTATTAAACAAAAAAAAAAAAAAAGAGGAAGAATAGAAAAAAAAATTATTAGTATCGTACATGTTGGACCATCAACCTGAATTCATAAGGCCACATGTCCTAAGTAATCGGCTAGCTATGGTACCAAGAATGAACAGATCTGCTTGACTTATTCCTATAAGGCAATCACTAGTCAGGAGTTTAGATCCAGGTGTATGAAGGGGAGTGGGTGAGGACAAAGGATAACAATCTTCTTGGAAAATTCTACCTCTCCAGCATTCCTCTGGCTCTGTGATCAAGTGGTTGGACCGGAATCAGCTGGAGGAGATGGAAGAGTTTGAGGATAAGTTAAAGGAGCGAGAGGAGACTTGTAATCCAATTTTTGGGAGGATGTACCAGGGTGGTGGGGTTGATGTTGGTGTGCCAGTGATGGGTGGTGGAGATATGCCGAGGAGTATATGTGCAGGCGCTGGGCCTAAGATTGAAGAGGTTGATTAAAGTGACTGCTCTGTTTTTTAATGGACCTATCGTTTGATGGTCTGGATCATAGTTTATAAAATCACAGCTTGCTTTGCTTTCTACTGTTCCCCCCTTTTTCCCACTTAAGTTTGGATGGTTGGAGTTACTTATAGTTGGTACTTGAACCAATGGACAATGTCCTGTTTCTCATTTCTACTCTTTAGAGGTATTCTGATGATTTCTGTGTTCTTTTGTTCCCGCTCCAGTTTCAGCTTCTGAGATTTTCGTTTCTTGGTAAATATGTAGAATTTGTATTCTATAATATGATTGTTAGCTTGCGTTTAGTCCAACATGGCATAATGTGTAACCTCTCTCATTGAAGTAGAATTACTTATATATGGATCACTGGAATGTTGGGCTGAAGTAATCTTCGAGAATTCTATCGATTGCAATGTATCTTTTGTTGGAAATAGGGTGGGTCTCTAGGATAGGTTTCAAAAACTTTTGACCCACTTGATGCAGGGATCAACTATCCAGAAGGCTATAAAACCCAATCCAAGAAGTAAACCTTCAATCTCAGCCATCATGATCAGTAAATACAATCTATCTAGAAGATAGAAATAGTGACTAATAAGCATCCATAATAATCTACAACATGCAAGAAAGTGGATTATACCTTTGGAGCTCGATTGTGCTCTAATGGAGAAGTTGCGTCTTTCTTTGATGATGAAACGCTTTCACTAATCAAATAGGGATCTCCAAGACCTCTTGATCTTCCACACTATGACCCGTATCAGATTCTCCTTTTCTCAAGAAGATGGGTGGGATCTCCAAGAGAAAACTACTAGGAACTCAAAGGAGGAACTAGAAGAGGGAGAGGAGAAAGAGCTCGTGCAACACTTTCACTAAAGAGGGTTGGGCGTGAATCCCTAGGTATGGAGCATGCATGGACGTCCAGCCCTCCTCTCCTCTATTTATAGCTTTTGCAAGCCCCACTTACTAATTTCCATTAGAAGTCTTACTTCCAAATAATCAGTAACTATCTCTTCTTAATTAAAATAGAAGTCTTACTTCCATTAATTAATTAGTAACTTACCATATCATAATTAGAAGTCTCACTTTAAACATGATTAGTAACTTTCTAATTCCTTTCTAATTAAAATAGAAGTCTCACTTCTACTAAAATTAGTAAGTCTACTATTACCATTATTAGAAGTCTCACTTCAAATAGAAAATAGTAACTTTCCTTTTAGAGTTCAACTAGAATTAGATATTTTCTCATAATTGGGCTAGCGTGGGGACCACTAGGGATTCCTTAGAAAGCTGGCTCCAACTGGGACACGCGACCCCACATCTCATGTGTAATCCGGGCCCACAGTTAATTGCAAATAACTCCACTATATAAATGCAATTGAACTCCAGTCTTAGGAATATTACATAAAAGACCCTAAACTTCCACATTACCACAAGTAGGCCCCTCTATCAATATCCATAGATCAATTGGACCCGTCTTCCAAACTAGATCCATATCTTATTATCCTTGAGCCCCAATTTATAATGATCATAGGTACCTTTCGAATTAACTCTTAATCGGAATGGGTGCGCACTTACCAATGATAAATCCATTAATTGGCACAAGGGGATATTAGAGATAGATTCCATCTTGACCATTGAATGTTCCCACAGCTCTACTACCACGTACCCAAATCACCGAGGTGTTGACCTACAATTGGCCTCACTCATTGGTGACTCAAAGCAAATGAATAGATAGAAACTTGAGTTCATTAATGTCCCAGGATTGAGAGCCTATTGCTAGGAAATTATGAGTGCAGACCTTAAAGTAAAGACACTGTTTATAAGGTGTTTCTCATGGTCCTTCAATACATCCAATGTACCAGCACTATGATCCAGAATCTTCTATTCTGATGATCGAGATAAATCACACTATCTTATAGTGATCAAAGTGTTGCAACCTTGTCAGTATGAGATGTCCAGTCTCATCACTGGTTGTGATAATATTTAAGTATAAGATTTGTCACACATGTCTCCCGTATGTGGATCTCATCCATACACATGTGTTACATCTAATATACTTGTGGACTCCGGTTCATCTCATGAACCATCATGTCATTCGTATTGGTTATGTGCAAGTATCACCATTCATCTCATGAAAGGAAATCATGAATATACTGATAAATAAAGAAATTAATCAATTTATTATATCATTTACTGGATTGAGTCCATAAAACCAACATCTTTCTACTCAAGTTACAAGCTGAACTACAGGAGATAAGAAACTTACGTGTAGGATCGTTAGTCTACAAAGACAGAATGAGAGAGCATGATGGACATCTTAACAACTCTTTAAATTCAGATGTTGCTGTGACTTAAGGTTCGTGAAACAGTATGTGCTCAAACACTTGTTACAAAGCATGGGAATTCTTAATGATGCATTTATCTATGATCTTGCAGTGTCTTGGGAATGCAGAGCCGTCATATTCGATATGGATTTTTACCTTACCCCTAAACATTGAAATGAATA
Source organism: Litsea cubeba (assembly GCA_012931725.1). NCBI lineage: Eukaryota > Viridiplantae > Streptophyta > Magnoliopsida > Laurales > Lauraceae > Litsea > Litsea cubeba. The sequence goes on along the minus strand of CM022945.1, from coordinate 10,120,507 downwards.
TGAAGGATGGGGGTGTCATCATTTTGATTCTTCTCACAATGCTGAATTTTTGAATGATTACTCTTCTGACAAGTATAAATGGGACTGGATAGGAAAATTTTCCTTCGTGTTAGGATGATGTCTATGACTTTGTTCAACAGGAAGTCATTGTCTAATTCTAATACTGGTGAATGGGCTCCAAAATGCTCATGTGGGTACAGAGAAACGATTTTAGTGACCTCTCTTGCAAAGTCCAATCCCAATAACAAGGAATGATTTTTATTTATTTATTTTTATTTTTTTGTTGTTGTATAATTTATATGTAGGATGAAGAAGTTTGTGGCAGATTCTTCTTGATGATGAAGAGGACAATTTGAAGGAACTACTCCAGAATTTGGCAAACATTGATCGAAGACATGGAGGAGGCATTGGATAGGCAGACTGAACTTTTTATGTGCTGCGATTCAAGAAATGATAAAAGCATCTGATTTAGAATATGAGATTAATATGTAAATTTTATCGTCTAATGATGGTTATGTGTTGTCTTTTAGGTGTAGTTTACATGTTGAAACAAGTTTGAAGTTTTATGTTAAAATGTATAGCTTTGTAGATAGAGGGCTGTTCACCCGAGCTGCAGCTTAGTTTAAAACTAAGCTGCAGTGTGCCAACTAGCCGTGTGCCATCGCAAATTGCATCCGCTCATCCTGTGGCCCGCCCAGATTTCATTTCCCTCTCCTCTCCATCCCTAATGGGTCTCTCTCTGCCTTTCAAAAACCCAACGAATCGCTCCTCTCTCTCTCCCAGCGACTCTCTCTCTCCCTCTCAGCGACTCTCTCCCTCTCCCATCGTCTCTCTCCAAGCTCTCTCTCTCTTTCTCCCAGCACCTCTCTCTCTCCCAGCGCCTCTCTCTTTCTCTCTTCCAGCGGATCTCTCTCTCTCTCTCTCCCTGCGCGCTCTCTCTCTTCCAGTGGATCTCTCTCTCTCTCTCTCCCAGCGCTCTCCCTCTCTCCCAGCGCTCTCTCTCTCTTCCAGCGGATCTCTCTCTCTCTATTCCGGCGGTTCTCTCTCTCTCCCAGCGCTCTCTCTCCCAGCGGATCTCCCAGCGGCTCTCTCTCTCGATCGAACTCTCTCTCTCGATCAGCGATACTGAGAGAGAGGCGACGATCTCGATCAGCGATCTGAAATTTTGAGGACTCCCCTGCTCTGCGACCTGATCTCTCTCTCCCAGCGGATCTCTCTCTCTACCAGCGCTCTGTCTCTCCCAGCGGATCTCTCTCTCTGTGCAAATCGCCTGAGGTGACTCTGGACTGAGCACGACCATTGTTCTCTCTTCTAAGCTCTGTAAATCGCCCATGTTAATTATCTGATTGCAATGTGCAGTGACTTGCTACTGCCCAGTTCAATCGCATCGAAGCATTCGTCTGAGTTAAGTCTGGATTGTTACTCTTCTTCATCATGTTTGGATTTCTTGAAATGGTTTGATCAAATTTTAGAAGTGGTTTGTTCCTCCTACTTGATTGGATTTGTTGAAAATGGTTTGATCATATGTTACAGATGCTCTGCTACCCTTCTTGTTACTATTTGTTGAAATGGTTCTTGCAATTTTATTTTTTTTTTGTCAATTTCTTGATGTTAGAAGTATGGGAAATATTCATTTACTGTAAAAAATTGATTCAAAACTATGTGAATAGTTCGGTATTTGCTTACACATGTCTTCGTCAGCGTCGTCTCAACTACGAAAATTAGAGTGGGCGCCAAAGTGCCCATGTGGGTATGGGTATATGATTTTAAAGACGTCCCGAACAGCCCATAATCCAGGTCGAAGATTTTATAAATGTCCTGATTTACACGTAAGTATCTATAGATTCTAACTTCACTCATTAATGTATATTTCCGCTCTTAAATTAATGTTGCATTTGATATGAATTTCTGTGTAGGGAGAAAGAGGTTGTGGGTTGTTGATTTGGAAGGATGATGTAGAGGCCGATTCTACAGAGAATGGTAATTTTGGACGTGCGCAAAACGAAAGTAGAATGGCAGAAACGAGAACGTCAATTGAAGAGCTGAAGCATGAGATTAAGCATGAAATCCAACTTTTGAGAAAGAGTGTAGAAGCTCAGCATATCGAGCAGAAACGCCCACATTACCGTAGCTATATAATAATGATTTTTCTACTATTTGTTGCATATGCATGGAGCTCAGCTATGTGTTCAACGATGTGTAAATATTTCCCACGAATGTACTATTTAGGTTGAAATATAATGTTGAAATTCTAGTGTGTTTTTATATTCTTGGGTGCCATTGACGTTCTCATTTTGTTCTCATTTTGGATACAACTGTAGATTGAAAAAGTGTGTGATTGGAAAACTGTCAAAACTCAGTCCTTTTGTTCCGAAAAATTGCAGTTATCAAGTGTCCCATGTGTTCTTTAAGTCCTCAAAATTTCATTGAGAAACTCACATGGGAAGTGGGGTAATCAGCATACTAAACAGGGGTACCCGGTCCAATTTTCTATGTTTCAGCAGACCTGAACCAATTTCGTTCAAAATGTGTGCGATTGGAAAACTGACCAAACGCAGTCCTTTTGTTCGAAAAAATTGCAGATATCAAGTGTCCCATGTGGTCGTTAAGTCCCCAAAATTTCATTGAGAAACTCACATGGGAAGTGGGGTAATCAGTCCTTCAAACAGGGGTACCCTGTCTAGTTTTTATAACCCAGCAGACCTGAGCCAGTTTCGTTCAAAATGTGTGCGATCGGAAAACTGATCAAACTAAGTCCTTTTGTTCCAAAAAATTGCAGATATCAAGTGTCCCATGTGGTCTTTAAGTCCCCTAAAATTTCAGAGGAAAACTCACATGGGAAGTGGGGTAATCAGTCCTTCAAACAGGAGTACCCTGTCTAGTTTTTATAACCCAGCAGACCTGAGCCAGTTTCGTTCAAAATGTGTGCGATCGGAAAACTGATCAAACTAAGTCCTTTTGTTCCAAAAAATTGCAGATATCAAGTGTCCCATGTGGTCTTTAAGTCCCCGAGATTTCAGAGGAAAACTCACATGGGAAGTGGGGTAATCAGTCCTTCAAACAGGGGTACCCTGTCTAGTTTTTATAACCCAGCAGACCTGAGCCAGTTTCGTTCAAAATGTGTGCGATCGGAAAACTGATCAAACTAAGTCATTTTGTTCCAAAAAATTGCAGATTTCAAGTGTCCCATGTGGTCTTTAAGTCCCCGGAATTTCAGGGGAAAACTCACATGGGAAGTGGGGTAATCAGCCCTTCAAACATGGGTACCCTGTCAAGTTTTCAGCACCCAGCAGACCTGAGCCAGTTTCGTTCAAAATGTGTGCGATTGGAAAACTGATCAAACTAAGTCCTCTTGTTCCAAAAAATTGCAGATATCAAATGTCCCATGTGGTCTTTAAGTCCCCGAAATTTCAGAGGAAAACTCACATGGGAAGTGGGGTAATCAGCCCTTCAAACATGGGTACCCTGTCAAGTTTTCAGCACCCAGCAGACCTGAGCCAGTTTCGTTCAAAATGTGTGCTATCGGAAAACTGATCAAACTAAGTCATGTTGTTCCAAAAAATTGCAGATTTCAAGTGTCCCATGTGGTCTTTAAGTCCCCGGAATTTCAGAGGAAAACTCACATGGGAAGTGGGGTAATCAGCCCTTCAAACATGGGTACCCTGTCAAGTTTTCAGCACCCAGCAGACCTGAGCCAGTTTCGTTCAAAATGTGTGCGATCGGAAAAATGATCAAACTAAGTCCTCTTGTTCCAAAAAATTGCAGATTTCAAATGTCCCATGTGGTCTTTAAGTCCCCGAAATTTCAGAGGAAAACTCACATGGGAAGTGGGGTAATCAGCCCTTCAAACATGGGTACCCTGTCAAGTTTTCAGCACCCAGCAGACCTGAGCCAGTTTCGTTCAAAATGTGTGCGATCGGAAAACTGATCAAACTAAGTCATTTTGTTCCAAAATATTGCAGATTTCAAGTGTCCCATGTGGTCTTTAAGTCCCCGGAATTTCAGAGGAAAACTCACATGGAAAGTGGGGTAATCAGCCCTTCAAACATGGGTACCCTGTCAAGTTTTCAGCAACCAGCAGACCTGAACGACAACATAACATGGGATTGGAAAACTGACATGGGATCCGGGGCAACATAAAACAACATAAATAAAATTGTACACACAACATAAAACAAGAGTAATGAAATCTCACATCCATTCCATCATCATGTTCATACAATGCGTGACTGTTTAGCCCACAACATAAAACAACAGAAAATTGAATCTCACATCCATTCCATCATCATGTTCATACATTTTGTGACTGTTTAACCCACAACATAAAACAACAGAATTGAAATCTCACATCCATTCCACCATCATGTTCATACCATCTGTGACTATGTTGATCCCACCACATAAAACAATAAAAAACAAAACTCACATCCATTTCTTCAAAAATTACTAACCCAAAACTCAAATCCTCAACAAAGTACTACCAAGAACACATCACGAAACTGTCAGACACCATTGTTGATGGAACTCATCGTTGCACTTTATCTGCACAAATGGAATAACATACTCAGAAAATTGAATCATGATCTATAAAACAATTTATGGGTAAATACCTTTTCATTTGTGTATCATATGATTTCTTCATCAGAGCTTTCACTACTATCACAGTTAGAATCAAGTGACTGGCTTGGCTCAACAGCAACTGACCTATCATATTTTGTTATAAGTAATAGTTTTACATGCAACACGGGGTAAAAAAAAAAAAAAGTTAAAAACTTATGTTAAATTGTTTACCTGTTCAGCAATACCGGACAGTTTCGCTTGTCATGTGATACACCGCGCTTGTTGCAGCCCCTACAAAGACGTCCTTTTGTTGCCTTTTCCTTCGAAGATTTAAGTCTCTTCGCGCGTCCTTTCGTCACAACATGCGCTGGTTCATGATATTCAATCAGATTACTGTCCACAACTCCTTTCCCATGAGCGATGCTTGAATCTTCTGTGTTGTTTAACGTAAGCTGACTTATCTTCATTTCCAATTCCGCATGACCACTAACCAAAATGTCGAAACCTTCAGTAGAATTACTAGCTTTGTCAATAAGGCCTGCAAAAATACATGACAGGTGACTATGTCGAGCCAAGCATTGATTAACACCGGCAGAGTCACCCGATTCAAGAACGTCTACAAAAACATCTTTATTAACACCCTTCGTCCATCGCTTCAAAATGTAACGCTCGGGTAAACACAGTATAGATAAATGCTTCAAGACGGACAATACATGACAACAAGGGATGCCAACAAATTCAAACTTTCTGCAAGAACAATATGCATGCAACTCGTCTTTTTTCCATAAAACCTCTCTTTCAATTTCATTTTCGTCAAAATAATTTTTCACAACAAACTTACAGCTCATATCATCCTCGTATACAAGCTTCTCGCCCAGTGATGTGGTGGTGAGTAACTCTTCTTGAAACTTATAAAATATGTTTCTTGTATACACTTCAGCCATCTGCCTTTCCATTGGTGAACGTGTCTTCATTTTGGGCCTCCCATTGCTATTCTCAAAATCCTCTTTCTTTTCAAGATATCGTAAACGTTCAACCCCGGCGTCAAAACGCAAGATGAAATCAAGCAGAGAATTCTTGAACTCTACATACTGCTTAACAAATGCATTCATACTTTCACTTCTTTGAGTTGTTGACATGCCAGCAAAGAAATCTTTCTTCAAATATGCCGGAACCCACATTTGACGAATCTTAAATATATCCGCCAACCAAGCATTATCAACAAGCTTATTTTTTGTTATTATTTGATTCCAAATATTTTCAAACTGAGAAGGATTGTCAGAGTTATGAACACATTCTTTGATCTTATCTATTAAACCCTCATTGTGAACATGAACCCCTCCTAAATTCGAAGGCAACTTATCCAAAATGTGCCATAAGCAAAACCGATGAATAGTATTTGGCATGACATTCTTTATAGCTTTTGTCATTGCCAGATCTTGATCCGTTATGATTCCCTTTGGTGGACTAAATGACATTGCTTCAAGCCATGTGTTAAACAACCACTCAAATGACTCCGTTTTTTCATTGGGTAGAAACCCACATCCAAATAAGATTGTTTGCCCATGGTGATTGCAACCTACAAATGCGGCAAAAATAAGTTCATAACAATTTGTCTTATAGGTTGTATCAAATGTCACCACATCACCAAACACTTTGTAAGCCGAACGGAATGCACCATTTGCCCAGAAAATATGTGTTATCTTTTTCTGTGCATCCCGCTCAATGGTATATGTGAAACCATTTCCCATCTCTTTTCGATTTTCAAAAAGTTGAAATAACAACTGCCCATCTAGCCCCCTTTTCTTTTCCTTTTCATCCCTACGGTGATTCCTTGCATCCGTATCTGTAAATCCGATTTTGTCAAGTCCCCCCGATTGCGATGCAAACACTTGCATTTGTTGTTTGCTTCGCACATTTGCTGAATCATATGTATTTATAATCTATCGCTTTGATGCTGGCACTTCACGATGTGACCTCAACATAAATCTCTTACTAGGAGTAGCGGGGGCATGAGAGTGTTGAGGTACAAACTTGGATACCACATAACCACCTGACTTTTCTATTTTCACTAGCATCTGTGCCTTACAATTGAATCTTGTTTCCATTCGACGTCTTTGAACAACTTCCTTATCAATTGTGGATCTATCATCTGTTTTACCCTGCTTTGAACAGACAAATCGCTTCCATACAACCTCCCCATCTTTGCCTCTATTAGTAGATTCTTTACTTACACTAAAACCAACGAGCTTTCCATAACCATTGTAAAAGTTAAATGCCTGATCTAAATCATCAAAATGCATGCCCACCTTTGGTGTCATGTTTTCATCAACAGATGGATAGTGGACAACTGCAACAGTTGAGGAGGAGGTCATATCCATATCGAACCTAGACACAAATGATGACAATTGGTCATGAGTAACATGAATAACAGTAAAAATTCCTTCTAGAGTTCAAGAGAACCTTAATTTCTCAGACATAACTAAGGATAATATAATACACCGTAGGGTCCGGGTTGTGTCATGGATATACACTCGATGCTTCATGCCTACTGTCAAGATACACAGAAAGGGCTTAGGGCTCATTTGGATATAGAGAAACAGTCGGATAGAAAGGAAAAAGAAGGTGCACGACACCAATTTGATATAAAAACAGTTCTCTCCACATCAAAGAGAATCACCTATAATAAAATTAAACCATCGAAAAATAATGCCAATTGTGAAGCCATTTTGAGTTCGTGCAGCATCTACCGGATGCGTCAAGATGGACCCTTCATAGAAATGTCCATAGGGGCAGATTTTTAGTAGAGACTTTATCCACCATTGTCTCTGATAGGGCCACTGGACCTAAAAAACCCCCTTATGTTTAGTATTGGGATTTCTTAGCTTTGATGTAGAGATAACAGATGGACACAAAACCTTTTTTTCCCTCATCCAAACTGAGCAACGACAGAAAATGGAGATTCTTACTTGCAAAATAAGACCGATCAGGTCGCAGAGCAGGGGAGGCAGAGCTTCAACAGCGATTCACGGCGGGAGTCATTGCGATTTCTGTGTTGAACGAGATGGTCGTCGCTGCGCTGCTGAGAGAGAGACGAGATTTCGAGAGAGAGAGAGCCGCAGGGAGAGAGAGAGAGATCGAGAGTGTCGCTAGGAGCTCGATCCACTGGGAGAGAGAGAACCAGAGTCTTCGTTGCCTCTGAGAATCGTTGATCGAGAGAGAGCGTTCGAGAGAGAGAGAACCGCTGATCGAGAGAGAGTGTCGCTGGGAGAGAGAGAGAAAGATCCGCTGGGATAGAGAGAGAATCGCTGGGATAAAGAGAGAGAATCGCTGGCAGAGAGAGTGAGTCGCTGGGAGAGAGGGAGAGGGAGAGAGTCGCTGGGAGAGAGAGAGAGGGAGACAGTCGCTGGAGAGAGAGAGAGACGCTGGGAGAGAGAGAGAGATCCGCTAGGATAGAGAGAGAATCGGTGGGATAGAGAGAGAGAATCGCTGGCAGAGAGAGAGTGAGTCGCTGGGAGAGAGAGCGCTGGGAGAGAGACGATGGGAGAGAGAGAGAGAGGGAGGGAGACAGTCACTGGGAGAGAGAGAGACGCTGGGACAGTCGCCCGGAGAGAGAGAGAGAGAGAGAGAGAGAGAGAGAGAGAGAGAGAGAGAGAGAGAGAGTCAGTCGCTGGGAGATCGCTGAGAGGGAGAGAGTCGCTGACTGAGAGGGAGAGAGTCGCTGAGAGGGAGAGAGAGAGAGTCGTTGGGAGAGAGAGAGGAGCGATTCGTTGGGTTTTTGAAAGGCAGAGAGAGACCCATTAGGGATGGAGAGGAGAGGGAAATGAAATTTGGGCGGGCCACAGGATGATCGGATCCAATTTGCGATGGCACACGGCTAGTTGGCACACTGCAGCTTAGTTTTAAACTAAGCTGCAGCTCGGGTGAACAGCCCTCTTGTAGATATAGATGGAATGTAGTGTTGATATGTTCAGTGTATTTTGAGATAGAATGATTTTAGGATTAACCATTGATGCGTTGCTTGGATTTTGTATGAATGTAATTCTCAATGTTTGTATTGAATAGAATGTGGAAATGGAGGCTGTCAAAGAGTGTTAAAATGGTTTTAACGAAATGTGGTTGAATTTTTTGTGATGGCCTTTGCAATTCTTGGTTTCCTGGTTGTCTCTGTGAAACGAGGATTCATCAGTGGGTCAGCTACTATTGTTTGAGTCCTAGGCTTGGGTCATATATATAGTTGAGTGACTGATTGATTCATTGATCTAAGGAATAGATCACCAAATAGCACTTCTTTTTTCTTTTTTCTATTTGTTGTTGTCCACAGAAGATTTCCAGATGTTTATTTAGTTTGGATTATCTTTCGATCATTATTTATAGTTAAATGTATTAGGTTCATTCAATCTAAGTTGTACATGGGACGGGTCGTGCCGATGAAAGTTAGTCAGTACATAGGACTTCTCAATCTTAAATATATGGAGTTAGGCCATGCCCTTGTACATGTAAGGTCTAGCCCTTTCTGTTTGATCCGGAATTTGTGGCTCGAGACTGTTGGGCTGATTACAGAATTCAAATTTTACATGCAAGACTTACAGAAATGATGGCATGGGTATGGATGATCTTGGCTTTGTGCCATCAAACATGGGTGTGTTTATAGAAAACATGGGATAATATCTTATATGGGTTAACACTTGCAGTGAAAACATGTCTTTTCGAGGTCTTTTTCTTTCTTTCTTTTTTTTTTTTTTTTGTGGCTTAAGGCAGTCTTACAGAGAGAGACTACTTCACACACAGAAACTACTAGCATTGGCTTTGGTTTTCAGATTAGTATTTTATCTGGCTACTGCATTATGCAGGGTAGGAGCATGTTGCAGGAGTAGCTCTCTTTTGGGCCACTGTGAAATTGGTATAAATTCATATGCACCAAGGTGGACCATTTTACAATGGTGCATTTCATCCAAGTCAACATAAGGTAGCTGTAAGAGATCCAGATCCTTAACTTGATGATCCAGAAACTTGCCATGTGAAAAACAGTTTATGAACAGTAAACATATATTTGCGTGGGACCGTTCATTAGTTTTTGGCAATTATGAATAAGCACACCTATCAATTTTGAATTTTACATATAATTTGGATTGAAGGAATCCGATACCCCATTGATGATAGTGTATTGATAAAATTGCACAAGAGTTTGACAAAAAAATAAAATATGCTCTTAACATCACCCTGCAAGCTAAGCAGGGTGACAAATTAGTGTCATATTAGACTTCATCATGTGAAATTTGGCCAAAGAAGGGCTTTCTTTAAAGATATTTACAACAAGGAAACATGAGATGCTTGAATGGAAAGAGCATCTCATCTCATTCAGGCGCCCAGCGATCGATTCCCAGGTTGATAGGTAGTTTGCCGGAGCTGGGGACCAACAAGAAGATATCTTGCAATAACTTCATTCTTTATAAACAGAAGTAAACTCTCTGGGCATGTTTGCTAGAATAGAATACATAGGAAACAGTATGTATTCATGGTGAAATAAGCTTCACAAATTATTGAAGAGGTGAAGGACATAGTGCGAAGGATATAAGTTAGAGATGCCTTGACTTTCCTAGGTATTGAATTTCAAGGGAGATTTTTGAGGATTCATTTTCCTTATCCTCTCCATTATATTTCCATTAAAGGATAGATTATTTGATGGACATTTTTCAATATTCACCTATGGCTTAGGTGACTATTCATTTTCTGTTGTTGTTTGTTTCCTCTTGAAAAAGAAAACAAACAAACAAACAAACACTGGGCTGTAGCAGGGACTGTCTAATATGCCTTTGGTCCCCGGTAGATTGAGAAAGATTGATACCCATTGTGGGTCAGTGATGATATGTGGATACTAGGTTAAACCCAAATCCATTCACCATTTTTATTAGGGGATTTGACATGTTAATCCCCTTTAAACCGTGCATCCCCAATTTCATGGCTGAAATTGAACTAAGACACCAAAGTCGGTGACTATGGTCCACATTTTTTCTTTACTTTTCTACCCTGGATCCCACGATAATGTCATGGGATCCAAATATAAAAAGTTGAAAACCCCATACATTAAAAAATCTAGACCGTCTTCTTATCTAAGCCTAAATCCCATGATATCCTGAAACTTTTTACATTCGGATCCTAAGGCAGAAAAGTGAAAAAAAAAAAAATTTGTGGACCGGACTCAAACTACTCTGGTGATATAATTAGTAGATTCTCAGTCATGAAATTGGGGGAATAATGTTTAAAGGAAATTAGTATGTCAAATCCCTTTTTAACTATATCAAGATAAAATGAAAAGCATCCTTATAACAATAAATTAACTACATATATGCTAATAACGATCACTTCTAAAGATCTAGGTTGGTCACTTTGACTGTCATTGGAAGCCATTTTCAGCTAGTCAGCAAAATCTGCTATATTTAGTCACAATATTACGACTAATTTTTAAAGTTCATTCAAATACGGGGAATGGACATCAAATCCACACCTTATGCCGCTTCACCAACTCTCAATTAGATCGCTCGGGACTTGAACTTGCAATCTACCTAAGCTTTTTGCTTTTAAAAAACCAGAAAAAGTAACTGAGTAATGAATGGGGCAAAATAAGAAACATTAGAGTAGTCAAAACCCAAACAGCCATGTGAACACTTACAAATCCACAGCTGTCTGGAACCACCCATGCAAGGGGCAGGGCAGAGTGGGTCATTCATGTAACCTAATTAGTTGCCATCGCAATCAATTAGAGAACAGAAACTCATGACTTTAACATCTATATAACACACATCGAATAAGAACGAAGTCTCCTTGTGTGCTACTTTTGAGTAGAAGTTTTTATAAACAACAATTCTGATGATGTCACATAATTTCCCATTTGCAAGCCCAACTATATTCCATAAGAATCCATTGTGGACCAATAGGTTGCCCAACAACATTCCATAATAGGGATGACAATGAGTTAGATTTAAACAAGGACCCACCCCCGACCCGACCCGGACCCGCTCCTATTAGTGGCAAGTTTAGTAGTGGTTTTCTTATTTGGGATCGGATTTAAGTTTTGTTGGTGTTGGGGATAATCGTATGTGAAAAGAATGTGGTGTGTTTGATCTCTACCTCACTCATTCCCATACATATAATTTAAAGTTTTAAGGTTTAAATTGGACCTGATCCTAATCCATCATATCTAGGCAGGTTTGGTATCACATACCAGCGACTCGTCACAGAACAGGTTGGGTTTGGATGAGATAAATTTTCCGCCCCGTTGCCATCCTTATTCCATAAGAATCAATTGTAAACTACTTGAGTCAGATTTAGGCTAATATGAGTATTAGTGGTTTTTTCATGGAAAATAAATGTCAGGTATTAATGGGTTGTTTCAAGAATTAGTAGATTACTTGAAGATCAAAATTAGAATCTGAGATTTTTTGGATTCTTATGGGCATGGATCCAGGTTTGGATTTGAAAAGGAGAGTTAGGTATAAAATCTGGTGTAATGGGAAAGGTGCACATAAGGATAAATGTAATGTGCTGAGCAGTGGGAGTGGTGGGTGGGGTAGGGGTGCAATCGGAGACCATATCAGTGACTCAAACTTTAGTGAGGGGAGTGAAACTATACAATGGGGCCCACTTTTTGAGAATCCGAGCTTTTCAAAATGAACGCTCTTCTCTTCAATGCAGTTCACAAACTTTACTTCACTAAAGAGTTGGTCGTAGTTTAATTTAAGCATATGATTAATCATGTATGTTCAGTCCTACCATGGGACTACTTCAATTGGAGTAAGGTTAAGGACAACCCACAAAATGGGAGGGTGTTCATTTTGAGCGGTTGAATTTCAATAAGGAGGCAAATATTGTATTAATTATATACTCAAATTTTGTGGTGGGATCAAGTCCTTTTAGAGTGAAATTTGGAGATATTAAACTTAAATGAGGGTATTCATTTTTGGAAGGAAGGGTATTCATTTTGGGTGGTTCAGATTTCTACTAAGTATGCCCAACTGTAGAGACCTCACTAACGGATATCATGAATATATAAGACACTCTTCAATTATCCAAGCTCTTTAACTTTGCATTATCATATTATTTACGTAGGGTTGTAAATGGGTTCCCGATTCTCCGATTACCCGAAGGTTTCCGACCCGTTAGAATTCGGGTCTGGGTCCTTATTTTGGTCCCGATAAGAAAATGGTTCCGGTTCCGGATCCTTTTTTTGGAACCGATACCTAAACGGGTCCGGTTTCGGATCCATAGATAGTATCTCAGACCCGTGGACCCAGGACCCGACCCAATATACACTAACATAAGGTAACTTTAGTATATGAGAACCGAACCCTTTTTACTTTTCTATTTTTCTACATTAGGATTTTCTACTTTTCTATATCTCATTGCCGGTTTGGATGTGATTTCTGAGTTTTTGGTAAAAAGTGTCTGTTATTGATGGACAAAAAGTCACATTAGTGTTTACAGGTACGTGATCCAATTGAAATGTGGAAAAAGCATAATTTTTTTAAAAAGAAAAATACAAGTATTAGCTAGACCTGGAATCGGAACCAGATCCGCCTCACAAATGGTTCCGGTTCTGGTTCCCATTAATATTATCGGTTCCGGTTCCAGTTCCCCTTTTTAGAAAACGGTTCCGGTTCCATTCTGGACCCGGACTGGAACCGACCCGTTTACAACCCTACATTTACGTCTTCATAGATCACCTTATCATAGGTTGGTGAAATAACTTTCATCGCTATTCTCTCAACCACCCACTATGTGCATCATGACTTATCAAATGATCACAACTAATTAATCAACTGATTTTTATTAATTAATTATAAGTGGATTGGTTTAAATGTGACCGATTCGATATGGGCTTTACTTTAATAAAGAGAAATAGAGTTATGCTTAAAAAACAAATGAAAAAAGAATTATTTTGAGAGATTTGAATTCATTATAGTGAGCTCTATTATTTCGGTCTTTTAAATGTTGCTAGAAGTTGGAGTATTTTCAAGTTTAGAGTAGGGTTAAGTAGGGTTGAGTCGGTCCTCATGGCTTGAGCCTGAGTGGAGCATTTGACAATTTGAGTCTAGTGGCATTGGCATTGGACAAGATCTGTCCTACACACAATTCACCATAGCTTATGTGGTCGGGTGAGTGGGCCTTCAAAAAGACTTCACCTTGCACCCCCACCCCCACCCCCACCCCCACCCATCCTAGCTTCCTATTCTAATATTTAACTTTAAGGTAGTCTATTGGATTTTGAGTATGATTTGATCTAACTGATTAAGACAAATATAGGGTTATTAATAATGTATACTTGGAATCTATTGGGCAAAATCACTTTTCTGGATATATATATAGGCAAACTAAGCCCCACCAATGACCTAAATCCAAATTTTATAAATAAATAAATAAATGACGACTTCTTGCAATATGTTGACAAGATAATGTAAATATATATTGTTTATTTTTTCTAAAACTCATTCCAAACTTTATGTCTATTTCTCCTTTTCTAATTTATATATTAGATTATTATTTTAAGAATTTTACGGAAAAATCTTCTTAAATTTTGTGAAAACTAAAATGATTCTCCGATTTCAATATCGACAATAGAAACCCTGCCGTCACTTTTATTTTCTTTTCTAAACGGTGATATGCCACTCGTCTGCGTACATGAGAATGTGACTTGGTGCTGATGTTACGTTACTATTTGCATGATGTTAATTATGTTTCCATTACGTGCTCAAGCAGATGGTGGGATCCACTTTTATTGAACTGAAATTTAAATATATATTGATGAAGGGGATGGAATTTTAAACGGCTCGGATTATCCCAATGATGGAGTTCCTATGATGTGAGATTTTCTTAACAATGTTTCAAACACAACTCTATAATTTTGAGGTAAAAAATCCCTGCTGCTATCCACTAAATCAGACACTCATGATTCCTCTTTTATCTTTTTGGACTTTTTCGGAAATTCAATCCACAAGAAGACTCGTTCCAGGAAAAGGACAAATGGGACTGAGCCTTCTAAAGTAATTTCTGGAAATGTTAAGGACACTTTTGTGAAATAAAATAAAAGAGGATCTATGGCTTGTTGGGTGAAATCCAGGTCGGTGACGTAAGTACCCTCTTACGCCTCATGTGTACAGTAACAAAAGGAGAGTACATACAAAAGACATTTCGTGTTAGTCTGCCACACAAGGAGGCCTTACATGAGGATAGACCTGCAGTGCACTAATTTAATTAGAACCGTCCAAATTGCGAAACTACTTTAAAAAGGAGAAATATTGACACACAGGTTGTACAAGTGGGCCCACATCTCCATGGCCCGAACTTGATATGATCGGTCATCTCATGTATAATTTTTTTTCTCTTAATTTGACCATTCACCTCACTTCAATAATAAAGTCAAGTTATCAAATATTTAGATTCCATAAGAATTCCTTATCGTTTTTATCTGAGAATTTTAGAGAATTCATGTCTAATAATTATAGGGTCGTTTGTGCGGCGCTTTTTTCAACGGAAAAGCACCCTTAGCGTGTTTGGATGCAGCTGGGATGGTTTGGCTTGAAAACCCTCTCCTTTTTTGGCTTCATTTATGCAAAAGAGAGTATCCGGAAGTCCTCTCTGGGATGATAGGAAAACAGGATCTATGAAAGAGTAAATGCCGCATCCGGCATTAAACGCATGCATAAATTCTTAAGGATTTGGACATGTAGAAATTCTCTTTTTTAAAAAAAGAATATAGTCCAAGCTCCTCTCATTGGCATAGAACTCCTCATATTTGATTATTTATATTTAAATATTAATTTTTTTTAATTATATACTTCGATATTAATATGAAATCCTCAGCTATATAACTGATTGTAAAGAAGTCCTCAAATAAATAATGAATCCTACCAAACATGCCCATGCTGTGATTCCATGTTCCAACCCAGAGTAATCTGTGGCCTTATTGGGGGTAAATGTCAATGGGACGTCCAATATCAATCAGTAGTAGTTCTACTATATGATAGATGAATGATTTTAGGATTTGATATGGGTTTGTTCATGTATTGAGTGATCCTGATCGTTCATCTTGTAGAACCGTTGTGGACCACCTACCTATTTATGATTGGGTTAAAAATGGATGGTAAAAGCTCAAGAAGAAAAAATCTTAATTATCTGATCATCCACCGTTGGTTTGAATCATGACAAAAAGTTACACTCACATAACTGTAAAAACCCTAGATACAAGAGTTAGATGATATATGATCAGAGTGATTTTGATCAACCCTAAATCCACATCATACCGCACTAACCCCACTATGCTTGAGTTTGATCCATCCTGGTGGGCCCACACAAATAGGTGTATTACATGTGAAGAGTGAAGAAACATCAGAAAAAGGTCCCACCAGCAATCAAGGGTAAATAGACTAGGGAAGATGATGAAGACTTTTGCCAATCTATTATGGGCAGTGGTGGACCTAGGATTTTCATTTGAGGGGGGCTTATGATAGTAACGTGAAAAGGTCAATCATTTTTTCGTTGTTCTTTCTTAATATTAACTTTGGCAAAATAAAAGGTATTGCAATTACAAAATATCTAGAGGATTTTATTGGAAAAATCCCGAAATATAGTCATATATCCCGAAACGTCCTCGTAAATTGTGTAGCACTAATGAGGTCCTCTCGCCAATTTTTTTATATTTTCTTTTACTTTTTTATGAGCGACGATAGCATCACCATGGGCGACGTATTGGCGACGTTAGCATCGCTCTTCACACCGACCTTTCCCTTTGAACAGGTTATTCTCACATTCTTTCAGACTATAACTAGCAAAACCCCGTGGATAACCACGAAACCACCAAATGCACAGACTGATATGAATTATTTTTAATAAATTTATTAATTAGTAAACTTGTGAGTCCTTTTTTTTTTGCTAATTTGATCTTTATATTTTTTTCAAATGTTTTATTCTTTAGGTGAGGCATGAATTGATTAAAAAAGATCAAATTATCATAGACCTAACAAATTGACCTGATATATTTAAGTGGGACCAAGATGAATGGGGCTCATCATCTCTATTCTAACCGTTCATAAAATCATATGATGCGGGCTAAGACCCTTTAATTGATTGATAAAGATCAAATGATCATAGACCTCTCAAATTGACCAAACCTAACCTATTTAAGTGGGACCCCCAAGATGAATGGGGTCCACCATCTATATTCTAACCGCCCATAAAACCATATTATGCGGGATGGGACCCATGAATTGATTAAGAAAGATTAAAGGATCAAATGATTGTAGACCTAACAAATTAACCTAATATATTTAAGTGAGACCCAGATGAATGGGGTCCACCATCTTTATTCTAACCGTCCATAAAATTAAATGTTGCGGGCCGGGACCCATTAATTGATTGATAAAGATCAAATGATGAAATGATCATAGACCTCTCAAATTGACCAAACCTAGCCTATTTAAGTGGGACCCCCAAGATTAATGGGGTCCACCATCTATATTCTAACGTCCATAAAACCATATGATGCGGGCTGGGACCAATGAATTGCTTGATAAAGATCAAATGACCAAATGATCATAGACCTCACAAATTGACCAAACCAAACCTATTTAAGTGGAACCTCCCCAGATGAATGGGGTCCACCATCTCTATTCTAACCGTCCATAAAATCATATTATGCGGGATGGGACCCATGAATTGATTAAGAAAGATCAAAGGATCAAATGATCATAGACCTAACAAATTGACTAAATATTTTTAAGTGATACCAGATGAATGGGGTCCACTATCTTTATTCTAACCGTCCATAAAATCAATGATGCGGGCCGGGACCCATAAATTGATTGATAAAGATCAAATGATCATAGACCTCTCAAATTGACCAAACCTGACCTATTTAAATGAGACCCCCAAGATGAATGGGGTCTACCATCTATATTCTAACTGTCCATGAAATAATCTGATGCGGGCTGGGACCCGTGAATTGCTTGATAATGATCAAAGTATTAAATGAACATAGACCTCACAAATTGACCAAACCTAACCTATTTAAGTGGAACCCCCCAGATGAATGGGGTCCACCATCTTTATTCTAACCTTCCATAAAACCATATTATGCGGGATGAGACCCATGAATTGATTTAAAAAGATCAAAGGATCAAATGATCGTAGACCTAACAAATTGATCAAATATGTTTAAGTGAGACTCAGATAAATGGGGTCCACCATCTCTATTCTAACCGTCCATAAAATTATATGATGCGGGCCGGGACCCATGAATTGATTAATAAAGTTCAAATGATCATAGACCTCATAAATTGACCAAACCTAATTTATTTAAGTGGGAACCCAAAGATGAATGGAGTCCACCATCTATATTCTAACCGTTCATAAAACCATATGATGCGGGCTGGGACCCTTGAATTGCTTGATAAAGGTGAAATGATCAAATGATCATAGACCTCACAAATTGACCAAACAAAACCTATTTAGGTGGAACCCCCCAGATGAATGGGGTCCACCAACTCTATTTTAACCATCTCTATTCTAACCCATAAAATCATATTATGCGGGATGGGACCCATGAATTGATTAAGAAAGATCAAAGGATCAAATGATCATAAACCTAACAAATTGACAAAGTATTTTTAAGTGGGACCCAGATGAATGGGGTCCACCATCTTTAATCTAACCGTCCATAAAATCAAATGATGCGGGCCGGGACCCATGAATTGATTGATATAAATTTAGCACATCTGGTGTGTTGGCTTATTTAGGGATCTCATGGAGAGATTTTAGGCTTTTGAGTGAGTGGAAGATGATTCTTAATGGAGAGATTTTAGGTTTTTGAGTGTGTAATAGATATAGAGATTTTTGGGATAAGGGCAACTCCGGAAATGACATTGCAAAAAAATTTGAGGTTGCGCCACGTGTCTTTATGTGAGGAAGTGTATACATCCCTTTAGTAATATAGATTACCATCTGCAGAAGAAGACTATCTAGGGGCTTCATTTAGTGGTCTCTTTCTGATTAACCCACAAAAGAACATCACTTGAAGTGATATACACAAGAGAGAGAAAACTCTTCAAGAAGATAAATTAGTGTCAGCTAGTGAGATGTCCATCATCCCATATGCCTCTTGAGCAGCAAATTCATCCATTAACCACTTCTCAAACGTGGAAAGAGGGAACTCACTCTCTAAATTTTGTTTGCTTTTAGATTGCAATAAGTCCAAATTAAGCGTACATTTTTCTTTCTTCTCCAGGGTTGGATGAATTCGGGGTAGCCTCTGATGATGTTCGACTTGGCTTTGGTGAATTCCCCATCAAAATGTCACATATCTAATAAAGAAGTGAAACTTATTTGCTATATTGGGTAGAGAAGTTGAGAGAAGAGATGAGGGAAGGAAGAAAAAAGAAAGAAAGGGAGAGGGATGTGCACAGGCGTGGGTGCAGGGGAGGAGAAGGAGAGAAGGAAAGAAGAGAAGGGGGAAAGAAATAAAGAAGAGGAGGAGGCAGTGGTTGTGCAGGGGAGGTAGCGAGGTGGTGCAGTAGGTGGGTGTATGCAGGTGGTGACGGGGGTGCAGGGTGAGTGCGGGTGGGGAGGAAGAGAAAGAGGAGGAAGGAGAGAAATATAGGAAAAGAAAAGAAGGGAAGAAGAAGGTTGGGGAAGGGCAGAGTGGTGCAGTGTGTGCAGTGAGGGAGAAAAGGAGGGAGAAAAGAAAGAAAGGAGGAGGTGCTGATGCGGCCATGGTGTAGCAGATGGATGTGTAGGGAAAGGTGAGTATGACGAGCTACGTTATCGTCGCTCTAAAAAAATATAAAAAATGGCAAAATGACCTCATTAGTGCTACACAATTTGCGAGGGACCTTTCGGGATATATGGCTATATTTTGGGATTTTTCCAGTAAAATTCTAAAATATCTAATTACATCAACTAATATTCTATCATGAGCAACTTGTGAAGGAAATTATATATAAAAAAAAAAATACCCAACCTATAAATCTGTGGGTCACAATTTTTTGACCCAAATCATTACCATTCTTAGATTAATGGTAATCATTTGTACGCTCGTTTTTTTTAAATGGATTTTTGAGAGAGGAAAAAAGAGATCAGGAAAGGAGATTTTTAAGTGGGGATTGCGCCAAGCTTCTCTTACGGCCCTACTGACCTTTTTTCAATTTTTTTTTTTGGGGTGGTGGGGTCGGAAGCCCCTAACCTAATACATGTAGGTCCGCCACTGATTGTGGACCCCATCAGATGTTGATTAGGAATATTGAGGTGCCGTTTGGATGCAGGTGACAAAAATAGATTTTAAGCAAAGTTTGCTTGGATGCTATAATAATCTTTCCCTGTTGATTTCACTTGAAAATAGATGACACCTACCTATCCCCTCAGTTACCAAATCAAGGACTGGATTTATATATTCCTCTAAAATCATTTCTAAAGTTGATTCCTTAAAATTCAAATCCATGGCCCACTGAGATGAGGCCCACCACTTAGACAGCCTGGATCTCTAGCATGGGCCCCACCTTTTTATACAGTGACATCCCAAGCAAATTACCCATCCTCCTAAACCCCAGTCCAGATTTTCTAGGATTTTGGAGGGTATGTTTTGCAACCAAATACTCCTAAAAAGGGTTTTTGTTTTCTTTATAAAGTCATGGAAAATTCACTTTTAGCATTTTTAAATTTTTGAGCATTCGGGTCGGTCATTCATTCGAGATTCTCATTTTTTAGGATTCTTACGTTTGACCCCATCATAGGATGTCAAAATCCTCAACTAAAATGAGAGGGTTAAAATCTTCAAGTTTGTGTATTCCTCACTCCTTATCAAACATGACTAACCCACTTGTTTGTGTGAAGAGAAGAATCCTGTCATAGTTGAATTTTTGGAGCCCCCAACGTCTTTGGTCTTTAAAGCAATGGAAATAGAAATCCACTGTACCATTTTTTTAAGGTTTGGTGCATCAAAGAAAACACACTTGAATTCCTCAGAGTTACTATTTGGAGCAACAACAAATTCCTTGCTATACAAATTTTAGTAAAAAAAGGCCATGTTCCTAGGGCATGAGGAATTCTTAAAAGAGCGGATTCTTAATTTATTGCCTAACATGACCTACATTGATCACTATAAATCTGTCAGTAGGGCCCACTAATAAATCCTGAGCAATCTACAATTACACTCCCCACTATTTTCATCAAATTCTAATCCAATATTCCCACTATCAAGCACACATTTTTTTTTTTTTTAGTAAAAAAACTGTTAAAACTTGTGGCCTGTTGATCAAGCGGTTATATTTATCAGGCATGCCCTAAATTGCATGCACAAGTAGGAGTACGTCTAAATCTTCTAAATCCACCCAACCCCATAACCCCGTGTGGGCCCCACATCAAGGTGATCGCCTCTCATGGATCACTACTCATGATATGATCGGACTCCATCCAAAGCATGGCCCAATATTTCAACGGTCTAGATTCATGTTAGCATATGTAAGGTATGGTGAGCACCAACCAAGTCTTGTTCGGTGGAAGACTAACATAGAAGTTTTTATCAAGCAAAGACATAAAAGAGGATCTTTCCTCTTTCGCTCTTCCCTTCTTCCCTTTTCTCTCTTCACAACCAAAGAGAGAGAAGGCTCCTCTTCCAATTCCAAATCCCTCTCTCTCTATATATATATCTCTTTCTCTCTCTCTCTCTATTCAATCTTTCTCTATTTGCATAAGACCCCTCTCTTATCTTCCTCTTTCCAAAAACATCCGAAATCGGACGGCCAGGATCTCACGACAGGAACGGCGATCGAGTTATGCAGGCAGATCAGACGGTACTGAGCTTGCGGCCTGGTGGTGGAGGCAATCGAGGCAGTCGGCTTCTCGCTCCTCGCTTCGACTCCGCCTTCGGCAGCTCCGGCGGCGGCGGAGGATCCTCCTCTCTGATCTCCGATCTCCCTCTCCTGCGCCCTCACAGCGGCGGCTCGGCTGCCTTCATCAAGGTAATCAATCGTCTTAAAACCCTAGCTGTCCGTACAGATCTAGGGGTTTGGATTTGCATGGATTCGAATTTCTGAACTAGGGTTTCTGATCGCAGAACTGATTTTTTCCGATTAGGTATTGGATTGTAAGATTGCAGGCTCTGTTACTGTTATCTTTGTTTTTGTTGATGAATTTTCTTGGGTTGTTGAGTTGTTTCTCTGGATTTTGAATTGATTGTGTATTGGGAGAGGGTTTGGATGCATCTGAAATCGCAAGTGATTTTGTTGTTTTGATGATAGTGTTCTTCTGTTAGAAAATCTTTATTGGATTTGATCTTAGTAGTCCTGATTTGGAGTGGATCAGGCAGATGAGAACATCTCTGTTTTGATTGAAATTTCTTCAGATCGTGATCTGGAATGTATCTTTTAAGTTTTTATGGTAAAGTTGTGTTTGGTTTCCTTGATTACAGTATGATCTACTTGATAAGGCTTTTCAATCACATGAAATTGGGAAATTTGTCTGAAAGATTGTCTTTTTATTAATCATGCACTATAGATGTACATGTATTGGATTTTATTATGCATGTGTGGTTCTTCCTTTTTCTTTTTTTTTTTTTATCTTTCACTGAACTTTGTGTATAACCTTACATAGTGGTTCACTATAGATATAGTTTCTGCTAGGTAGGCTTCTTGCTTAGGCACATGGTTGCCCATTATCTAGTTATTTCTTCTACTAATTCTAAGCATACATGTCCTGGCTACTTTTAAAGAATTCTACTGGTTAAAGAATCTTATTGTCTGCACAGGTCTTAAATCTTAAACAATTTTTTAATCCCCCTTGTCTTGATATTGAGGATGTCTCAGTTCTGTGAGTTTTTTGATTTCACACATCCATGGTTGTGATCTTTTAAGTGAATAGATCATATGGCTATGTGGATGTGGTGGATTTGAAAGGGCAGGGATGTTTGTGTTGATACTTGCTCAGATAAAAAAGCTTGGGTTAACATGCATTATATTTTACTAAGGAGTTGGTATTTGGATGTGTTATAGGTCTATTCTAATTGTTCTGCTTTTATAGGCTGGAGACTCGCGGTTTGAGGGTCGTGAGCATGTCCGGTATACACGAGACCAGCTCTTGCAACTTAGGCAGGTATGCTTTGCTAGTAGCTTCTACCTTATTTTCCCACTGTTCTTAATGATCATGTCTATCCTTTCCCCTGGCCATTCTTGCTGAGGAAAAGGAAAGTACAACTTTTATGCATTCTGTATTGGTTTTTACTTTTTAATGAGGTTGGCCGTGGTGTGCAAAAAGAATGTCTGACCTCATTTTTTTGTGCTTTTCTCTTGCACGTTTTCTACCACTCATTTTGGGAAACTGAACTGAAATCTTTATCTTCTTTGCGAGTCATATTTCAAACGAGCGTTTTCTTCTTTTTGGATAACTTGGCAAACTTTTAGTACTTCACAATAGTGCACTTCTTGATACTTTGAGGCCTTCTGTGTCAATTCGGCATTAGTTGGTCTTGATCTTTATTGTCATTCTCTACTCTTTCATTCTTGCTTATTTTTTATATCATGGCTTATTTCCTCCATAGGTTGTTGATGTTTCTGAAGATATCCTGAAGATTAAACAAGAAGTTGAGGCTGAACTTTTGGGTGAAGATCAAAGTTGGGGTCGTGGAGATGCTAATGTGAGATCCTCTCTTGGGTGAAGCTCAGAATTTATTTTTCCTTATGAGTATATTTTATTGTGAAGATTGTATCGGTGTTCGCCTGTCTTGAATTTATCAACTTTTTTTTTTGTGTGCATGTGCATGTGCATGTGTGTGAGAAAATTATCCTGTGCACATCAAATTGAATGGTCTGGACCGATGGTCCAACTGTGCACACTTTTTTAAGGGGTGAAAATTTGTGGGCAATTGAACAAGGGGTTAGGATGATAAGTTGGGCCCATATTTTGTACAGGTAGGCCCCAACCAGATCTTTCAATCCCCTCAGCCCCATACCCAGTTGGTTCCCACAGCAAGGTCCATGTGCACCGCTGTGCATGGGATCGGAATATATATATATATATTATGGGAGGTTCTGATAATGTGGCTTCCTATTGCTAGGCTTTCTTTGTCTTGGTTTGTGTGTAACCGTTATCTTGTTTCTCTTCTTTTCCCCCAATTTAGCTTCAAGGTCCACCTCAAAATCGTTATGCTGAGCCAGACAATCGGGATTGGCGCGGACGGTCTGGAGCATTGCCTGCCTATGGAGAGGAAAGGTCTTGGGAAAATATTCGTGATCAGAAGGAGTTATCCAATCGATCAGAGTCACATGGGCCAAACTCTAGACAAGAAGGCAACCAGTTTAATCGTCAGGACCAACTGGGCTCCGGCTCCCAAATGTCTAAAGTTCAAATCTCCTCCACACAAGGGGTAATGAATGCATAGCCTCACTATCTAAATAATCCTTATATTATTTCCCTACTTTTTCTCTATGTAAAATCCCCTTTTTTGGAAATCTATGAATCTGTGAATTTTGTATTTACTGATATTCACACTTCTGTTTTAATAGTATACGAGTTCTCTTTCTATAGTCCAGCTTTGCATGTTCAGACAATTTGCATTGCTAACTTTTTTTCCCCTGTTTAGTGCTGTTTATTGTGAATCCATAGTGTGTAGTAAGATGCAATTTGTTGCAGACTTCACTTATGCTTGCTTGAGCGAATACTTGGGACAAGGGTACAAAATTCCGATCAGCTTTATTCGGAGTTTGATGGTTATTTTTACCTGTCAATTTTGTTTTGGAAAGGAATTGTTAACTAATGAGAATAATGCAGTGGTTGAAGGAGAATGGAGGCTCTGAAGAAATCTTCTTCAAGTTCTCAGCCTTTGTGTTTATCACTGAATGAGTTTCTCAACGAGTCTTTGCAGAAGGGAGAGTGGTTTTTCAATTTACAAGGGAGGATGCATAAAAAAATTACTTCAATTGATTGCTTGAAAAACACGGAAGGTTACATCCGTATATGGACCATCTTGACATTTTTTCTTAACTCTTACAACTTTTAAAAAGAATCATATTCATAACTTATAATGTCATATCAGTAAATGAATCATTACCTTTTCAAATCACATCAGATTTACATGATCTTGGGTTCATTTGATAGATAACCGATAGTCCATCAAAGTCTGAAACATGTGGAGTTTTTACTCCTAGGACTCTTACACTTGAAGTAAATAAAAGGAAAAAAAGAAACAAAATAGAACTTTTAGAAGGTTTGATGTGTGAGGGGCATGTGGATCACTTAAGCTGTGGCCCACTACTTGAGCTGGTAGGTCAGGCCCTCTTGTTGTGAACTCGGGATGCATTAGGGAAACTCCATACTTGGTCTTGTGTTTACTAAGTTTGTTCATTAAGGTTTACTTCTATTGTCAGAAATGATATCAAAGCGAACATCATTACTCATGATGTATCTTGCTGAAATGATCAGTTAATCTGATTATGCGCACTTTTAGTGCATGTGTCCAGGTTGACTGCATATTGATGCACTTGAATTTGCCAAGGGTTGCTTTTCTTTTGTCATTTTTTTAGCATGAGGTTCATACTAAAGTGAGGCTACTTCAAGTTTAATTGCATGAGGATCGGACTGGCGTACTCTGTAGATCATGAGAACGGATGCATGGGGTAATATAGAGCCAACAGAGAGTTGCATAGGGACAAACTTGTTTGCCTTACATGTGCCAATGTCAGGTGTGCTGGCTCCAAACTATTCACAGGGAGAGGCCCACAATTAGTATTCCTTGACTAGGAATGTCATCATGTGGATAACATTTTTGTCCGAACTGACTGAACCCTCATCTTATACTTAATTTACATTTGTAGCACATGTTCTCTCTTTTGATGGGGCTATGCATGATGAATAATCAATGTACTATATTAAATATATATTTGTGTTGCCCATTATCAATTCCAGCAGTGCTATTCTATGATAGTTCTTGTTTGATGAATGCCTTGTTTCTTGTACTTCAGTACCAGGTTGGCATTAAGTTTCTTGTGGAGAACTTAAATATTTTATGTAAATTTCTCTGATTTTTTTATTTTTTTTGTAATATGTTCATCATTGAGACTGTTTATTTTTGTACACAGATAATGGATATCGATCATGTAATTGGTGGTTCATTTTTTGTTGTAATTGCTAGTGATGTAAAGAGAGCATTTGGCCAGGTTATATAAGAAGAGATAGCAGTGACCATTGGATGACACATGGGGGATGAGGTTTCTCTTTTTTGACGTAGCTGATGATTTACTGATCAATGTTTTCTTGCATTTTTTTTTTCATGGATTATGGTTACTACCAAATTCCTTTATTATCTCTGTATCAAAGTGTTCAACCCCAAGGATTTTGTAGGACCAATTATCATGGTACATACCCTGTTATCTATAGAAGGTACAACTGATTCTAGTGTTCATCATCCAGGAAAAAGTAAAATAGTTGTATAATCAGGTGGAGTTGAAAAAGCAGAGACTAGTAGCAACACTCGACACACATTAATGTACTGGAATGGAAACAGGAAGGAGAAAGACTACTAGTTGTTTGGTACTTGTTAGATTCCCATTAATAAAAAGGTCTTGTAGTTCCTTAAAAAAATGCAGTCTCCATACTTCATAATTCATCGTTTTACAGCTGCCCAGATTTTTTATCTTTGCCAAAACAATCTTTTCTAAGTCTTTCCAGCAGTATCAGCATGGATATTTTTATGACCTCAAATTGGTTCAGTCCTGGAAGTTTAAACTATTGCAAAAGTGACTGTATCTGTTTTTGAACCTCTCGATCCACTGGTGTGCATTTTTTTTAATTTTTTTTAACACCAATATTCATCTTCCTGATTTATGTACTATCACTAGATATTTATTTGACCTGCACTTTTGATTGCCCTATGAATAATTTGTTTGAGCATTTCCAGTTTACATAACCTCTTTCCATATGCATAGTCTTTTAACTGTTGACATGCTTTCTTGAATCAGGGAGGACCTGCTCCAGCTCTCATCAAAGCTGAAGTGCCATGGTCAGTCCGAAGAGGCAACCTCTCTGAAAAGGATCGTGTTTTGAAAACAGTGAAAGGGTAACGATGTTTAGATATTTTACTTGTATATCTTTTTGCTACGCACAGGGACTAGATTTTTGTACTTTAGCCTTTTTCTTTATGCCTTATTTTGTTACATAGCAAGTTGACATGATTTTCCATTAAAATGAGCTTTAATTTTCTTTTCCGACAGAAGAGACAAAGTGTTCATAATGTTTACTATTTGATAACTTGGTTCAGTCTAGATTCTAATGATCTACTAAGGTGACACCTGTTTTTTCATGTCTTTTTTTTTTTCTTGCAGTATTTTAAACAAGTTGACTCCAGAGAAATTTGATCTTCTCAAGGGACAGTTGATTGATGCTGGAATCACCACGCCAGATATCTTAAAGGTATCCATACTTGCAGATGACCTACTTTTTTGTTCACTGAGACACTCCGATGGTTATATTTTTTTTATTTTTTCTTACTCTTTTAATTGCACTCGCTATGCAGGATGTTATTACTCTGATTTTTGATAAGGCAGTATTGGAACCTACATTTTGCCCCATGTATGCTCTTCTGTGCTCTGATCTCAATGACAAGCTTCCGCCATTTCCTGCTGATGAACCTGGCGGAAAAGAAATTACATTTAAGCGAATCCTCTTGAATAATTGTCAAGAGGCTTTTGAAGGTGCTCACAACTTGAGGGCCGAAATTAGACAGATGACTTCTCCAGAGCAAGAAATGGAACGAAGAGATAAAGAACGAATGGTGAAGCTCCGCACTCTGGGGAACATTCGTCTTATTGGTGAATTGTTAAAGCAGAAGATGGTGCCAGAGAGACTGGCCCATCACATTGTTCAGGTTTGTAGTGAACTTTGTTAAGAGACTTATTAAAGTGCTTAGAATTATAGGCTGCTGGGTGCAAATCATGGGAACTTTGTTGTGTATGGAGGCATTTGCCTATGGCCATGGGTCCTACTCTTGAACAGTCTGACTCCACAAAACGTACATATTGATATTGGAAATGCACAGATCAAGGTGTTCCCAATAGTTATTGTTAACAGGAGAGAGAGTCTGTAGCATAGTTGAAAGGTGTAGCATAGTTGAAAGGTGTTCATTGTTTCTGCCACGAGGTAGCAGGAACTTGACTATAAAAAAGGACAAAAGAAAAAAGAAAGATTAGAAAAAGGGTCAAGAGATTAAGAACTCTCCAAGTTTGTGATTTTATGATTTAAATTAAGTTGGAAAATACTAACACCGTCAATCTAAAACTAAAATCATGCACAACCTCGATCATAAAATCAAAACTAATCCTGGTCAAGAATTAAGAAAAGGTCAGCTCAACCTTTATTATCAGTGGGTTGGGTTGGGGGCTCTGGTCAGCAACTCATAGAGTCACATTTCTATATGATCCTCATTTTGCTCAATAGGAGTTTTTCTTTTAGGAAGCATCTGATCAATTAATTTTTTTTTCAAAAAAGAGGAAAATAAAAAAATGAAAAAATGTCTGATCAATTGATATCAACAGGAACTGCTGGGCCATGATGGTAAGGCGTGTCCAGATGAAGAAAATGTTGAGGCTATCTGCCAATTCTTTAACACTGTCGGGAAGCTGCTGGATGAGAGCACAAAGTCTCGGCGCATCAATGATCTCTACTTCAGCAGGCTGAAAGAGCTGACAAAAAATCCACAGTTAGCACCACGGTTGAAGTTTATGGTCCGCAATGTTCTTGATTTGCGTGCCAACAACTGGATCCCGAGACGTGAGGAGGTAAGCTTGAATACTGTCTGGTGGTATTCTGATTGTATGAGTTGAGCATTTAAAAATAATCATGTTACCATTATGAAGGAAAAAGAAAAGGAAAAGAAAAACCAGTATCTTAAATGTTGGACCAGCAACCTGAATTCATAAGGGGACATTTCTGGAGTAATCAGCTAGCTATGGTGCCTTACTGGCATGGCATTTCTTGCAAAAGTTGAAGAACCTATGGTTAGATATGTGAATGATGTATGTGGCTTGAGCAGCCATCCAGGTCCGATTGTGTACAATTCTGTCTGGATTGAGCCCAACAATCAGTTGAAAATTTTTGGTGAACTTAGGGATGACCTAGTGGTAAAGGCTCCCACTCCCATCCCACCCACCAGGGATGGGATTGATCCCTGGTGGGTGGCTTTACTCCTCTTCAACTTGGCCACTGAGCCAAGTAAGCAAAAAAAAAAAAAAAAAAAAAAAAATCAGTTGAAGATTTTTGCGAAATGGATGGTCATTTGTTCTGCTGCACTAAAAAAATTCAGATGCACATTAGTGTGGGAGGCTGTCATTTTGGTTGTTGCAGTTCAAATATTAATATTTGAATTTATAACAGTGTTAAGGTTGGCAAAATCCAAGGATTACTGATTCTGTACTACTGCAAACTAGTTGGAACTTAACGTTTTCCATTCAGCCCAAATATAGTAACCATTTGTTATTTGGATTTGCATTTTCACACCCCATAAATGCTGAAACTGATGCATAAAATAAATATGCTTTTTTGAGGAACTTGCTTTGGCAAGAGCCTGCTATTGTTTCTTGCAACTTCAATCTTGCAGGTTTTTGGGCTTCAACTTACAATTGTTTGTGGATCACATTCTTTGCAGATAAAAGCCAAGACCATCGATGAAATCCATTCTGAAGCAGAGAAGAATCTGGGGTTACGGCCTGGAGCAGCCAATTCCATCAGAAACAATCGTGGAGCCATTGCAGGTGCTTTAGGAGGGGGCGTTGGCCCAGGGGGCTTTCCCATCAATCGACCTGGTGCAGGTGGAATGATGCCTGGCATGCCTGGAATCCGGAAGATGCCTGGCATGCCTGGGATAGATAATGATAATTGGGAGGTTCCTCGCGCCAGATCTATGCCTAAGGGTGAAGGGACTAGTCGTGTTCCGGTTCCCGTGGTCAGCAAGCTGGCTCCCCTCAACTCTAGGTTGCTTCCTCAAGGTACTGGTGGCCTAATGGCTGGCAAGACTAGTGCACTGCTGCAGGGAAGTGGTGTCCCACCAGCTCGTCCCAGTTTAGTTTCAAGAATGGAACTGCTGCCTCAAAACCTTGGACCCGTGAAGCCAGTTGGTCCAACTGTGTCTTCCATGCCTCCGGTTTCAGAGAAGCTGCCACCCTCTAGAGCAGACCCTGCTGTTCTGCGCAGGAAGACTCTCTCTCTTCTGGAGGAATACTTCAGTGTTCGAATCCTTGATGAGGCATTGCAGTGTGTAGAGGAGCTGAAAAGCCCCGAATATTATCCCGAGTTTGTCAAGGAAGCTATTGATCTTGCGCTAGAGAAGAGCCCTCCTTGTGTAGAACTAGTCAGGAAGCTTTTGGAGTTCTTGTTTGCGAAGAAGGTTCTGACGGCGAGAGACATTCGGACTGGATGCTTGCTGTATGGGTCTATGTTAGATGACATTGGCATTGACAATCCGAAAGCACCAAACAATTTTGGCACGGTGGTTGGGGAGCTTGCCTTGGCCGGGGTTCTTGATTTCAAAGTAGTGAAGGAGGTTTTGAAGAAGATTGAAGACTCCATGTACCAGGGGGCAGTATTTGATGCTGCATTGAGCAGCATCCGTTCGAGCGCGACAGGAGAGCGAATATTGGATTTGCAGGGAGCAGATATCAAAGCATGTGAAGCTCTTCTCTCTTGATGGTTACATTATACCTTTCTGGCTGCCAGTAAGTAGGTGGTGTTTCTTTTATCTTTTAGATTCTGTAACAGGTAAAATGGATGATCTGTTGTTTATTTTTTTTACTCTAGCACCAAGTGTTCCTCTTTTTTATTTCTTCCATCCCCTTGAGGCGAGTGACTTTGTTACAATTGTTATAACTTAAAGCTGCGATGATCGGATAATATTTTGAGCTGTATATTTTTCTGAGGTCAGGTGAACGTGTTTATTGTTTCTGAGAAAAAGATTTAAAAAAGAAAAAAAAATGTGGGGGGACATTAATTTAAGATATCGGGCCTTAGGCGAATGTGGCCCTATATGCTCAAAGATGGAAAGGCTTAGTATGATTACTGTTTTAATCTGCTGCTGAATTTTTTTTTTCTTTTTTTTTATATGTTGATTCTCATCTCATTCATGCAGTTTATGAAAATTAAGATGGGGGTTGGTGTTTCCTATGTTTGGACCCTATGGAATAAAATAGTGACATGGAGTTA
Source organism: Litsea cubeba (assembly GCA_012931725.1). Classification (NCBI taxonomy): domain Eukaryota; kingdom Viridiplantae; phylum Streptophyta; class Magnoliopsida; order Laurales; family Lauraceae; genus Litsea; species Litsea cubeba. The sequence goes on along the minus strand of CM022945.1, from coordinate 10,089,721 downwards.
AAAGGGGAACAAAGGCACAGTCAAAGGCAGTCCTGCACCAGGGTTGCCTGTAACTCCAGTTGTGCATGTAATACTAGGCTACTAGCTAATTGTAATCAACGATGGGAAAGAAAGAGAACGAAGGTCTATGATCTACGAAAGGTTTATACCGCTTGCCTTTGTTTTCAAGTGCTCATTAGTTTCTTCATAGGAGTTGGGTCCTTAATCCTGCCATTTATAGGCCTCTGTGCTTCTTGAAGGAGTTACGTGCATTGTTGGCCAATCACATTTCTTCGTCTTTCTCTCAACTCAGTTCAAGAGAAAATACCAAGCTAAACCTCTCCTCCCCATTTTTCAACTCAATCTCTCTTTCAATTTCTCTAAACAGCCGACTCTTATCTTCGTATCTCTCTCCCAAACAAGCGAAACGATGCTGCATCAATCAAATTCCACCTCACAATCTCGCTATCTCAATGTCTCTTTCCAAGCCTCAGTATCCCGTATCTCTGGCACTATTTCATCTGGTTCAATGGGAGTGCCCACCTCTATTCCACCTACATTTTCATTTGCAATGATTTTTAAGTACTTCTAGCTGTTACTATCCACTTGATTGTGCTCAGCTGCAACAATATTTATCCTTCCAGGAGGCTATACTGGAGATAAAGAAGCTTTGGAAAATGTCTCATTGACAATGAGTAGCTTTCAACCATGTTGCATTATCTTGTAAATGTAGAGAAATCTATCTCATTCATCTCTACAATTGAAAAATAAATAAGCATGAAAATCAACAAGCATTTGAAACTGCCTTAAACATAAAGTTGGTTTTTTTTTTTCTTTTTCTAATTATCTCTAGGATTTCTATAGTTTCTTGATGGTGCCATAGAAATCAGTGAGGATGGTGGGTTAGCTTGAAAATAGGGACTTTCAGTGGGGATGGAAGAGAGAAAGAGAGATGAATAAAAAAGTCTACATGGACTAACTCATGGAGTTAGTCCATGGTTCTCATCCAAATATTGGATGAGAACATCTAATATTTAGATGAAAACTATGGAGTTAGTTCATGGTTCTCTCCGAGAGTTAGTCCATGTAGCAGGACTCGAGATGAATCGGGAAAGAATTGAAGGTTCATTTGGGTTGAGTAAAGAGCAAGGAGGGAGAATAGATAAGATTGATGGGTACTTTGTTTTGATGCTTCGTTTGAGTTGGGTTGAGAAAGAGAAATAGAGATGGAGAGAAGACAGAGGAAGGTTCATTTGGATATTTGTTCCTTTGGGTTGAATTAAAATAGAAAGAATCAAGTCCAGAGATCGAAAGATGGTGACTTCGGTGGTTGAATGAAGAAGAGACGAGAGACGAAGGTTGAGAGATGGAGACAAGAGAGAGACACATTGGGTTGTGAGATGGAGAGAGGAAGAGAGACAGATGAATTTTTGATGGTCGAGTAGATCATATAGAGAGTGGGAGAGGAAATGAACATGAAGGTTGAATTGGTTGTTTCCTTTAAAATGATTTGAGAAAGTGGGTGGAAAGGAGATTAGCTTTTTAAGACTTGGGAATGGGATGAATCATGAGATGGAAAGAGAGAAACGAGAGAGACAAAGGAAAGAGATTGGGCTGTGAAACGAGATTTGGAAGCGAGAAACAGAGTAGAAGAGGAGACAGACACTTGAGTTCCCCATTTCTCTTGCTTCTTTTGCATTTACAAACGCACCCTTTAAAGTTCTGCATTTTCAGTGAACTACTTTGGGGGTTCTTTTAAACAGAATTAAATCATGCATCTTATGATTGTCCAGCTCAATTAACCCCATTCAGAGCAGGAGAAGGATTATGTGTGTTTGTGTATAGGACTGGTTGTAGAGAAGGAATACATGTCTGACATATTTGTCTGTCCAATAGGATGGGGGTGCTCTTCAGGGGTTTGTGTGCTCTTATCGTTCAGTTGAGGGGTGGTGGGGTGGGGTTGGTATTGGTTCACACTAACACGTGATAACTGATAAGGTGCTTGAAATCCTTTTTTATTTGGATTCTTGGAAACTTGGGGTGGGGGTGGGTGGAGGTTTGGGAAAAAGCTTGGTAAAAAGGCACAAACTGATTAAAAGGTTTTGCATTGTTCATTCATTGCCCTTTTAAACTATGATTTTTAACCATATGGCATTATGGGGCATCAAGTAACACTTTTGACGACACAAATTTTAGAGGAGGCAATTCACAAAACCATCTGAACCCCCGGTTGGAAGATGACCCATAAAATATTTCCTGATTCTGCAACTGGGTGGAGAGAATCGCTCCTAGTTAAAAATTTGTTTTACATGTTATTTGTGCATCTACAACTTCCAAGTAGATTTTAATTACAATCTTTTACTTCATTCTTGTGATGTAGATAAGGTGAGGAAAAACTTCATGGAGATTCAAGATAAAAAAATCACAATTTTTTATTTTTTATTTATAATCCAGGTATCTCCTGTCCAGCCGAGCCTTTGGCCTTGAACCCGAGGGACACTCGATTCTGTACAACATAATACTCAACTTTTTAAAGAGCATAACTTTCAATCTAACTTCTATATTTTCCGTTTTTTTTTTTTTTTTTTTTTTTTTTTTTTTTTTTTTTTTTTTTTTGAAGTGAAGATCTAAGGTACTATGGCCTTCCACCTTCAAATGGCTTGTGGAAAGCAATTTCCTACTTAAATTGTATGAGGTGCCTGACGTGGAGGCAGAAATGAAGAATTGGAAATGGAAGGGGTGGGATTACCTTTATGCCTTTTTTAACCCAAAATCATATGTTGAATGTTTGATGTTTTGGCTGGACTTCAATAATAAAAGGGCTGGGTTTAAGAATACATTTTTGCATTGAATAAATAGATGATTGGGTAGGTTTAGCCCATTCCTACTATTAAATCCGCCGGCTCAAACCAAGCCCAAACTTCTAATTCAGAGTTCAGTCCAAAATTTGCAAAACAATCAATAAATGGGTCAGAGCTTCAATCCAATGATACCCACAGTACTCAATCCACAGATAACCTCCATCATCCTACTTCAGCCGAATCTATTCCTGGACCACATAAAGGCAAATGAAGAGCTCCAAACACTGGATGCTAAACAAAAGTGAAAGCAAAGCATTTCATCCCCCAAAATCCAGATTACCAATATTTACAAATGTAATGAAGCACTTGCTAAAGAGAGATCATCATTCTAAATAATTCCATTGTGGTTGTTTCAATCTAGCCTTTGGGGTATAGTTGGATTTCATTTGGGTTGTTTTAAGGTTTAGTTTTAGCTAACATGAGTTTAGCAAATAAATTTTATTAAGTATCATGGAGATTTAGGTTTTGTTATTGCAAACCATTTTTTACCAAAATAAATTAAATCTTGGGGGAGAATGATTTTTTGTTGCTTCAATTTATCATTATTGCTCAAGATAAAAATATTTATATAAATTTTGTGGAAACCAGATTTAAACTCAAGAGGTAGAGATTCCTTTTCTTCCTTTTGCAATCTTATATTAGAGGAAGAATACACTTTAGGCATAACTTTTTTTTCTTCTACATACAAAATAATGAAAAAAAGGGTCTGCTTGGCAAATATCATCAGGGGGTTTAGATGCAACTGTTTGAAATAGATGTTCTAATTCAATAAAGATGTGTTTGAAAATACTTATTGGTAAACATAGAAACTAGAGTTTATTAGGTGGCATTTTTTGTCATTTTTATTATTAAAAAAAAAGCATTTGGCCACATTTTTCAACCCAATTTAAACATGGAAGAACTGAGACCAGATAAATCCTCCCAATAAGTGGGAAGGGAGCCCACACACATGGGAAGAGAACCTACACAAGTAGAAAACGGCACCATAAGAAATCAAACCCTAGACAATTGGGTGAGATACCGAGTTGCTGATTGGACAACCCATAATTGTCCATCTTTGCATTAAGCAAACATGTTGCAACTTGCAAGTGGATCAGTCTCAAGTTCCCAATTAGTGTTGCAAATGTTGATAATAGTATCAACGGGAGATAATAATGAAATTATTTCAGAATTTTTGATATATTATAATATTGAAAAAAATCCACAAATTGTATAGATATATAAATTTATACTGACAATAATCAAAAAAATATTGCATAAATAATATGGATATTATTGGGAAAAAATAAAGAACGTGGGAAGAAAATAATTTAAGAAAAGTAGAAAATAATATGGTTTTATGTATCTTTTCTTGAGATCCATTCCCATTTTTTGCCATTTTTCAACTGATAATATCATAAATATTACAATATAATATAAAAATAATATTAAAAGACTACAACAATGAGATTGTGATAAATTCAAAATCTCGATGATATTCACAACATGGATACCTACTGAACTTAATTTGCAGGTAGAAATTATAAATCTATCAACATGACTAGGGCTTTTCCCCCACATCTAGGCTGCTACAAAGGTTTGCATGTCTACCTTCAAACTGATTGAGAATGGCTCAAACCTTGCGAAGTATAAACCTCAAGGTTCGGTTTATTTGCATAGAATACATAGTAATTGAATGTACATGAGTTCAAAGTCAAATAAGCTCTGCCTAAGGATTATGAAAGAGGTCAGGGTGAAGAACATACGACAACTATTTAGATGGGACCTTGACCTTCCTACAATTTGAATTACTAGGAAGATGGTGGAGCATTCATTTTCTATCTTTCATTTATTCAAATTTCCATGGAATGAAATTAAAGGTTGTCTGACGGCTAAATTTTGGAGTGAAATTCCTCCTAAACAAGACTGCATGTTGCTCAAAAGAGGTCTAGCTTGTGGGGTCTAATTGGATGCTTGCTTATCAATAAGGGTGGGGTAGATAAAAGGTTTCCTATGGATAACTCAAGAAAAGAATCAGCCCTATCAAATCATCCTAGCTCTTAATTTATCATTCTTAAAGTTTAGTAGTTTTTAAACCATAGATTTTTTTGTGATTCAATCCAACGATGGTTAAAGGTTTAATCAATGGGACTAAAAGTTGGTTCTCATATCATATCATGGAAGATAAAAGTGTGAAAATGCTTGCATTGATCAAAGATTGGCCCCAGTGGGACTCATGGTGTTGGACTGCTCATACTATTGCTCATAGGAAAACAGTTATACAATTTTAAAAATTCACCTTTGACTCTTCATTTCTAACCACTTAAAGAAATACAGAGTCCTTAGAAATCCAAGTAATTCAATTTCACATATAATGCAGTCCAATTTAAAGCCATTTCTACTTACATTTGACGAACAAATAAATTCAATATCATGGGATTAGACCCAACCCAAAGGGTAGTAAAGTTTGATTCGGTAGATGGTAAATAAAAAATCTTTCTTTCCATCTTACGAGAATTGTGAGCTTTGGAAAATATGATGACACATTTGTGCATATGCTGTTTTGTGGAAAATGAGAGAATTGTGAAAATGCTTTCTGATGATGCCAATAATAGGTTTCGGACACCACCGGTCAAGTAATAAATGCTAGGTGAAAATGTAGTAAATAAATGAGAGAGAGAGAGGGAATTTATAGTGGTTCGGTCTGTATGACCTACGTCCACTTTGAAATATGGTGATCTTTTATTGATAAGGTGGATTACAAGCGAGAGAGAGAGAGTAAGATGTTCATGTAATCATCGCCCCTCAGTGATAAGAGGGCTCCTCTATTTATAGTCCTCCCCTAACAGATGGGGACGACTTCTCTTTGGAGCCTCAGAGCTGTCCTCGAGGGACGGGCCAGGTGGAGGCAGGTGAGATATTCTCCGCAGGAATTGGTAGAAGCGGGACTGCTTCCAAAGCGACGTAGATGCCTGCCTTGACTTGGTCACTCCGTGGATCTGGACCTGGGCTTCCCTGGTGGATTTGGATCTGGCTCATCATATTCTAGGCCACTTGGGCCTGACTCATCACTTTCTACGTTGTACTAAAAACCAATGCTCGTGGGAAAGCAAAAATGAACTAATTTTTTCACGAATCGATGAAAAGACTTTTCCTTGAGGTAGGTGGTAGGGGAATTTCTTTTTCCCAAAAGAGAAAGAAAAAAAGTTTGCAGAAGTGATTTTCCACGAATATACAGTGAACTACATTTAATTAGAACAGAAAATAAATAAAATAAAATAAAATAAAGTGAGAGAGAGAGAGAGAGAGAGAGAGAGAGGTTGGACTTTGGAGAAGACTCGGGCTCCGAAGCTATTGCTTTCACCCCATCTCAACCATGTTCATCTCCTACGGTCGGGATATTCCAAAGCTATTGCTTTCACCTTTCTCTTTTTTCCACTCCCAAATGCTCACTCTTCTTTCTTTCTATTTATATATAGGACCCCTTTCACAAGCTCACTTTACCTTGTAATGTGATCAGTTACAACCTTTCTTTCTAATCTCTTAGATTGTTTTCATCTGAATTTGTCTTCTGGGTCTGTTTGCTTTTCAAACTGTGGTCTGTTGATGGCTGTTTCTATGGGGATGGCAAGTGGATCTTGGATCCAGACCTCTTGTTTGAGTCCAAACAGAAGAAATGTCAAAAGGGTATTCTGTTCTTCAGCTAGTTTGACTGAACAGTACAGAACACTTCGAATTGAACCGGGTGCATCTGAGAAAGAGGTGAAGAAGGCATTTAGACAACTTGCTTTGAAGGTGGGTCTTTCTCTTTTTGAAGTTTTGTGGTTTTTTTTTTGTTGATTTTGAATTTTTTTAACTGAGGTATTGATGGGTTTTGATTGGTACTTTGGGAGGGCTTTGGATTGATGATTGGTTTGGTTGGTTTCTCTGTTTTTGTTCAGTATCATCCAGATGTATGCAAAGGAAGCAATTGTGGAGTTCAATTTCATAGAATTAATGAAGCTTATGATGTAAGTAGTTACTAAATGCCCCAATTTTTTTTTAAAGAAAATTTTCTATTCAGTATGATCCTCTTTTTACAAGTGGGAGATTGAAATGGTTCTTCAGCTTTTAACTACAAAAAAAAAAAAAAAACTGGGGTGGGGTTGTGTTCTCTAGCTGTAGTAATTCATTCTATTTGACAGGTTTAGGAAATTTTGTTTGGTACAGAGAAAACAAGTGGAGAAACCTGCCCGGAGAAACCAGGCAGATAAAATAAGTAGAGCCCTGTACTGTAGAAAATTGAGCTGTGGACAGTTTTCTCCACCCAATAAAAAGGGTTGTTTGGTCACCCAATTAAAAGGGTTGTTTGGTTGATAAAAAACCATGCACGTTTGGATATAAGAACTTTTAGTAGTTGTTTTCAAGTCTACCTGCGATTGCATTTTGTGGGACCTCCACTATGTTTATGCATGCTGATGCCCCCCGCCTTGCAAAGTTCTGAATTGTGGAATTCAAAGAATTTCAAAGGATAATATAGTGGACGCATAGCACCATCTCAAATTCATGGTTTTCTCCTCTTCCAAATTTTCCCATCAAGGAAGGTGGTGGTGGGCGATCTTTATAGAGAAACTTAAAAATTTTCATGCAAACCCCCAATCTGAAATTCTGGCAATTAAACAGGCCCTTAGTGGTTTTATTTTATATACCATTTGTTCTTGCCCAACACTCTGCTTTGAAGGGAAGCTCTCTTTATCAATCCAACCAGTGCAACAGCTAGTTGGTAGACCTACTCTTGAGATGTGTTGATCAAACCGTACCAACTGACAAGGCTTACATGAATATGCCAATGGTTAAAAGATAGATGATGGATCAGTTATGAACTTTCATTAGAGTAGGTAAAGAGTCACATTAAAAACAGTTTACAGGGAGACCAATATATCATTATGTTACTGGGATAGTGGAGCCCATATTGTGGGCCTGCCATATGAATGGTCCCAATCACTTTGGGTAGGAAAAGTCCATTTTAGGTGGCTTCCACATTTTAAGAAGGATGATATAGCTAATGACATGGTAATCTACTTGTAGGTTCCAAGTTTTCACAAAAGCTTTCTGGATTTGTGGTTAGCCCTCATGTTTGATATTTTGTTTTAATAATTCAGGTTTTGATGAGCAATTTGAGCAAATCAAACTCAGCCAATCTGTACTCTTACGATGAACTCAGTGACCATGAGTATGATGAGCCCATGAGGGGTATGCATGATTCAAGTTGGGACCTGTGGGAGGAATGGATGGGATGGGAAGGCGCAGGCATTAGAGACTATTCGTCTCACATTAACCCCTACATTTGAATGTCAATGGCTCTGACCATTTGACATGTTTGTAAATTTATGACTAGATCGGAAATGTACAGAGTAGATGTGCAAGAACACAAGTGTTTCTTGTCTTGAAGTTTTAAGAGATGAAACCCATGAACTAATGCTTGTAAATGCTGATTGTATTTTTCAACAATCTTACAATATGCAATGGGAATTAATATCGAACCATTAAAGGCAAAAAGGTGTAATCCAATGCTATTTGATGCCAGATTTTTTTTTTCCTGGGCTACTGGTTTCAATCATTGTTTGGTTGATAGTGCAAAAATAAAGAAAAAAACCACAAAATATTATGACAATTAATCAAAACTTAAAAGTAGTCTAAGTAAGAGACCATCAAATCAAGGGTTAGGATGATCAGATGACCTCCAATTGTTCCACATTCCATAAGATCCCTTCTCATATGCATTAGAGTGGACCCCTCAACAAATCTCCATAACAGACCGTGCAACCATTCTCCACTGTCCTAAATAGGGGGTGAAGCTTTGTATCACCTGCTTTGGATGGAGTTGATCATCTCCATACTCCAGTTGACAACTCAATTCACATCATCTTAAAATAAAACTTTCCCAACTATCTGAGAACAGCTTAGAGTAATACTTGGTCGCCATGGAGTTGTTTTAATCCAAATGTTTATCATTGCTGTTGTCATTGCCTCATGCCAAAACCCAGTCATCGATCATCCCAAACTCCTCACCTCTGACCTCAACCAATTTTGTTCAACTACAATAAAATATACGGTAGATAAAGTCACCAAAGGAAAGAGCCTTCTTCAAGCAAGCAATGACATTAATCATCAGAGATCTCAATCCTAGCTCCTTGAGCAAGGCCAAATTCCATGCATGTCAAAAGACTGAACTGAACTTTTTTTTTGCTCAAGTGTGATTTGTATTACTAAGTAAAAGTTACAGAATCTCTATTAAAAGCAAAGGAAACATAGAGAAGCACAAAGTCAGCCATGATCTTGATGATACTCGCTGCCTTGGTTGCTACTTGATGGCTGGTTCCCCTGCACAGAAAGGTACTGTAAGTGCCATATGTCAATTGGAAGTGTCTGCTACAAAGACATAACTCAAGTTCCGCTAGCTAATTGGCTAAAATATAGATGCCTTGGATTCCTACTCAATTTGAATTCAGAAGCACAATTCCATAAAAAAGAGGTCAGAAACTCAAACTTCACCTGATGATTCTCTCAATGACAGGAACATTTTTTTTTTCTCCTGCTCAAGTGAGCTCAACACATTCTCAGAATCAAATGCTAGAGCTGAAATCTTTTTAAAGCAATAGGGAAGGTGGATTCAAGAATGATGCAAATTCACAACAGAATTTCGGATAGTTGTAGCCTTGTAGGTGTGAGATACTAAATAAATAAACAACATGAATCAGGTATTCTGCATAGCAGAGGTTCCTTCATGGCAGGTCACAAGATAAGCAGCAACCCTTCCCTGAGCTAGGCCAGGACTAAGACTGTAGAACTGTAATTGGGAATCGGGACCTATTCTACTCATGCCCAACAACAGGCCAGCAAGCTGGGTCTCCATGAACTCGCTCATGGCCGAAGCCCACCTCATCAGGTAAGGCACTAACGATCCATTAGAGAGGCCAACAATCATCATCTGGCTAATGGGTGTTACAATTCTTCCATTCTCCAATATCACGTCACCTAGGCTTGTTTGGCAATTAACTAATTAAAGTAAAGTAAAGTGAATCCAACCAAGAAATTACATAGGGTCATATCAAAAAGTACACAATTTTAAAATTCGCTCCGAATTTAAAAAAATAAAATAAAATAACCAACATCCTTTGTCCACTTTTCCGTATAAAAAGTCAAAAAGATTTCATACCAAATAAATAAAAACAAAACACCATTATAACACCTTATATATTTTATTCTCTCTTGATCACGCTCCCCGAGATCGGATCGCTACATGATCCCGGGTTCGGGCCCGGGGATGTGACACTCAGCAAGTGCACAGAACCATTTCAGCGGGAGGTATCCGAGATTGGAGGAGAAAACACTACAATTCAGGTGACCGAGATCGCCCCAATTCGACATTCTCTTAATGAAAAAATGTACTGGTGCAGAAGCAGCCATTAAAAAAAAAAGGAATTGCAAACAGAAAAAAGACCACAAAAACAAAGCAAGATAGCACTCCAGTAACTGAAAAACCCTTGATTGCAATTAACTAAAATCTCTCTAGTACAGTTAAATTGAGTATAGCCCTTTCTCAAATCTATGTATGCTAGCAATATTAACATCTGTTTCCTTTACATATATAAACAACATATATCAAAGGTTATAAGGTGGCAAAAAGGCAATGACAACTGAATTTTCTAAGTCAGAGATTTAAACCCTCAAAGCCACTGGATCCTGCCATGAAACCCTCCTCTTCACGGAACGGTCTGATCCATTTCCAACACCTCTGGAAATAGAAAAATTGAAATTGCTCCCCGGCGCTACTTCTTTAGTTGTTGAGCATCTCTTCAATTTCTTGTCCACTCTCAAAGGCTCACGATCCAGCTTAAGCATTCCTGCCTCTTCTTCTTCTCCCCCCTGAAAATTAAAGAAAATTATAAGATACTAGTGAAATTCAAAGACTTCAATCAATAAAAGAATTATAGATCAAAACAATTACCGGAAGAGAAGCATTCAAGTCCAAATGTTTATAAGGCCTGCTAACTATAAAATCCTTTTCAGTGTAAATCCTTTCTTTTGCAGCAACTTCTCTTTGAACCACAGGATTCTGAAAGGGTATAAGGGGTTCTAAAGAGGTTTCTTGAGGTGGGTTCTTTATTAATAATTCATATCTGCGCCGCAAGAATCTGCAATTCATAGAAAATGTAATTAAAATATATATTTTTCAGAAAGCAAGAAGATGGATATACAAATATACAAGTATTAAGGAAATATACCTCACTTCAGCCAAGAGGGTGAGCTTTTTCCTATTAGCTTTCTGCAATCTTTTCTTCATAAGCCCTGTTTCCTGCAAAACCATTGATATTGAATGAGTTGGATCTAAAAAAACAACTTCATATGAAAAACCCAACTAAAAGTTTCAAAGAAACCTAACAAGCATCTTCATATGAAAAAATCCTACTGAAGATTTCAAAGAACCCTAACTTGTACCATCCAAAAACTAGAGCCCATCCACCCATAATATGCAAAATTTGGGAAGAAATGGGGTTGTTTGCCCCTCATCAGAAACTAATCTAGAAAACCCTAAAAGATAGAAAGGAAAATCAATGGAACAAAGTAAAGGCTGGTGTTGGATTAACAGAAATTATCATTGGAATCAAAACCCAAAAGTTATTGAATAAAAAACCTATGAAACCGTAGATCTTGTATATCAAGAAAAGCATATAAACTCATGGAAATGAAAAACGGAAAGAAAGAACAAATCAAAACATTCATCAATGGTGAAAACAAGAACAACCCAGGAAGAAAAAGGAACCCAAAACAATCCCCCAAAAATTAAACAAACGAACGAATGAGGCCCAAATCCTCGATTGAACAAGAATCCAAAAAACCAAAGAAAACCCTAGATCTCTTATAAATCAGAACAAGATGCAACCCACAATAGAACCCTAGAAATTGTTTTGACAAAAACAAATCACATCAACAAGGAAAAGAAGAAAACCCCAGAACTAACCTTTTCCAACTCTGCAAAATCTTGCAAGAGACTCTGATGCTTGAACCTCATCCTCACCTCTTCCTGATCGACAACCCCATAAACAGAAGAACCCAAGGAAACCCCTTTCATCTTTTTCATATTGTTCATCATCTCACCTCCCACAAGAACCAACAAAAATCAAGGAACCTTGCAGAATACAAAAAAAAACCCAGATGGGAAATAGCTGTAATCCCAAGACAGAAAACCCAGCAGAAAAGAAAGGAAAGATGAACAGAGAGAGAGACAGACAGACAGACAGAGAGGAAGAAAAGATAAAGATAGAAATAAAGGCGGGAACAGAAGAGGAGGTTTCCTTCTCCTGTTTTCTCTCTGAAACTCTGACCAACCAAAACACCAAAAAAACAAAAAAAAAAAAAAAAGGACCAAGTAAATCGGATATAGAAATTGGAGATTTTGATTGATGAAGGGGTGAGACTTTTGAGGGGTTGCAGAGGGGCATTATGGGAAAATCTGTTTTGGATTCTGCTGTTTGGATGATATTTGAAGAAAACCTTTCCTCTCTTTCCTTCTTTCTTCCCTTCTTTTTTTGTATTTCCTTCCCACATGAAATTTTTAGGTACAGCTGGGCCATTACATACACCAGTTCAGTTGGGACTTTCTATCTCTCTCTCTCCTATCTTGTTGAGGGCAGTTTTGTTGGGTCTTCTCTTCTCTGTGTGTTTTGGGTTGGGTTAAGTTGGGTTGTGGGTTTGGTAGAGAGAGAGAGAGAGTTGTTGTGTCTGAAAAAAAAAAGGGAAGGAGGAATCAATGGCTGGAGTTTCACCAATGTTGCAGTAGGCGTTGTTTGTAGTTTGTACTCACAGACCTTGTGGGATTGGAATTGGATGGTGAAATGGCACTTTTTTTTTAATTTTTTGTGGCCGTCTTTATAGAAGGGAGGTATGGGTCAAATTACTTAAATGGCCTTGTGTCCTTTGGCATATATAGTAGCCCTGTCAATGTAGCTGTGCATTGGTGTGGAGAAGAGAAACCAGGCAAACAATATAATAATGACCCCTTGCTTTTGGGTTTCTTGGAGGAGATAAATCAGAATCCTAATTTGGGTCACCTGTCAAAATTTCAGGCTGGACTGGCCCAAATTCCACTATAGAGCCGGTCAATTGTTAAAATTATCACATTTGAGATAAAAATGTAAATTTTCTTCGAACGGGATCACATATGTGATTAAAGGCGGGAACAAAAAATCCCACAGGATTGCAACATTGCCCGTAAAAAAGTTTTAAATGTTTTATAAGTTATCTAGTTGACTTATGTGATTAAAGGCGTGAACGAAAAATCCAGCAGGATTACAATGTTGCTCGTAAAAAAATATTTTAAATGTTTTATAAATTATCTAGTTGACCCAGCTCTAATTATAGGGAAATTTGTGTAGAAGATGTTTTTAATTGTCTAAGAATTTTAATAAGTGAGACTAAATTTTGGAATAAAACCAACCCACAGTTAACTTCATTATGTTTGAAATATGAACGTAAAATTTCCCATTGCAAAATCACGCATACGAAGAGTTTTTAATGCATGGGAATCACAGAGAGTTGTTGTGGATAGCAACTCCCACTCTCAGTCCTTGTCAGGGATCGTTCTCTTGCAGGGTGGTTTACATTTTCCTCTCTTAGTCACCGGGCTAAATCAGCAAAAACGAAAAAAAAAAAAATTTAATACCCGCTTTTAAATATGGATCGCCCTAAGCAAAGGCAGAATCCAAAAGCCCAGCACGGTTGCCATGCAGATTAGTTCCCCCTATATAAAATATTATAGTTTTTTTATTATAATATTTTCTTTTTGGCTCTAACTACAATGAAATTTGTATAGAAAATATATTTAAATTGTCTAGAATTTTAATAACTAGGCCCCAAAAATGAGCATAAAAGAAATGAACCCGAGCCTTAAAATCCGGACTCTTGAAATCGTGGGGGCCCTTGGCATGGTCTGCAAAAGGAAAACAGAGTTCAAGAAATTCTGAAAAAAGAGTTGTTGGGCAAAGAATTGTGCAGAAAAGGAGGAAAGAGGTGCACCAACCTCTCAAAATAGAGATTCCTTAATCCTTATGCAATAATAAGATACATATAAAAATGGAAAGGATCAAAATCTTTTTTTTTTTTTTTTTTCACCATTGGAGATGATCCCTACGTTCAGGGGTAGATGCATATAAGAATGAAAAGGATGAAGTTTTAAAAATAGATAATTACTAAAAGAAAATTTCCTGTTTTTTTCTTATTAAAAGGTATTGGAAGGCCTTTGTTTATTAGAGGTATTTTTTTTAGCAAGATTTTCTTAGTCCAATTAGATGTTCGGTTTGAGATATTTTTTTGGGGTACACCAACCAAGGGGTTGGGGACCTATTGAACCACAAGTGAGCGCGCTCTTGGTTGAGGAAAGGAGACCTCAAGTGAGGTAAGGGGCCCTTGGATGAGGGTGGCATGCTCAAGACTCAAATGCTGGACAGTCAGGTGAGAACTCCTGTACCTTACCATTAGGGTAAAGCATCATTCTCTATCCCAATTTGAAATGTCAAAGAGTAGGTATGTCAAATAAAAATAAAAATAAAAATGAAGCACTTGAGTTTCACGACACCCACCATGACCATGCAAAATGTCCACATTGAGGAACATCCGCAAGAGAAAATTCTCCTTTCCCCTGTTTCCTCTTGAAAAGGCGTAATAAAACCATGGCATCTATTATAGTATGTTTTTGGCTGTTCCTCAACGAGGGCGATTGATTTATAGTGTTGTGTGTGTGGGTGTGCGAGTTTGATTAGCAAAAGAACAAAGACTATTTTATTATTTTGCACGAGGACCCCAAAATAGATTAACAAAACTAATGAAAAAATGTGGGCCACGGACACAATTAATCATCACCTTTCATCATCCCCTTGTGATTGCGCTGTTGTTGTGTGTGATGTATCATGTGGGCCGGACAGTGATTGAAGTTGTGGATGGGCCCCACCTTGTGTGGATATTGTTTCACTGTTTTGGTGGGTCCTATTGCGTTTTGAGTTTCGGATCATGTAGGTGGCCCACCACATCACCACTAGGAGCAATGGGTCCAAAGTGAGCTCAATCATTTGAGTTGGACCCATTGCGTTGGACATGGTTTCATCATTTTGCTAGGTCCCTCATGTTTTGTGTTTAAGATGATTTAGGTCATAGGTGCCACCTCCACATTTCCACCACTAGCAGCAGTGGGCCAAGTCCAGGTGCAAATTTGATCATTTTTTTATAGCTACGACTTAACTTCGCACTCTCTCAATCACATATTCATGTCCCTTACTTAGATGAGCTATAGCTTGGGGACTATTAGAAAACTTGGACCTCTAAGAAAAATACAGTAAGAACTTGCACAAACCCCATTACAAAAGTTTGACCAACAGCTAAAGATTTTGCAAATACCAAAAATAATTTCAAAACTCCACATTAGAAAGAAAATAAATTTACCTAAAAAAAGACCTTAGATGGCCACTAACCAAAATAGGTACCAATAGTATATATGGCACGGAAGTGGTATTCCCGCCAGATTTTTTATTTTTTTTGCCTTTTTTCAACAAGCGACGACGTCGTCTCTTAATATCGAGAGTGAGTCTTGACGTTGTCACTAATGTTCTATATATACGTCGTTGTATAGTCACACACATTTTTTTTTCCACTAGCTTCTGTTAAGCAACGACGTCGTTGTACAGTCACACACAATTTTTCGCACTAGCTTCTGTGAAGCAACGACGTCGTCACTGACTATTGCAATCGAAAAAAAATAATGTTTGTATTATTTTGATGTGCGAACGCACTACAAGATCCAGAGGAATTACAAGCTTCTATCTTGCCATAAATTTTCATAACATATAAAGGAAAGGCCATAGGACAAAAAGAGAAAAGAGAAGACCAGAAATAGGATATTTAAAGGCAAGCCCAACAATGGCACAAAATCTAAACTGCTCTCAAGACTTTGACTAGAAAGAGAGCGTTGCAAAACAAAACACCCCAAACTAGAAGGAACAGAGAACGGGAGCAGCTACACAACCAACTAACATTTTTAAGTAAGAACTCCACAACACCCGTCATCCAAAAAAACCCATAGCAGTGGAACTAAGAGAGCACCAACAACAACGAGAAAGGCAAATCAAGGTCTTTCAACCACAAAACTGCACAAGACAAAAAGGAAGAACAAGGAGCAACAGGAGCAAATCAGTGGAACTAATTGCCTAAAATCCCATTTTTTCCATTTCCCCCTTCTTCCTCCCTATCATAATTCCTCTCTCACAAATCATAGAAATCGCCTTGTATATCCAAATCCCGTTGTTGTACAGGCATGCAGTGGCCTAAATCCCCTGTCCAGATCTCTCCGATCTGTAAACTCAGCACGAGGTCAACCCTTTTTCAGTCGTCTTCTGCAACGACGAAACCTGCGCATGCTCGACAAAGCTCAACCCTATTCGTCTCTCTGTTCTTCCTGTTTTTGCAACAAGGCCTGCAACAAATCTGCACTGCAACCACATAAACCAGAAGTTCAAGGGATTTTCTTCATCTTCTCAACCTGTTTGGGAGAGCGGAGCCTCTAGTCTCGAAGCTTGCAATAATCTCTGAGTACATAATATTTTCAGGCGTTATGTTTGTAGCCCTCATCTACTCCTCAGAAAACGATCCAATCAAGCGCAAGGCAACCACAAATTGGGAGGAAGGGAAAAACGATGGGAGGAAGATGAGGAAAATGGTGTTTCAAGCGATTAAGCGACGACGTCGTCACACGTTTAGATGAGATATTAAGCGACCACGTCGTCGCAAGTTTCAACCATTAATAAAAAAAAACGGAAGTGGTCCCCTGTGACCACTTCCGTGCCATATTTACTAGCGGCCCATTTTTTGGTTGTAGGCTATCTTAGGTCATTTTTTAGGTAAAATCCTCTATAAATAATTTATAAATTCTCCGAACAGAAATTTCTTAAATTCTAACTAAAAAAAAAAACACTGTTTTCTTGTACAAGAGTCTATGAGGAACACTGTTTGGTGCCTCATCTAAATATCATAAAGTTGATAGTTAATTAGAAATAATCTTGCCAATCCAATAGTAATGTAACACTCCTTCCACATAAACAATGAGTTTCCAATTGTAGCATTGATGATGAGGGACCTATGAAGGGTGTGTGCATGTGGAGATTTCTTAGAAAAAAAAAATAGAAATTTGGATTTATCAATAAAACTCATTAAGAGAGGTGTGTGGATTGCCTACCTACCAATATCAGTTTCAAATTCAATTGCTATATTTGAAGAATTCTCTAAGCACCTCCTGATGGTGTTCTGGGGTTGTGCAACTCTATAACTCAAACCACTCAAAATTAGCATCTCATCTACTAATATATAGTTTTTTAAATGGTATACTCAAATAATTCTTTAAAAACTAACCAACTCAAACCACTCAAAATCACCATCCCACCACATTTATTAAAATGTTAAATTTCAATTTCCTCTACTAATCACACCCTAAACTCTAATTAATTTAAAACATTTTAGAGCATCTGACCTGCAAGTGTCCATAAACTCAATTAGAGTAAAGTTTGAGTTAAAGTAAAACATGTTGGGGCATTAGGATGTATTAATGATAACTGGTACACCTTGCGTCCTCTTAGTTATGTTGAAGTCTCGCAAATAATTCCTATATATTGATGTAGAGGATCCAAATACACAACTATCTCTCCCTGTCTCCACCAAGGGTTTCGTCCTCTTATTGACATTGATTTGATTGGTCATGAGCACCTTCTGTGAAAATAATCATAATCAATACATAGAATTTGAATACATATAAATTCAAGAAGGGGATTGATAAATACGCTCCCTTTTACATATATTTTGATGGAAGCGCTCCATCAAAATGCATGTAAAAGGGGAGTGCCTCCATCAAAAGATGAAGCGCATTTATCAATCCCCATTCAAGAATTAACTTGTTATCTAATGCTATTAAAATTTGAAGATTATAAATGAATTATATGACTGTAACTTTATAACCCATGCGTCTACATCTGTTACAAAGTTGCCGACACCATTCAAGGATGATGCAAATCTAAGAAAACATATAAGAAAAATACCAAACAAGCAACAAGCAACAAGCTCCAAGCTCCAAGCTCCCTTCTATTTACATGTATATATGTACTGCCATATCTCAGTCTCCACTGCACCCATTACATGTCCACAAGAATTTAGCTGTCTTAATCTAAGTAGGGATGAATAAAATCGGACCGCAGACCAGACCGGACTACAAAATCGGATCGGACCGGGTTTGTGATTTTAGTGGTCCAAATCCGGTTATATCCAGTCTGGTCCGGTCCAAGCATTTTTGGATCCCGTCGAGACCGTTCTTAAGCCGTACCGAGCCCTCAGGCTTCTCAGCTGTGGCAGAATTGAGCAACAGATTGTCACAACCTTTTACAAAAACCCTCGTTCTTCTGGGATTGTGGACGGAACATAACGCAGGCAGACCTTCAGGTGTTAGGTAGGATCCATTTAATGTTCTTCACTTTTGAGATGGAAAGGAAAATTCAACCTGACTGTATGCACAAGGCTGGTGTTCATGGGCTGGGTCAGCCGAGCGGTGCATTTAGGCCCAACAAAAATTTAGAAACACAGCCCATGTCCATTCCAGGCCCAACACAGCTGTAAGTGCCCAGGTCACGCCCGGCCTGCCATAAACTTGTAGGTTCAAGCCCATCCATTTAGTCAATAGGGGTTGAGCCAGGCCAGCCCAGGCTTCTATCACTTAATCCAACCCCAGGTCAAATATTAAATGGGCCCAAATCTTAGATGCAAGTCCAGCACGATAGCTAAAATCTTATCTCAACTTTCTACTGTTTGAATCTCTTCAACCCGAAGTGGGCTGTGGCATCAGCACATATCTTGAAATTTTAGAAAAATCAACATGAAAAAAAAAAGCCGGTCTGGACCACTTATAAGTGGTCCAACCGGACCGTTTCGGACCTTCATTTTAGGACGGACCGAAAATCCGGTTGTGCAGCCCTAGTGCCCCCATCATATTTTTTTCTTTTTTTTTTCTTATCAATATTAAAAATAAAAATTAGAACACAAGCACGGAGAATGACAAAAATATTTAAATGGTTCGATCAAACTCGACCTACTCCACTGAGAAAAGAGAACCATTTGGATCTTAACTTCTTGAAGGTTTCTAAATAGGATTACCTTCAAAACCTTACCATCTTTTTAAAAAAAAAAAAATTAAAAACCATTTGTTTCATAGACTAGGATTCTCACAAATTCTAAGTGATGTATTAAAAGCAATTGAAATTAAAGTGAAAAAACAAAAATTCATGAATGACCATCTAATCATCCCATCTACATCTATTCACTATATATCTATCACACCTTAATTGCCTCCTTAATAATTCTATGATGGAACCCATCTTACCATGTATTGGTTGCTACCAATTCCAAAGATTCTAAACAATATGTATATCTAAAAAGTGGTTTTTAATGAAGAAACAACAGTCCATCAAATAATGTTTCTTTGCTAGAAATTGAAAGGTAATATCAAAGCTGGTGACATTGGGGTTTCAATATATTTTAAGTTTTGCACTAGACCAAGAAGAATTTAGTATTGATCATATGGCAGAAGCCTCTATAAATCTGTGAATATAATAGGTTCATTTTTTTTTATTTCGCCGAGTGGTGATATCCCTGCTCATCTGCATATACGAGCGGGGATATCCCCGCTCGTTTTTTCTTCTCTCTCTTCATCTCCCTTCTTCTCCTTCCCTGCCACCACCTACACCCCAACATCCACTAGAGACCCCCATCTCCACCTTCTTCCTTCTTTCTTTCTTTATGTTTTCCTTTTCTTTTCCTCCCCTCTTCTCTCCTTCCTCCCTGCGTCACCGAGCCCACCTCCTTCTTCCTCCATCATCGGCACACTCCCCTGCACATGCCCATCACTCTCCTTCTTCTCATCTCTTGTCCCTCTTACTCGCACCCACCTACACCAGCATATGTCCAACACCCAGCCGCCCATCAACCTCTTCTTCCTCTTCCTCTTCCTCTTCATTTTCTCCTTTTCTTTTCTTTCTCTCTTCTCCTTCTCCTCCTGTCTTCTTTTCCTCCCTGTGTGCCACGCCACTTGTCACTATGCACGCCCTGCATCACCTGCACAGCCCATCTTCTTCCTCTTTCTCTTTCTTCCCCTTCCTCTCATTCTCCACCTTGCCCGTCGCACAATCCCCTGCACACACCCACTGTGCGACCCACAACGCCCGCTGCACACCTTGTATATGGAAAAAACGAGCGAGGATATCTCCGTTCCTATATGCAGGTGAGTGGGGAAATCGCCGCTCGACGAAACAAAAAAAAAAAAAAAAGAATCGAAAAGTCCGTTAGGACTATTACGGTCATTTCATATCTTCTAAAGCTTTTTTGCTCTATAGTGAGTCTAATGGAATTTTTTCAGTTAAATTCCCTATAAACTATCGTACCAAAAAGATGATAATAAGTGTATAAAAAAAGATAATTTAAAAATAGAGAAATGAAATTGAATGAGTTGAATAGTGGACAATAATGTGTGTGCTCAACTTGAATTCTACCAATTTATTGATTAAGATAGAGACGTCAATGCAAATCCACCTTTGAAGTTATAAGGTGGATTTATAGTGAACATTGTGGTGCAGGCTGTGCAGCAGCCTACTTTGTAAACTTGACCAAAGTTGATAGGCCAGCTGAATTGACTCAAAGACACTTGAGTCTGGTATTTAGTTGTATTTTAGATACACAAAAGCATTGTAGATAAAGAAAATAATAAAAAAAAAAAGAGAAGAAATTCTCACATTCTAGAGAGTTTAAGAAACAAACACCGTTTAAACCTTTTCTTTATTTTTGTTCAAATAAAATACTGTCGACTATTTTGACTAAAATTGTTGCTGTTTGCACTTTGACATTTTTTTTCGTGCCGTCCAAGCTTAAAATATTTCTAGGTTCTTGAATCCAACCATTTCCAAGCCCATTCCGTACAATTATAGCCACCTTAGTTTAGCAAATCTTCTTGAAGACTTTCTACATCTCCTGGCAAGACAGCTTATGACATCCAATCAATAAGGTAAAAAAAGAAAGAAAAATCATATCTAGTAAGGAGAGATTGACATCGGGAGAGACAAAAAGTTTCCAAGATCCTAAATAGTCGGGATTAAAAACTTCCTCTCATCTTTGTGGGAAGAGATGTAGATCCTAAATAGTCGGGATTAAAAACTGACGAGTCAGACCCAAGTGATCCGAATCGTGATGGTGAGTCGGATCCAGGTGATCCGATCCAAGCCCAAATGACCCATTTCAGGATGATAGGTCAGGCCAAAGAACTCGATCCGTCAGTTCCGTTGAGATCCAATTCTTTCCGTTGAAGCCCAGGATCAAGCCCACGAAGAGACCAAGTCGCAGCCACGTTGCTTCGGAAACAGTTCCGCTCCTACTAGGTCCTGCGGAGAGATATCTCACCTGCCTCGTCCAGCGCGAGGGCAGTTCTTCACCTACTTCATCCAGCGTGAGGGCAGTTCGAGGGTTCCAAGGGCGAACGTTGCAGAGGAGCGTACCCGTCTGTTAGGGTAGACTATAAATCAAGAGCTCCACCAGCACTTGGGGGCAACTGATATCTTCCTATTTACTTCTACTCTTGTATTCAACTTGTAATCCCAACTCATTGAGGAAGTAAAACACCACATGCAATCTCTGCCTTTCTGAAGTGGACGTAGGTCATTTTAACCGAACTACTATAATCCCTTCTCTCTCTTCTTTAATTATTACATTATCATCATTTATTACTTGACCGGTGTTGTCGGAAACCTATTTTGACTTCATCAAAAACTTCCTCCATTTTTATGGGAAGAGATGTGAGTTCTTATATTTCTGTTTTGAATTCAAACCTGTGCAGGTACGTTCTCTCATCCAAGATCTATTCCCTCACAATAGAATTTGAGGGACTTGGGTCGCAGCCCCATAAGCTTTGTAAAGAAAAAAAAAATAGTCAGGATTTTCATCCCATCCCATTAATGCTCTCTTCAATGCATTCAACTAAAAATGACTCTTCATCTTTCATTCATGCCAATTGATTGCGCAAGTTTATTCCATGTATGTGAAGAATCCTAGGTTGCAAATGTATTCCTAATAATTCCGACAACAAGAGAATCACATGGATGGGGGAATGGACAAAGTTTGGGTCCCATCCAATCATCTCAATATAGTTTGTGGATGTGGTGGATTGAAAATTTAACTTTCCTAAACCATTGAGTTTGTTGGGGCCCACCTAAAAAGTCCCAAAGTGATAGAAAGAAGTGAAACTTCACCCACCCCACTGACCTGTGCACACAGGTTGGCCACACAGTGCAATTCCACCTTATCGCATATGAAAATGTCTTTCCATTGCACATTATTCCATGTCCCAACCACATGTAACCAAAACTGATGTCACGTGAGTTTCTCTTCTACAGCCCAAAAGACAGCCATCTGTTGTGGATGAAATCATCAATCGGAATTAACAAAAGAAAGTGGATGCATCAATTATTTGATCAATGTCGTTAGAAATAACCACTCCCATCAGTTCTTAACAAAAGCTATACATGAAAAAGTTGTTGATTAAAGTCGCTTTTTTATTTTTTTATTATAACCCGGCTTAAGAGGGTGAGACCCAAGCCCTCTGGTGAGGGAAGTTGTTTTTGTTGGGGGAGAATAATCACATAAAAATTATGAGTACGGCTCACCTATCACTCAATCCAAACCTTACAATTGATAGAAATCCCCTTGATAGTCACATGCCCAAGGGCCTGTCAGCCATGGTTGAAGGTATTAGGAGCATGGATTGGGGACAAACTTGATATTCGGCGTGGTTCTATATAGATTTTTCAATTCCCATCAATCTCATCCCAAAATAGGATCCCAGTGGGTCTTATAAAAAAAAAGTTCTCACCCTGACTTTGTGAGAGCCGTTCTCACGGGATCAAAAGGGGCTGCCTTGGTGTTTGTTTTTTTTTTTTTTTTGAGTTTATTGAGGACCTTCCGAGAGAAGACCCATCAAACCCAAATTTTAAAAGGAGCAAGTGCATGCGGATATTCTCTACATTTGAACCTTGTATATAGCACATAGCAGTATAGCACTCGTATATTGAATTCTAATGGCAGCAGCATTTGACCTTTTTCAGACCCTCCCCACATGAAACCTTTTTTCAGCCACTTGTATATATTATGGGAAAGGATCATGGGGTGCCAGTCCCTTCTCCTAAAAAAAATCATATTTTTTCAAAAAAAAAATTCCTTTCCCCATGTGGCACCCCTGATTGGACCGTCCCAACAGGGAATCCGGATACATATTAATATTATATGATAAGCTATTTTACCTGTGTATCTTTTGAATAGATTGGAATTTGGAACTATGTATATGGTGTGGGAAATGTGATACTGATAGGTGGGAAACTAGATTTGCATTTATGACTCAGCAGACAAGAATTTATCTATACGACTCAAGTATATAAATGCCACAAAGCTGTGTAGTGGGGAAATTAAGAACTAAGAAGGAAAGACATGGAAGAGACCCCTCAATTCATCCATGGCTGCCTCAATGCATCCATCTTCCAGGCCAGGCATCTTCATCACTCCATCCATGGTGTTGCTCTTGAGGTTTACAATGCTTCTGATCTTTTTCTTCTCTTGTTCTTTTTTTTTTCTTTATTCTCTCTCTCTCTTCTTCTTCTTCTCCTCCTCCTCTTTTATTCTTCTTGTATTTTAGTATTTCATGTTAGCTACTTCTTGATGCCATTGTTTTACATGGCTGGTTTTTAAACTGTTCCACTTCAACTTATGATCACTTTATCTTGGTTTGGTTCATGTTTATCTGCTACTGTTTTCTCAACATGGGTTCTTCTTCTTCTCCATCATCATTGTTCACCTTCTCTCTGCTACTTTTCTTTCAGTGAATTTGGATGAAACCAAATTGCAGGAAGTTTGACTATTTTGTAGAATGGACTCTATTTTTTTTTTTAATTCTACCCAAAAATTATTACCAGCAGTGGTCGGTTACACTTATAATAATTGAGGCTGGAAAGGTAGATGATCGGTAATATCGACTTAGGTTTATGAATCTGGATCTCCTTGTTGTTAAGGTGGCGAACATCTTTAGATTGAATTCCAATGACCCCAGTCAGAGTTGAGCTCCCCACTAGATTTATCACATGCTAATTGTGCATTTTACACACCTATATTGGTGGGATAAGGCTAAGATGATGATGAATCAAGTGTTTTAACGGGGACCAATTGAGATTTGGCCCAGTGCTTAATACATGGGGATGATAGAAATTTCAGACATTTAGCTTTTCCTGAGATCAGCTCACAGAGGATCAAGACTCATGTCAAAGGGAAACAGATGAGCTAGCTAAAGCCTGGTGCTTTAAGGGAGCATATTTATTTACTTATTTTAAAATGAAGGTATATTGATTACTGGGAAGCAGATCCCTGAGCTCATCTCACAGAGGATCTAGGCTCATTTCACAGGGGACCAGATGAGCTAGCTAAGGCCTGGTGCTTTAAGAAAGCATACTGAATTTTTTTAATTTTTTTTGGGTAGAAAGGGGACTATATTGATTACTTGTGCTAATGAGTAGCTGCTGGTTTTGATATGGAGAGGCTCTGTTTCTTTTTTGCTCCTATTCCATGTTCAATACTTCTCTAATAATGAAAGCCCTGTTATCATTGAGAAAAGGTTCAACTGTTGGGAAAACAGTCCTTATGTAATGCTGATATCCACACTGCCCAAAATGCTCTGTTGAATTGATACCCTTCCACTCTGCAAAATTGTTCAAACTTCAAACCAATAGCAGTTTGAGATACATCAGAAGTCCTTTCTAGCAAATATTCAAACCAAACTACACTGCCACTTCTTCCTACTCTGTTAATTATGGATATAGGCAACTTTTCTATAATTTCTTCTTAGGTCCTCTTCACATTATTCTTTTTGAGGGGTTCAATCCAATATCTGTGTATTTTGTTGTGCTCTGGTCTTTTCTTTTAAATACTAATCCAGTTAAGGTTAAAAAGCAGGTTTTGGAGAAGACAGAAGAGGTGTTACACCTCCATGCACTTCCCCACAGCAAGCTCTATGCGACGGTGGACGTCGGTATGGCTAGGTTAGCAAGAACACGAGAAATTGAATTCCATCCTAAGAACCCAGCATGGGATGAAAGCTTCCATCTCTACTGTGCTCATACATCACCAGATGTCACAATCTCTGTAAAAAACCAGCTCCCAGTAAGCGCTGAGGTCATAGGCCGAGCCAAGATCCCAGTCTCCCAAATCCTCACTGGCCAACCTATTGAAGGCTGGTTTGATCTCTTCAATGATGAAGGTCACAAGCGCCACAAAGCCCAGATCCATATCCGCCTTCAGTTCTCAGATGTGAGTACTGACCCCTGTTGGAATTCAGGCATCAAAGTTCCTATCTTCTCGGGTGTTCCCAATGTTTACTTCCCTCAGAGGACTGGTTGTAATGTCACCCTTTACCAGAATTCCCATCTTTCCAATGACTTCCGTCCAAAAATCCATCTTTCAGGTGGACTCTACCACCCTCCAAGGCTATGGGAAGACCTCTACAATGCCATCGTAGAAGCAAAGCAATTCATTTATGTGGCTGGTTGGTCTGTAAATGTTAATATCACTCTAGTTCGTGATCCTGATCGCATGATCCCAGGAGCAGAAAATGTAACAATTGGAGAGCTGCTGAAAAGGAAAGCAGAAGAGGGTCTAACTGTGTTAGTCATGGTCTGGCAAGATAGGACCTCGCTTTCCTTGCTTGGAAATGCAGGACTTATGCAAACCCATGATGAGGAGACAAAGAAGTATTTTGAGAACACCAAGGTGAAGTGCTTCCTATGCCCTCGGAACCCCGACTCTTCTCTGACTGTAGTCCAACATGTTGAGATCGGATTGGAGTTCACCCATCACCAGAAAACAGTTACACTTGATGGTCCAGTTCCAGGAAATGACGCAGTGCGCCAGGTTGTCAGTTTCATTGGTGGGATTGATCTCTCTGATGGTAGATATGACAATGAGAAACACCCAATTTTCAGGAATCTTGATACTACCTATCTCAATGACTTCCAGCAGAAGAACTTCCCACATGCTGATCTACAACATGGAGGACCCAGAGAGCCATGGCATGATGTGCACTCAAAGCTTGAAGGCCTTGCTGCCTGGGATGTTCTTACCAATTTTGAGCAAAGATGGAAGAAACAGGCTCCTAAGGAATTCTCTAGCTGCTTGTTGAGTATCCGAGAAGACCCCAGAATTGTAACTGATACTTCCAACTATGAAGCTGAAGAATCATGGAATGTGCAAGTTTTCCGATCAATCGATGGTGCCTCTGTCGTTGGTTTCCCTTCAGATCCAGCTGAGGCTGCTATCGTGGGATTGATAAGCGGAAAGGATGTTACAATTGATCGAAGCATTCAGTCGGGTTACATCGAAGCAATCCGAAGAGCAAAGAGGTACATCTACATAGAGAATCAGTACTTCTTTGGGAGTTGCTATGGTTGGAGTGAAGATCAAGACTCTGGGTGTTTGAATTTGATTCCTATGGAGATTGCTGTAAAGATTGCAAGTAAGATTAGAGCTGGAGAGAGATTTGCTGCTTATGTGGTGACTCCTATGTGGCCTGAGGGGGTGCCTGAGGGTGGGACTGTGCAGGCTATTCTCCATTGGAATAGATTGACCATGGAAATGATGTATAAGATCATCGCAGAGGCTATTGAAGAGATGGGTTTGAGAGGGGAGGCACACCCCAGTGACTATCTTAATTTCTTTTGCCTTGCAAACAGAGAGGTGCAACATCCTGGTGAGTATATTCCACCACAGAGGCCGGAGCCCGGGACAAATTACTGGAATGCGCAGGTTAACAGGCGGTTCCTGATATATGTGCATGCGAAGGTCATGATAGGTGCGTGAACTTATTTTATAGCAATCACTGATAACCATTTATTTTTCAGAAAACATAGAACTCCAAAAATTAGAGAATCAGCTTGAAGTTTTGCTGAGTTCACTCAATCATATTTGTGGTTGAGTCCAAATGTAGATAGTGTCTTCCATTCAAGCGATACAAAACTTGGCTTTGTTTGCTCTACCTGATGAATTAGAAACAATTGAATATGACTTGGATCAAAGTGATATTCATTTTTTTCTTTCAAGCATGTCTGTGAAACACAAAAATCCAATCTGACTCGATGTCCAACTGAGTTATCGAGCTTTAAAAACTCAATTGGTCAACTCGGAGACTTGACCGAGTCTTGAAATAATTCCATTAGAACAAGCAAATAGAATTCTTCATTAGAAGCATATCAACTTGACTCAATTAGAAAAAAAACTCATGTCAACTTTGAGTTTTAGAACCATGAATCGAAGACTTTCAGTAACCACTAATTTTCAACAGGGTGGGATCACCATGTGAGAGATCACACCAATCTAATGGTGAATACCATCTTGATCTTTATGATATAGTGAATCTTGAATTTAATAAACAGAATCATTGGAAAGCTTGAATTCTCAATTGAAACTGCACCTCTTCATTTTCTTAACTACTTATTGGGCGCCTTTTTTTTTCTTCTTTTGTGTGCTTCTTTAGTGGACGATGAGTACGTGATCATGGGCTCTGCGAATTTGAACGAAAGATCACTTGGAGAAGGGAGGGACACAGAGATCGCCTATGGCGCATTCCAGCCCAAGCACATCAATGAGTCTGAAGGGCTAGCCCGTGGGCTTGTCTATGGCTATCGGATGTCATTGTGGTATGAACATTTCATGAGCCATTACAAACACCATATGCACATATTTCATGTACCCGAAAGTGTAGAATGCGTGAGGACTGTGAAGCAAATTTCAGAAAGCCTGTGGGAGAAGTACATCGGTGATGAGGTGATCGACCTTCCTGGTCATCTGCTTCCTTTCCCAATTCGAGTCTCGGAAGACGGTTCGCTCTCGGAGCTGCCGGAGGATGGATGTTTTCCAGACACTAAGGCTAGTGTCAAGGGAAAGAAGTCAGACGTCCTTCCCTCTATTCTCACTACATGAGAGGTTGTTTATTTTAACTTCCTGTTATCATGAAATGATTGTGCCTTTGTTGTGGCCTTGTTATTGAGTTTTTTTCTGTCATTCCAAACAAATTGCCTTAGTTTGTCTTGCTTCACTTTATTAGGCCTATCATTGTCCTTCTCTTTTGCTCTTAAGATGGATGGCCAATTCATCTGAGACACTGCAATGATTTCTCCAAAATTTCCTAGACGATGGTATTTATAGTGATATAGATTGATCCTCCAAAAGATTAAGGATTTAAGCAGGTTGGATCCATTCAGATCCATGGTCTATTGGGGGTCCAGACAGCTTTCTGAGAAGCAGGATCTGTCTCAAGATCTGAATCCCACATGGATCTTTTGCATTTGGACCCAGATCCAATAGCAAGAGAAAAGCAAAGATGCAGACTAGACTCTAGACCTGAGTTAGCTAGGCTGGACATGTAGTTGACCAGAACCACCTCTGGAAAGCTTAAAACTATAATCCATGTGAAACCATAGTATAGAAAGAACCCGAGTCTGTTTTATCCAATCAATAGTTGCCAACTGTATAAAATCTCATGCTCACTAATGCACCCTCTCAATTGTTTTTTTTTTTTTTTAATGAAAAAAGAAAATATGTGATTTTATACCGTTGGCAAATCTTGATCAGATGAAACAGTATCTCCCTGGGGATCCGGACTCGGTTCTAACCTGCCTGTGTGTTTGTATAAACCGGTTATTCAATTGACTGAATGAAAACAATCTGTTTGTATAAACCAGTTATTCAATTGACTGAATGAAAACAATCTTTATTCTATTGACTGAATGAAAACAATCTTCAGAGAACTGCAATGGGAAGTCCTACTCTAACATCTTAATTCTAAATCTTTTTTTTTTCTTTTCCCAAATGATGACAACATCATCATCATCATCAAAACTTTGTCCCAACTATGTTGGGGTCGGCTACATGAATTCCGTTTCTCGATTCCAATCTATCTTGTGCTCCCAAATGATGACATGTTTTCTTTTATTGGCATTTATTTTTGATCATCCAAGGATCCAATCGTCCAATCAACTCAATTCATCCAATAAATAATTGATCTTTGTAAATTGAGACCTCCTGTTGACTATCAATCATTCTGTGACTTGGGTAGCTCCTCGCCGGCCAAGAAAGCCCGGAAGAGGTGAAATGCTCGTTTGGGTTGGAAGAGAGGAACTTCATGACCAGCTCCTCTCACTGTGGCAAAGTTCAGGCCTTGATAAACTTCAGTCCACCCCCCTACCTGGACATACAAAGTTGATTGAACATAAAAGGATCATCAAATTATAAATGGGCCAAGAATTCAAGCTCTAATCTGAGCTATTGCCTAAAAACATACTGTTTATCATGGGCCATGTGCATATATTCAGCTAGAACTGAAGCTGACCCAACCTGTCATGACTTCATATATTTATAACTGGGCTGGAAATGGAAGTTCAGATAAGCCGGGGTAAGCCCTGAAGAAGCCAATTTTACTTAGTTGGCCTGAATTTCAAACAATTACCATATTGAGTCAGACCGCCTGGCCCATGCGCCGATCCAATCATTCCACTTCTGAAGGTAATTTAGGCACCACTCAGTGTGAGGACCGCTTGGCCCATGGGCCTCAATTGCGCAAAACAGGCGCATCAGGAAACTCAGAAGCATACTAATGGAATGGACAAGATCATGTGGTGGGCTTATGTTTTGTTTTAGTGCAGTCAGCTCACAATCAATATAATTTTTCTCTGTATCACATTTAAGAATTCATGGAGAACTTACAAACCTGGTCGCCGGAATACCATGGATACCAACGGGTCTTCACCGGAAGATTGAGGCGGCTAATCGAGAACCTTGTAGCAGTTACTGGAACCACTGAATCTACATCGCCACTGCATCAATATGAAAAATGATTATTTTTGTTGTTTGTTTTTCCGTTATCCATGATTGATTTTCATTAGTAAATGGGTATCAAATTGCATTCAATTGATTTGCACTTATGGTTAAAAAAATATGGATGTATGAGGCCAAATACACAAATAGTATGATGAACAATGCATTGTTTTGTTGACACTTAAGGGCTTGTTAGTTTAATCTAACTGAATACATAGGAATTGGAAGACGTTTACTTCCACAAATGATTAAAATTGAAGAAGCAAATGTGAGTTTCCCCTCCCCCACCCCCACCAAAAAAAAAAAAACTATCAAATCATCTCCACACTAGTGGAAAATGAATCAAGGGATGTGGAAAACGAATACGCAGCCACCACCCTAGCGATACATTCAAATTAAGGGTGTTTATTTTAACTTTAGATATTAAAAGATGAATTGGTGACAGAACCGTGGCACTGAAAATTTTTGCGGTAAAATGGACTGAAACAATCCAATTTGTGACAAAAGATCAAAAGCTTTGGATGGTCTATCAGACAAACCCTTTACCTGAAAACCCAGATTCTGAGGCCAGCTGCAATCAGCTCCTTGTATGTTGGTAACATAGAGAACTGAGAGTCCTGCCAGTTCCTTATAAGAACATTACTGCCACATCACAACATCACATCATATATGTTAATTAACTCATGTTTACTCTCCTTCCACTCCAATCGGTTCGGATCCAGGAGCAAGTGAAAAATAGGCATGGAATAACAAAGGTGCAACTTGGGTTAGGCCAAGCCAAAACCCACATGGCCCGACCCAAAGAAATGTGAAACTCAAGTTAGTTTTGGGCTTGTTTGGGTTAATGTCAAGCTGAGGCCTGTGAAGTATTTTACATAGTATACTATAATACCATACATGAAGTATATGCATTTTCTAAATTTTCGCCCTTTAAAATTCGAACTAAACCCAGAAATTTGGGCTCCTGATCTAAACCGAGTCACCCCAACTCAGTCCAAATTTCACCTGGGTAGGAAATTGGCAACTTGGGTTGAGCTCAGGCTGTTTTCATCTGGGCCATGTTTGAGTTTTAAGTTCTTACATACAATTCAGGCCGGGTTTGGATTCGGGCAGTACCTGAATGCGGCCCGCCCCACCCCGCCCCGCCTGAGTTGCACCCCTTAGCATTAAAAGGGATAGAAAGAAAGACCTGCAAGCAGTCCATCTGTAGGGGATGCCAGTAGAATTAGCATGCATGGCTTTTTGTACATCAGGCCTATTGTAGTAAACCTCTGCATAGTTCTCTGTACATGGATCATATTCATAACTATACACATGAGGGCCCAGAAGGATCATCTTGAGAACAAGTGATTGACCAGTTTTCGCAGAGGAGGCCAGGCATGAAGGTGCATAGATATTGTATGGATCGATGTCGCCGATCTCGCTGTTCATGGCGTAATATATGGCTTTCCGGCAAGTGGGAGACTTCTTCGGGAGTGCGAAGTTGCAGAGGGAGAGGATGGATCGATAAGATCGATCAGAGATCATGGAATGGCTCCACCAGTATGTCACCATTCCAAGGCTGTCCAACCGATTATCCATTAGTCCATTGCCCACCTGTGTACAATGAGAATGCAGGATTCTTTTATGCATGAAAAACAGTTCAATTTTGTACTACAATACTGTTCTGTTCTTTGTACACCCAAACAGGTCCTAGATTAAGTAGACTCCATTGCATGCCAAATGGAAGGCTGGGTTTTTAGTCCGCCTGAAGGCCCAGTTACCTAGCTCGTCCCACTGACATATGTAAGAAGCAGGAATTATCTTTTGCAATTGTGAAGGCCTTGGGCTGGGGTTGCACAAGTATATTTCAGGTTGACATATGGACTACTACTACTAATGAATATTGAAATATACAGCATTTCACTTACAAGGATTCCTTTGAGGTTAATGTAAGATTTTGAAGAAGCATTGTTGTAATCAAGGATTTTCTTTGCCAACTGTGGGATGTAATGTCCTACAAATACCAGAATAAAAGAAAAAAAATGTTGGGTTAAGTACTTGGAGACATTCCAGTTCACTGAGACTTGATCAATAATCGTTTCAAATAGAGATGATGAGGCTCTTTTATGGCAATCATACATGGGCCATATGGCTCTAACATCTTCCCACTTCTAACAAGATAGCCTATTGCACTTAAATACTATCAAATTACCTGCATAACTCTCTCCAGTGATGTAGAAATCTCGATGCTTGTATTGTGGAAACCTTGAAAACCATCTTATTAGAAACTTTAGAGCATCCTGAGCTGCGAAGACCAAAAGTTTTAGCATTGTAATGAAAACCCAAAGTGAATAAAATGGAAATGCATATAAATTAGCAAAATGAAAATGCAATTTACCAATAACAAAAGGAATTTACCGGTGCGTCGATCCCCAGAATCCTTAAGATCTGAGCTTCTATTTGAGTACGAGAAACCCACACCAGCTGGTGATTCAAGAAATAAAATATTGGCCTCTGTGGAAAAAAAAGAAGAAATTATTGAAGTTTAGTTGTGTTCTTAATTTTGAAATTCAAGTTGACTCAGCCAGCTCAACTTGATGTGAAGAGCATGAAGTCAAATGAGTCTACCTGAGCCTTCCAAAACTCGGTTAAACTCGCCTGAGTTACTCATGCTCCTCATAGTCACTTGTGCGAGTTGTATTTTAGAACTATGGTTATGGTTTAGATCAAAACATTACCTCTATTCCATGCATATTTATTGAGATAAAGTGATGAACCGGTCTTGTTGATCCGAAATGGCCCAATTTCCTCTGATGCCCCAAATGCAAGAGAAGAGCACCCTGGACCTGCATGCACCAATATTTTCACCCATAAATCACTCTTAACTTCAATGGCCTGTTTGTTTCAAGTAATTAAATTCCCATGAATTCAAAGACTTATTGTTCATATAAATAGTTAAAAATGAAGAATCAAACGTGAATATCCAAAAATGACAATTAAAATACCTTCCCTTTAATAGAAATTGAATCAAGGGCGTAGATTAAAAATAATTACCAGTCATCATCCCGGTAATTCAAGTCCTAGAAAAGTCAAGGTCCCATCTAAGTGACTATCTTATATCCTTCACCTCCATCGACTATAGTAATTCTTCAATGAAGCTCATTTGACCATGCATTCCTATACATTTTATTTTGAACAAACAAGTCCACTGATAGATTTCTTTTAGCAAGCTCTTTTTTTATAGATTGGTCTCATTACTTCACCCAATGGGGTCTTAGCTAGTCTCACATGCTACCAACCCATTGCACAAATACCATCAATATTTTGTACTATGAAAATCCAAGGCCATTTTTTGGATTCCAAGGGCTCAATGTCTCCATATATTTGAGAATTTGACCCATCATTATCTTTATATTATTTTGGTTAAGATTGCCCTTATACCAACTTTACAGATAGAAGAAATGAGGCAAAGTGATCAACATATATTATCCTTAACCATATGAGAAGCCAAGTGAGAAGACCAATCAACGCAAAACCAACTCACCTCCATTGAGCCAAAGGACCAAAGGTTTTGTAGCAGAGGCATTGCTAGCCTCAGTCAACCAGTAGAAAAGAGCTCGCCCATGTCTCTTATGGACGGTCACATAGCCAGAATACTGTGCAAAAGTCACCTTTGGCTGTCCAGGAAGGACCTTTATTCGATTGAGCACCTGCGAATTCTTCAAACACTCTAGTGCACCAAACAAGGAACAAAAGAAGAAGACCAAGAAACAGGAGGAAAAGCCTCCCTTTCTTTGTTCCATTGCACCCTCAGAGAGAGAGAGAGAGAGAGAGAGAGAGAGAGAGAGAGAGAGAGAGAGAGAGAGAGAGAGAGAGAGAGAGAGAGAGATGTACAAAATTAAAGGATAAGAAAAACAGAAAGGTCTAGAGAATCAAGGCAAGAGTACTGTTTCTCTCGAATGTATATATGGCTCTCTCTTCACCTTATGCTCATATACATATATAAATGGAAATGGGAGAGATTGTGACTAGCCTTTTGAATTTAGATATCCCTAAATGTGGTGAAGACAAAAGAGAAGTGTTTTGGAGGCTCCAAATCACAACCCATATCAGTATCAGCATGAATTTGGTGGGTATGGAAGTGATTATTTATAGGCTGCATGGGTTAGAAGCTGGATGCTGGCCATAAATGGCAAATTAGATTTTGATTTGATTTAGCTTTCATTCCTTTTCAAAGTTGGGATGTAATTAGGTGAGATTTGGGTGTAACTAGACCATTGCAGGCACAAAATGTCAAGTATTATCATACCTAAACATGCTTAACAATCACATAATTTCTTCTTCCTGACTTTGGCAGGAGTAGTTACATGGGTGATACATAACTATACAGATGGGACAGGTCACAGGTGTCACCTTGATTCAGTAATAGTTAAGTATTCATATATGAACATAGATTAGGGACTGCAAGATCAACTATTCAACAAAACAAAGCATTTGAATATAGCCAATAGGAGTGTCAGGTAGGCATAGTGGGGACAAGCAAATGAATTGTTATGCGATCATCAAGTGATACTTAATGAAAAGAGTAATTATAAAAAATGGTAGTCTTATGCAATATAGAGTTGAATATTGGGCAAGGAGAAACAGGAACATTGCAAAAATAAAATGTTGTAAAGATGCACTTGCTCCAAGTGACGTGGATTGGAATAAAAGATAGAAGAAATGACTTGGCTCTGATAAAAGCGAAAAATCAAATAGTGTAATTTTTGAAATGATATGAACACTACATAGAGCACCCAAAATACTGTAAAATGTATACAAGAACACTTGATCAAGGAACTAGGGAAAGAAGGGGGCTAGTGAAGACTGAAGAGCTTACGCAAAATAATGAGAGAAGATGTTATGAATTATATTCATAAAAATATAGCTTCAAATAGGGTTGAGTCGAAAACGAAAAATCACGATGCCAACTGATGATGCTGTTGGTGGTATCTATCTACTAAGTCTAACAAATAATAAATTTGTGTCCTATTACATTTCCTATATGCTATGTAACAATAGCACTCGATTAACATGTGTATCAACATGTAATGTGTATGTGCGTGCATCTGTGAATCCTCAATGGACAGCCATTTAAACATAAGAGATTTCCACGTAAAATCCAAACCGCTCAAAAATAATATCCTCTTTCGGTTAGCATTGAGATAAATTTCACCAACCATATGGCTCACTGTCATTTGGTTATTTGGAGAGAAAAGGTCGACTGGTTTACAACTGTCTCATTTTGTTATTTGGTTAACTAACAGTTCTTTGTTTTCATGAGATTTGGGTTGGGTTGCTAATCTTGACCGGTTTCCAATTCTATTATTTGGTTATTTGGCCATTTAGATATGATTGGACTTTGACCTTTTCCAATTAGCAACTATTGGATGGACCCAAATACATGGTCCATATCTTCCAGTTAAAATAAGACCTAAATGAGTCACCCTTACCTACACTAGTGTGGCAGGATTACGAACTACGAAGTCATGGCCTTGATCAGCTTATGACCTAAGCATTTGGATTTTTCAAAGCTTCTTATATGAGGCTAGTATATATTTTGTCAGGTAAGTGTTGGTGGGATTGGTTTCAACTTCAGTTGCAAGGAAATTCTTGTCTGCTCATCTGCTTTGTTCGGTGACGTCATGCTGACCCCTTGGTCATTAGATTAAAAATGGGTGATTGATGGTAGTATTAATACCCAATAGATAAGTGAATTAAAGGTTATAATATAAGTTTATTGCATAAAAACTTGGCTAAGATCTAGCTGCATAAAGACCCATCTTTTCAATGGGGCCCATCTTGATGCTTGCCAATTAATGGGATGGGATTGGAAGGTATTCTAGGTGAATTAGAGGTTGGCTAAATATTATCACTTATACCATGTTGACGGACGTAGATCCTTAGTTTTTTTATTAAAGGTGATGACTCCGTTTTTCCACATCTCGTTTATCTTCTCTCTCACAACGAAGCATTGATTGAGATGATGCGAGATCATCTGCTGGTATGGACAGTACCGATGATCGTTGGTTTTGCCAACATCTCCCGGTCCTTTTGGGTCAGGCAAGGTGAGTTCGCCGTTTGCCACGAGGGCCCCGAAGATTTCATCTACATCTTCATCGAACGGGTATTTATTTTCTACTCGCTCTTTGAAGGCATCCGAGAGTTCAGGTCTCTTACTTGCAACTTTGTTTTCAGCTTTTTTTGGTAGTTGAGGAGCTGAATTGGTTTGCACATTGAGGACATCTTTTTTCTTTGGTTTTGAGGTTACAATGGCGGTTGATTCCTTCCTTGATGAGTTTTTACTATTGAGGTCTTTGATCACCGTTTCAACCTCCATAGAAGCTTCTAGGAGTTCTCCCAGGTTTTTTGATTTGTTGCCGATGATCATGTAATGAATTCTTGCTCTCATGTTGTTTCGACAGATGTTGACTTGCGACGCTTGTGGCAATACATTTGAGCATTTGTACGCCATTGCTTTCCACTTGTGAATGAAGTCGTATGTCGACTCATTCTCCCTCTGTTTTAGGCTGTAGAGCTGAGCCATAGTAGCGGGATGGTCCTCACCTTTGAAGTGAGTCAAGAAGCGTGTCTCCAGCATGGCTCAGTTTTGGATGGAATCCTCTAGCATATTGGACTACCAGTCAAAGGCCGTACCTTTTAGGGTACTTGCAAATAGACGGATCTTGAGGACATCTTGATCTGCGATAGCTCCTGTCAGGATTTTGAAGCGGATGACGTGCTGTCTGGCTGATCCTTTCCCCATATATGTTTGGAGAGTAGGATGCTTGAATTTTGTAGGGAACGGGACCGAGTCCATCCATAAGAGATATGGTGGCTTGATCCCATGTTCCTTAAGTGTTTCCTTTTCTCATGCTTTGACGAGGATGTCGTCCATGTCCTTTTTGGTAAGAGTGCGTGAATCATTGTCTTCTCCATTTACCTCTTCATCTTGAAGATTTGGAGGAGGTTCATTGTTCATCTGACGCTGAAAGGCGAAAAGAAGGTTTTCCATCATAGTCTCAATCCTCTGCTGACCTTGCTCCAATTGCTGGATGCGTGCGATCGCATCATCTTGAGGTGGCTGGGCTAGAACCAAAAACTGACCCAAATGATACATAGGAAGTCCCAAACCTAAAACCATCCGGCTTGAAGACCTAACATATTTGGCTAAAACCTGGTCTGAATTGTAAATACCTACCCAAGTCCAATTCAGTTTGAGTTGGTTGACATGGGTTGGGTTGGTACGTAGGTCAGATTCAGGTTTACAGAGCCCAAATGCAAATAATGCCCGAATTCAATGCGACTTCAAAATTAGACCCTAGCCTAATCCAAACCTGAACAACCCCAACCCATGTTTCACTTTCAGTTGGGTCAGTTCATTCGGATTCACGCTTGGCCCAATCTGATCTAAAACTGTTCTATATTAATCCTTGATTAGGGCAAAGTCCTTTACTACCTCCCACCAACGTATTATATGTTGTTTCCAAGTACTTTACAGCTTAACCCCTTTTGGATTAATCATGAATTAGATGTCCTCCTTATAGCCACCGAATCCCATGAAATTACATGGGTTCGAATGAACTGGACCGTTGGATTGAGGATTAGTTTTTGTTGTTTTATATAAAGCTGTTAAATTTGTGGACTGCGGATGAAGGGGTTAGAGGTATTAGATTGACTTCAAATTTGATATGTAGGTTGGTCCCACTTGGATCTTTCGATCCTCCTCAGTCCCATGACCAGTGTGGTCCCAAGGTGGGCCCCACTAGGTGGTCCACACGGTAAGCTTGTAAAGACCGTCCTTATAGAACGGGTTCTCATATATGTATATATATTTCAGGATGCAAATCACTCATATTGGAATAAAATTTCATTAATGCCCTAATAATTATTTTCTGGATGTGTTTTGAGGTCAAATTGAATCTACTGCTGCAATAAAAACTCCTCTCAAATTACTTTCCAAAAAAAAAATATATCCTGGAGTTAGTTACACAGTGGAATTTAACCCTACTTTCATAAAAGATGTACTTTTTCCTGAGATGGAGAGCCCTAATAATTCCTCATTATTTAGAAACCTTTTTGTGGGCCTTGTTGTCTGGGTTGATTAAGACGTTCATTAGCTACAAAACAAGGGGCTCACAACTGGACACCACATATTTACTTATTAGGTAAGACTATTAAAAGGAAAAAAAGGATATTGCATCTAAAACCCTAAATTGCATTAAAAAGCAAGTTACTACTAAGGGTTTTCATGGACATTTATAGGTTGGATTTGGGCTATGTTTAGGGCCCATGTTATGAGCCCAGATCGCATTCTCTGGCCCGAAAAGCTAGACAGAAGCGGCCCGTGATTTTCCACGCTAAAAGGCCCAGATAGTAAAAAAAAAAAAAAAAAAAATCAGTACGAAGGGGCATATATTTATTTAAAATGAGATAGCTCTGAGCCCAACTTTCAGTTTAGTAGCTTAACCCCAACTTAAATTTATGCCCGATAAATGAATGAGTTGGGCCTGGCGGTCTGCTTTTGTTGATAGGAGAGGATTTCATCTACCTCTAAAATTTACTAATAAAACCATTTTGTCAGCACCATTTAGACTAGTCCTATCAACCACAATATTGTCCCATTAATCATGTTTGTACATTGAGAAAGTCCACACGGCCGGAAACTCAGCTCGGGCCGTGGCATGATCCCTCATGGAGACCATTGGATCTCAGCTGACACTGGGATCCAACGGTCCCAGGGGGGCGTGCCACGGCCCGGGCAGAATTTTCGGGCCGTGTAGCACGGCTGTTATACATTTTTAGAAGTGGGATTTTTTTCCTTTACAAATAAAATGCTGTGATGTTTAGCTGCCCCATTCAATTTATTTAATATAAAATTGCCATCTAAACGCATGTGCTTTTGAGATGCAATTGATTTATATCCGCTAAGATGCACCCAAGTCTAGAAGTTTCTAGATCCTCTAAAAAAGACCAACTTTGCTGACCAACCAATCAGCCATAAATTAAAATCCATAATTAGCCTACTTGCCGCTGCCTCATCCTGGCCCTTGAACCCATTTCAATCCATTTAGCCAGCACTTCAAACCCACCCATTTCTTGACATTGAGCAGCTACATTACCGTTTTAGATTTGAATGATGATCTAAAGTTGATCTACCATTTAGAGCCCGGATTTTTGTGCCCGGGCTCCGGCATGGCTCTCAGGGAGGCCGTTGGATGAAATGGATCCAACGGCCTCCCTGGGAGCCATGCCATGCCGGAGCCCGGGCCTAGAATCTTTTTCTTACACTAAAGCCAATCAATCACTAATTCATGCCGTTACTTGACAAAGAAAGTGGATATTACCAATGTACTAACTACTTTTTATAATATGTTTAAACAAATTGCTTTAACCTTCGTTCTTGAAGAAATATGTTCAATCTAATAGTAGATAAGACTTTTATTGTATGAGCTGGTTTCTGTTTTGTCTTTTTTCATTTTTCACTTATGATAATGGAGATTGAGCATAGATTTGGATGTAGGTGGGGAAATCTTCATCAATCCCACGCCCAGATATAGTTCCACCATGAAATTGGAGCAAATTGTAGCCACTAGTTCTTAAACCATCCCAACAGCACCAAGAAACAGACAGATAAAAACTTGCTATGATAATTTTCTTTTGCTCGTTTGATTATTGTCAATTCTTTTGCACGGATACACCTAACGGTCGACCGGATACACCTAACCTGTGCAGATTGACTTGACAGGCCTGCTCCCACTCATATGAAGTTTGCAGTGT
This sequence comes from Litsea cubeba, assembly GCA_012931725.1. Classification (NCBI taxonomy): domain Eukaryota; kingdom Viridiplantae; phylum Streptophyta; class Magnoliopsida; order Laurales; family Lauraceae; genus Litsea; species Litsea cubeba. Next base: position 10,050,089 of record CM022945.1, on the reverse strand, counting down.
CCCCAGTCGACATCATGAATGGCCTGATCTACACATGAATTCCACATTTTTCAGATTTCTATCTCTTCCATTTCTCCATCAAATATCCAATAATTTCATCCCAGATCTACACAATTATATCTCCATACATCAAATCCTCCTCATACATCATAATTCCATCACAAATGGGCCATTGATCTTCCAAATGGGGGGTTTCTATCCATCAATGACCAAAAACACAGAAAAAGGCTTAGAAATAAATAGATCTACACATCATAGCATCCATTCAACCATTCAATTACAGAAATCAATCCAATTAACCATTGAAGACATTAATTATCAATCTAAGCATGTTGATCAAATAAATTAAGGAATCTAAGCATGTCGAATTGCCTAATTAGGAAGAAACTCCACAAATAGCTTAAGCTCCACTCCAACCTTCTAGAAATCTCTCCAATGGCTAGATCTACAGTCCCTACACCCATTCCAAAGAGAGAAGTGTATTAGAAAGGGAAATTCTAAGAGAAGAAGATAATTCTATAAGGAATTGGAAAGATGGAATGAAAATTAACTTTAATTGTAGAGGGGAGAGAGATATGAGAGATGAGATGGATTCCCTAGCTTAGAGATTGCTTAATCTTGATGAGGCCTTCCCTTCTAGAGGATAGGGATTTCTCTTGTTGAGAGAGAGAGAGAGAGAGAGAGAGGGAAGAGAGAGGGAGTAGAAAACGTTGGGGAGTTTAAAGTGGGGAGTAAGTTTATATATATAGAGTTTGGTTAGGTGGGAATTGTCCCAAGTGCCCTCCCTTAGTTATTGGGTTTGTGGATAAGAATGAGGGTATTTAGGGAAATGAAGTTTATGGACTAAAGAGCCCTTGGTTTGGTTATAGAGATAGGAGGATAAGGATGAGGGTAGTTTAGGTACTTAGGTTCATTGACTAAAGTGCCCTTATTTGGGTGGTTGCTAATGAAGGAGCCTAGGGTATTTAAGTATTTGAGTTTCTAGTTTTTGGAGGGAAATAATTTGGGTGGAAAAACTAGAGTACCCTCCTATAGTTAAAGCTATGGGTGAATTGGTCATTTTAGGCTTGTTGCACATCCTATTATGGGAAACCCTTCTATAATTAGGATTTACAACTAAGGGCTTCTAACGAACTAATTAATTCTAGCGGATTCAACTAGACTCCTAATGGTTTAACAAATCTCAAGAAGATCCTAATCCTATAAACTAGGCTCAATTAATGAGGAATTACTCAACTATCCATGCTAATTACCTATCAATTAGGGTGACCTTGGGTTGACTTTATCAAACTGGGTCCCACTAAGTATTTCTAGGGAAAGGGCCTTACATCTTAACTCTAGGCCAACAACCAATAAGAAGGAGCTTGAAGAAGAGGCTGTCCAACTTGGATCAACACAATAATGGTGTCCATGGAGAACCAGAGGGATGGAGAAGGAGAAGATGGGCTCAAATCTCCACATTTGGCATGATTGGAGGTTGGATTTGGGGAGAAAAGCATGAGAAAGAAAAGAAAAAGGGGAAGTTGGAGCTCTCCCTCTCCCTGGCAGGGACGGTGGGGAAACGAGAGGAAGGAGGGACTTTATAAAAGGTGGATGTGGGCCCCACCACAAATTGACTCAAATGGGGTTAAAACATTGATTTCTAGGGCCCGGATGGATTCGACTAAGGGAAAAATGATCCTCATAAAACTAGTTTCCAAAAAGTATAATTTTGACATGGTTCTGAGATCTTGAAACTTGGGCCCATGTTCAAGGTCAAGTCTTAGGAGAATCCAAAGGGGGTGCTTCGGCACAGTAAGAGGCATGGTGGTGGAGCGAAGCCGTCCAAGACAAGATAAGAGTTAAAAGAGAGTGCTTTAAAACTTGGCAAAATAATCGAAATGAAGCGAACTTGGAGAGGTATAAAAAGGCAAAAAGAGAAACCAAAAAGGCAGTTAGTGAGGCTAAGGCAAAGACATTTGAGGAGTTATATAGGCAACTTGACACTAAGGAGGCGAAAGACAGATATTCAAGCTTTCTAAAGCCAGAGATCGGCGGACCAAGGACTTAAACCAAGTTAAATGCATTAACGATGAGGATGAAAATGTATTAGTAAAGGAAGAGGATATAAAGGAGCGTTGGAAGAGCTACTTCTACAAGTTATTTAACGATAGCAGTAGTAGTGACATACAATTAGGGCAGCTTACCATTTCTAGAGAAGAAGCGAATCATATGTTCTATAGGAGAATCAATAGGGAAGAAGTTAAAGAAGTATTGAAAAGAATGAAGAATAGGAAAGCGGTTGAACCAGATGGTATCCTTATTGAGGTATGGAGGTGCTTGGGGGAGGATGGCATTAGTTGGTTGACAAAGCTTTTTAATGTAGTGCTAAAGAGCAAGAAGATGCCTAATGCATGGAGAAAAATTATTCTTATACCCATATACAAGAACAAATGAGATATTCAAAACTGTGCGTACTACCGCGGGATTAAATTGATGAGCCATACGATGAAATTATGGGAGAGAGTTATTGAGAGAAGACTAAGAAGAATAACAAACATTTCAAAGAATCAATTTGGTTTTATGCCTGAGAGATCAATAATGAAGGCAATCTTTCTCCTGAGGAGGTTAATGAAACAGTATAGAGAAGGTCAGAGAGACTTACATATGGTGTTTATTGACTTAGAGAATGCCTATGACCGGGTTCCTAAGGAGATTCTTTGGAGAGTACCGAAAAAGAAAAGAGTGTGTGTCGCATATATTGAGGCGATAAAGGAAATGTATGATAGAGTCGTGACATCTATAAGGACGACTGGCGGCGAAACTAAGGAGTTTCCTATCACGATTGGTCTATACTAAGGCTCAGCGTTAAGCCCGTACTTGTTTGCCCTAGTTATGGATGAGATTACAAAACATATCCAAGATGAGGTGCCGTGGTGTATGTTATTTGCAGATGACATTGTTTTAGTAAATGAGACGAGAGAAGGAGTGAATGCTAAACTAGAATTGTGGCGGAAAACATTAGAGACAAAAGGGTTTAGGCTAAGTCGATGCAAAACGGAATATATGGAATGCAAGTTTAGTCAAAGTAGGACACCTGGTAACATCGAAGTAAGTTTGGGCACATAAAAGATTGTAGAGAAAGAAAACTTTCGGTACATTGGATCTATAGTGCAACAGGATGGAGGGATTGATACTGATGTAAGTCACATGATTCAGGCCGGGTGGACCAAATGGAGGAGTGTTTCGGGGTCTTGTGTGATCGGAAAGTCCCCCTCAAGGTTAAAGGAAAGTATTATAAGGTGGCGGTACGACCAGCGTTGTTATATGATTCAGAGTGTTGGGCAGTAAAGCATAATATGTCAAGAAGATGGGAGTTGCGGAGATGAGAATGCCAAGATGGATGTACGGGATCACAATGGGAAATAGGATTAGGAATGAGGAGATTAGGGCAAAGTAGGAATAGTACCGATTGAAGATAAAATGAGAGAAAATCGTCTGAGATGGTTCGGCCATGTTAGAATGCGTCCAACGGAGGCACCTGTTAAAAGGTGTGAAAGCATGGAGATTGCCAGGAGTAGGAGAGGGAGAGGGAGACCCAAAAGAAGTTCGAAAGAAACTATTAAACATAACATTGCCTACATGGATCTAACGGAGGACATGACCCTAAACAGATTTGATTGGCGTCGTCAAATCCATATAGCCGACCCCACCTAGTGGGAAAAAGGGCATGGTTTGATTTAAGGTGAAAAGACTGTTTTGCCCCGGTGCCGGAAAAACTAATTTTCAAAGCTTCGAATGGGTACGGAGTGAACACGAAAGTTGTAGGGAATGATGAGATTAGTCAAACAAAGCCGAAATAATTTTTTTTGGAAATCACAAAGAACCTCCACACGCTGACCACGCAAAACACATAGGACCCTACGGTCACAAACTATATTCACTGGCTCTCAAAACTCCCCAAAGTTATGGAGAAGCTATACTAACTCACAAACTCAGCCAAACGACCTCTAATCCTACTTAGAGAGCTAACCCAAAGCTTAATCAACACTGATCCCATAAATTAGGGGTCAAGGTCTTACAAGAATGATGCAAAACGGATGATCCGAGTGCTAGTTGATTAGGTTTTTTAGCCATCAAGTTTGCTTTTATATTACATTATAGAGATGAAAATCTCAAAATTGATTATTGAAATAAAATTTATCGTGAGTCCCTTCCCTCAAAGAGGTGCATTCTCGTGTTGAAGTCTCTGCGGAGACGTGTTGAAGTGTTTGTGGACACATGCTTCGGCACCACAATCGTGCTTTGGCACTTCCATGGAAGCCCTAACCCTAGGGTCTCCATCACTATCCTTGAGAAGAAAAATAATAAAATAAATATAAAAACTAAATAGGATGTCAGTAAAGAGTTGCCACTTTGAGGATAAATAGGTGCAACATCATAGAAATCTCTCTTCTTATTACCCAACTAAGAAATAACAATTATATAGCTAACCATTGTGTGGTTTAAAAAAACTACTCCAACGATTCCGGAAGTAACTTTCTTATCCCAAACAATTCCACACTGAGCACAATGAATCATACCAAATGACAGCAACGGATATGGAAGTTGCCTTGACATAAAATTGCCAATGATGGCAGGAAGACCCCTTTCAAGGGACAGCTGCATCTGACTCCCAAATATCTCATAAGATGCTATACAAACTGATGATGCCAAAAAGGAGGAATTCGGACACCACCGGTCAGATAATTAATGCTATGCAATAAATGAAGAGAGATGAGAGATTTATAGTGGTTCGGTCAAGCGTGACCTACGTCCACTTCAAAAGGGTGATCTTTGATTAATGTCGAGGGTTACAGATATGAGAAAGTAGAGAAAAACCATCCTCTCTCAAGTGATGAGAGGGCTCTATTTATAACTCTTCCCCACCAGGTGGGGATGCAATCGGTTCAACGTCTCTTTGGAGCGTCAGACGTGTCCTTGAGGATCGAGCCAGGTGGAAGGCAGGTGAGATCCTCTCCGTGAGACTTGGTAAAAGCAGGTTAGGGGAGGACTTCGTCGCGATGACTTGGAGCCTGAGGTGACGAGGCTTCGTTTAACGAAACCCGAATCTCAACGGGGCTACTGGCCTGACCCACGATCCTAGACGGACCGGGTTACTTGGACCTGACTCATTATCGCGATCCGGATTGGGCTTGACTCATCATTTGCCCCCTCAATGCCCCGTGCCCAAATAATTTTTTGAAAGGGGGGCATTGGTAGATTCAGGTCTCTTCTCCCTCCAAAATCTTTTTCCTCTTCTCCGGTTTTAATCCTAATATGGGCGAGCTTTGGAACCGGCCAGGGGGAGAAGGCCTGGGCGCCCGGGGGACAAGTTCCTGGGCGTAGGCGCGAGTGGCTCCATCCTGGACACTCGCCAGTCGGCGGTCGGACTTGATCTGCGCTGGGCGTCCGTCAGGCCGCGGGCGCCCCTGCGGCGACGTTGGCGCCTCCGGCAATCCCGCAATGGGCGAGGACGAGGCGGGCGCCCCTGCGCTGCTGGGCGAGGAGGAGGTGGGCGCCGCGGGCGAGGGGGCTGCCTCGGGCGAGGGAAGCGCAGGCGGCGTCGTGGGCCCCCCTTGGGCGAGCAGCCACGGCGAGGGAGGCTCGGGCGCGCTGGCAGCGGGCGAGGGGGGAGCGGGCCCCGCGGGCGGCGCGCTGGCAGCGCTGGGCGAGGACGAGGGGCCCCCTGGGCGAGCAGCAGCGGCGAGGGAGGCGCGGTGATGCCCCCTTGGGCGAGCAGCCCACGCAGTGAGGCCAGGTTGGGCGAGATCCCCCCTTGGGCGAGCAGCAAGGGCGATGGAGGCGCGGTGATGCCCCCTTGGGCGAGGAGAGAAGGACTTGGGCGCTCGGGGGAGTCCGGGGCGCCCGAGGGAGTCTGATCCCGTGGCTCGACCCCCGCCGGGGGACACCCCCGGACCCCCTCTGCGTAGCGCATGATATATCCCTTAGCACATGTAAATTCCAAGACTCTGCCCCTCGGTAACTTCTGATGGGTCATCCCAAAAGAAGAAATGAGAGAGCTTCTCAGGCTGAGGAGAGGGCTGCGCCAGCTAGGAGAGGGCTGTGCCAGCTGGAAGAGCTTCCGAGGCTGATCTTTCCGCGGCCCGCGAGAGGGCGACCAGGCTTGAGACCGAATTCTTAGTAGCTTAAGAGAGGGCAGCCAGGGCAGAGGCTGAGCTTGTGAAGGACCTTGAGAGGGCTTCGCTCAGAGAGGCTGAGCTTCTGAAGACCCTTGAGAGGGCTCACTGAGCTTCTGAAGACCCTTGAGAGGGCTCACTGAGCTTCTGAAGACCCTTGAGAGGGCTTCGCTCGGTGAGGTGAGCTTCTGAAGACCCGCGAGAGGGCTTCGCTCAATGAGGCTGAGCTTGTGAAGGACCTTGAGAGGGCTTCGCTCAGTGAGGCTGAGCTTCTGAAGACCCTTGAGAGGGCTCACTGAGCTTCTGAAGACCCTTGAGAGGGCTTCGCTCGATGAGGTGAGCTTCTGAAGACCCGCGAGAGGGCTTCGCTCAATGAGGCTGAGCTTGTGAAGGACCTTGAGAGGGCTTCGCTCAGTGAGGTGAGCTTCTGAAGACCCGCGAGAGGGCTTCGCTCAATGAGGCTGAGCTTCTGAAGACCCGCGAGAGGGCTTCGCTCAGTGAGGTGAGCTTCTGAAGACCCGCGAGAGGGCTTCGCTCAATGAGGCTGAGCTTGTGAAGGACCTTGAGAGGGCTTCGCTCAGTGAGGCTGAGCTTCTGAAGACCCGCGAGAGGGCTTCGCTCAATGAGGCTGAGCTTCCGAAGACCCGCGAGAGGGCTTCGCTCAGTGAGGTGAGCTTCTGAAGACCCGCGAGAGGGCTTCGCTCAATGAGGCTGAGCTTGTACAGACCCGTGAGAGGGTGATGCTCAGAGAGACCGTTGTGGAGACTATGACTGGGGCGGTACATGAGAGAACTGCTTTCCCAGATATTGTCCTCTTAGGCTTCGTGCTGACTGAGGGGCTTGATGATTGTAGTGGCAGCTCTTGTATATGATGTCGATGGTGATGCGCTCCTCGACCCTGGGCGCCATGATGATGGGCGCCCAAGTGAGGTGCTCCTCTACCCTGGGCGCCATGGTGATGACGCCCGGTGAGGTGCTTCTCGCCATGGAGCATGCCTCAGCCAAACTGATGATGTCTATGGTGATGCCGAGGACAACTTTGAGAGTAATTAGAGGGCAGGGGACTCTATTTTATTTTTAACTTGTAGCACTGATAGAAAATGATTTTATTAATCCATTGTTTAGTGCTACACAAAATTAACAAAACCAAGCCCCCAAACCCTCACTACTTTGACTCTCTTATGGTATTACTGAAAATTTATTTTCAACAGTTCCGCGTTCCCTGGCAATGTGTTCAACCACTGCATCGCGAGGAGTGAATGCTTGTCTGTCTCTCTGCGGAGCAGGACCGCGTTGGCCTCTGACAGGTAGCCTCTCTGTCCTGCTTCGCTTGTTGCTTCTATCCTTCCTTTCCTCTCTGTCTCGCCCCTTCCCGTTGTCGACTGCTCTGGAGGACTCCCCTCGCCTAGCCCTTGTGGTATCTTCAGCATTTATATACTTCTGAACCTTTGTTAGTAGCTCTGGCATACTTTTTGGCGGGCGTTTCATCACTGAGAAATGGAATCTCGATGAACGGAGACCTCCGAGGAAGGCTGTCATGGACACCTTGTCGTCAGGCTCTTCAATTTGAAGTTCCTCCTCGTTAAAACGAGTGAGGTAACTCCTGAGGCTTTCATTTGTATCCTGCTTTATGCTGAGCAGGTAGGGGTGTACACGGATCGGATTGGTGCGGATTGGGCCAAATCCGTCACCAATCCGTTGCCTTCGGATTGACGGTTTTGTAATCCGTCACCAATCCGTTACTGTTGAAATCCGATCCGATCCGATCCGTGGAGGAGCGGATCGGATCGGATTAATCCGTTCAATCCGTTACTGTACATTACATGGAAAAAGAAAGAAGAAAAAACCCATAAATTTTGAAGTCACCGAATTAAAGGGGCATGAGTTGAGAGCTGTATGTCTATTCTATTCATAAGGTTAGTGACTCCTTACATTTTTTTCTTATTTTATATATATAATTTTTTTTAATTTATATTTAATGACAACGGATCGGATCGGATTGAATCCGCGGATTAAGGATGAAATCCGCCACCGATCCGTTGCTAACGGATTACACAATTTCCAATCCGTCACCAATCTGTTGGCCTTCGGATCGGATTAAAATCCGCGGATCGGATCGGATCGGATCGGATTGACGGATTGACGGATTTTTTGTACACCCCTATGAGCAGGTGTGTGGCAGGCTTCTGGTGGCGGCGTCCTCCGATGAAATGTGACACGAAGGACTTGCTTAATTCCGCAAAGGTGGCGATGGAGGTAGGGGCGAGATTGGCAAACCACTGCCGGGCGGAACCCTTCAATGTGGTTGGGAATGCCCTACACATAATCTCGTCAGGGATATTATGCAGCTGCATTTTGGTTTTGTACGTCTCCAGGTGGTCCAATGGATCATTTCTTCCATCAAAGGTCTCCATGGACGGCATCTTGAACTTTCGGGGAAGCGGGTAGTTCACCACATCGGGCTTGAACGGTGTGTTCGTTCGCCCGACTAGGTGATCCACTGTCTCCGGTGCCTTCGCCTTCATGGCGTTGTAGACTTCTCCCAGCTGGTTTTGCATCTCCTTGATCTTTTCGTCCCAGGGATTATGGGGTTCTCTGGAAGGACCAGGGAGATAGCTTTCCTCCCCCACTGTATTATTTTCACTTCCCCCTTCTTGGAAGTGGGGATCATCAGCCTGAGGTTCTGCAAACTGGGCTCCACCTGGAGGTGGAGGCACTGCATGATAAGCCTGACCTTGAGGATCAACCAGGATCGGGCCAGGTGGGGGGTCCAAGGGAGCGCCGGCAGAGGCATCCTGGGCGCGATGGAGCTGCATCATCGGGGGAACTCCTCGACCCCGGGCGCCATTGGGATGGGCGCCCAGGTGATGGAGAGTGGGCTGGGCGCCCATATGAAGTCCTCTGCCCTGGGCGCCCAGGGGATGGGCGCCCGGGTGAGGTGCTCCGTTTCGCGGAGCAGTCGGGCCCCGCGGGCGTGTTGCCTCCTGCTGCTGTATCCCACCGAATGGCGCTCCTCCTTGCCCTGCGAGCATAAGCTGGAGGATTTGCTGGTTTTGAGTCACCAGCTGCTGCATGGTCTCCATCATTTGCTGAGGAGTGGGAGCAGGAGCATTCGAGGTAGGATTGATTGGTGGAGGGCTACCCTCGCCCTCTGCTCGTCTTGTCGATCTAGTGGTGATCACCATAATTTCTGAAGAAGATGTGTGAAGTGAGAACTTTAGTTTTGATTTTCGTTCCCCACAGACGGCGCCAAACTGATGATGCCAAAAAGGAGGAATTCGGACACCACCGGTCAGATAATTAATGCTATGCAATAAATGAAGAGAGATGAGAGATTTATAGTGGTTCGGTCAAGCGTGACCTACGTCCACTTCAAAAGGGTGATCTTTGATTAATGTCGAGGGTTACAGATATGAGAAAGTAGAGAAAAATCATCCTCTCTCAAGTGATGAGAGGGCTCTATTTATAACTCTTCCCCACCAGGTGGGGATGCAATCGGTTCAACGTCTCTTTGGAGCGTCAGACGTGTCCTTGAGGATCGAGCCAGGTGGAAGGTATGTGAGATCCTCTCCATGAGACTTGGTAAAAGCAGGTTAGGGGAGGACTTCGTCGCGATGACTTGGAGCCTGAGGTGACGAGGCTTCGTTTAACGAAACCCGGATCTCAACGGGGCTACTGGCCTGACCCACGATCCTAGACGGACCGGGTTACTTGGACCTGACTCATTATCGCGATCCGGATTGGGCTTGACTCATCACAAACAGTTACTAGGTTTAGTGAAGACAAATGTGCCCCAAAGCTCCCAAATCCGCATTCAATATCAGGTACCACACGGACATGCGATTGCAATAACATAGAATACATAAGTAAAACTCCTACTACACTTTCAATTGGCTAAAAAAATTGTGTTCTAGCCATTGAATAAGTGAAGAACGGATAGGTTATAGTAAAAAGCTCCACTTTACTATGAACATGACATAATATACATGTATGTATATAAGATAATAAATAGGTTTTGTTTAGAAGCATCCAGATACCAAGTTAAGCAAACCAAATACATCCAAACTTGAGAAGCTACAATGTAAGGTTGGAAACAGAAGCACTACATTCGCTTAAATGCTTTTGGTACAATCATACTATTCATAGAGTTAAATCTCCCTCTAGAAACTTAAGAAGCTACTGTAACTGGAACAATAACATTCAAAGCAAAAATGTAGCATAGATATGGAAGGTTCATCATCAAAACAAGGACAACTTATACAAAAGCAGTTGAGTGCAAAAATCCATGCAGCAAAATTCTAGAGGTTCCATGTGACCAAACCATGGGAAAATCCTAATTTGTGTGACATACAGTAACTGCTTCAACTTTCACTAAGCAGATCAACACCAAGATCTGAAGTAAGATGTCGAAAGACAAATACATCAGCCTCTGAATCTAGGCCATTAAGCTTGGTCTTTACATGGAACCAAGGACATCAGGAAACAGTAGGTTCAGTTCCATATTATTCCCCTGGGAGAAGATGCCCTTCTTTCTCTGGGCAATGTGTATGCCTGACAAACATCAGAGGATAATGCAATTAGCCAACTCCATAGCTGAACTTTTTATAGACAAAAGGGGGAGGCAATCTCAGGATTGAAAAGAACCAACTAGAATCATGAAAATCTCTGGTATCTCCTTCGCAAGCCCTTGCTATTGGTGTACATAAAGTTTCAAGAGTTTCTGCAATCACTAACGCCCACTAACATTATATATAATAAAAAAATACATAAAATACTAATCATTATAGATGTTCAGTAAATAAAAAAATATATATTAATGCAAAAACATATATCATTCAGGTGCTGAATGTTTAAACTGGTAATGAGATCTGTTCTATAATTATCCAAGAAAAGAGGAGACTTTTCAAAAGAACCCGTTGTTACATACGCAATGATCATTGTGGTGTTTTCTAAATGTCTTGATATTTACCATTAATACAACAATATTGAACCGGTTGAATCATGAAGTGGTGGCCCATAGAAGTGAAGAAAGCTAGATCTATAGGTCAAAACTTTTTGACAAATTAATTACTCAAAATTTATGATTTAAGATAATCAGCTTCAATATTTTGGGTTCATTAGTTAAATAAACAAAGTGAGCATTTTGGATAACAAATATGGGCCCACAAGAATGAGAAAAATTAGAGGTGGTTGACGGGCCCCACAAAAATGCAATCATAGTGTAGGACGTGTATTTTCACACCTCATTTACACATTACATCCATAAATGATTGCAAACAAACATGATGATGTGTAATCTTTACACATGTGAAACATTTATGTATGTAAGTGACTGCAAACCAACGAGATTAGGTTGCTTGCACAAAGTTTCGAAGAGCCAGGCTGCAAGAGATTCATCTGTCCCTCCATGTGAAATGCAATTGAAAACCCAGTGAAGAAAATGTGTAGAGAGGAAGACAAGCACCTTCTCTTCCCCATGCCATCCAAACCGATTGAATGAAAATCTGAAAAAACTCAGTGAAGAGGGAATGAAGAGAGGAAGAAAAGCACTTTCTTCTTTCCCATGCCACCAAAACTAACAAGAAAAATGGACTGGCAAGAAAACAGGAGAGAGAGAGTGTGCAGGAAGAAGAAAATCACCTTCTTATTTGTAGCCGTGGGCCCGTGGCCTGAAAATCAAGATCAAAGATGACCATTGAAGATGCTGAAATTCCACCACTGACTGTCCGAAATTCCTTTGTCTAGAGAAATCTCAGATTCTCCTTGGATGACTAGGATTTTCAAACGCTTGGTTTGTAGCATTTGGGGACTCTAGGATTTCAAAATTCTTGGAATTCCAACAAAGAGACAGGGAATTCCTCACTGTAATACCAAAATTCTCAGACAACCAGAATTCCAAAGAAACCTGCCCAGAGTGTGGAAACGGTAAACCACACAACATAGCAACATAGTGACTTGAATATAAATGGCATTTCAGCTTACCCTTCATTGCATCGAGTACTGAGCTTATCATTTCTTTTGGAAATCTTGTCAGTTAAATCAGAAGCAACAGAGTACTTATTATTGTCATAGCACGCAGTCAAGAATGCCATAAGAGTTATACGGTCAACATCCCTATCTTTATCTAACAATTTATGAAAAAATTGAGCTGCAATGTCTACTTTCCTTTCACTAGATAGCTTCCGGACTAAGATACTTGCTGTTCGAACCCATGGCTTCTTTTCCAGTCTGTCCAAGACGGACATGGCAATTGCAGGCTCACCTCTCTTGCAATACTCATAAGCAATAGTAACAGATGTAACTTCACAGGGTGATAGTCCCTTATTGATCATAGCATTATACAATGCCTGAGCTTCCACCAATTTAGACTCTTTGCAAAGCCCACTTATCATAGCCCCATAAGCAATAGAATCTGCTGCGCAGCCATGCTGGGCCATCCTCTCAAAGACCTTCAAAGCATCGGTAACATTACCATCCCTACAATATCCACAAATCAAGGAAGTATATGTTTGCTTAGTCGGAACCAACCCAACTCTGAGAGCTTCCTCAAAGAGCCTCTCACTGTCTTTCATTCTCTTTTGCTTGCAAAACACAGCAATCAGTGAAGTATATGAGTGGATATCAGGCTGGATATCGGCCCCAATCATCTCATTGAACAAATCAAGTGCTCGCTTCATGTTGCCCTGCTTGCACTGCTCACTGATGAGAATTGTGTAAGTCACTCGATCAGCTCGCAATCCTTGTATAGAGACTGTTTCAAGTAGCCTATAAGCCTCTCCATGTCTTCCCTTCTTGAAGAGTCCGTTGATGAGTGCGTTGTAAGTAGATATATGGGGAGAACAGCCTTCGCTGACCATTTTATCCATCAATTCATATGCCCGATTGAAATTTCCCTGTTTACAATGTGCATCGATGAGAGTAGTGTAAGTATTTGCATTCGGAACCAATTGCTGCTCTTGCATTCTCGACAGCAACATATCTGCTCGATTCAACTTGTTCTCCCTACAATACCCTCCTATCATTGCCGTATAAGTATGCACATTGGGCTTGTAATTGTTGCTCCTGACAAGCTTCAAAAACAGCCTAAAGGCTTTCTCCGTCCACCCTTTCTTGCAGAGCCCGTCAATCAATGTTGTGTGAGTATATACATTGGGCTTCAGACCTCTTCCAACCATCTCCTCGAAGACCTGAAACGCTTGCCTCACGCTGCCTCTCTTGCATAGTCCATTGATAAGCGCAGTATAATTAATCACATTTGGGACAACGCCCATCTCTCCCATCTTCTCCAAAAGCCCAAATGCTCTCCCAACATGACCCTTTTCGCAAAATGCATCGAGGACCACAGTACATGTGACATTGTCAATAGAGTGTCCTTTTTCTATCATTTCTCCCAACAACTTTTCTGCCTCTGCCACTCGACCCATTTTACAGCACATGACGATAAGTGTCTTGAAACTAGAAGAATTGGGGCAGACCCCTCTGTTGGACATTTCCACAAACACCTTCTCCGCTAATTCTGCAAGACCCAATTCGCCTACCACCCTTAAAGCGAAATTAAGGGTGTGAACACTTGGAGACAGCCCTCGGTTGTGCATCTCAATCACCATATCAACAGCTTCCTTAAGCTTCCCAATTTCGGTGAAACACCCCACCATCCGCCTCATGACTTGATGGGCTCCCTCCGAGTTGCCTGAATCGATCAGGCAACCCGCAATAGTCAAATACAAGCGCTTAAAATGGCGGAATTCAGCATGGGAGACCGCCCATTCGAAGAAGCGCAAAGCGATTGCAGAACCCGCTTCTCGGACAAGCATTGCCGAAACGGTTGCAACTTGTTCGGGGCTCAAACAGGGGTCGATTTGAAGAGAAAGGAGGTTTGGGTCACCTTGCTCGTGGCATCTGAGGACGAGATTGTAGGTGGTTTGGGTGAGGGTTTGAGAGGGGTTTACAGGAGAAGAGGAGACTGGTGAATTGTTGGAATGGAGGGAAACGATTGGCAAAGCATTTTCTTGTTGGAAAGAAGGTGTTGTGGTGATTTCTGCAAATGGAATCAGCTGTTGGGAGAAGTGATTGAAGAATTTTGGGCGTCTTCTGAGGAAGACGAAGGCAAAAGAGAGAGGTAACTGCCATTTCAACGTACTTCCATACATCTGAAATGAAAGAACAAAAGTAGCCTGAGTGGAAGAGAGAATCGAATTGAAACCTAAAACCCAGTTTCCATGTGCCTATTTTAGATCCTGCTGTTTGCCCTTTTACATAGGAAAATGTGAGTGTTGATATAAGAAGCGGGGCGTTTGGCCCGAAGGTTCTCAACTTTCGTTTTTATCGTGAACTTTTTATATTTTCTTTAAGGATAAATGCAGATTACCTACTTGTATTTTATCAGGATTTTAGACAACCCCCTGTAATTGATTTTTTTTACTAAACCTACCTGAACTTGCAATGATAATGCAAATACAGACGTCCGTGACGGAAAAGAATGAATGACGAAATTACCCCTCCATATATAACTCTTGTGTTGCACTTTTCCATCGTTTTCGCTCTTTTTGGATTTCTTCGAAGAAGGAGCGATTTTGGGAGAAAGCAACCACAACGGCTAGGGTTAAGCGATCACTGCCTGCAAGAAGCGATCAACAGCATTTTTCCTCTTGAAAATCCATCAATAAGGTGGATCTATTTAACGCTGTGGTTAGGGTTGTTCAAAGACGCAGCGATTTTGGGAGAAACTGCAGCCAGGTTAGGGTTCTTCATTGACCTCCTTTAAGAAGCGATCAACCCCTATTTCAGACTTTGTTCAGATCAAGAAGTGGTCAATCAGAATCCATCAAGAAGGATTAACGATTTCAGAGGTATGCACTTATATGAAACCCTTAATAATGTGTGATGCCGAGGGTTTTAGGCTTGGGTTTTGATTAAAAAGATCTCTATGGGTTGACATCTCTACGTGCATGGATTGTAAAGTTGCATTTTTTCATTCTGTCTTTTTTTGTCTCATTTTAGTAAATGGGGATGAGGAAATTTCGTTGTCTGTGATAGTGATGTGTGAAAATGGTCCCCTCTTGCTATCTATTTCAACTGTTTTATGTTTTTTTTTTTGTTTGTTTTTTTTATGAATGTTGGTGGAGGATGATCCCCACCTGTCTGCACTATGTCGAGTGCTTTTGCCTTTCACACATGGAGGGGACCACAGTGACAAAAAAAAATTCCGTTCTTATATTCTGTGTATGGATTTGCCTTCTTCTACATGCAAATGTCGTTTGAAGTGACCAAGTGGCCAATTTTCTTTCTTATTGTATATGGATTTGCCTCCTCTTACATGCAGATGTCGTTTGACGAAGTGACAGTCCACCATGGTGGTTATTTCACACAGCCACCAAATATTGTATACCTTGGGGGTGTGGTAGATGAGGTCACTAACTTTGATATTGATAAAGTATCATTTTTTGAGTTTAAGGATTATATGATGGATTTAGGGTACCCAGATAACAGTATGATGTATTTTAAGGTGACAGACTTGGGTTTTATGATGGTATGAGGCGAATTGAATCAGATAAGGATGTATTTCTCCTGTTGGAACATTATAAAGGCAGTGAGGTGTTGACCATTTATGTAGAGAGGGGACATGAACCTCTGATGGTAGTGTCACCTAAGGGGAAAGTCTTGATGCAGAATGTTGACAACAAAGGTGTCTTGAAGAAGTTACCTGCAGCAAAAGTTGGGTCAAGTAGTAGAAAAACCAACTCTGAGGAGGATTATGCTGCTGATGTTGAGGATGTGTCTGCTTTTGATGAAGGTAGTGATGAGGATGACCAAGATGATGATGACAGTGAGGTTGAGCCTCCGGAGTTGTATGAGGATGTTGCGAAGGCTGATGATGAGGATATCTTCAGAGCACCTCCTGAGAAAGAATCACAACCTCATGAAGCTGAGTATATGCAAGTAGAACAAACACAAAACTAGCAAGAAACACAAACCCCAAACCAGCAGGGAGAACAAACCCAAAACCAGCAAGTACCAGTTGATGAGAACTGGTTTACAGATGATGAGGGAGGGGATGAGCTTCATTCTTTGTATAGCTCATCTGATGAGAACAGGGCGGAATGGCCTGAATTTAATGAGTTGACTGATATGGGGAATCCACAACTCAAGTTGGGCATGATATTTGCGAGTCCACAGGTATTCAGACAAGCACTTGTTGAGTGGTCTGTAAGGCAGGGCTATGACATTAAATATCTGAAAAATGAGAACAAGAGAATCACAACTGTCTGTAAATATGATTGTGGATTTAGGATTCATGCATCACCCATGC
The DNA here is from genome assembly GCA_012931725.1 of Litsea cubeba. NCBI lineage: Eukaryota > Viridiplantae > Streptophyta > Magnoliopsida > Laurales > Lauraceae > Litsea > Litsea cubeba. The sequence continues at coordinate 10,033,622 of CM022945.1, read as the reverse complement.
AGGGTGAGAGGACATTTCAAATTAAGTCTTTCAAACCCAAACATACATGTGGTATGAAATTCAAAAGTCACCTGGTCACTTCAAGTTATATAGCTAATAAATACCAGCAGAGAATGAGTGATGACCCAAAATGGTCAATCCCCGCAATGCAAAAAGAGCTAAGAAGAGATTTGAAGGTTGATTTGTCTAAGGAGAAGTTGTACAGAGCAAAGAGGAAGGCAGCAGATAACATATCTGGAGATGTTAGACTGCAATACACTAGATTGAGGGACTATTGTGTCACTGTCCAGAAGCACAATCCGAATACAAGTTTATTTGTTGTGACACAAAGACCTCAAATGGATAGAATTCCATATTTCCAGCGATTATATGTATGTTATGAGGCACAAAAGGTCGGGTTTGTGAGTGGATGTAGACCCATAATTGGTCTAGATGGGTGCTTCCTCAAAGACATTTATGGCGGACAAGTACTAGCTGCAATAGGTAGAGATGGGAATGAGAATATGTTTCCAATTGCAATGGCTGTGGTAGAGGCTGAAAATATGGACTCGTGGACTTGGTTTTTGAAATCTCTAATTGATGACATCGGAGATGGGGGTGACATGGGTTGGACTTTTATGTCTGATAGACAGAAAGGACTTGATGCAGCATTTGAGATAGTTGTTCCGACTGCTGAAATTAGACACTGCCTGAAGCATATGTATGATAATTTCAAAAAACTTTTCAAAGGCAAATTGTTAAAAGATGCTATGTGGGCTGCAGCATCATGTGGTTCACCAAGAGAATTTGATAGTCACATGCAGAGGATATTAGAGATGGACCAGGCTGCATATAATTGGCTAATGGCTGCCAATCCAAACAGATGGGCCAGGTCTCACTTTTCTACAAGGGCTAAATGTGATGCACTAACAAACAACCTTTGTGAGTCTTTTAACATTTACATACTTGATGCAAGAGAGAAACCAATAGTTAGTATACTTGAGTGTATAAGGAGGAAGCTGATGAACAGAACTCAAGTAAAGTTTAGAGGAATGAGCAAATATGATGGAATAGTCTGTCCGGGGATATTGGAGAAGTTGGAAAAGAACAAGAATGACAGCAGACACTGTTTTGCCAACTGGTCTGGAAGAGGGGAGCTTGAAGTTGATTGTTTTTCGAAAACATTTGTTGTTAATATTGAGACAAGAACATGTTTATGCAGAATGTGGGATTTGACAGAGATACATTGTAAGCATGCTATTGCATGTATATACATGAATCAAGAGAAGCCTGAAGATTACATTCATGCATGCTACAGCAAAGAGGTATATTTGAGGGTATATAACAATATGATACACCCAATACCTGGAATGCATGATTGGGTTGAAAGTGGAATGGAAGCAGTTGGTCCTCCTTTGTATAGAAGACCTGCAGGTAGGCCAAGGAAGCTAAGGAGGAGGGAAGCAGATGAGTTATCCAATTCTAATAGGGTTTCTAGAATGAATAGAACAATGACTTGTGCTAGATGTTTGAAAACAGGCCATAATGCCTGATCCTGTAAGGGCCCAGTGCACCCCAATTCAAGACTTTTTAATCCTGCATTACAGCCTCAGTCAAGTTCTCAGCCAGCTTCCCAGGCTCAGCCAACTTCCCAACCTCAGCCAGCTTCTCAGTCAGCTTCACAGCCAGCTTCTCAACCCATGAAAGCTTCTCATTCCATGCCAACACACAAGGTATTGTGAGTATATTTTTGTCACCCTTTTTGATTTTTTTAGTCCTAACTAGAGTATATATATGCTTTCAGGACATTTGATTTTTTTATTTCTAACTAAATCTTGATTGGTCAGGGAAGAGTCAGAAAAGCTTATTCTCAACCAAATCCATCACCAAGAAATACCACTGGTAGAGGGCGGATTGGAGCAGGAAAACAAAACAAGACTTGTTGATGACAACTGATGACTGGATGATTGGATGACTGATGTTGTGTCAATGATGTTGTTCACTGACTGGATGTTGTGTCACTGATGACTGGATGATTTTACTTCCCATTTGGATGATGATGTTTTGATGTTTTTAGTACTAACTGGATGATTATGTTTTGGAGTTTTTTTGTTACTTTTGGGATGAGAATGCATGTTTCCAGTTTTTTTGGATAATTGAATGATGATGATGTTCCCAGCAACTAATTATTCATTGTATTCCTGTCCAGTTCCTTTTTTTTTTCTTTTTTCTTTGTGTCAGCGTTTTGCTTTTTGCAGGTTAATTGAAGTTCATAAAAAAAGTAGTCATTGAAAAACAACACACCTCCAACCAACCCATTTGATATTCAATTTCCAACGTATACATATGTTCATTCATGGTAATTCCATGAGATCTACAGGAGTCCAAGATATCAGTAGATAACAAATGAAAAATACAAATACAATTCCAGCCCATTTCCCAAGCAGCAAACGTAGGAAACATCTTTCCCTTCTACAGGTCGACTTCAGTTCCCTCTCCAACAGATCAATCCTATCCAGTAGCTTCGGCACAAGCTCTATTTCTCCATCAACCCATTCAAAAAATCCACATGCTGGCTGGATCTGAGAACACATTGAAAAAAATAGGAATAAGAATACCATGGTTGACCAGACATTAAAAAGATCAAACAGAATGATCAAAGCATTACCCCATATAGTGCACAGCCAAGAAACCTCCTCCCATTGTTTCGCTGTGTTCTGGAAGTCCTCAAAGCAGCCCTATGCCCGCAGTGACAGAAACGACTTTCACCATCAAATGGAGAGGAAGTTCCATGAGAAAACTGGTTATGTGAGTTTGAAGAAGACGACATTTGATATGGCTGGAGAAAATGGAGATGTTCAGTTGCTTCCCTCTTGGTGGTTGACGAAAATGGAGAACTACTTCTGCTTCTGCTTCTCCTCTCTTCTCTTCTCTTCTGCTGAAGAGAAATCAAATCTTTGGGCTATCCATTTTTTATAGGTGGGTTCAGGGGCAAAAATGTCTTATTTTAAAGCCATTTACAAGAGTCAGATGCCGCCAGTATGCCATACAAGGGATTTATACATATACACCGTTAATACTAACAGAAACCATCACTTTTGCATTGTAATTACAAGTTCAGATAGGTTTAGTAAAAAAAACCAAACTACAGGGGGGTTGTCTGAAATCCTGGCAAAGTACAGGTAGGTAATCTGCATTTATCCCTTTTTTTTTAAGTAGAGGCAAAGGTATATTTTTCAAGTTTTGAACACCCCTCTCACATTTTGGGACTCCACAAATCAAAGAATGCGGCAGATAAAGAGAAAGAAAAGGGAAGAAACTGATTTCAAGAAAGATAAATCATTCAGAAAATATGTACGTGGGGTTGGAAAAAGCTCAGAAATTTATTTGAGAAGTAGAAGTCATCCATAAAATCTGCACGTGGGGGTGCGCAAAACTCAAATAAATTTATCCAAGAAGGATAAATCATCTATAAAATCTGCACGTGTGACTGGGCAAAACTCAGATAAATTTGTTTCAAACTCAGATAAATTTTGTCCAAACTCATAAAAATTTGTTCAAAACTCAGATAAATTTTGTATGAGTTTTGCCAGAAGTTCAGATAAATTTATCTGAGTTTGAAAAAAAATCTTTTGAAAAAAATAAAATAAAGTTATATATCTTTTGAAGAAACTCACAATACAACAAAAGGAATGAGATGTAGTAGACACGTGAGGAAGAAAACTATAAAAGATCACAAAAACTCTCGAGCACAACTAGATCGAACCGATTAAAAAGGAGTCAATAGTGATCTTGTGTGGGGTATAGATCAGTTCAAGTATTATTTTTCAATTTATTTGTTAACTAAGTACTTCAAAAAATCTTTAAATATATATTATGAATGTAACAGAAGGTAAAATGTCTTTCAATATAGAGCTAACAGTGTGTCACTATAACCATAGAAGTAACATAGAATATGTCATTTGATTCATTATAATTTGTTTTTAAACAAAAAGTAAAAGGTCATAACATCTTGGTTACCAGTATAATAACGGTAGATGAACGCAAATGAAAAAAAAAAACACGAGGAATGATTGGGATTATATGTAGAGCTTACACCCTTACCTTACATGAGGCATTTTGATAGGTTGAGGCCCATCAGAAACAAAACCGTGAGGCCCGTGGGCCAAAGCGGACAATATCATGCATGCGTGTAGAATGGGGCGTTACATATATTTATTAAAAAATTAGGTCCAACATATTACTTTTCTTTTTAGTTTTCTTCCAATATCTTAATAATTCTCTAGATTTTTTTATATTTATCTTGTTATCTCACCAATTAGAAAATCTTTGGACATGTATTTATGAATGTAAAAGAGAAGGAAATATGTATTTTAATAGTGTTGTGCCATCATTCATAAATCATGCATAAATATGAATTTGAATAACCACAACAAATTTATGACACTCCCTAATATGAACTTGGTCATATAATACTCATTTTATGAACATATTTTTATTAATTAAATATGATCAAGCGTCATACTGAAAGTGTTTTAACCTGTCTATTGGAATGAAAATGTCATTTTTTTCAAGTATGGGCCCAAAGATATCGTCACGAACCCAGAAGAGGGCCCAAATTATTTCAACCCATAGTTGAGGCTCATAAGTATTTGATTTATTGCTCATCTAATCTAGCAGGCCTCATTGGGTGGTCTATTAGTGATCATTCTAAAGTGTTTAAAGCCACTAAGGCTCCAGGGTTGTAAAAATCCTTAGAAATTGAACTGATTCATTTTGATTCCAAAACTCATGTTCTTTGTCCATTTAACACATGATTCATCTGTTTGGTTTTTACTAGAGGATGGTGCTCCTCTAATTTTAAAGCCTTTTGAGGACTTCTACAAACCTTTAAAATATAGGGTCTGGGGCTAGAAATGGATATGAGTTATTTAGGCGCAAAACCAATTGATTCTGGTCAACTTGATCTATGATTAGCTTATTTACTCCTACTAGAGGGTCTTTTTTTTAATTTCAGATCCTTTTGAAGCCTTTTCGAGTATTTTGAATTTCAAGGTTGCTAAAAAAAAGCCTAGAAACTAATATAAGCTAATCGGGGCAAGAACTAAGGGATGTAAATGGGTCTCCGATTACCTCGAGGTTCTGACCCATTAAAAAACGAGTTTGAGTCCTTATTTAGGCCCTGATAAGTAAGCAGGTCCGGGCTTGGATTCTTTTTTGGACCCGTGACCTAAATGGGCCTGGGTCAGATTCCGCCTTGGTTCCGACCCGTGGACCCAACAAATTACCTCAATTTGCAAGAATCTCACCTAAAATCTAGTTTTTTTTTTCTTTCCATATCATTTTCTACCTAGACCTGGACCCGGTCCATGACCCGTCCCATATATGGAACCGATTCCGGTTCCATCTTCTCATTAACAATTCCGATTGACCCAGCTGAAACCGACCCATTTACATCCCTACGTAAAACCCATTGATTTAGTCCATTAAAGCTTTAATTAACCTATTTAGCTGAATTAAATGGCTTCCCATTCATTTTGGAACCTTTTGAGGTCTTTTTCAACACTTTGAATTTCAAGGTCACTGAAAACCCTAAAAATTGATGTGGGCTTTCATTAGCCCCCAAAACTGATTGAATTTAATCAATCTAAGACATAATTAACCTATTTGGCCAAGAAAAATGGTTTTCCATTGATTTTGAAGCCTTTTTTTGAGGCCATATCAATGTTTTAGAATTCTAGGTTCGCAAGAAATCCTGGAAACTGGTGTGGACAAATTACATATAAAAGTATGACAATTTGGTCCACTTGACTTATGTTAACCTATTTAGTACTACTAGAGGGACCCTCCTTGATTTCAGGACCTTTTGAAGCCATTGAAGGTCATTCTACGGCTAAGAAGAAATTTTAGAACTTGATGAAGATGGTTTGGTTCCAAAACCTTTTGGTCTACTTGGCCATGATCAACTTAATTAAGCTTATTTAAGACAGTTCCACAAACTTAAAACCTTTTTCAATCCATTGTACACATTTTGGCCCTTGGAGGCTTTGAGTTTGACAAGAATCAAGTGGCCCTGGAATTAAGCATGTGCAGATATTAGAGCCCTTATTAGGAGCAGTTACAAGTAGTGCACATCCTTTTCCAGCTAGCAAAATTAAAACCTGACATTGTTAGGCCACAATCAAGTTCTAAGGTCCTCCAAAATGCATACAAACGTGTTTAAATTACTTCAAATCATAGAAAATTGCTCTAGAATTGTTTCTAAGCCTTTGAAGGCTATAAATACCTCTTCTTGGGGTTATTTGAAGGAGATTTTTCATCTTTAAATCAATATTCCTCCCATGTGCACTCTTGAAGAACCTTTGCACCTTTGTTGCGGGGCTGTTTGGGAAACTTATTAATAGAGTAGAGTGAAGTAAAGATTATTTTGAAGAAAGAATAAAATATAAGTGGGTTATGATGATATTTAATTTTTAGTTGTTTGGTATAAAATCTTTTTTACTTTTTGTATAGAAAATTTGAGTTTTTTCTTTTTTTTTTTTTTGTCTTTTAGTGGAGAAATGATTTTTTTTTTATTTTTTAAAAAAATTGTGGAAATTTTGAATTAAAGTTCTTTTGATGTGACTTTTTTTTAGAAATTGAGACTTTACTTTACTGGACTCTATTAGTAGAATTGTGAAACATTGCTTGCCCTCAATGTTAATTTTAGCCTTATAGCATTGGTATGTAGTAGCTCTTTAATGCACATCCACATAAATTTTTTATGGTATAATGGGAAAACTATGCCGGAATGCTTGATTTTCTAAACCAAGTCCATCTTGTTACACTTGGTGGGTTGTTTTGCTCCAAATTGCAACTCCAATTCATGGAAAAGTTTAGGTATTACAAGGTCACTAAAGGAACGGCAAGAAAACCCATATGGCATGTTTTGTTATTTCCATCTTTTGCATATCCATAGAAAGATGGATAACAATCTCTTCTGCCAAAATATTCAAATTACAATTGGTGTACCTCCAAATGCACCCTTGGCTTGGGGTATAAAAAAAAAAATGCACCAAAAAATTACTTGACTGCACATGGATGCACTTTACACTCTATTGTACTTACCTCCAACATCACCTGGATTTTTATCCATTCTACTGTGGCTTTTCAACAAAATGGCATGAGAAACTGTAATAGCACCCAATTTTAAATTTTATGCCCCCTTGACTCTTAAATGCTTTATCATTTGCCTGATTTCTCTTTCCTGATGCTCCTTGTTTTTCTCAGTTTCGTCGCAAGATTGATCCCACAATTTCTTGGCTGGTCTCCTAGTTCTTATTCCTGATGTGCTGCCTTTTCTACTCTTCAAATGGATATCTCCCTTCTTATGCCTCCCTTTACCTTCTCCATGACTTGTATTATTGACTTCCAACTCCTTCAACAGCTTCTCAAGCTTAGGATCACCAGGAAACCCTCTAGATTTCATCTCAACATAAAATTCCTTAGCTTTATTAAGCCAACCACATGATGCCAATCCTTGTATCAATGCAAAATAATGTGCTGAATCAGGGTGTACATAATACTTCTTCATTTCAGTCCATATTTTCAAAGCTTTCTCTGGTAAGCCCCACTTGAATAATTTATTAAGAATCAAGAGAAAAGTTAAGCTGTTTGGGCCACACCCAACTTCTCGCATCCTGTTCATCAGTTTCAACGTTCCGATCATATTTTCTACCTTGGCAAGTGCATGGTATGTTCCAATTGTTGGGTTGAGTCCCTTCTCCATCATGTCATTGTATACAATCCGTGCCTCCTCAAGCTTCTCTGCTTCACATAGAGGATAAATAATAGAATTATAAGTGGATGAGTCCGGTTTCATACCCATCTCTATGATTTTATCAAGGAGATTCTGCGCTTCCTTCAGGCAATTTTCTCTTGTCATTACATATATAAGAGAATTGTAAACCACAAGTTCAGGAATCCAGCCCCTCTTCTTCATTTCATCATAAAGTCTCAAAGAATCAAAGAGATTGCCAACCTTCGAGTAGCAGTTTATCAAGTGGGTATAAGAAGTACCATCTGGAGTTATGCAGCAATTTGACATTTCCCTCCACACTCTTTTTGCTTCCACCATGTCAACGATAATATTACACCAGCCGTTTAAGATTATGTTGAAACTCTCTGTTTCTAATGGGAAAAGCTTCTTGCTCGAAAACATCAATTCTTCGGCTTCCTCAATATTTTCATGTTTACATAGAGCACGGAGAAGGGTGTAAAATGATGTGGAGTCTGCAGTTACTTTGAACTTCTCCATAGCCTGAAATGTTTTGATGGCTTTTCCTGCATCATTTGCAGCAGCATACCTATAAAGCTCCCAAAGGAGCCAAAATAAACAAAAAATTACTATAAGATGAACAAAAGTAAAATAGTCTGCATTCATAAATAGTATACTTCTTATAACTCAGCAATTCTTCATGAACAAAAATCTGGAGATAAAAGAAGATTGGACAATGTAGATGGGACCTTGAGTTTCCTAGGACTTGAATTAATAGGGTAATGGTAGGGTATTCATTTTCCATCTTCCCTTGATTAAGTTTTATTTGACGCTCATATTTGTATATTCACTTTTGGTCTTCATTGTTAACTACTTATGCCAAGAACTATCTATTGAATTCCTGTGATTCTTTGCAAACAAACAGTCCTGAAGTGAAATATCAACCACAAAATACACCTAACAATAACGTCAGAGAGCTTCATTACCCAACAATGACAAGAAAAGGGAGTTTTCAGTAGATCAACAATTGAAAAAAAGAATACAATTCATCAGATTGCAAAGAAGAAAACCAAACCGCTAACACACTCATGGTTAAGTGGTGTTGGCACCTTAGTGTCACATACACGCCCCCTAGGTCTTTAGGTGGATAGTATCACTCCTGGGCAGTGGGGCAACATAGCCAAAAATAAATAAATAAATAATAAAACCAGCACCAATATTTATATGGAAGGAACAGAAACAAGGTATAATTGTAATCAGAGAACAGCAGGTCCATGCCATTCGACACTCGAACAACTACCGAACTGCAAAACAAGCCACGTGCAAGTAAGGACTTAATCTTCATCCATGATCCAACACCATAAGTAAATAAATAAGACTTCTTCTTGCCACATCTTCATTTGGAACACAACGCAGATAAATAAACAATATTTAGAACCAACATCAAAGAATTACAAAAGAATAATTTGGATGCCAAAGAGAGTTGTGATAGCAAGTACAAACTCACTCAAAATCCTAAAATATCACCATCATCATCAAAGCCTTAAACCATTTATCATCCATATCATAAAATATAAAAACTGTAAAACCAACATGCCATCACAGTGAGGCAGATGACTAACTCCATACCTTGGAAACACATAAGAAAATCTCAAGTATGCAAAACTTCCTTGGGACCAATGCAAGTCCATCATACAAACAAGAAGAAATGAACCCAAGATAGTTCTTTTTCAGAAGTTGATGAGACCATCCAAAATAGGAATTGCTATGAGAAAGGGAAAAAAGAACAACAAATCATCAAAAAGAGAAACAAAGAAACCAACTTCATGCACATTTGACTGTGAATCAACACAACAACAACAAACAAATGATTTTCCTTTTCCACCCAGATGTCAATTCTAGCAGTGGGGCCCACATTTCCAATAATATAAGCTGTTGATCTGGTACCCCAATCGATCCTAGCTTTCTGATGAAAACCAGCAATTACAAGTCATGATTTCCAACCAATGGAGCACATTCAAAGAGATCAAATTAAGATAATTACAACTGAAAATAATTAAGATTCTAAGGGAAGCTCTCTCCCATCCAAACAGTGTCCCAACAAATGAACAATGTGGATAAACAAATCAAATCAGATTATGGCAAGAAGCTCACATCTTTATCATGATCAGCAGAGCCCCACGGGTCGCCATGGCCGTTCGATGCATGTCTCGCACCAAACGCCACGCGATATCGAACCTTCTCTGCTTCCCCAATATCCACACCATCAAATTCCAAGCTTCCAAGCTCTTGGAACTGCACTTCTCGCCCCAGCGGAAGGCCAAAAAGGCCAATTTCCATTCCTTCCTCATCTCCCACATTGCAGAATAGACCAAACTGCTACTGGGACGAACACCCGATGCTCTCAGAAACTCCAAGGCATCTTCATCCGAGGAGAACTGCTTGGTTTGGGATAGAATCTGAAGGAGCCCATGAAGCTCAGAATCACAGCAGGGTTCGGTCTCATCTCCCTCAAAATCGCTGCCTTCATAGAAACAGTGATAAGGAGAGGGGTCAAGAGGAGAGAAAGGGCCTTTTGGGAGGTGGGTTTTTGTGGGTGCAGAGGAATAACTGCAGACTTCGGCATCATCTGCCTCAAAATCGCCCTTTCCATACAAATAGTCATTTGGAGAGGACTCAAGAGGAAAAAATGGATCTTTTGACAGGTGGGTTTTTGAAGTTGCAGAGGAATGAAAGGAAAACGTGCAGGGCTCGGTCTCTACTTCGTCAAAATCGCTGCTTTCATGGAAACAGTGATTTGGAGAGGAATCAAGAGGAAAGAAAGGGTCTTTTGGGAGGTGGGTTTTTGGAGTTGTAGAGAAACAGCAGATGGGTAGTGTGGGAGAGGGAGGAGGGAGTGGTGGGTGGAGGATTTGGGGCAGGAGAAGAGGGAGGAAGAGAGGGTTTGTTCCTTTCAGTCTTTTGGTGAGGCTGATAATGAAGGCCATGAAACAACAGTCATCAGAAATGGAAGAGATTTGGATGCATTTTAATTTGTGTTTTCCAGTCCATGATCCCTCATCATAATAAAATCATCAATAGATCATCAGAATTAATGTTCACAATGTTTTGCTTTGTACACAAATTTCAATCCAATTGAATTTACAGCCACCGTTAGATTATTTGTGTTAAAATGTCATTAGAAGCTCTTTTCTATTTTAACTAGTGTTCTAAAAAGTGACCAATAGATGGAACTGATCAATGAAGTGGGTCAATGATATTGGGTGTTCATAACTCAAGAGTTAGGCTCCAATGATACCAAAGAAAGAAGGGCCAGGGCTTGTTTGTTTGCAAAGAATAAAAACAAATCTATGTTAAAATGAGCTAACACAAGAATTATTACAGAGGTGAATACAAGGAATTTATATCTTTAGTGGTTAAAAATAGAGCTTTTTGTATATACCCCCTTAAGATTTGTAGGATTTGTAAATAGGCTCCCGAGGTTTAGTATTTGCAAATAGTCCATGCATTTTCATTTTGATACCTTCCGTGTCCTCAAAATCAATTGTCTTCCAACTTCCATAGGCTTTTAGAGCGAAATGATACTTTTCTCCATTTCTTTTATCCTTATAAGCATAATTTCAAAAGCCTGGACTAATTTTCTTTATAAAGCATGTAACATTAACAATTGCTTAGTAAGAGAAAATAATCTTACATAAATTCATTATTTTATCAATACATGGCTCATTTCTTTAAATTTAAATTAATTATGACGACAATCAACACCTGTACTTATAATCGGTTATGATTTATCCAATCCATACATGGCCCACCATTGGATTGATAAAAGTTTCAAAATACATGATTATGCTTCATTTGTAAGGGGTGTAAAAGAAATATTAGGGGAACGGGCAAATGTAAAATAATAATTTTTAGAATTTATAGGGGTGATCATTTTAAACTTTTCTCAGATATGGGTGGGGCTTGGACCCACCCCTGGTCCAGTGCATGAGAGAGCTATTGAGAAAAACCATTGAGACTTGGATAAAATAATGATATTTTTGTAAATAATAATATACTCATTTTTATTTAATGGATGTAAGGGCAAAACTGTCATTTATATAAAAATCCAACACCAATCTCATGGTAGCTACCCATTCTTGTTAAGAATATTGATTTTGGGGACATGAAAGATATTGAAAAGAAAAGGCAAGGGCCTATCTACAAATACTAAAACCTCAGGGGCCTATTTACAAATCCTACAAACATTTGGGGGTTGGGGGTTATATACAAAATGCTTTTAAAAATAAGATCAAACGTGGATTCCCAAAAAATGAGTATCAGCTCCCCTTTTCCTTCTAGAAATATATAGTTTAAAGAAGAAAATAAATGAATACCTCACCCTACTAATTTGATACAGTCCTTCTACATCTCCACATTATATATTTCACCCCTCACCTCGCATCTTTCACACCTCACCTCTTAACTCCTTTGTAAGGATTCATTTCACCATCGATTCCTATGTATTTTATTACAAATAGGCCCTTTGTCTGCCATTTAACTTGACATTGGTAAGTAGGCAATCTATAAACCATCTCTTTACACTGTGTTTGGGAAGGGAGGAGGGGAGGGGAGGGAAAATTTGAGGGGAAGGAAAATGGAGGGGAGGGGAGGGACTCTTGTTTGTTTATAGTCAAAAATGAAGAGGGGGGAGGAAAATCCCCTCTTTGCAAGCCTCTTTCTCTCCTCTTTCCCCCCAGTTTTGAAGGAAAAATTTTCAAAATATTACCGCCAAATTCTCCTTTCCCACTCCCCCCCTCCCTCCCAAACACCCTATATTTTAACTTTCCCTCCATTTTCCCCTCTTTTTTTTCCTTCCCCTCATTTTACCTCCTTCCCAAACATAGTGTTAAAGATCAAAAAATGGATGCTCAGAACAAAAAGTTCCCTTGTTCCCTAAATCTATTTATCATTCATTCCATTGTGTTTGAGCTTTATGGATGGTTAATCCTCAAGAAAAAAAAAAACCCTCCAAGGGGGTTTTTCACCTCTTAATTAAAGAAGGCACAAACAATTGCAACTAGGGTGCATCGGAATGCTTCCATAGAAATTTTTAACTTCATGAAGGTAAAAGGAGGCTCAAACAATTCCGACTAAGGTGCATCCAAACACTTCCATAATGACCTATTTGTTTCATGTAATGGAATTCCTAGCATTGTATTGGTAAGTGGTTAAAAATGAAGAGTCAAAGATGGCCATCCAAAAATGATATCATCAAATAACATCCCCTTTAATTGATTTTTTTTAATAGTAATTTTTCTTAATGGTGATGGAAAATGAATAAAGGAAGATGAGGAATGAGTACCTAGCCATCACCCTAGTAATTCAACATCCAGGAAGTCAAGTTCCCATCTATATCTCGATCTTTATAACTTCACCTATCACGTTGACCTCATAACCTTCACTTCTCACCTCTTTATTAGTCCTCCCGTGAAGCTCATTTGACCGTGAATTCCCATGTTGTCACGACCCGGGCCCGAGATCCGTTAAACCCCCGGATCGCGATCGCATACTTACTCCCGTAAACCCCGAATTAACCGAAATTAAAACGGGATCCACAAGGGATAATCATACAAATTTGCGGAAAATATACAAATTGCGGAATACATATTTCTGACATCAACCATTATCAATGTATAATCCCAATCAAAAGTGAGGTTCTTATATATGAATTGTTTTGTCAACCATTGTATATTCACATACAATACAAGGTGACCAAAAATTGAATTTCCAAAATAGTTCTCCCAAAAGAATCAAAACAATCCCAATAGAAAACCCCAAAATGAATCTCCATGCCATGACGCACTCGGATACTAGTATCAATTAGTATCCCGTCTATGCCACTCTATCAAACCTCCTGGAGGAACCGGAGCGGTCTCCTCCGCTGGCGCTGGGGCCGCTGCATGGTCGGCATGGGCAGTTGGGCCTGTAATGCCATCAATAACACTAATGAACACGACGGTTCAACAATGCATACATAATTCTGTGATATACATGTTAATACCTACATAATCTCATTCAACTGTATTTCTATTAATTCTAACAATTCATTGCATAGATAATGTCATCAGTCAATTAATGGACATAACAATGTGGCAACTACCATAGCATTCATTTCATTACTTTTCATTCTTTTACCATCTTCCCTCAAAGGAAGGATTCATCTTCCAAATGGAAGGAATATATAGTCATAATCTTTCAATGACAGTCATTCAATATTGTGGGACTTACTAGTGCCCGGGCCAGGGGCAACTAGCATCACCACGGAGCTCCGGAACGCCCCCAAATCCATCTACTGCAGTAGGAATAATCATTTGATGAAATAGCTATGTAGTGCCAACTTACGAGTTATCACTTTAATCTATTTCTAGATTCAATTCAAGACATGCAAGTCTAGTAAAACAGTTACGGTACAATACAAACACATACCAATGAGGGAATTCGGATAATTAGGAACTCCACTCATTTCTTTCGTGATTCCAACCAACCATTCGAGTGTAACCATTGGTTATCTAATGTACGTGCTATTCTTGATGTGCATCACTTTTTAATTAATGTGTACAATAGAGTCCCCGTAATTATCACTCATGGGGGTCTAGTCTATAATCCATTAAACATTCAATACTTTGTTAAACTTATGTTCCAATCACTTGAAATCTTCTTTTTATTGTCCATTAATTCAATTAACTTTTAATCATGTCATGATTAGTTCTAAAACTAATTTAAAGAACGATTATGCTCATAGAAAACATCCACATTGAACGAACCTCGAAAACCAATGTTGACCCCATCAAAGAAAGGGGGTGTCGACACTTTAAAGAAAGGGAGTCGACACCATAAGAAAGGGAGTTGACACCATAAGAAAGGGAGTCGACACCCAGACAAAACCCAGGTCCGGTTGAGCGAGTAATCACTCTGCCCGGGAATTGAAAACGTATAAGCCTCATGGAGTCGACACCATAATGAAAGGTGTCGACACCTGGACAGAACCCAGGTCCGATTTCTGTACAGAATTTTCCACTTCTTCCTGCACTCTTTGATTCTTCTCATTCATTCTATACATAAACACAAACATAGATATACATATATGTATACTTCTAATCCATCATTTAATCACAAATGACATTGTAAATCACCATGGAAATCCACCTAAATTACAATAAAAGTCGCATATGACTTTCAATCTAAGAAATGAGCATAAGATTAACATCAATCACATAGAACTATGCACACTTGCCTCTCTTGAGCTTCTAGAGAAAAACCCCTCTTTCTAATCTTGGATTTGAGGTCAAACCCCTTTTTAATCAAACCCTAATTTCATAAAAACAAGAAAAATGGATATTTATGAGCCATTAATGCTAACAACCACCTCTACACATTTAATGGAACTTGGAAATCCTATAAAGAGTCCAAGGTACTTACTTGTAGCTCAAAAGGAGAATATAGAGTTCTTCTACAAGCTCCAATATTCCAAAAATGGAGAATGAGGTGAGGAAGAAGATGAAGGAGGTGAAGTTCTTCTTCAAAATCACTTGAGCTCTCCAAAGATCACACTTGATCAAGAGGAATGGAAGAAAGGGAGAAAGGAAGAGAAGAAAGTTGCCTAGGGTTTGGAAAATGAGCAAATGAGGCATCTCTTAGCTTATATAAGTCATCATTTTGCATTTAAACCCATTTTCCTACACTCATTTACATTTTAAGTCAAATGAGGGCTCTTTTGACTAATCTTAAGTCAAAACTAATTGTGTATGTTATGAAAGTTAATGTATTAATTGAGATATACGCGATGGTATCAAGAATTATCGTATTTGACGAAATACGCGAAAACTCGTATTTACGAAGAAGTCCTTATCTCTACTCATTTTAATCAAATCTCTATTCAATGATCTTAACTTCATTCGAACTCATTCATTATGCTCAATTCAATCATTAGAGACTTGTTTATCTCTTTTTGGTCATTAACCAACATTAATTCAATTAATTATACTTAATTAGCATAATTCTCAATTAATTAGCCTTAATCTTCATTAATTCGGGACGGGGTGTAACACATGTCTTCAATTCTTATGTATTCTAAGCAGACAAGCAGGCCCAATATATTAGATAGATGTTTTAATTGTTCATTATTCTTAATTGAAGCTGTCTTTGATGGAACTATATTTGTTCCTAGCTTTAGATTGCTAGTTAACATAAGTGCATAAATGAGATTCTAGTTTGATTCCTCCATGTAGTAAAAAAGAAACAAGATAGTTGTTTTTTTTTTTTTTTTCAAATTTTCTCATTGGTTGGTTCTTAGGTTTTTCCCTTTATTTAAAAAATATCGGGATTTTTACGCAAATATTAGTCTTAAACTCTAATTATACGAATTGATTAAAAAAGACACTAAAACATCGAATTAGGGTGTCGTACGTGGCCAAAAGACCAATTTTTTATGGAACCAATATTGATAGGGCACGTTTTAAAAAACTCTTTCCAATTGTTCCCTTCTTTTTAGGAAGAATATCGTTAGGACTCGTTCAAAAATATATTTAAAAAAATCATTCACAATCTTTCCCTTTTTCTTCCCAAGTATATATTTTATCCTTTTTCTTCATAGTTCCCAGTTTGATGAGGGACACACACACACACACACGTACACACACACGGACACACACACACACACACGTACACACACACAGAGAGAGATGTTGGGCTCAGTCTCAGTTGTGGAGAAGAGATAGCAGAGCGGATGAACCTATTCTATTACAAATATAAATATGCATACTAATAATCTATTCAATAAGCCTTGTAAGTTGTACCTACAACTCCAACAGTAAGTTCTCTGTCCTTGCGAGAGTATTCTAAATTTGGATCTATTTTTGCAATTGACGGTAAAAATTGTATTTTTTCCACTACCTAATTGAATATGAACTTGAGAGAGAGATAATATATTTGCTCTGCACAGATAATCAATATTTTGGAAAGAAAATGGAAAATGAAAATGGGGAAGAGATTTTTTGACCCATAAAGAGCAAAAGAGGAGAGGGGAAATAAAGATCAGGCTAATGATATGGCCTAAGGAGATTTCAATAAAAGGTTTCTTTAGAAAAGAGCCATCTCTAATAAAGGTTTATTTACAAAAGAGCCCTAACTATTTCGTTCCGGGAAAAAAAATTATTTTTTGGCTGCTTGCTTACGACACCCTAATTTGATATTTTATGATCTTTTTTAATCAATTTATGTATTCAGAGTATAGGACTAATTTTTTCATAAAAATTCCAAAAATATAACTAATCTACAAAACCACTTGATTCACAGGATCACTTAGGCAGTTTTCATTGAACCGAGAACTAACAAGAAGCTATTTTAGTCCAAGCAAGTTGGACCCACCAATCCATTCTTGATTTTATAAAAACTGACCTCAACAGCAGTACAAATAAAGAAGACTCATGCCCTCACCATCTGTCAAATATTATCTTCATATGATATTTTTTGATGTGGTCTGATTCATGATTCAAGACAATAATAGTACTGGCCACCCCCTAAATCTTATTTCCACCTTTTATTTCATACCTAGAGATTCTAAATGACAAACGAAATTTATATATTGCTACCATATCAACAAAAAGATTTATATATTGCTACCATTCAATACCTAACCATTCTAAATGACAAACGAGATTTATATATATATTGCTCCCATAGCAATGAAATTTTATTGCTACCATATAAACAAGCCAATCAACATGTCGAGTGTTGCCAATCTACAACAATAAAAGCCAATGAAGTTTAATTCTACCATATCTCCAAGCCTGTCAGCACTCTGTTGGACTCCATCTAATACTTGAAAAGAACCAAATTTACTACCAGGACAGAGCTACAATACAATAGTAGTTAATTTAACTCTAGTATACATCTTGATGAGTCAAGCCCAATCCGGATCGCGATAATGAGTCAGGTCCAAGTAACCCGGTCCGTCTAGGATCGTGGGTCAGGCCAGTAGCCCCGTTGAGATCCGGGTTTCGTTAAACGAAGCCTCGTCACCTCAGGCTCCAAGTCATCGCGACGAAGTCCTCCCCTAACCTGCTTTTATCAAGTCTCACGGAGAGGATCTCACCTGCCTTCCACCTGGCTCGATCCTCAAGGACACGTCTGACGCTCCAAAGAGATGTTGAACCGATTGCATCCCCACCTGGTGGGGAAGAGTTATAAATAGAGCCCTCTCATCACTTGAGAGAGGATGGTTTTTCTCTACTTTCTCATATCTGTAACCCTCGACATTAATCAAAGATCACCCTTTTGAAGTGGACGTAGGTCACGCTTGACCGAACCACTATAAATCTCTCATCTCTCTTCATTTATTGCATAGCATTAATTATCTGACCGGTGGTGTCCGAATTCTTGTTTTTGGCATCATCACATCTAATAGCTCAAGTGACCCATCCATCCACATAATTAAGTAGTCTGTCTTCCCAACCACAGTTCAAAAACCCAACTAGACTGCATGTCCTAGCTCCACTGAGTCAACTCAGTTTAGAGGGCGTTGAGTCAGTTCAAAATTAAAGCTTGTCCAAGTTCCTCCACTCAAGGTCACTAGGTCACTATAAATGAGTTGAAGGCTGGACTCCCCACTCATGATCCGTTTGACACAATTCCATTTAAATTAGACTCTGTTACTCAGATTCATGGTTTGTATTGATAATTTTTATCCCATTGATAATAAATAAGTTGAGCCCTGATTAGCTCCTCGCTATTTTATCTGCCATCCCAATGGATCTTGATGTAATTTGATTAATTGAAATAAACTTGCCAATCTATCGTAAATCCTAGATATTATTTGAATGTGAAGTTGATACTTTCAGGTTATATAACTCGCGGAATCCAACAGTCGATTGCAGCTGCTGAGAGTCTCCTGTCTGCATTTTCCTTGTCCCTGGCCGTTCAAAAAAGGACCGTCTGAGCTGTCCCAGCGAGTAATCTCGTCATGTCCGAACCAGAAACCTAAGATTCTCGGGATTTCTGTAACGGCTATTTTCGGCCTTCTCACATTTTAAGTAGACATAAGCAGATCAGGAACCTCCACAGCTCAAAGCTTCAAACATCCTTCTTCCCATTTCTCCCCACCAATATACAAAACGCAGAAAGAGAAGAGTAGAAACTCTTCTTCTTCTTCTGATTCATGGCCTTTTCAACATCTCTATTGTATTCTCTCATCATCTTCATCTCTCTCCTCTTCACATTTTCAGAAGCTAAACACTTCTTGGTTGGAGGAAAGCCCAATGCATGGCAGATCCCATCTTCCCAATCAGACACTCTAAATGCATGGGCTGAAAAAAACCGCTTCCAAATCGGCGATTCCCTTGGTAAATAAGAATTTTTCCATCTGGGTCACCTTCCAATCATCATTTTCTATATGTTTTAGTACTTTTTCAATATGGGTCATCTTCCAATCATCATTTTCTATCTGTTTCAGCACCTTTTTCTATATGGGTTATCTCCAATCATCTATTTCTATCTGTTTTTGCAGCTTTTTTTTCTTTCTTGATCTTGGGTTTGTTGATTTGTTTCTATTTTCAATATCTTTGCAGTTTGGAACTTTGATGGAGAGAAGGATTCGGTGCTGCAAGTGACAAAAAACGGTTACGATAGCTGCAACACTACTGATCT
Source organism: Litsea cubeba (assembly GCA_012931725.1). NCBI lineage: Eukaryota > Viridiplantae > Streptophyta > Magnoliopsida > Laurales > Lauraceae > Litsea > Litsea cubeba. The sequence continues at coordinate 10,014,202 of CM022945.1, read as the reverse complement.
GATTGTTGCATACAAGGGTGGGAATGTGACGGTGGAGCTGGAGAGATCAGGACCGTTGTTTTTCATCAGCGGACAAGAAGGGCATTGCAAGAAGGGTGAGAAGCTGCATGTGGTGGTAATGTCTGAGAAAAAGAAAGGTGGCGGGGTTTCTCCAGCTCCTTCTCCAGTGAAGTCTGGTGGGCTGGCTAACGCTCCTGCAAGCGGCTCTTCTCGTTTGGCGGTTTTGAAGAGCGGTTTTGGTTTTCCTATGGGAGTTTTGATGGCTTTTGTGGGGATGGTGCTGTGAGAAATTGAGAGAGATGGGGATTCTTCTATATATATTCATAAAGTGAATGATTGATCGATCATGAAGTAGTATTGGTTCTGTTCATAAACTGTCCTTTCTAATCCTTAAATGATGATGATGATGATGAATATTAAAGGGTGATAAGAGATTTGTGTGTTTCTGCCCATAAAATAGAACTGAGTGGAGCACTGATCTTAACCGTTCACTCTGTGGCACAACTAGTTATAAATAATGTAAAACTGACCCTGATTCATCAGACTTCCAAAATTTGGTCCATTGGAGTTTATCAATTCTTTTTTAGAACTTGTGATCTTGGCTGTCCATCCATTTTGCAAGCTGGCCTTATTTTTACAGGGACAGTGAATTGTAATCAATAAGATTTTTGTGGAAGTGGAAGTGGGCCATATTATATGGATATTTATATAGATGTCATTAAACTTTAAACGCTAGGATAATTTATCAGGACTGGTTTTTTCTTATTTTTCTGGCTCCACCTTATTCTCGAGAAGGCCTTTCCATCTGCGTTCAACAAAATAATAGACATGTATCTCAATGGGCTCCATAAGCTGGGATGAACTTTGGTTTAGGATAATTTGGTGGGGCAATTATTATTATTATTTTTTGCTCCGCCTTGTCCGCAAGAATACATTTTCATTTGCTTTCAACCGAATAATAGACATGTATCTAAATGGGCTCCATAAGCTGGGCTGAACTTTAATCTAGGATAATCTAGTTGGGCTGTTTTTTTTTTTTGGCTTCCGCCTTGTCCATCTGCTTTCAACACTATAATAGTTAAGTGAGCTCCACAAGCTGGCTGCATGTTAGTAGCAATATGCAGTCACTTGTAGGAAACACTATATATGGAGAGCAACTTAAAGTTCTCTAAATCTAATCTGTTAGGTGAAGTTAAAATTTACCCTGTAAAAATAGAATGAGTGAGAAAATAAACAAAGTGCCCCAGGACATTTCGACGCCTTTCCCAACAAAAGTTCCTACCATTTTAATTATTGCGTCCATCAATAGTTAAAGAGTATGGACTCTAGGCCCCAATGCTTTTTGTGAGTCATAGGATATCTCCAGATTTTACTTCAATAGGACTCTGTCTCATTGTAAGATTCAACTATATTATTAATAATTTGATAGACACAAACTTATGTACTTAGTCATTTACATTAATCACGTGATCAATTTTACTACTCCTATTGGATTAAATTTATTTGAAGATACCCACTGCAGGAGACGCTGGTTCATCTTGAATGAATTAGATTTTCAATAAGTGGGCCCTATTTAAAACTCCCTTCACTCATGGGAAGAATGAGTGATTGACTGAGAAGATCAATCATAGGATGAGATCTACTCATATTGGAGTAAAATCTGGAGACACCCATGGATTTTGGGAGTGTAGGCATGATTGGAACTCTCTTACCCTACAATCATCGTAGAAAAGATGGAATCACTAAATCAAAATCTCAATTTTATCCAAAGTCATGGGCTTGGTCTAAGGCTATGACAGGTCATCATGACTCACGAGGGAAAGGCTACAGAAGCAAAGATACAAGTAAAGCAGACAGGCCTCAAATTCAGGTTTGCAAAAGGGCTTGACTTGAGGCCTGAAGGCTAGCCCAAAGTGCTGCCTTCCACTCCTTTCAAGCAGTGGATCCTGGACTCCTTTTAGTAATAGTTAGAGCTCATTTGTGCTCCAGTACTAGACACTCAGATATAGTTGGGAGTTGGGACCCGATTAGAGGTTTAATGTAAAGTGCACTGGTAAGGATACATTGGGCCTAAAAAGTGCAGCCGCCCCAGCTAGATGGCTGTGATTGGGAATCAATCCTGGGTAGCCTTTTGGTCACGGCTGCAGTGAACATTAGTCTGGACTCTATTTACCTAAACCTGAATCCCAAAATATATCCCCCACCATGGACCCAGTATTGTAAAGTGTCTAGCCACTATAGCCCCAGACCTAGATCCTGTTGTCAATCAGGAAAATAGGCCACCTTGGTTTATCATTCTTGTCTAAAATACTGGGAGCAATAATAATAAAAAATATTTACACGTGTGTGTAGTGTATGCAGAAATTGGTTTTATGGAGTTTTACTTTTCCATGGGATTTTTTTTAATCCCCCTATCAAAAATATTTTTTCAAGAAATCGCAGAAAATGGAGCACATTTCCATGCTTTTCCTCAGAGAAAAAATGGTATCACCCAAAAGATAGGAAATTCTCACCACGAAAAAAATATCCCGCTTTTGCTTTTTATTCACAATCGAGAAATATTATTCCAAAACTTGATGTTTAAAATCCTCAACCCATGAAATCAGGATCCTTTGAGGGATTATACCCACGGTGACCATACAGTTGTTCAATCCAAGCTATACAATTTGTGTCTTGTAATTTCGTTTTGGTTGCAGGGCCCAACTCATTTCATGTACATGGGTGTGATCGGACGACTAGAACCAAGTGATGAAGGGCCTCATATATAATAATGTCATAGGACTACGAACATCAGATGAAATGGGTTGTGTCCCACTCCCCACAACTTTTAGTTTCAGTTTAAGCCCAATATATTATACGCAGCTGATACCATGATAATTGAAAATCGTCCACATACTAACGCAGGTATTGGAATAGCTGAAGAGCCTCTAGGATCCTCTATCATTAAAGGCGTCCTCTTACTGAAAATCTAAATGGGACGATGTTCCCTCCGCGTATACAGATATTTATTTAAAACCACCACTTGCTCATGTTTTGGTTTAGGGTGATTCTATATGCACCCACTAATATTGCTTTAAGCACCCACTTGCTGAACTCACCCCCCCTTTTATTTTCTTAAAAACGTTTTGCTGAGCCCACCCACCATATTTCCCAAACTGCCCACGCTCTCCTCTGCATTTCCTCTTCGTTCTCCTCTGCATTTCCCTCGTCGACCCTATTCGAAAAAACGAGCGAAGGCATCATTGGACATCGCTTCTCCTCCTCTTGCCTTCCCTCTTCTCGGTCGTTCTCCCTCCAAAGAGCATCAGTGCACATCGTTCCTGCTTCTTCTTCTTCTTCTTCACAGGACGCGTGAGGTAAGTTCTTGTTTTTCCTTTTTCTTCTTCTTCATACGTTTATCATGTTTACATTCCTTTTAGGTCGTAATTTCTTTGTTAGATAGTAGATAAGTATATTACGAGCTAATTCATGTGCATTCGAAGTACTGAATCTCTTCACTTTGCCAAAAATCGTGGCATTTTTCGCGATCTGCTCGGCAATGCAGAACCGTGCACCAAATGTTGTGCACGGCAAATGTATACTGTGCATGGATTTTCTGCACGATAAAAGAAACCGTGCATAAAATGTTTTGCACGGAACCTGTAAACCGTGCAAAACAAATATGCACGATAAACATATTCCGTGCATAAAATTGTTGCACGGAAAAGTTGTGCCGTGCAGAAAGATTTTGCACGATACAATCCAACCGAGCAGTACAAGAAAAAAGTTTTCTTCGTATAATGATTTTATCTTCCTAATGATTTTTATTTTAAATCCAGATTTGAAGATATGCCTAAGAGACCAGCTCGCCGTATTGGTGGCATCTCACATCCTACCGGTGGACGTGGTAGTACTTCTAGCGATCCACCTAGAGTGCGGGTGAAGGTTGGCGTTGCTAGACCTCCTCGCCGTCAACGGCCAACGGCGTCTGAACGAAGACGCAAATTACGGCAGGATCCACTGCCTGAGAGCTCTTCAGAGGACGATTCCTCAGAGGATGAGGCAGGGCCGTCTAGTCCTCCCCAACCGTCCAGTACTCCGATTGCGCCAGTAGGGGAGGATGATTCGTCAGAGGACCAGGCACAGCCACCCAGTCCTCATGCCTCGGCAGCAGGGGATGGACCTATTCCAGGCGGTCCGGCCGACGAGTCCGTCCTTGTGAGTTTCAGGACTCACGTGGCCATATCCATATGGGACGGGGAGGTACACGTTCATTCTTTATATGTTTTAACTAATTCTTTATATAATACCAGATGCTAATGAAGATTTATACTATACTTGTAATGTGCAGGAACGTGGCCCTCTCAAATGTATCAGTCATTGGCGGCAGTTGAAGGACTGGTACATACCTCGGCCTGGAGATCGTCTTGATAGTGAGGTGCCTATGTTTCGCGCTATCATAGAAGAGTCTGGATTGGCAGACCTGAGGCATTTCAGCTACAGATATATCTCCTGCCCCTTGGTCTCGAGCTTTGTGGAGAGATGGCAGCCCGAGACCAATACCTTCCACATGCCGTTTGGTGAGATGACGATCACATTAGATGATGTGAGTTCTCTACTCGGCATCCCAGTCACTGGACTTCCTGTCCACGTATCTGCTACTATGGGATTTACTGACCAAGTAGATCTACTCGAGCTAGGACTGGGTGTGGATAGGGAATCTGCATCAGCCGAGTTGAACCTGGCACGGGGTGGGGTAGTGAGGATGGGGTGGATCCGACGGGTGTGCGGCGAAGTGACTCCCGCATCGTCGGTTGAGGAGGTAGAGTGTGCAGCCAGAGGATATCTTCTTTACCTGTTGGGCTGTACACTATTCACTGATAAGTCCGCCACGAGGGTTCCTGTCTACTACTTGTCCTTATTGATGGACCTGCCACGGGTCCGTCAATACGCATGGGGGGCTGCCGCACTTGCGTATCTGTATCGCCAGTTGGGGACCGCCACGAGGGCAGATGTGCGGCAGATTGCTGGATATTTGACACTGCTAACGGTAAGAACGGTACATTTTATAGATTCATATATCTTTATCATTATAATTGATATAAGTACTATATAATTATTAATATCTGTTGTCATTTGTAGTCTTGGGTGTACGAGCACTTCCCATTCGCACGTCCTCCTGCACAATGGGGATACACCGCAGGGATGCCTCTAGCAAGCCGCTGGAATCCTGGACAGGATTCCGGAAATGCAATTGAAAACATACAGCTGATGCGGGAGAGATTGGATGCCTTACACCCGAGTGAGGTGAGCACCCATTTGAGCGTTTTATGTTATATATTTCTGACTTTCTTTATTATTTTCTTTTACGTTTTTTGAGAAGGAGCATGTTTTATTATATTAGTGACTTGTTTAGTTTACTTGTGACAGATTGCTTGGGATCCGTATGCTAGTGTTAGGGCCCATCATCCACTACAGCAGATATCATTCTTCTGTGGTTGCTTGAGGTCCCTAGATGTCATTGAACCCTACCACCCACACAGGGTTCTTCGACAGTTCGGCTACGTACAGACCATCCCACCCGCACCTCTTGCCCCCATCCGTGCCACTTGGGGTAGTACTGCCGGTAAATACAAGGTCTCCTATACGTTTCTGGATCAGTATTGGATTACTTGGGAGGACCATGTATTATCTATTGCGCACCGCGGCCATCGTGCACATCATGCATGGGAGTGTTCGCGGGACTACCTCGATTGGTACACTAGGATATCTCACCCTCGTGTACAGAACCCCGCCCGCCATTCCCACTATGACCCTAATGAGGGTAGAGAGGACCCGACTCCGAGAACGGTGAGTGCATTGTAAACTATCTTATTTCGTACATTGAAGCAAGTATTGTTTAAAATTTAATATGACACATTCTACTGTCTCTTATAGGTCCTTCGAGCAAATGATCATATTCGTGCCACGCTTGAACGAGGTGACCAGCCAGTTGAATTCTACCAGAGGGCACTGCGGACTACCCTCGAGATTCTTGATGGCTTGCCGGTGACGTATCGTCGGCGTGCGCAACAATGAAGCTCGGAGGACTTTTTGATAACATGCTTTTGTTTTTGTATAAAGGATATTTGACTTTTATTTTTTTTAGAGACTTGTGGGATGTAAGGATATTTTAGATATTTTGACAATGTATCCTTCTTTTCAGATGTGTAACTAATTACAAGAAAACAGTGTACTACAAACTGCCACATTTCAATCAATGAATATTATTTTTTTGTACAAGAACTTGTTTGTTTATGGAATTATGGTTGTGAAATTGTGATATATAGTTCATCTCAATTTTTTTTTTTAAAACATCTACATCCCTCTTCGAATTTGGATACAAATAGTTTCAATAGTCTAAGTTAATGATGAATAATCCACACATACCAATAATGCACGGCCAACATATGCCGTGCAAATGCAATCTGTTCAGTGTACATATGTCGTGCAGAACCATTCTGCTCGGCTAATATGTACCGAACAGATCCATTCTGCTCGGATAATATATACCGAACAGATCCATTCTGCTCAGCAACTGTTGGCCGTGCAGGATGGTTTCGCACATATATTTTGTGTGCCTTTTCTTTGTGTGGCTTGTAATAGATGATTTATTGTATGATATATTCGCCAACCCACAATAAACTAAGGAGGGTTATGATGGGATATAAACAAAAAATAAATGATGGAAATCATAACAACTTGACTGCATTTCAACATCATTTCTTACAATTTGTTTACATCGAGTTCAAAGTACAAGAAATTAATCACTGTCAATATTAACCGACTCGCGTGTTGCGACACTGTCTCCAATTATTTCTTTGAATCGCTCGATGTTCTGCGCATATGGTAGTTGCCATCCGTCAGCATTAGGATGGTGGTGTCTATACCAATTTGTCGCAATGGGAGGAATGGGAGCCCCGGGTGTCATGAAGACTTGAACAAAATGGTTACCATTGACAAAACCGATCGCGATAACTTTGCGATCAGAAGATGGAATCGGGGTTGATCTCAAAGGCAGGAAAGTAAGGCACTGTTGCAAAGAAAGATGGATCAATACAACATTATAATATGAAGCTACCAGATGACCCATGTCTGGCATTGTCATCCAACGAGCAAATGGAGGATGGCTGTCGTAGTACGCCAATGCATAATACAGTTCCCCAACCCTATCATCTCCGCCATATAGCAATGAATAATAATTTTGATGCCTCTGTAGTTCATTGCTTAAATCCAGTCTAACCTGCATCCAACCATCCTCGCTCATTCCCAATAGACCAGCTACTGCCCTGAAACCACAGTTACCATCCGCCTCGACATCCTTAATAGTCTCGATATAGTGTCCTAATGACTTAGGAAGTTGATGCTCGAATGTGCTTGAACGAGTGCGTCGAACACTTAATTTGTCCTTCCCCTTCTTCGAATCTAGACTGTTGGTTCTCGATGGAACGGTAGCTTCGATCGAGAGTGCATACTCAAAAGCAGATGGTTCCCGACGCGTAGACCGATCCAACTTCTTCTTTTTCGAGGATGAACGACCCCGGGTGTTCAATTTAACATCCGGCTCAAGAAGAGAAGTAGATGACGGACACCCCAACTCTCTTAGTTTTTTCAATATTTGTATTTTACCAGCGTGATCGGTACTATGAAATCTCTTATTGATCAATTCGAACTCGGAAGTGGTGGTTAATTCGGGGCCTGCATTCTCCTTAGTGGATTCTGAATTGAGCTTCCTCCAGTATTGATGGACACAACTCAGTGGTATTTGAGTGCCTTCCCTTATGTATTCGGCAATCTCGTGTGCACATGGTAACCCATGTGTCCGTCGAATTACGCACCCACATGCCAAGGAATCTGGACCAATATAACCAACTCTGATAGACTCATTCAATATTATATCCAAAGCATTCCTTGATATGAATCCTCTCAACTCGCGAAACAGTGCTGGTTTGAACTTATGTTGCACGGTGTTCAAGCTCTTTTCAAATGGAGCCTTTATCTCCGTAAAGAGCAACTCAAGCAATGCATGGATAATCTACCAGGACGAATCGAAGCTACTGTTCGATGTGCCAAGGTGTCTCTTCAATTTTGCATGTGCACTCTCAGCCCTATTCGTAGTCACGTTTCCAAAGTGCATATGCCGATCCGTCCAAGCAGCTACAAATTGTTCCTTATGGTTATTCAACCATGATTTCTTCACATAATCAACGGCGTTTGGATACCCACAGAAATTCCGGTCCAATGCACTTAAAAACTGAATGTAGTCATTTTCAGTGGGAGAGACTACCAACATGTTCCAACTAGATATAAACGCCTCCCATCTGTCGTTGGTCTCAAAATACTTCTTACAATTTGCCAATATGTTCCTAGAAATATGCCACCTGCATAATAAGCTTGCTGCATTCGGAAAGACAACGTGTATTGCATTGATGAGTGCTAACTCTCTATCAGTTACAACGACACGGGGCATAATACATCCATCCATCAATTCCTTAAGCCTCTCCAAAGCCCATCTGTAATTGGCCTCCCTCTCTGATTCAAGGTACACAAAAGCAACGGAAAAAGTCAGTTGAGTGGATGTCACACCAACGATCTCAAGCAAGGGAAGTCGATATCTATTAGTCTTGTACGTACAATCCATTATCAGAACTTCTGGAAATGCACGTAACAACTGAATAGATGATGGATGTGCCCAGAATAGGTCCATCGTAGCATCTGTAGATGGGTTGCTAGTGTGATACTCAATGTAGTTGTTCTGCTCCAAATGCATCATGAGTTGTTGCATCTGTGATCGACCGGCCAACTCAGTCACCCTCCACTTCTGACGGGCATTGTAAATACTCTTCATCGAAGTAGTGTTGTGCACGTCCCTTTCTTGCAGCGTACGAAGGATGTTCCTTGGCTTCACCATACTCTTCGACATATCAATCAAAACATTGAGTTCCTCCCCTGATAGCCTTCCAGCAAATGAATGCCCCTCGAGATGTTGTGCGTTTGGATGATTGTGCAACCCACAAACCACTGTTAACATCCAATCATCATCATTTGCCAACTTTCGTCCCTTCAAAGCGAAAGGGCAATTACACTTCTTCGTTCCCGTTGCCTTATTAGGATTTCTCTTTTGAGGGACCTTCGATTGACCCTTATAGCTTCCGCTTCTCTCACAAGATAACATTATTCTCGGCTTCCTACCATCTCCACCAGCATCTGAAGTTTTGATTACAATAACCAACCCATGTTTCTTTCCAACTTCCCTTGTCCATTGGATTAGGTCCTCTCGGCTTCTAAATATCATGTCAGTGGTGAAGACATTAGTAAAATCCATAGAGCACTCACTGGCACCGGTTGACTGAATCTCCTGAAAATATAATTGCTAAATATTAGTATATTAATGCACAACACTATATGTTGTCCTTGTGAAATATGCTCGGTTTACTCATGCTGTGCAAAACATTTTTGCATGGAATAAATACGCCGTGCTAAATGTTTTTGCACGTCATATTTATTCCGTGCAAAACAAGAATGTTTGATGCTATTCCGCCGTGCAAATTTCACTTGCACGGCTCTGGTATACCGAACATGACGCGCGAATTTTAATTAAAACAATGAAAACGAACTAAAATGTATACCTCCTCTGGATAGATCGTTAGTTGCTTGTCCATATTGAAAATGCCTACTTCCAATAGACAATGTGATGAAGGGAGATGAGTGCCTCCAATATCTTCAAACAAATGGATGAGACTTGAGCAAACTTTGTAAGAGTTAGAGAAGATGATGAGGAAGGAGATGAAGATCAATGGGGATGAATGAGTGCAGATGAAATGGTCGAACAGTGGATGTAATGGATAATTAGGATTAAGAAGAAGAAGAAGCAGAAAAAAAAGAAGAAGTGATGAGTAGAGAGGAGGGTAACCGGAGTAGGAGAAAGGAAGAGGTTGATGGTAAAGGGTGAGTTGGTCATTTGACATTAGGGTATTTTGGTGATTAAAAAAAAACAAATTGTGGGTGCATACAGCAAAATATGTGGGTGCATATAGAATCACCCTTTGGTTTATTATAATTTATAAAATAACATTCTTTAGTTTATTTAAAGAAAAAGTTTATGTGTCCCAAAATTCCATCCATGTAGCGGGGCTGTTATTTAAAAGCTCCCTTTTCTTTTAATTGGATATCACTGACGTTTCAAAGTCCACCAACAATCACAAGGGTGGGCCACGTGGACCCTCTTCTATCAACAAGAGAAAGCCCCCACCGACCATACATGGGTATAAAATATAAATAGAGGAGCCCTTGGGTCATTTGAATACATGAGAGACAAGCAATTGAAGTGAATTGGGTCATTTGAATACAAGAGAGACAAGCAATTGAAGGGAAGTAATAAGAAGTGATGTCAAGCGAGTGAGAGCTCCTTTGACGTGTAGTGAGTATAAAGTGTTAGTGTGTGCTCCTCTGTAAGTGAGTGAGTGCATTGAGTGAAAGTATAGTGAGTCTCATTTTTGTAATTGTATAGATTAAAAGTGTGTACCTTTTGTGTATTTGTGGGTATAACTTGTAAAAGTGGTGGACCCACGATTTTCATTTTGGTGGGGCAAATAAGGGTCAATTGAAAAGGTCAACCATTTTGTTTCTAGACATTTTTCACCTAAAAAACTAGCAAAAGATAAAAATATATTACATTTAAACATATGGACACAAAATATCTAACTGCATAGGCTAACATTGGTTTCTCTCAGAAAAAATCATCTCAAACTTACATTATCCTGTTTCACTCAAATTTATATGCCAAAATCAATGCCTACGAGAGATCACTACAAATTCAAAGTGAAAAGGTGTGCGAGAAAAAGCTGGATGGATACAAGAACATTTCCCAAAGCCAATAAAGCTTGATCGGCGCGAAGAGATCTCAGTCAAAAAAGAGGGAGTGTTTTCTCTTCGTTTCTACCGATGAAGGTTTAGACAGTTGTATACTTGGGGCGATTGTTTAAACACACGTGGGGCATGATATAGGGCCCATTGGGCTCTTGGAAAGTTTCGAGATCATCAAATGTAGGTCCGCCCCTGGCTTGTAAGCATTATAATTTGTGTCTTTGTGTAAAATTTATAAAACGAATTCTTTATGTAACTTGTAATCTGTATAATTTGTAATTAAGCTGTATCCGGGTGTGTATCTCCCATTATCCTACACATATTGCCGGAACCAATGATGGACAGCCAATAGGAAATGGAGATCCAGCGAATTCTCCTCCTAATTCTGACGTTCTACCAATAGGCAATTAATGGACATGCAGAGAATTCTCCTGATAGTGCAAATGGGGAAACCGCAGCGCATCTAGCTAAAGTTAATACTCATGGACAACAATCTCTGCCTTTGGATCATGAACTGTTGGAGAAGAAGGACGCTCTACAGAGACTGGTAATTCAGATCCAAGATATTACAACACCCTCCTAATGAATATAACTGAAGCAATTACAACACCTGCTTCGGTTGTTTTAGATTTCTATCAGCTTTGAATAGCGAACGTTCCGATGAAAGAAATGGCAGAACAACTTTCAAATGAGTAGCCTGAAACCGACCGACGTAGGTAGTCACAACTCACAAGTCACGTCCCACATCGGTTATTTTTACGCGTTTCCCTTGGTTTATTACTAAATCCATACTTTAAATGCATTACGATTTTCTTAAGTCGTACATGCCAGCAGTATCTCCTAAGGTCCCCGACTATCTATATTACTAAAGGGATGTACTCTTCCTCACATAAAGACACCTGGCGCAACCTCAAACTTTTTACAATGACATTTCCGGAGTTGCCCTTATCCCTAAAATAAAATCTCTCCATGAGATCCCTAAATAAGCCAACACACCAGATGTGCTACATTTATATCAATCAATTCATGGGTCCCGGCCCGAATCATTTGATTTTATGGACGGTTAGAATAAAGATGGTGGACCCCATTCATCTGGGTCACACTTAAAAATATTTGGTCAATTTGTTAGGTCTATGATCATTTGATCTTTCTTAATCAATTCATGAGTCCCATCCCGCATAATATGATTTTATGGACGGTTAGAATAGAGATAGTGGACCCCATTCATCTGAGGGGTTCCGCTTAAATAGGTTAGGTTTGGTCAATTTTTTAGGTCTATGATCATTTGATCCTTTGACCTTTATCAAGCAATTCATGGTTCCTAGCCCGCATCATATGGTTTTATGAACGGTTAGAATATAGATGGTGGACTCCATTCATCTTTGGGGTCCCGCTTAAATAAATTAGGTTTGGTCAATTTATGAGGTTTATGATCATTTGATCTTTATCAATCAATTCATGGGTCCCGGCCCGCATCATATGATTTTATGGACGGTTAGAATAGAGATGGTGAACCCCATTCATCTGGGTCTCACTTAAAAATATTTGGTCAATTTGTTAGGTCTACTATCATTTGATCATTTGATCTTTTTAAATCAATTCATGGGTCTCATCCCGCATAATATAGTTTTATGGACAGTTCAAAAGATGGTGGACCCCATTCATCTGGGGGGTTCCACTTAAATATGTTAGGTTTGGTCAATTTGTGAATGATCATTTGATCCTTTGATATTTATCAAGCAATTCATGGGTCCCAGCCCGCATCATATTGTTTCATGGACGATTAGAATATAGATGGTGGACCACATTCATCTTGGGGGTCCCACTTAAATAGGTTAGGTTTGGTCAATTTGAGAGGTCTATGATCATTTGATCTTTATCAATCAACTCATGGGTCCCGGCCCGCTTCATTTAATTTTATGGAAGGTTAGAATAAAGATGGTGGACCCCATTCATCTGGGTCCACTTAAAAATATTTGGTCAATTTGTTAGGTCTACGATCATTTGATCCTTTGATTTTTTTTAAATCAATTCATGGGTCCCATCCTGCATAATATGGTTTTATGGACGGTTAGAATAGAGATGGTGGACCCCATTCATTTGGGGGGTTTCACTTAAATAGGTTAGGTTTGGTCAATTTGTGAGGTCTATGATCATTTGATCTTTATCAAGCAATTCATTGGTCCCAGCCCGCATCATATGGTTTTATGGATGGTTAGAATATAGATGGTCTACCCCATTCATCTTGGGGGTCCCACTATAGGTTAGGTTTGGTCAATTTGAGAGGTCTATGGTCATTTGATCTTTATCAATCAAATCATGGGTCCCAGCCCGCATCATATTTTTTCATGGACGGTTAGAATATAGATGGTGGACCCCATTCATCTTGAGGGTCCCACTTAAATAGGTTAGGTTTGGTCAATTTGAGAGGTCTATGATCATTTGATATTTATCAATCAATTCATGGGTCCCTGCCCACATCATATGATTTTATGGACGGTTAGAATAGAGATGGTGGACCTCATTCATCTGAGTCCCACTTAAAAATATATGGTCAATTTGTTAGGTCTACGATCATTTGATCATTTGATTTTTCTTAATCAATTCATAGGGTCCCATCCCGCATAATATGGTTTTATGGACGGTTAGAATAGAGATGGTGGACCCCATTCATCTAGGGGGTTCCACTTAAATAGATTGGGTTTGGTCAATTTGTGACGTATATGATCATTTGATCATTTGATCTTTATCAAGTAATTCATGGGTCCCGGCCCGCATCATATGGTTTTATGGACAGTTAGAATATAGATGGTGGACCCCATTCATCTTGGGGGTCCCACTTAAATAGGCTAGGTTTGGTCAATTTGAGAGGTCTATGATCATTTGATCTTTATCAGTCAATTAATGGGTCCCGGCCCGCATCATTTGATTCTATGGACGGTTAGAATAAAGATGGTGGACCCCATTCATCTGGGTCCCACTTAAATATATTAGGTCAATTTGTTAGGTCTACGATCATTTGATCCTTTGATATTTTTAAATCAATTCATGGGTCCCATCCCGCATAATATGGTTTTATGGACGGTTAGAATATAGATGGTGGACCCATTCATCTTGGGGGTCCCACTTAAATAGGTTAGGTTTGGTCAATTTGAGAGGTCTATGATCATTTGATCTTTATCAATCAATTAATGGGTCCCAGCCCGCATCATATGATTTTATGAACGGTTAGAATAGAGATGATGGACCCCATTCATCTTGGTCCCACTTAAATATATTAGGTCAATTTGTTAGGTCTATGATCATTTGATCTTTCTTAATCAATTCATGCCTCACCTAAAGAATAAAATATTTAAAAAAAATATAAAGATCAAATTAGCAACAAAAAAAAGGACTCACAAGTTTACTAATTAATAAATTTATTAAAAATAATTCATATCAGTCTGTGCATTTGGTGGTTTCGTGGTTATCCGCGGGGTTTTACTAGTATCATATTATATGTAAGTGAAAACCCACTCGACAGTCGAGTTTGTGTCAAAAAAAATGTGATTTTATTAAAAATGAAAGTTTAAAAATGAAAGTGTGATTCCATCCTGTAAAAAGTTCATACTATATATGAACTTTATCAATTCACTTCTAGACCTTCGTACCATATCAGTTCACTGGACCCAAAAATCTTGGCGGATCAGATTCTTCTAGACCCAAGGCTTTTGGGTCCGTGAAAAAAAAGGTCCAGACCTTGTATCTCTCTCTCTTTCTCTGAAGCAGTTTAATAAGGTGGGTTTTTTTCCCCTGTTGACAGTGATACAAAGGTTTGCCTACAAAGGGGTGGTTTCGTTTGGGTCACGGGTCAGTTGGGTTTGTGTCAAAAAGAAATAGTAAAAAAATTGTGATTTTATTAAAAATGAAGGGGCAATTCCATATTTAGAACTTTGAATGGGTTTAACCCCAATTCAAATGAGCCTTTCAGAGTCCAAACCCAAATCAAAACCTGTAAAAAGTTCATACTATATCAGTTATCAAGACCCAGATCGAGTTCACTGGACCCAAATCTTAGCGGATCAGATTCTTCTAGACCTAAGGCTTGGATTTGGGTCCCTGAAAAAAAAAAGGTCCAGACCTTGTACCTCTCTCTCTCTCAAATTTGATTGCATGTTGTAAGAAAGCAGTTTAATAAGGTGGTTTTTTTCCCTGTTGACAGTGATAGCTGGTGTGGAAATGTTTGCCTACAAAGGGGTGGCTTCCATTCTTGTGACTCATCTTACTGATGTTGTGGGTATGAAGACATCCTCAGCAGCAAAGACAGTCAATAGCTGGGGTGGGGTCACGTCCATGCTTCCCCTTTAGGGTTTTTATTTTTGAGTTACTTTTTAGTATTAAAAAGTAATTACATTTAATTTTTTTTATTACCAGGTTCACGGGTTACCCGGTGACCCTACCCATTAGACCTGTTAACCGTTTCTTTGTCCATCTGGTCGGGTCGAGCACCGAAAATCCGCTACCATAACCCACCCATTGACCCACGAGTCGGGTCGGGTCACGGGTAATTTTGTACACCTCTAGTATCTCCTCATCGTGCGTCCCGTCACGTCCCGTCCCTCTCAGAAATTACAATTTGGTTGATGTCCTCGTCGGATTGACAGATCACACAATTTTTTTTTTTTGCCTCCCTGTCCTGCATCAATTTGGTCTTTGATAAGGGGTTCGGCCGGGCCCGGCCCGCAAAAAGCTCTTAAAATGAAGGTTTTTTATTTCAAAGAAAAAGCCCAGGTGCCGGGCTTGCACGTGTCTACCAACTTTCGGTTAGATTCAAATTTACTGGACCGTTGGATTGACTATATATCAATCCGAATGGACTATTAACCATTAAATTTTTGGGCCTATATGGAGATGATAGAAATCACAGTTGGGGCAAATTTTTTGCAGAGAGGAAGATCCTAGGGAGTCCTTGAAATTCCCCCACCCATATTCCCATGTGGGTCCCCAAGTGGGCCCCACCACACACTTGAGCTTACCTTATCCTAAGCTTGAGCATAGGAGAGCTGGCCCCTTTTAAGTATATACTAAAATGCCCTTATCACAATCACTTAGTAGTGACAAACATGGGATATGAAGGGAATCTCATACCCACCTACTCATTACAAGATATCCTAATGACTCATACACACATCTATTATTTAATTATTTAAGTTATGTATTGTACTTAATACAAAAGAAATAGGTGTTGAATGATTACTTCTAATCTTTTTCTTTTACTCTTATTACTTCTTGTTTAGGCATTTTATAGTAGTTTTATATATTCTTGTTCCTCTAGAGAGTTACTTGAGGTGCCAACCAATTCATTGAGGTAGTTTGTATCTGCAAGGAACTTTGAGGACTCAGGGTGATCCAATTATCCTTTTAATTAGATAATTGTAACTCTCAATTTTTAAAAGCCTGCTAAACCAATAGTGTTTTTTAAGTGCATTTATTTTTGTTACAAAAATTCAACAACGTTTAATAGTCATATCAATGTTATATTGAAAATAATGCCAATTGATAAAAGGAATGTGAATGTAAATAGTTTAAGATTCTCAAAGATAAGACACTGCTGGGATGATTTCATATGTGGAAACTTCTGTGAAATGTGCGAAATATAGTAGAATCTTTAACCATTTTCTTTTTTGAAAAATAAATAAAACCATATGTCAAGAACCCAAGTCACCAGAGCAAGTATGACTTTGTCCGATAAAAATATATTTTTAGAGACAACTTATATTCTCCAAATGTTTTATTAATCATTCCTTTGCAATTAAGGTTTGACAAGATAACGGTTAGTCGACACTCGATTCTTGGTAACATATAAAAAAAAAAAAGAAATAATGGTTTTTTTTGTTTTGAGGCACTAAGCCTTGCCCTTGCCCCACCCTCACCTTTGAGGGTGGGGTAAGGGCCTAGGTAGTGCAGGCCCTCCGAGGGCTTTGGACCACCTAGGCTCGGCCCTACATATATTGAGGGTAGGGTTAGGACAACCCCCGCCCAGCCAGGCCCTTTAACAACACTAGTGGGATGTCATAGATGGAAATTTCTTCCTCTTTTTTGTCTATCAATATGATTGAGAATTTGCATTTCCAAAAGAATTAGGGATAAATGTTCAAGAGTTTAACAAGTTTACAACCCACGCCCAACAACCACTTCAAACACTTGCAGAGAAGGTGGTGTAGAGATGGCACACCACAAATGTATAAGATCAAATATCATGTTTTTAACGGTCCAACAATCCCAATGGAGCCAAAATGAATGAAAAAGATTGATTTGGTCCGACCGTTAATTTTACATGTAACAATTACGACCATCAAATCAAAGTTGTGCATGTGGCTCTCCTGTAGAAGGGCATTGGGTTCAACGAGGACTGTATGCAATGGTGCATAAGTCTCACATCGGAAACACGCTAGTCCTGATCTTGCATATGTGTAATCTGGTCTTAACTCCATGTGAAGCCTTTTAAAACCGCGAGGTAAGATTTGGTTGAAATCCCACGAGTATGTCACGCCTATATATGGCTCCCTTGTGCAAGGGCGTTGGGCTCGAAGATGACTGGGTATGTAGTGATGCATAACTTCCACATCGAAAACTCGCTAGTCCTGATATTGTGTTGTCATGCTGAATTATCAACATGAGCCTCTTAGGTTGGATCTATGGATCACGAATGTGGCTGCTTTTGTCTTCACCAGAGTGGTGGTGTGGGTGCTTGAGCACCGGATCAACGGCGAGTTTAGGGACCTATTACACAATCAAATTGGCATCACATTATGGACTATGGTTTTCCTTCTCCACCCTGGTTTTTGAAAATGCTTACTTAAGTGGATTTGCACACTAAACTCTTTTTTTTTATTATTATATGCATCGATACACACGAATATCAATGTGAAATCCTCGACTATATAAATCCCCAGCGAAGAATCCTTGTTCCAGTGGTAGTGAAGAATCATCAGATCTATGGATTCCTTGCCAGTTACCAAACATGCTCTTAATTTTTTTTATACTCAATCCAACGGTGAGCAAAGGTTCAACAAGTGTAAAACCAGGCCTGCCGTCAAGTCATAGGATAACAAGAGTATCAAATGTGCTCCACTGATCAAAGGTGGGCCCCAATGGATTTGAATCACAAAAATAAATTCACTTAAATAAATCACAAAAGTACTCCAAAATTGAGCATTTGGATTATTTGATTAGTATGATGTTTCACATAACACTGTGAAACCGAATGCATCCTAGATAGGACCCATACCCATACTGATTGCATCGATACATAAGTGGCCGGTTTACAGTGAACATTTGTGTGCCCCAAAGCTGATCTCTCCAATTTTAGAGGCACAAGTAGGAATCTGACGACGGTATGAAAAAGATGAATGGCATTGGAAGCCCAGGTCATTGTGCAAACGCAGTATGCGAGCATGTAGCCGGGAGATCAACTGTAGGTTCTACCCATATAAAATTGTTGTTCACCCTAGTTTTGATTTTATTATTTCCTGTCAAAGTCTTACCATCACATTGACCTCGTCTAACATTAATTATCAATATAGGCAAAACCCAGAGTGACCTCCGTTCTAACATGTAATCTATCTGATGGTGAGCCGAAATTTAATTGGAGTAAACCAGCACACTGGCCCAACCAACTACATCAGTGTCATTTTGAGTTGTGTATCAAAAGATCAGATCAATTGAGCAGTGTTTGCCTTATAATCCATCTACAAATAGTTAAATACACAGTATGTAAGGGGTGGAGATTTTTATTTCTGTTGACCTTTTTATGCCCCCTAGATCAGACACCCTTGAACATTCATTGCAACTGAAATTCATTCAGTTGGTTGTCAATCAACACTACTAACCATAGAAACTTGCTAGGTGTCCTCCATCTTAGGCATGTTGGTTTGCATAAAATTCGTGTCCTTAGTATTTTCATATAAGCCCAAGTCAACCGAAACCGATACCTAATACAGTAATACCAACGGATCTGTAATCATGGACCATAGTCACCTAGTTTAAAAATAAGGTCTTTGTACTGCAAATAGTTCGTTTCAAATAAGTTGTAGTTAGATCACGATTTACTATGAAGTATTCTCATAAAGCTGACCAAGCCAGTCCTATAAATCTATTAGTCAAGCTTACCCAAAAATCCAAGCTGCTGTGCACCTCTATGTATTAAAACTAGTTCATGTCTAACTGCAACCAAAGTTGGCACTACTTTAATCAAGCTAAGTCTCAAATTACAAAAACCCAAACCGTGTACCTATTTTTGATCGAGCCAAAAAACTGGTCCCATGTCATTCGGATAACAAGATAAACGAATTGACTTCTTAGTTCCCTTACAAGTCACAGCCCAACTCATAACACATGTGTCCTTAAAGGCCTGACTAGCTGCTACATGTCTGAACCCCACCAACCTTCCATGCATGGCCCCTAACGTGGCCCTTCTTCCCTACTTATTTCTCCTCACTCTGTGTGTGTGTGTGAGAGAGAGAGAGAGAGAGAGACAATGTCACCTGAAGAGCAGAAGAAGAATGGAGTGGAAGGAGCAAAGAGAGAAGTACTACACCAACGGCGCTCCCTACCCTTCTCCACCATGCAGATGGCCGTCGCCGGATTCGTCATCGTCGCCGCCATCGGATACTTCACACTCTACACCAAGGCCAAGCCTGAGGCCAGCGCTGCCGATGTCGCGAAGGCAACGACCGGTGCATCGGACGATGATCGCAAGCGTCAATCCAAGTAGGGAAGGTGATGGTGGTTGTTTTTTGTTAGAATTTTAGAAAATACTAGAGCTTTTGTTTATATGGTGATGTAAGGTTTATAGTACAGCCCCCTGCCCAAGTTTCTACTATTACTACCAAAGTTCAGGGACTGATGTGGGTGAATGGATGGTTGGATTTTGTTTGATTGGGCCATGGCCTAGAATCAAGTGGTTGGATCTTCATAAAGTGGGTTGTGAGTATAAGTTTGTTTAAGATAAGGGGGTGTGTTTTCATGCTTTCTGATGACCCAAATTATTTCCACTTTATGGTTCTTTAGGATAAGTATAGGTACTATTACAAGTAATTAAGTTTTCGGAGTAAACTTGGGTGCACTACAATTTGGAGTTATTAAGAACCCAAAGCAGATTTAAATAAGGACCCGCGTTGACCCGCTCCTATTTGGCAGTGTGTTGGTAGGGCTTGGGTCAGATATGATTTTCTTTCCATAGCTAACCTGATTCGGGTTCAGGGCGGGTTTGGGTTTTGGATATGTGTAACCTGTACTGCCCCCATATGTCTTTACTTTATACATTATACGGTAAGGTTTTGAACATACCACTTTATTAGTGTAGGTGAGTTAGGAGAATCCGATTCGTAATAGAAAAAAAAAAAGGTCGGGTTAGGGTCAAATTGCATAAACCTGCTTAACACATTTAATCCACTTCAATGATTTGAGGGGTGGTTTGGTTTAAGGCTGACCGGCATTAATAAATCATTTTAAATTATTTGGTACATAGCTTAATATTTTGATACTTTAGACTAATTAAAATCGCCGTTGGGTCAGGTTAAATGGGTTGTCCCACATTTAATTCAGGTCATGCTGTCGCGAGTAGGGTTGGCTCACAATGAGTGCGGGTTCGGGCTGAACTTGGCCCATTTTTAAAACGGGTTGGATATGGATTTGACCCTTTAATATGCCTACTCAATCCGACCCATTTTGACCCGACCCGATTGCCACTACCCTATACATATATATAATATATATACTTATTAGAAATCATGCGGCCCACATGCTACGGGTCCAACGCCAGATGAAACATGGTTGTGGCCGACAAAGAAGTTAGTATGGGTCCCATGTCAGATCAAACATGTTGACCGTGGTCAACAGAGAAATTAGTATTCCACTATATATAATTAAAAGACTTGAATTGTACCCACGGATAAGACCTTAATAGGATTAGGATAAATGTGGGTTTCTGGTATCATGACTCTTGGGATAGGGACAGGCCTATATTAGAGATATGGGAGCAGGCAAAGGCGATCTCCGGCCGCGTGTCTGAATCTCGCACATCCATATCCATCAATTATGAAGCCAAATAACACATGATCTCCAGCAAGCAAGGTGTACCTTTTTCATCTATTGCACTCATGCATCCCACGTCTCGATTGATTAATCATACATAGAAAATGAAATATTTTCTGCATTAAATTGATCGGCTGGAGCAAGCGAAGGTGAGCTTGCACCTGAAAATTCAGGTTCAAGTTTCATGCATATGCATGAACGAGATGGTAGCAAACGGGGCGGCGGGTTGGGTTGACCTCATTCAAACGGTTCAGACAACTCAATCCGCACCCGACTGCAATCCGATCCGACCCGCTTTCCCCCCATCCAACATTGGGTCAACCCCATTGAATTCCTATTTATTTTTACCGAACAAAAGGCTATAAACCATCACCTCAGTTAAATCAGATTAGATTTGTGGGTTGACCTTAATCCAAACCATTTAAATGGGTTATACGGGCCATCTCTAACCCAACCCGTTTTGCAGCAGCTGACCTGTAAGTTGTGATGCAACCGTATAGGATGCAAGTCGGGTTATGCAGATCAAATATGGGTCGGATTCGGGCCGGGTTTGCGGGTTAGATCAAAGTTCGCTATCCTTAGCTGATTCACAACTTAGAACATGGGCTCCACTAACTCTCTTAGTTTTCCAAACTAAACTCCCAACTAATTAATGAGTGAAAATGTGACTTCTATGATGAAAGGTTTTCATTATCAGTTGACATTCAAATGATGGTTGACATTGCCATACTCAACCCCTGATGGCCTTTGCTTAGATGACTAGTCCAAATCCATCACAAAAAAACAAACCTTAAACAAGTGGTGTCAGAGGCTTATCTTGCCATCCATTTTCTAAGTTGTCGTCATGTTAACTAACCCATCAATTGAATATTGCCTAGTTCTCTGTCCAAGGAAACTCATTTCCAAACATCATTGGCTATATATATATTTTTATATGGTTGAGATGTCATATGGGGTTCCCTATATTTCATGACAGTTTAACATGAAAGAAACCTCAAAACCACAACCACAGTACTCACCTGTTGCTGTACTTTCATTATCACAAATCAGCAACTAATAGTGGAGTTATTAACTGGAGGTTTTCAGAGTTTGGGGGTTCTCTTGAGTTGAAATATTAAAAAGATAAGTTCAAATCTTGGCTCACCTGACTGTTTTCAGAAGAAAAAAAAATACTACCAGGCTTGTTAGTCAGGTTATGAAGTCGTCCAACTCACCTGACTAACCAAGCCTGGTAGCTTAGGTAAGTTTGGTGAGTGAGAACAAGGTTTCAAACCATTGTCCTACTCCTACCCGAGCCTTATTTTATTAAAGGATGTAATACCCACTTGGGGCCTTTTGGAAACTCTAATATGATTAATGGAGTAAATTAGATTAAGATCTAAAATAAAAGCTCTAATTTATAATGGGAAGTGCTCTTGTGAGAGACACTCTCACCTTACTATGAGAGATAAGGTGGGATCTCTCACATTCATATCCAATGTCAACAAATTAAATGTGAGGGTCCCCACCTTTATCTCTCATAGTAAGGTGAGAGTGTCTCTCACAAGAGCACTTCCCATTTATAATTAGTCTATTTGGTAAAAAAAAAAACTTGTTTCGTGAGATAATTGCGACCACCTTTAGGAATTGTGGTAACTGGACCTTCTGAAAATTTCAATGTAGAACTCACAAGTTGTCACTTTCGTCCAAAAACACGGGGTGATCTTATATTTGTCCAAAACATTTATATTTTAAGTATGGTTTGATATAATCATAGTCGATATTTAATGTTAATAGCTAAAAAATTATGAGCCTTCATAAGGTTCTGAAAGATTCTTATGAGCAGGATAGATTCCGGATTTCAGTTTCTGTGAATTTGTATCATGTTTGAGGCAACCTGGCGGGGTTCAGAACTGTATAAAAGCCTCGCTGTTACTTTCGGTAGCTGGCTTGAGATTAAAGGAAAAGATAACGAAGCACAGGATAGAGATGCTTCAACCATAAGAAGTGAGGCCATGATTGTTATGAAGCAACCACCGACAGGAGAGATATGGGCCACTTTAAAGGTGGAAACTGAAAAGATTAAGTGACCTACAAAGCGAAAAAGTGGGGAGGGAGCTTCCCAATCCCATATGACCCTTCAAAATAGTCAAAGTGGAATCCCATAAGCAAATGCACAATGTAAAGGATATGGAAAATGAAGGCCTACATCTGGAATTTGAGCAGTTAAGAATTCCAAAGTGAGCATATTTAGGAGTATTTTGGGGTAGCATCAATAGGTGATGAATTAAGAAATATTTTTTTATAATGGTTTGGACATGTTTAGGACAGATCAACAACACTAACGAGAATATAAATTTTCTATACATATTGATAGCCCCTCAAGAAAAAAGGATAGACTAAAGAGGACATGGATAAAAATAACAAGGTTAGATCCGAAGAATTATAATCTATCCAAGGATTTAGTCCAAAAAAGAATGAAATGGAGAAACATATTTCGTGTAGCTAACTCTAACGTAATTGAAACAAAGGTTATGTGATGAGGAATTTCAAAATCACATCAGAAGCTGCTCGTTGAAATTCTTTGATAGAATTGCAAAAGGCATGTTTGGGTTACAATAATGAAAGCCCAAAATTTGAAATGCTCTTTTGATATCAGCATTTGGATAATTCAACTTACAGAATTGGGTTATAGGAAAGATGGGGTTTTTCATTATGATTTCTCAATATTCCTGCAATCCAGCAGGCGATGAATGGAGACGATTGGTCACCCTTTTGGACAACTATTTTTCATATTCATGTGACCCATCTGATGACTTGAGCTAATGAACATTCAGTGTCTTCACCTGATGATGACTCATGATGGCACATGGGGGTGAACAGAGGATGTACAGTAATGTTCATCAGCTTAACAGAAGAGGGCCCATTTGGCTTCCCCTTTCATTGCGCTCTAAGAAGATTGCACAGTGCACAATGATGGTTAGACATAATTGCTGAAAACAGTGAAGCACCTCCCTAATTGCGAAAGCAACCTACTAATAGTCCGTGTTGCCATAATTACTAAAAATACTTTGTAAACTGTAGGTAAAGCAGAAGCACCTCCCTTAGCTGGTTTGAACAGTGGCTGTGACTCCAAACA
Organism: Litsea cubeba; assembly: GCA_012931725.1. Taxonomy (NCBI): domain Eukaryota; kingdom Viridiplantae; phylum Streptophyta; class Magnoliopsida; order Laurales; family Lauraceae; genus Litsea; species Litsea cubeba. The sequence goes on along the minus strand of CM022945.1, from coordinate 9,990,123 downwards.
CTGATGGTGATGTGTCGGGATAATTAGAAATAATGTGATGGGATAGGTGAAATCTTATTTGCACCAAGAGCAAGAACGTGAGGCTGGTAATGCAAGTGCTTAGGCAATTATTAAACGTTGCATGATTTATATTAAGCAAAAATCAAAAATAAAAGAAGGTTCCTAGGATATACCCAAAGTGCAATTGCTTTAAGCATATGTTTGTTTCATTTAATTGAATTCCTAGGAATTCAAAGACACGTTTTTTTTAGAAAGTAGTTGAAAATGATATGAAATTCTTTGGCTCGGGATAGATCAAAATGAAGAAATAAAATCCATGTAGCCGACCTCCACATGGTTGGGACAAAGCTTTGATGATGATGATAGTGATTAAAAATTAAGAGGGAAAAGGTGACTATCCAAAAATGGCCATCAAATAATCTCTCCACATAAAACGAGTCATTGGCTATCGGAAATAAATACTAAGCCATTACCCGAGTAATTTCAAATCCTGTGGTCGTGTTGCCAATGGCACCAATATCAGAAATCACATCAAGTGGGATACCGTCTACCTTTCCTATTAGTTACCACTATTGACAATAGGAAACTTGTGGTCATTCAGAGCAGAAAAGGCACACCTCGTGTGGTGTTGATTTTTACTCTCGCCCAACCCAACCATGGAGGAGCAGAGAACCATCCTTTCTGCTAGAATACTCAAATTGGTTATGCCATATCCTTCTTTCCCCTTTTGAGGATCAATTGAATCGATTAGGGTAAGTGGGTTCATTAGAGACTGCAGTTCGAACTCAAGAACAATAGATGTTATGAAGCTTAGAAAATTTTCCCAAATGCCAATCAAGTGGCTAGCACAGAGGCAAAATCATCTGCTCCATGTTTTAGATTTGAACAATTTAACCGTAACTATCTAGTAAAGAGGTTTAATGATGACCCAGTTTCAAATTCTACATTCACAATTCATTGAAGCCTTTGACATCCATATATAAGTCCTGACCTTACAGTTGGGTAAATGAATTAATTAATCCATGCACTACGAATATCTCTAGTCCTGTTCATTCTTACATTAAACAGTCTTATCAAGATTCTGCCTGGACATTCAATATGTGAGGATCAAAGGATCAAACATAACTATATTAACAGTGATACAAGTATTGGGATCCTACACATTTAGATAGAAGGATTCACAGATAGACAGATGCTCTAGAGAGCATAGAGAGAGAATAACAGAGAACTGAACTAAACACGAGAACAAATAGAAAACAGGGGAATATGGAGTGAGGACAGGGTAGAACGTTATAGCACCTGAATTCCTACAGGATAACCGACTGGAAGAAGCAGTATTAGTGCCTCTGAGTACTTGTGGTAAAATTTATGGACTGAGGCTGTAGGATACATCACCCAAAACATTAAAATAACAGTGAAAGAAGCATCCATGATCATTCAATGTTCAACATTTTTTTTCTTAATGTTTGTTTTTACAACAAGGGCAGTATCACATGCCTTTCAACTTTCAAGACAACACTTTTCATATAATACAACATCAACGAAATTCTTCAAACTTCAGAGAGATAGTAGCATTAATCTCTTCTATAGTACAGTAAAGTTCAACATAAACTGAAAAAGGAAAGGTAAAAGAAGGCAAGCTAAAGAACTCACTCTGCAACATGTCTTCTCCTCGACCTGCTGAAGAGTTTGGAACGCGGTGATGGTGAGAATTCAAATGGAAGGAATGGAAGATCCTGCTCCCCTCTAAGAACCTTAACAATTTCACCAATGTCCGGCCGCAATTCCGGCATCCTTTGCAAGCACATAAGAGCTAAATTTATACACAATGTCGCTTGATCTTTGTTGAATGCACCTTTCAACCTCTCATCCACGAGCTCCAAGACATTGCCCTTGTGAGCCAAGTGCCTGCACCAACTTATTAGATTGGCTTTCTCAAGTTTCATGGGCGAAGCAAGAACATGCAAAGGCCTTCTCCCTGAAACAATGACAAGTATCAGAACCCCAAGACTGTAGATATCAGCCTTCTCCATTAGATATCCACATCCACCATATTCAGGGGCGACATAGCAGACGGTTCCTCTCATGCTAGTAGTACTGCTGAGCTCCCTGCTGAAAAGATCTCCGCTCCACATGTCGCTGCTAACCGATCGAGTCTTCTTCTTCTTCCAACCCTTTCTGAAACTGATATCCATGTTCTGGTTGTTATCCACCTCCTTCTCCTCCCTGTGACTACCAACTGTCCGAATTCGCAACTTTTTACCAAGATCAAAATGCACCTTTTTGAAACTCTTCTTCCACTTCCCCTCCAATCTCCTCAGCTTATTACCCTTCCTGCTGATCTCTGCAAAGTATTCCTCTTTCCACCACTCTTTCATATTCCTCTGCTTCTTGCTAAAACTACTGTTACCACGACCACTCCTCCCTTCCTTCTTGTTGGGATTACTCTTCTCTTGACCACTGCAACCAACTTCTCTGCATTGGGTTTCCCCTATACCTTCCAATTTCTCTACCCCAGTAGAAACATCAAAATCAGATTTCTTCGGGGAGCTCTTATTCTCGTCCTCCCAATCGGGGTTCCTCGAGGGGCATATCTGGCTCCCTATCCATTCCATCACATAATCTTTGCTGCACAATTCACCACTCCCATCCTGTTTCCACCACCAATCTTTACCCCATTGCTTCGAATTCGCCACTGGATCATCAACCAGAGGAGGAGAGGCGCTCGCGCTCAACTCCTTACTATGATCAGCGCTGCAAAGCTCGTCGTCAAAAGGCACGAACTTGCTCCAATCCTCCCCACCAAAATCCGGCGTCGCAAACATGGAAGACACCTCCTTCCCCTTATAACTACCACCTTTAAGATCACCACCATCATTTCGCGCATTGCCATTAATGGAAGCAATTGAATTGGGGGTTCTAACAGCTAAATCTTTCCTACTGTTCTTAGAAGAAGAAGAAGCTTGCAAGGCAAGGGCGAAATCTACCTCGCAATTCTCCGTCGCCGGAGTTCGATCCGTCGATAGTTCCGCAGAGGCCAATGCCAAATTCCCAGAAAGATCCTGGCTTTTCCACAGCTCCTGGCTCCGCCCCAGTTCCTGGCTGAACAACTCGACCCCAAATTCACCTTCCATCTTCACTCTCGAGAGCCCGAAATCGGAGACCTTTGCGCGGTAATCGGAGCTCAAGAGCACATTGCTGGGCTTGATATCGCCGTGAATTACCGGCGGGTCGCACTCCAGATGCAGGAATTCGAGCGCCCGGGCGATGTCGATGATGATCCCGAATCGCCGGTCCCAGTCCAAATTGGCGTTTTTCTCGCCGAAAAGCGCCTCCTGCAAGCTCCTATTGGGCATGTACTCGTAGACCAGGAGCTTCTTCCTCCGCTCGACGCAGTAGCCGAGGAGCGTGACGACGAACGGCGACCGGAGGCCGGAGAGGACCTGGAGCTCGTTCTGGAACTCGCGATCCGCCGCCGCAGCGGGCGGAGACGGGGAGGTCGGCGGCGGGGAGGCGGAGTCGAGGCGCTTGACGGCGACGGACTTACCGTCGCGTAGGATGCCGCGGAAGACGGCGCCGGAGCCGCCGCGTCCGAGCGCGTTGGCGGGGGAGAAGGCGGAGGTGGCGGACTTGAGGTCTCGGTAGGAGAAGCGGCGGAGGCGGAGGGGGGCGGCGGCGTCGAAGGGGGTGGTGCGGGGGCGGCGGTCGAGGAGGAGGGAGTGCCAGAGGTAGAAGAGGAAGACGAGGAGTGCGAAGAGGAGGAGGGCGGCGGAGGAGACGATGAGGGAGATGAACAAAACTCTAACCTTTGAAGAGGAGAGATGGGGTGTTGCAGAGAGGGGTCTGGATGTCATTTTGGGGTATTGGGAGGGGGTTTTGGGGAATTTTGGAGAGAAAGGATGAGTGGAATGAAGTAGAGACTAGAGTGGAGTGGTGGAGGGAGAAGGAAAAAGAGAGAGAGTTTTGTTTTTCATTGATTGTATGTAAAGGGAGGGAAAGGGAAAGGAGTGGATTACAGTTGGAAAATGGTTAGGGCTGTTTAGTAAAAAAAGATGAAAGGTGGGGGATTTCTGAAAGGAGTGGTGGGGTCCCAAAGTCAGAAGGGTGGGAATTTCTTTTGACTAAAAGCTGCAGCAGGATCAAGATGAAGAGAAGATAAAGAAAAAAATATGGGGAAGAAAAAGAAGTTCCCAATTCACATACTGCCTGTTCAAATGGATATGAAAGAAGTTAAAATAGTGTCCTCCAGCTAGATTTATAGCAATGTTTATTTTGCAACTGAGTGAGGTAAAGTTTGTGGAAATTAATTACAGCTGTCAAAGTCTTAATCTTATCATTTTGGTTGCTTCTAATAAAAAAAATGGAAAAAGTAAAGTTTTAGTCATTAAAAAATTTTACTATTATTTTTATCAAACTTCAAAAAGTTTCACCTCATAAAAGACAACTGATATGTCACTAGTTACTAGCTTCTCGACGCACTTTACCTTAGTTTATCTCGAGAAAATAAATGTATCTTTAATTTATCAAAATGTATGTTTTAATTTACCTAATTATTATCATTTTCTCTAATTTAATATTAATTTTACTTTACTTTATTGGTAAATAAAACAAACATATAAGGGTATTGACAGTTTGAGCAATTCTCCAACTTAAAAAGTTTTATTTTTGAAAGCTCACAACCTAAATATGGTATTCAAATGTCCTAGACAGCTAATGACATGATATGTTATTTTAAATTTCCAACACAAAAAGGACTTAATTAGGAATTCTTGTGAAAAACACCACCCTAAAGCTCACCCCCTAAGAGCCTTTTATAGGTATGCAAATAAATTAGATCTCAGGTAGAACCATGCATTGTATATTTAGATTATTATCCTATTTTATGGAATTCAAATTTGATATACAACTCATTCGTTGTGTACAGATCTGACATCAACCTGAAAAAATAGACCCGATTTAGAATCTAAATTTGAAATAAGATATGGAGTGCATTGGTATAATTTGATAAAAGAACTTCAAATTATTTTTTAAAAACATACAAGCAGTGTTATTAAATAGGTATATAACTAATGTTAATTAGACTTTCAACTATAATATGACTCGAGCTATGTAGGTCCTCAAAACCTATATAGTTTAAATATATGAATGCAATCATTCTAGATCCGGATCGTCCAAGGAAAACATAAAAGGATCTAATTTTGAATTCAAATGTTCCAAATCCTTTATGTATGTATTCGGGTCTGGATCCAAATATGATTTTCTCTTGAATTCAAAATTAGGTTTTAAACCGACTTTATTTAAAATTGAATGCTGCAAAATTCAAATACTTGGATAATAATATATTCATTTGTAACCCTAGCATTCTCCCTTTCTCTGTATCCTAATTTGATAATAATTAAAAGATAAAATTTAAAAAAAAAATAATTAAATCAAGGGTTAGAATAATATCCCGAGGATGATTGTTTTGCCTCGTTCTTATCTATAGGATTATTTCAAGCCGCACATAAATATATGTGGATTTTAAGAGTTTAGATTGGATTATATTATCATTTGGGTCTACAAATTATGAATCATATTGTTCTTTTCAATAACCTAATTTGCATGCTTAACAAATTAAAACCCACACATTCAAATGTATTTGCATGAGTTCCACTTTCTTTTTTCCTATATCTTAAGTTAAATCTCTGACTTATTTTAGTTGATAAGGGATGTACAGCCACCTCGACATCCCTAGTATGGGTGAAACTTGGTTCAGGTAGTTCAAGTGAAGTTGGGTTGAGCTTAGCTTGACCTCGTCCCGACCATGTACTCTCAAGTTGAATTTGATTCTAACTCAATTTCCCCTAATAGTCCAATGTCTTTTGACTTTGTGTCCTATGTAATTCGAATCCATTTCCATCTACCCACTTTACCAAAGAAATCTGAAATGGCAAGTCCTATGTTCCATAAAATCACTAATACAACTACTCACGCAAAAGGACACGAAGTCTTTATTTTGAAAAAAAAGTAAGAAACTCTTTTTGGGTCCCACTTTTTTTTTCTTTTATGATGATGTGGGTATCGCTAAGGTCTTCGATCCAATTGAACTAATTTCCGGGTGACACCCGTTAAATCCACACAATTTTATAGCAAACAGATATGGGGTAGTTTCAAACACAATATGCGGAGAGCAAACTCACACCTTATGCAAATCTACCAAACCCCAAGTGATTCCTTTTTTGTAATTTTCATTTCTTCCAATTTTAAAATACTTTTGTTGGATTGTCTTACTTTAGTGGAAGGAGCAAATGAGAAACTCATGGCTAGAATTTTTTCAGCTCTCTCTCTCTCACAAGAGAAGGGAATTATCTCATATTATCTTATTTGCACTCACAGGGAAACAAACAAAAGAGCAGGAGATAAAGTCTAGAGGATAAAGGAAAAAACAAAGGAGAGAGAAAAAAATAAAGGAGAGGTGCTTGAGAGAGAAACATTGGCCTGTTTCTTTAGTGGAATTTCTATCAGAAATTCATCATGTCCAGGAATTCTTGGACATGATGTGATATGATATCATTCTGCCCTTTTCAAAATGGCTGACAAAATAGGAGCTTCTCCGGTTAGTGCAAGGATGATTATGGTTTTAGAAATACCCAGCAAGGATGATTATGGTTTTAAAAATATCCAAATACTTAAATTTTGCTCCTTCCCCAAGTTTAAGTTTGTGAGGTGAGTATTTGTGCGTCACCTGAATGCACACAATTGAATAAAGTTGAATGCACACAATTGAATAAAGTTGATCATCAATTTATGGTTTGCATGAGAGACAATTCTTTCATTGCCACAAAGGCCCTTTGGAGCAATTCACCATATCACACTCATTATACCCCATAAATCTGCACACACATTCCAAAATTAGACTAACTATTGAATAAATTTCATAAAAAATATAGTTTGAGAGAAGGTAAAACTTCAAGACTCCTAAATTAATAGTCGTTCTGATATGATTGCTTGCTGTGATTTTTAACTAAAATCATACCTACAGTGAGACATTTTCATCACGCTTCTTTTCTATATTTAGCGTGCATCCAAGTGGACTCCAAACAACTTAAAATTTCATCTCCCTAATACGACATCTCCAGGGAGAGTGGACCCTCAATTTGTATACGCTGAGGCTAATGCTTGATAGGACTTAGCTAAAGTAAAACTCATTATAAAACTTGGTTCCAAGTAGGAAGTGGATTAACTCATTTAAAACTTGATCAGCTGGTCGGCACTCCCATAGAACTCAGAAAAAAAATATAAAAATCATATCTTATTTCATATGTACTTTGACATTTTGATTCACTCCAGTTCCAAAATTCACTGGGCCTGCTACAAAAGTATGGTTTCATCACAAATGAGTCATATACTATTGTCATATGATTAGATGATTGAAACTTTGGACCCACTTGATGGGATTGTTTGATACAGTCCAACCATGATAGCCAGTTCTGAAACCAAAGGCCGAGCTAATAAAATCAACGGACCAGATCTCTCCATGGCAGTATCCACCCTGGTCAGTGAACCTTCTGCCTGGGAAGGTATCTCTGCCAAGAGATCATCCAATCATTAGTATTTAGTAAGTAGTAACTCTGCAACAACTTTGAAAGAACCTGACAATAAATGTCAGGAGACCATCAGTTTTGGGTAGTCCCATGGATCACTTGTTTTTCTGCATTGTCTCTTGGAAGGGCAGGGCCAATAAGTGCTGCCCTTCTAGCCAAGGCACGTTTTGTGCTAATGGACCCATGGACCAACCAATTATCCTAAAAAGTGTTGATCTGACTTAACCCCATTTGGATGCAATCACAAGGATCAGTCCTCGTCAAGCTTTATCAAGGCCTTTGATTTCACCTTTTAAAAGCTTCTTTATCAGTCTAAAGCATGTTCCCAAAGAGATCAAATAGCATGAGTATATGCACTGAGGTTGACATAGAACTTTTGTTATGCTCCCTTCTTGTAAGGCCACAAAATGCACTTCCATCAGTCCATGTAAGGGATGGGGGCCTCATCTTGAGTGAGGGTTGTGAAAAAAGATAATATCATATCTAGCTATTTCATCTTTAAGGGCCCTGATTTTAAAACAAATTTTAGATTTAATTGAAAGGTAAACCTAGATTTGATGGTTAATTATCTAAATTAGAGTAACTTCCAAACTATTTGGGTCTGGATTGATCAAAGATGTGCTTGGGGAGAAAGACAAGAGTACACTAAAATTTGGATTGATCAAAGATGTGCTTGGGGAGAAAGACAAGAGTACACTAAAATTTTAAAAACTTGCGTTATAGTTAAAAAAGACAGAAAAAGGAGAAGCCTCTGATCATATCAAAGTTCTATCCATAAACTTATCTGTATGGTCCAACCAACTTTTTGGTTCGTTTACATCACTTTTTTTTATTTTAAATTTAGTTATTAGAAAATGTTTATGATAAAAAGTTGGGAAGTTTTCTATAAGAGCTTCTTAAAGTATTTGAGATTTGAATAATATAGGTATAGACTTCCATGGTTTATTTTTATTTTAGAGGATTTTACAAAAAAAAAAAATTAAGTGGCACTGCACCAAAAATAGAACTTTAACCAGTAGTGCACCAAACAAAGAATTTGTACAGAAAAAGTAATTTTTCACACCATTTTTTTTTATGGTCACATTTGACCTTCATTTTTTTTTTGTTAAGGGCCGGTCGACTGCAACCCTCGCTATAACAAGTGAGGGTCACATTCGACCCTGAGCAGACATAACCTCTTCTTCTTCTTCTTCAAGTGTTCGAGTTTTCGATTAAAGGAAAAGAAGACTGGAAGATCTGCCACTTAAAATTACTTTTTTTTTTTATAAATTTCTCGTAGAGGATCCTTCTGGAAAAAAGCTCTTGTAATTTCAAACCCAGATTTCTAGCATGCTATATTTTTGTGCAACATCACATGAAACAGATTTTGCTAAAATGGAAGAATTGATTCGATGAGCAATTGAGAAGCTAAGATCCACGCTCATTTGTGCTTTGGGCCAGAAAAACTATGCCCATACAAGAAGATACCAATGGCCTAAAATAAAAGATGCTACTAACAAGAAAACAAGAGATGAGGAAGAGAACAAGGCACCAGCAGTTCATATGATGCACAACCAATCGACAATATTTATTAGGAACCGAACATTTCTTAAATTGACCAACCCACCAACAACATTTTTAGAGGCAATTGGCAATTTACTAGGTTAGATCTTCCAGTCATATCTTTCTTTAATCGAAAACTCGAACACTCAAGAAAAAAGAAAAAAAGATGAAGAGGTTATGCTTGCTCAGGATCGCGGCCGACCTTCAACACAGAAAATAAATGTCGAATGCGACCACAAAAAAAAATGGTGAAAAAGTTACTTTTTATATACGAATTCCCTGTTTTGTGTATTACTGGCTAAAGTTCTATGTTTGGTGCAGTAGCCACTTAAAGTTTTTTTTTTTTTTATAAAATCTCTTTTATTTTATTATATCTTTGATGTCGATTTTTATTTATCCACTAGTATTTCAATGTTGGGTACCTCATTTTCTACCGAAACAAAAATAATCAGTGATTGATTCCTGATCTTAACACTAATAGTTGAGGGAACTTTAGTATGCATTACAAACTATGGTAACCAAGATAGATTGGTTAGGATATGGATTAAGAATGTGCGTAACACTAACCTAATCATATATATTTAATTCTTCAATTTAAACCCATAAACTACAATCACAACAAACTAATATATCATAAACGCCATTATAAAAAATAAATAAATATGACTTTTAGTAGTAGAAATTTTTTTCCCACTCCAAATAGTTATGATGGTTTCCACCGTTGTTAGTGTGGTATTTTTAGCCACGAAAAAAAGAAAAAAACTGCCACCAAAATAAATATTTTAACTGCTAAAAGTTACCATTTTTTTTTTATAGTGGACTCAAAAGCATTTCCCTCTAATTAATTTCCAAAACAGTATCAAATTGCAATTGCAGGCACTGCCAACTGCTTTAGGGAAAATTAACTTTCTCATAATACGCATCTAAACCAATGGTTAAGATCAAACAGTGAACATTTGGGAGCAAATGTAATCGTAGATTAGATGGGAACGGGAGGGCTACAGTACTTATATGCTCCCGCCGACTATTAAACTGGAACACTTTTCTGACATTTTTGACCTTGCTGTCGCCTTCAATTTTTAAAGCGATAGTGGCTTGGCTTTTGCTACTTATCCTCGGGACGAGAGATTGTGCTCGGTATCTTTCCCGCCAAAACTCTCACGTGATGAAGACGAAGTCGTTGCCAGTTGCCACTATTTTGTTGTCGTCACCTCAGCTGGGCCATGGTTTGATCAGTGGCTTACTGGTCAACTCAGTAGTGTAGGGCCCAATATTTCTTGATCCAAGTGCTCTAAATTTTTTGAAAATAAAGTATGCATGTAAATGTGTATTTAATAATCTTTAATTTTAAGATTCTTTTTTTTTTCGGGCCTGCGACGAATAACAATTATTACAATTTCCCACGTATTCCCGCGGTGAGGATCCCAAGAACAATTTAACTCACATGATCAAGTTTGCGGAAGCATATAACAAAATATGGTCAATCACAATATAAGCATTTCAAGCAATTGCATGAGTAAAATAAACATCAAGACTTAATATTAGAAGAAGGAATGTAAGCATGGCATTACCAACAAAATTCAAGTTTCCAAATTAACCAAAAGTAAGTTAAGTTAATTACTAAGAGGTCAACAGAAGCCAATACATATCCAAAAGTTCATATCTTCATATCTAAAGTCCCAAAACAAAATGAACCATCTCATAAACCCGCCCGACTTCTAGTTGACATCATCGGGCTACCACTCACGAGCTGGGCGTGGCTTAACAGCTTCCTCCTGACGCTCCACCTCAAAGGCAGCGTCTTCAAAATATAAATAGAGGTTTAAAGCAATAGCACATCTTTTTATAATAAGTTTGTTTTACATTTCTGTATTCTAGCAAAAAATCATAACACTTTTAAATGCCAAGGGGACAAAATTACTATGGATTTTTGAAAATTCCACAATAATGAATTTTAGTCAGGAGTTCCGCTAAAGAAAGATGTCCTTATTCCATGATAAGTTTGTGAGTACTGGTTTTATTATATGATAATTTTATCTATATAACTTTCAAAATATGCAAGTTCATTTTTTTAAATTAGATCATACATATCAAATGGTCTATTTATAAAAATTAGTAATTGGAACAACTCTATTCCAAATAGAATGATCACGCCAACACGGACACTAATATTTACCCATCGTAGCGGGAATGATTAGGCCCGACGATCACCAGCCTACCGTAAGATAAACTAATACTAGCACAACAACCCATGCTTAGAAGGAGCATGTCACCAATAATTGTAAGAATCTGTTCTATGATTTATTAAAAAGAAACATAAAGAAAGTAGAGAATAAAAGAAAGAGAAGATTATGTCTGTGTGGGGAGATTTTCAAAGCTCCAAGATTACGCTAATCACAGCAATCAGATGGGACTAAGCATTCTCACGTGCCTCACGTGCCATCCACGTGGCACCAGACTCACCTCGGCTGCCAGGACAGAGGCCTCAGCCGAAGTCAGATAGGTCCGGGCCGCTAGCGCCGAGCTCGGCTACCTAGGTGCCCACATCGGCTGAAAGCTCGACCTCGGCCGAAGGAGCCGGGATGAAAGCCGAAGTAGGAAAGAATCTCCACTAGCGCCCTTCGCCCCTCACGTCATCAGACACGTGGAGGAATAGGGGCGCAAGCCAGTGAGACAGATGCGACATCCAGCCGTCCACAATTTTCGCCAGATCACTGACAAGGCGGCATCTAGCGGCTGAAGCCAAATCATGGCGAGGCCCGAGGGTGGATCCGATGGTACCCCTACCGCCAAAGGCGTCCAACACGATCTGGCCCAACATGACGCGCATTTAATGCGATGTGGGCTGATCCGACTGGCATCAAATGCAAAGTGGGCTGGAATGGACCGCATTTATTACTTTGTGGGCTGATGATTACTTCCCTATCAAGTCATGGGACCCACACCAAAATATCATCCAAAAATATCGTCCAGGCGTCTATAAATAGAGCCTCATTTCACATGCAAGTTACGCACAATCCAAACCTGAGAGTGGTTACTCTGCCTCTCTTCTTCCTCTCCTTCATTTGTTCCAGTTCACTTACTAACTTAGGCATCGGAGAGCCTTGCGCTGCTCAAGCCAGGGTCCTCTGACCGTTTGCTCTTCCCTTTCAGGCTTTCAGGTAGCAGGTCATCTTCTTCATTTGGATAAGTCCTCTAAGGCACCCCGATTATTGTGGGTCATAATTTTTCTGCACCTACAATTGGCGCCGTCTGTGGGGAAGTACTATCCCAACCTTCCCAATCTTCTTAACCTTCCTAGAAGCCATGCCTTCGAAAGCTAAGAAGGGCGGAGAGTCCCAGAGAGCAGCATTCGAGCGTCCGGGCCCGTCGATGGACGTCCCTCCTTAGGAACGGCCCGGAGCGGACCGTGGCGCGTCAGCGGGCGAGGAGCGCGTAGGCTCACGACCCTTCGTCGAGTTTCCCTTCCGAGAGGGAGTCGAGACCTCGTGCTCTGACGAGGAAGTCGCGCCTCCCCAACGGGACGAGCGTCGACGTGAGCACCCTCCCAAAGGCAAAGCTGCGGTAGTGGAGGAGCCACGCCGTGTGCAACCCCCTGATGCTGGAGGAGATATTGCAGCTCAAAACGCTCTCCTCCAGGAGCAGGAGCGAATAATCCGCCGGCTCCAGCAGCAGCTGAGGGCGGTGCAAACTGCCTCTCTAAGGCTGCCCTCCGAACCCTAAGGCGAGAAAAGAACTGTCCAAAGCAAGGTAGTCCAGCCATCCCGAGAGGATCTAAGAGCCTTTCTGGATCAGAAGCGCAGCCATGCCTACGATGAGGGCTCGAGCAACACCTATAGCCATCGTGGCCGCGACGGGCGAGCTCATAGCCACCATGGTCGAGGCCATGCAAAGCGAAAGCCAAGAGCATTGACGCCAGAGAAGGATGACGAGCAGGAGCGGCTCGACAAGCGCATTAGGCTGGCTCTTCAGCACAACCTGGAGATGCGGGACCGGCAAGAAATCTGTGGCCCCACCAATTTGGGGGCATCTCCTTTCACGCGGGACATCGAGAGAACTCCCTTGCCCAAGAAGTTCTCAGTCCCGCGGTTCGTCCCCTATGACGGATTGTCTGACCCATCCGCTCACCTCCGTCACTTTTCCCAAAAGATGTCTATCTGGGGGAACGAAGGTCATCTCAACTACAAGATCTTCTCCTCCAGTTTGAGCGACCTCCCTCTGAAGTGGTTCTGCGCTCTACCGGAGAAGTCTATTTCGAGTTGGAAAGAGCTCCAACTCTCTTTCCTGAAGAAGTTCCAAGCCTACAGCGTCGTCCCCAAGACCGATGCTGACATCCTCGCTCTAAAGATGAAGCAGGGCGAAACCCTCACCCAGTTCGCCTGGCGATTCTGGGCAGTTTACAGCCAAATCGAGGATACCAGAGAAGAAGTGGCGATTTTCGCCTTCCAGAATGCCATGTTACCAGGGCACGAGCTGCGGAAAGATTTAGCAAGAGATCCTGCTCCCTCCATGCCGGCCTTGATGTCTCGGATAAAACGCTATATCGCCCGGAAAGAGGACGAAATCCGAGCTCGGGAGGAGGAAGGCCAGGAGATCGCAGGCCCGGAACCCAAGGAAAGAAGCAGCCAGCCCCAGCAGCGGGGTAAGAAGCCATACCAGAGGCAAGAGCCGAAGCAAGCCTGGGTCTCCAATTCGGCGAGAGCTTCAGCGTCCAGGTCCCGGGGCAGGAGGAGGTCCAGACCTCCCTCCGACACCTACCAGTCTATGAACATCGTCTTCAAGGAGCCAATCCACCAGGTTATGAACAAAGTCAAGACCCATCCATTCTTCAAGTGGCCTCGTCCCTTGTCAGGCGATCCCTCCACCCATGACCAAACCAGGTTCTGTGCCTACCATAAGGGTAACGGGCACAAGACCGAGGAGTGCAGAACTCTGAAGTTCCACTTGGAAAGGCTCGCCAAGGAAGGCCATCTTGCGGAGTTCGTGAAGGCAGGAGATGTCGGCAGCAGCGGCGGTAGCCGAGCTCATCAGAGCGCGATTAGGGATCCAGACAGCGAAGACTCTGAAAAGATCATCAATGTGATCCATCTGGCGCCCTCAGCTTCCTCTCCCTTAGCTCGAGACAGCCCTCAGGCTCGTGCCGAAGCCAAGCGGGCCTCGCACGGGAAGGAAGTGATGAGAGCCGAACTCGGGCCAGCGCCCATGAGAGCGCACCGCGACCGACCAGCAATCTCATTCTCAGACAAAGATCTGGAGGGAATCCAGCTCCCTCACAACGACCCTCTGCTCTTGACCATGAAGCTGAAGGACTTCACTGTGAAGAGGATCTTCGTCGACTCCGGCAGCTCTTCCGAGGTCCTCTACTATGAGTGCTTTAAGAAAATGAACCACTCAGAAGCCGACCTCACGGAGGTCCGTGCGCCCTTGCTCGGGTTATCCGCCAAACCAGTCTATCCCAAGCGTAAAATCACCCTGGAAACCCGAGTGGGCGGAGCCTCCGTGGCGGCCGTCTTTCTGGTAGTGGACGCCCCTTCTCCCTACAACGTCATCTTGGGCAGAACGTGGCTCCACAAACTGGAAGCAGTCCCCTCCTCCCTTCAGCAGCAGCTGAAGTTCGTCCTCGAAGACAAGGAGGGCAAGATGGAGGTGGTCACAGTGGAAGGAGATCAGCAGCAAGCTAGGCAGTGCATGCTGGCCGTGGTCCCAGCAGAGAAGGAGCCAGAGCGCGTCAACCTGGCGGAGTTTGAAAAGGGTCTAGATGAGATCGGCCGAGACCCTGATGAGAAGAGTATAGAGGACCTAGCCGAAGTCAGGCTCGACTCAGCAGACCCCGACAGATTTTTCCTGATTGGCACGCAGCTGCCAGACAAAGAGAGAGCCGTGCTCTCAAGGTTTCTAGTGCAGAACGTGGATGTCTTCGCCTGGACCCCAAGCGAAATGCCTGGGGTCGACCCCGAGGTCATGTGCTACAAGCTCAATGTGGATCCCAGCCACAAGCCAGTGGTGCAGAGAGCCCGAAGGACGAGGTTACAGCAGACAGATGCGGTAGTCGAAGAGGTCGACAAGTTGCTGAAGGCAGGCGCAATCCGGAAGGTCCAGTACCCGGTTTGGCTGGCCAATACGGTGGTGGTTAAGAAGAAGACTGGCAAATGGAGGGTGTGTGTGGACTTCACCGATCTCAACAGGGCCTGCCCTAAGGATAGTTTCCCCCTTCCAAAGATTGATCAGATGATCGACGACACCGCCGGCCATGACCGAATGAGCTTCCTCGACGCCTACAGTGGCTACCATCAGATTCCGATGTATGAGCCAGACGAGGAGAAAACCGCATTCATAACCCCCCGCGGCACTTACTGCTACAAGGTGATAGCCCTTCGGGCTGAAGAACGCAGGGGTAACGTATCAGCGCCTCGTGACAAAGATGTTCCAGGCTCAGCTCGGCAAGACTGTGGAAGTCTACATTGATGACATAGTCGTCAAGTCTAAGCTCTCCAGCGACCATCTGGCGGATCTGGCCCAAGTCTTCAGCATCCTTCGCGCGTACAAGCTCAAACTGAATGCTTCCAAGTGCACATGCAGCACTCAATCGCTTCATAATCCGATCCTCAGATAAGTGCCGGCCTTTCTTTCAGCTTCTGAGAAAAAATCTAAAATTCCAGTGGACCCCTGAGTGCGACCAAGCGTTGGCAGCACTCAAAACTTATTTGTCTTCACCACCTTTACTCTCTACCCCAACTCAGGGGGAGATTTTATATCTATATCTTGCGGTCTCGGATCATGCGGTGAGCTCCGTCCTCGTCAGAGAGGACGAAGGGGTCTAAAAGCCAATTTACTATATAAGCAAGATCCTGCTTGACGCCGAGACCAGATACCTTTTGTTGGAGAAGCTCGCACTGGCACTCGTCAGTACCTCCCTCAAGCTCTCTCATTATTTCCAATCCCATACCATTGTGGTGATCACGGAGCATCCTCTCCGTTTTATATTAAAAAAGGCTGACTTTTCAGGGCGAATCTCAAAGTGGGCAGTCGAATTGGGGTAGTATGACATTCAGTACCGTCCCCGGACTGCGATCAAAGCCCAAATTCTAGCAGACTTCATAGTAGAGTTCGTCTCGCCAAGCTCAGCTCCGACCCAGCCCGGCACGGAACTGGGGGGGCGTAGGGCATGAGCCTGAAGTCACCGAGGTCGAACAAGCTCCCGCCTTGGCATGGAAGGTCTTTGTTGACGGTTCGTCCACCTCCAAGCGAGCTGGCACCGGCATAGTCCTCCAATCGCCAGAGGGTCTGGTCATAGAGCAAGCCTTCACCTTGGACTTCAAAGCAACAAATAATGAAGCAGAGTATGAAGCACTGATAGCAGGGTTAAACAGCGCCCAAATCCTCGGAGCCCAGCACCTGGTGATCTTCAGCGATTCGCAACTGGTGACTAGCCAGCTCGCTGGAGACTACCAGGCCAGGGATGACAGGATGGCGGCCTACTTAGCCCTTACGAAAAAATAACTCTCTCATTTCTAGACAGCCGAGGTCAGGCAGATCTCCAGAGATACCAACACGCACGCTGATGCGCTTGCAAACCTAGCCTCCGCTGTCGAAGCAGGAAAGAAAAGGACTGTCGAGGTTGGATCGATATCAAGATCAAGCCTAGAGCTCCACTCACCTCGGCAAGTCCTTTGTGCTGATCTCGGCCCGAGCTGGATGGACCCAATCATCTCTTACTTGAGGGACGACCAGCTCCCCGAAGACAAGAGTGAAGCCCACCGAATCAGGCTCAAAGCAGCTCGATTCTGGCTATCTCCCGAAGGCAAACTCTACAGAAAATCCTTCACGGGTCCATACCTCCAATGCGTCCATCTGAGCAAGGTGGACAACTTCCTGTATGAGATCCATGAAGGAATCTGTGAAAGTCACATCGGAGGCCGATCACTGGCCTACAGGGCAATAAGCCAAGTTACTGGTGGCCCTACATGCAGAAGGATGTGCAGGTGTACGCCAGGAAATGCGAGAAGTGCCAGAAGTTCTCCTACTCTCTTCATCAGCCAGTGCAAGACCTGAGTCCCCTCTCTAGTCCATGGCCCTTCGCTCAATAGGGGCTGGACATTGTGGGGCCTCTCCACCAAGCTCCAGGGAACAAGAGATGGCTGATAGTTGCTACGGATTACTTCACAAAGTGGATAGAAGCTGAGCCGCTGTCCTCCATCACTGATAGGGACTCCAGGAACTTCGTATGGAAGAAAATCATAACGAGGTTCGGCATCCCCAGGACCCTGATTTCGGACAACGGGACTCAGTTCGACTCCAAATCCTTCAAGGACTTCTGCCAAGAGCATGGCATCAAAAATCATTACTCCACTCCGGCGTATCCACAGAGCAATGGCCAAGCCGAAATTTCTAACAAGATAATCCTGGACGGCCTGAAGAAGCGGTTAGACAAGGCAAAAAGGAGATGGGTAGAGGAGCTTCCCAGCGTATTGTGGGCATACAGAACGACTCCAAGGCGATCCACATCGGCGACACCTTTCTCTCTGGCCTATGGGATGGAGGCGGTCATTCCCTTGGAAATTGGCCTCCCCACCCTGAGGACAGAGTTGGTCGACCGGGGCCGAAACGAGACAAACTTGGCAATGGAGCTGGACCTAGCAGACGAGCGTCGAGAAGCAGCAGCCCTACGACTGACTGACTATCAGCAGCGGCTAGCCAGAGGCTACAATGAAAAAGTCAGAGAAAGAAGTTTCTCCATGGGAGAGCTGGTTCTGAAGAAGACCCTGCCAACTGACAAAGATCCAAATGAAGGAAAACTGGCCCCGAACTGGCATGGCCCATTCAGGGTGGTCTCACTGGCAGGACAATCCTCTTACAAGCTCGAAGACTTAGAAAGCAAGCCGTTGCCGAGACCATGGAATGCATCCCACTTGAAGAAATTCTATTTCTAAATATGTAACATGAGTCTCCGAATCAATGGAATGCATGCCCTATCATCAATCTGTGTCATCTCTCCTTATCTGAGTTCGACAGCTCTGGGTCCTTGACCCTGGAAGAGACTTCGGATTCATACATCCAGTCACTTCCTAAAGTTTGGGTCCTTGACCCTGGAAAAGGCTTCGAGTTCATACACTTAGTCGTTTCCTAAAGTTTGGGTCCTTGACCCTGGAAAATGCTTCGAGTTCATACACTCAGTCGTTTCCTAAAGTTTGGGTCCTTGACCCTGGAAAAGGCTTCGAGTTCATACACTCAGTCGTTTCCTAAAGTTTGGGTTCCTAACCCTGGAAGAGGCTTCAGATTCATACAACCGGACGCTTCCTAAATTCCGGGTTCATACACCTTTCGAGATCGTTCCCGAACTCAGGCTCGCACGGCCGAGACCCTCGAGACTCTGTGTTCATCTTGACAACAGACAGTTCGCCTCGGCCAATGGTGATCTATTTCGGCCAATGACAGTCTTCGAAAGAAAAATAGCAGTGCAAGCATTGAAGTGCAAAAAAGCAGCACAAAGATACAAGTATCGCAAAACAGTACAAGAAAAGCAAAAAAAAAAAAAAGAATACAGAAATATTGTACACAGATTGTATGATCACAAAAACTGTTCTTTTTATTCATTGTAATTACTTCATTACAAAGGTTACAGAAAAGGAAACAAAATACAGCAAGGAGGCTCGCAGTCCTCTGAAAACAGAAAAAGAAATGAAGACTGGGAGGCTCTGATCTTCACCGACTCTTCAGTCTGGTCTCCAGCGTCCTGAGCTCTTCAACGCCCTCTAGACTGGAAGCTTGAAGACTCCGATCCTCGCTGGTCCACTGTTTGGAGGCTTTGGGGGACTCTGAATCTCACTGAGCTTTACAATACCCTATGGTCAGTGAGACCAAAGTTTGCAAATAAGGGCCCCCTCGGCCCGAGGACCTCTCGATCCTGCCCGCCGCTCGGAGGTCTTAACATCCCACAAGAAGCATGGTTCCACGCAGGACACTGTGGGATGAAAACAAGACCGCCAAACGCACGGGGCGCCACCAACCCACGACTGCAAAGATTTCGATGCAGCCGCGTCGGAGAGGGTTTGCCGTGGACCCGCGTTCAGAGAGCGCGTAGTCCACGAGGATCGTCTTCAAAGAGCGCGCAGACTACGATAGACTTTCCCCCTCGGAGGAAGCCGTCTCCTGGCGTAAGGGGTCCCACCTGGTCAAATATTCCTAATGTTCTACCGAGCATGACTGCCAGATGTTCTGGTTCTTTTTTTCCTCCCATGGCGAGCTTGCCACTCCTATTTATAGGGAAAAGAAAGGCCCGGTCTTCGAAGGAAATTATGAGGCAAGGTCTCCCACGCCCAATGTGAAGTGCACGTCTTCCTACATGCTGACCAGCGGTTCCAATGGCGCCACGTGGAGCCATCCGCTCGTTTTCCTCACTGGCCATACCGCCCCACTAACTGCTATTTATGGTCTTCAGAATACGGAGAATCAGCACAAATAACTATGAAGATCGTTCGGTACTCTCTCCAACTTAAGGCTCTCACATCACGTCACATTAAAGGCACTCAGCCACACTCAAGCGTAAAAAAGCCAAACTCGAAAAAGAAAAGCAAAGAGAGAAAATGCACAAGTAAAGAAGCTCTGCTTTTCATTAAAGGCAAAGGATATTACAGGGCTGAAAGTTACATACAAAAGATAGAAAAGAAAGATCACAAAGAGCAAGAAAGATAAAACTACTGCGGCTTCGGTGACTCCACCAGCATGATCACCGACTCTGATGAACCGGCAGTCTCGGCTATGACCGCAGCCTTGTCTGGCACATTACCAGCAGCAGGGACAGAAGGAGCTTCGCCTTGAGGCGCAACCGGGGCATCACTGGCAAGCGGAACAGTTGGGGCAACATCCGAGGCAGAATCAGCTGCAGGGGCTTCGGCTGGGGCACTCTCGCCCAAAGGAGTAGAGCTCAGCTCAGGGACTGGGTCCGAGTACTTCGGCAAGTTCCAATAGACCGGGTGGTCTTCGGGAACCCCCGAACGCCTCAGTGCGGCCAAGCACCCTTCCTCGAACAGAATGGAGGTGATCTCCTCCACCTGTTTCTCGTACTCCTCAGTGGCCTGGTCCACCCTTTTTGGAAAGAAGACTGAGCCTCAGACAGCAGAAAAGCCTTCTCCTTCTTCAGCTCGGCATTCCCTGTCTTCAGCTTCTCTATTTCAGCATGCCCGGCCAGCACTTCGCCACGCAGCCTCGTCGCCTCAGCCGCCGATTCAGTCCTTGATCTGGCCAGCTCCGACTCCAGTTCGGCGATCCTCTTAGTCTTCGTCCAGATGTCACCCTTTAGCTGGTGGGCCTTCGACGTGAGATCAGTAACGCTGACCAGAGCTACTTCCAACTATGCGGTTGCCTCGGCGCTACCCTTCTTCAGCTCTTCCAGCTCCTTCTTCAGCCTGTCCCTCTCGGACTCCAGCTGGGTGACCTTCGCGACGTTCTTGTCGCTCCTTTCCATCACTGCCAGGAGTCTTTGCACATTCTGCAAAAGGAAAAAGTAAGTCAAACAGAAGCAGCCGAGCTAAAGCACTTAAAGAAAAGCGTTGAAGACACTTACTAAAAGATTAGCATGAATCGCTGAGACCATCAGGCTTTCGTTGTCATACCTCGCGTGCACTTCCATGTCTCGTGGCAAGGCGCAAGCTTTCGCGAGGGCTCCAATGACGTCGGTGTTCCCCATCAACCGGTCCTCGACGTTTAGAGGCTTCCCGGGCTGTGTCTCCATCCTAGGTCGCCATGTTGCCGGGGCAGTACGAGGCCCGGAAGCCGATCTGGACCCTTGCCCTACCGAGACGGTGAGCTTGCGAGCCGCCCCGCCAGTCACCTTGCTGGCCGGCGCACTCTTCTTAGGCGGAGCCTTACCCCCAGGAGCTCGCGCAGGTGTCTTACCCTTCGGAGGCTATTCAGCCCCCGAGTCCTTCTCGCCCGCCTTGGATTTCTTCCTGGGCGGGGACCCCTCCCTCGGGCGATCCGGCGAGCGTCGTCGTGCTCCCTCGTTCGGTGTGGGGGCAGGAGCAGAAGTGGCAGCAGCACCCCCCGAGCCCGAAGCCGCGCGGGTGCTGGCAGACGAAGGTGTCGCAGAAGAAGAGGATCTTTGCCTGAACTTGGCCGCCAGGTCCTTAGTACCAGGCACTCTCGAGCCCCCCTCCATTCCTTCCTCCTGATCAGACGAGTAGGCGTCTACTATATCCCTCAGGTTCGGCAACCCCGAGCTGGAAGAAGTGGATGCCTCAGCGCCAGACGCAGCTTGGCTCGCAGCAGGGTCGATCAAAGGGACCCCGGCAGGCACGGCCAAGGTGACAGGAGGATGATCAAGCTGCGGCTCGTCCTCCGGAGCTGCTCTGATTCTCCTGTAGTGGCCGCGGTACCTCGGCGTATACCCCAGCAGCTTCCAGGCCGATCTCATCTCGTGCCCTTTATACCTCGCGACTTTCTTGTGGTCGTCGACGTTCTTCCTCCTGCCTTCGCTCATAGCCTGGCGTCGCCTCGCGTGCAGTTCTGCGCCACAAACAACAAAGAGTATCAGCTCAGCAACATAAAGGTTGAGCAAAATAAACAGAGAAAAGAAGCAGTATTTACTTGGGACGGCCCCGAGGTGGCGAGGGACCATCAGTCTCCTGTCCTCACTAGCGCCGAATTCCCAGTCCCCTGACACACAGAAGAGGTCCTCCTCGACGTTCTTACTGGAGTCCTCCAAGGCCAGGACGAAGCCTCTTCGGCGCTGCTTCACCCGGAGATAATAATTGTCTCCCCCAGCCTTGCAGATGTCATAAACGTCCTCGATGTCATGGACACCCAGGTTGATCCCCAAGATCTCGTTCAGTTTTACCGTGCCCATAATGACTTTGAAGCCATTGGGCATCAGCTGGCACGGGGTAATCGACCAGACGCTAAGGCAATCCCTAAGCAGGGGGTGCAGAGGAAATCTGACCCCACCCTCAATCACGGAGATCAGAGGGAACGACATCCAGCCGCAGGACCAGCCGCGCATGGCATGGTCGATGGGGTCCGCCGGCCTGAGGCGAACTCCCTCCGGGATGTTGTAAGTAGCCCTAAACCTAGCTATGCCCTCGTCTGTATCCAACCGAAACCTATGGGTGCCCATGTCTAAAAGAAGAAGATAGCGGAAAGAAACCCTAAGGGTGGAAAAACCCTAAGAAATCAGACAGGGGCACAGAAATAGGAGGGCAAGTCAAGAATAGATCTGGGCGCGTCCTATGGTTGTCCTCGCTTGAGAAATCTCGAAGAGCAGAGCAGAAATCGAAGGCGAGGGCGAAGAAAATTAGAAAGAAGAAAGAAAGAAGACGACCCTATTTATAGAAAGAAAACCCTCTTTGGGCGCCACTTTTGAATTCGAAGAGACGGATTTCGCAATCCGCGCCTGTTCCATCAATGAGACAGCGCAATCAGTGAAGAAGCTACACGTGTAGCCGTCGGTCCGCTTCCCAGGACGGACAGGACGAAGCATTTATTGCCTCAGAAAATTTGAAGAGATATCAGGCAATGATCGCTGCATCTCCAGACATGTTCTCTAGCTTCTGACCACTAAAGGCTGGGACGCTTAAGAGGTCAAAAGCCAGGGGGAAATTATGTGGGGAGATTTTCAAAGCTCCAAGATTATGCTAATCACAGCCATCAGATGAGACTAAGCATTCTCACTTGCCTCACGTGCTATCTGCGTGCCATCCACGTGGCACCAGACTCACCTCGGCTGCCAGGACAGAGGCCTCAGCCGAAGTCAGACAGGTCCGGGCCGCTAGCGCCAAGCTCGGCTACCTAGGTGCCCACCTCGGCTGAAAGCTCGACCTCGGCCGAAGGAGCCGGGACGAAAGCCGATGCAGGAAAGAATCTCCACTCGCGCATTTCGCCCCCCACGTCATCAGACACGTGGAGGAATAGGGGCGCGAGCCAGTGAGACAGATGCGACATCCAGCCGTCCACAATCTTCGCTAGATCACTGACAAGGCGGCATCCATTGGCTGTAGCCAAATCAGGGCGAGGCCCGAGGGTGGATCTGATGGTACCCCTACCGCCAAAGGCGTCCAACACGATCTGGCCCAACATGACGCACATTTAATGCGATGTGGGCTGATCCGACTGGCATTAAATGCAAAGTGGGCTGGAATGGACCGCATTTATTACTTTGTGGGCTGATGATGACTTCCCTATCAAGTCATGGGACCCACACCAAAATATCATCCAAAGATATCGTCCAGGTGTCTATAAATAGAGCCTCATTTCACATGCAAGTTACGCACAATCCAAACCTGAGAGTGGTTACTCTGCCTCTCTTCTTCCTCTCCTTCCTTTGTTCCAGTTCACTTACTGACTTAGGCATCGGAGAGCCTTGCGCCGCTCAGGCCAGGGTCCTCTGACCGTTTGCTCTTCCCTTTCAGGCTTTCAGGCAGCAGGTCATCTTCTTCATTTGGATAAGTCCTCTAAGGCACCCCGATTATTGTGGGTCATAATTTTTCCGCACCTACAATGTCAACACCTCTTTTCTCAATCTAAGAGTGCCTGGAGTAGTAATGTGGTAGGAAGAAAGGATGAGAACAGATAAAGAAAGGATATATGAGAATTTTTATAGAAATGAAGTTGTTAAAGAAGAGCAAAAACAGTGGGAAGAATATTTGAGTGATTACATATTATCGCGCGGGGTGTGTGTGTGTTAATGGGTTGCAAAATTATCTTCAAGCCCCATGATTTTAATATTAGCAATAACACCTAAACAAATTTTATACTAAGAAGAGTTTCTTAGACCCTTCAGAAGATTTGGCAGACATTCGACCTTAATTAAATGATAGGATTTTGAAAACTTTGGAGGCCATCAAAATATTATCTTCTATAATTGAAATTGAATGGTTCTCTAGTATTGCACGTACGTAAGCAGGTTGCAAGAAGACATTATGAGAATGTCATGCTCCCTGGTGGGCTCTACGGATGAGGCCCTTCCGATTTCAATGGTTGGAATCAGTTGGTTGTTCCCAAAAATTATGGTTGTAAACTGGTTGGTTCAGTTTCAGAACCATGAATCAAGATGGTTTTGGAACCAGAACCGTTAATGAGAAGATGGAATCGGAAACGGAGCCGCTTTCGTACATGGGGGATGGGTCCGGATCTGAGTCCAAGTCAGGTGGAGAAAGATTTAGAAAAAAACTAGCTTTTAGAAGTTTTTTTTCCCGAAAATTGATGTAATATATCGGGTCTCGAGTCCACGGTTCGGAACCAAAGTGGAACCAGACCAGTTTAGGTCAAGGGTCCAAAAAAAGGACCCCAGACCCGGACCCGTTTTATTTATCGGGACCTAAATAATGACCCAAATCTGGTTATTAATGAGTCGGAACCTCTAGCTAATTAGAGAATCGGGAATACATTTATATCCCTACAAAAAACCCTCGCCGTCCCAAGTGGAAATAATCTTTGTGCCTTAGAATTTACACCGTGCATGTATGGGCTTATCCTGAACCTGACCCTTTTAACACTTGAGTTGAAAATATCAACCTGAACAAACTTGGAACTTAAAACTGGTCAAATTAAAATGTCAGCTCAAAAATAAAAGGGATCAACCTAAGCCATGAATTACCAGGTTTGGTTCTATTGTTATTGGTGGGTCAAAAAATGCCCAGCCGATTAGTAAGTCATGAGGCCTATTTTGTGGACTTTCTCAAATTGGGCCAGTGAATGTAGACATGCCTTTGGGTAGAAAACAGGCCCAGCACAGCTGATTTCTTAGGCCCAGCCCCTAGGCCATAGTCTGACAAGTCAAACCATATCCATCTTCAATCAGGCTGTGCAGTTGGGCCCACCCATCTTCAGCTAGCCATGCCTTTTTGGCGTAGTTTTTCCACCATGGTCCAACAACAAATTGTCCTCACTCTAATCTCTGTTAAAGTGGGTCCATTGATGGGCTGGGTGTGGGCAGTTGCATGCCTAGATTTTGACCACTTGGGCCAAGAATATACAAATTTGAGTGGGCCAAGAATATACAAATTTGGATTCACTTGGGAGAATGTTCTCCTCAGCGCAGGCTGCATATCAATTATGTGCAGTCCAGCTCATGGGGCCAGCGCCGCAGACCGAAACGTCTTCTATGAAAAAGTAGGAGCTAAAAATCCACATCCGTCAAATTATCTTAGCTCTTGATTTAACACCTTTTAAATTTAATATCGTTTAAAGTTCAATATAACAGTGAGTGAAGGCTCATTCATTGGTGTAAAAGTGGCCTAATACCCGGTCTTGAGATAAATAAGAGTATTAAAGGGGTTTTATTGATGAAAGGTGGATTCATACGGGCTCTATAAAATGCACATTCAGTATACTCATATGAGTATATTTTCCTACACCAAGGTTGGACTCATCCCATTTACACCCATGGCCCAGCTTCTCCTCACCATAAATAGATCTCTCACAAATAGAAGATGTAGAAAGAGACATCACAACGGTCCACATTCAAGAAGAAAAGCCCCAACTACTTGATGGTTTGTGCATCTTCAAATCTATGAAGGTTTTCTGCGGGACATTCACTCAAAAGTGGGCCGATTTTATGAACGGTTTGGATCACATAATTGATGATCCTACTTTATATATACTTGCTTCAAAGTTAAAAGCACAAACCCTAGTAAAATCAACATTTTATTCGGCCCGAGCACTGCATGATGATCGGCGGAGTGCGATTCTGAGGTGGAGCGCATCTTTAAAAACCTTTGTATAAAAGAAGGATTCGGTGCGCATGCGAATCTCCGAACAGCGAACCCGATAAAGGCAATTCTCTGATAAGGACTGTGACGACTGTCTGTTACTCTCTCTCATGGCGTCCCACAGAGATTCCTCTGTGCGCAATCCTATCCATCAAGTGGTGGGCCCACCTACTAAATCTCTCCTCTCTCTGCACATCAACTCATCGAACATTTTAGATGTGATTAAGCTGATTTAAGGCCAAAAAAGGGGTATTCTATTAAAAATTTGAGATGCTCAAAACAAATTGTCTTTTTATGTATGAAATATTTAAATTTTATTTTAATAGAATTTGGTTCTACTATAAAATAAAATTGACTATTTAGTTGAAAAAAAATTACTATTATAGCCAATTATATTGGAGAAAATTTTAGAATAATTCAAATAAAAGAAGGAAATTTATTTTGAATGGCTAATATTCCTCGGGTGATCATGAGTGGACCAATTAAGGTCCACCATATCACCGCAGGCAGCCTGTCATGAATCTGGACAGGGACTGCTTACGATGATGTGGCTGACAAATCGTGATTAGTCTACTTACAGGCACCATAAAAAAAATCCTCATAACGCATTCCTCTGCTAATTCATGGTTTTTTTTTTTTAAGTGAAAGACTATCTTGGACCAGTGAAATTTGAGGGCGGGTCAATGATTATTAAAAAGTTATGTGGGCTGCACTTAGAGTGTCTTAAATTCCCCAGGAATATCAAGGTGGGCCACACCATGCTACCAACTTGGCACGTGTGCGATTAAATGAAAAACTGCCTGCATAGCATGCTGACTTGGGACTTAGGAGCTACTGAATCCCCAATTCCCCATGAGGAGTTGTCCCACGATACACCACGAGACACCACAAATTGTGTCTCTCTTAGATACGATCTCGTCTCATTTGGGCAGAAGAGTAGGGGTGTTCATGGGCCTGCATATCAAGGCCCAGCCAAACTTCTAAAATATGTCCAAGTCCGGTCCAATTTGAATTGGGCCTTGAGCTGCTGACCCAGGCCCAGCCTGATTTACTTTATAAAATAAAATAGGGCATTTTTTTTTGTATGATTTAAAGTGGTAGTTATACATAGACAACTTGGAGATAGATTGTCTTTGAGTCCCCTCTCCCACACTATTTATTGATATCTCTTATATTCAGGCTGGTCTGAACACGAAAACCCTTAGCCCAAGGCCTATCCAAAAGTGGGGGCTTGGGTTGGCCCGATTCATGAACACCCCTACGGAAGAGAGCCTCATTGTCGTTGATGCCCTATTGAAAGCGTTACTATAATTGGTGGTTGGTAAGGTGTCGTTTGATTGCACATGTAAATGTATCACATGTGTAATATTTACGCATCATGATGTTTGTTTTCCAGATTACATACGTGACTCGAAAGTCTACAATGAAAATGTAATGAATATATGCTCATTTTCACATAAAAGATTTTGGCACCCTTGACTTTGGTAAAACGAATCACACATAGATTTGATGTGAAACGGAAATACACCCATTGAGGTATAGACGGTATGTTTTGTCAAAGTGAGATGCGGGATTGAAATTCTTCACTCGCTTTTATCTCAAAAATCCTATATCCGTTTTATTCTTTACTTTCCATAGAGATAAGTTAGAAACTCCGATTCTCTTTTATTCTCTCTGTTTCACCTCACCGTTGAAGACCAGCCAGCCAGGTATGCCTCCAAACCCTATCCTCTCTCAATCTATATCCCTCCATCTTTTGATTTACTTCTGTTTCCTAGGGTATTGATTTTTTTTAATGCGGGTTTTTTGATTTACATACCCAAGTCTAATCTATAAAGATGGATTTAGTTCCACCTTAGATCCAATCCGTTTACATCCCTAGCCCTATCATACACTCAACTTTTATGAAAAATAAAATAAAAAATCACTTCATCATCATCAAAGCCTTGTCCCGTGAACTTTGTTTCTCCATGTTAAATTCTCATATAGGCCACACTTATCCATCCTTATTACTAGGGATGTTCATATGCCAGGCAAGGTTAATGCATATCTACGCCAAGTTCGATTTTAGAAACACAGGCCCATATCTAGCCAATCACAAGCCAACCATTTAGTCAATTGGGCCGAGCCGAACTGTGACTTATGAGTCATACAAACTTTCTAGTAATATTTGCACAAATTATCACTAAATTATTAGTATTTTTCATCCGAGTCAAACTCGAATTTGGGCTTTCTATTATTTAATCCAAGACTGGCCCAATTATAAAATGCTCTTTGATTATATGTCCCCGCTCGACCAAAAGTGGGATGCGCCGTGATGGGCACTAAAAGCCGGCTCGTGGGTCTGACTTTTCTAAACTTTGCGCGCTCGTGCAGGACACTGAATACCCAGCTCTGGCTCTATAGTCCTCGTCATATATATATATGCACTTGAAAGCCATTCCGTTTCTTCCTTCTTCTCCTTCTCTACTACTCCTGCTCTCTCGGGAAGACGGAAAATGGGGTTGATGAATATCCTCTGCCCTAAATCACCTACTGTAAGTATTCATTCATTCATTCGTACTCTTCACTTTCTTCGTCTTCTTTCCTCGCAGTGTTTGGGTCTTCTCGAATTCAAATTCGAATTCGAAGAAGGCGCGGATCTTTTCCCATTTGAATCCAATCGGGCATCCAAACGCATCAAAAATGGAAAATAAAAGTGAAGAAGAAGGAGTGAGAAAGTGATATGCAATCTCCTTTTGATTTGCAGGTGTGGGATGGAAATGGCTTCTCCGAGTGCTTTGAGAATATATATCCTTTTCATTTGTGTGTGCATTTAATTTATATGATACTCTGATCACACACAAAAACAAAGTTAGGGTTCTACTTTTTTTTTTTTATTTTCTTTGACATGAAAAATACGGTGTTTGGTTTCGGAGCGAATTTGGTGACTGTGGTTTTGGTGGTTGCACTTGGAATTAGATACAGGAATGCTGAAGTGAGAAGGGTATGTTTCTTTTGGTTTCATTAAATTTTTTTGTATGTTCTATGGAAAAAAACTGTTTTATATGTTTCTTGATGGAAAAAATATGATTATATGGGGTCCATAGGACCTGAGAGGGGCAACAGGCAAAGTTGCTAAATATTATAAACATTTTAGCTCGTTTTAAAAAAAAGTACACGAAGATTTGAATATTTCAAAAGAATACCATTGTTTTCAATATTTCTTTCAATCTATAAGTCCTCATCTTAATTTTTTATTTTTTTTGTTTGAAATGGGACAAAAATACCCTTATGTCATTTTTCAAAATTTTCTTTTAATAAATTGTTTAAGAGAGATGATCAAGTCCAACCCAAACAACATAGTGGGGCCCACCTTAACTACCTTTATACATAGATGGTTAAAAAGAAGGGTTTATATGTATTTCAAATCATCGAGAAACTAGCTTTATTCAATGGTTGTGATCATCAAAATCAAGTTGAAACTCGGGCCATATGATGATAATCGAGAGAAAATAAACCCCACGGCCAAATCTAGCGTTCTCATAGGTAACTGAAAGATCAAAGGAAGGTACCCGACCATAAACATTTGATCAGTGAGGCGTTTTGGAGATGAAAGAAGGTTAAGAAAAGACAAAAACTTTGTCATAAGGGTATTTTTATCCTTTTCAAAATCTTTTTATGGAGAGGACTCGATTGAAAGAAATATGGAAAACTTTTATACTTTTTTGAAATATTCAATTTCTTGTGTAGTTTTTTGAAAATGAGCCAAAAGTTTTATACTTTTTTGAAAATTCCCCTTATAGCTTTTATGAAAAGTGGTTCTCATGTAGTAGCTAGCTATGTGAGAACCAACTTGTGGGGCCACTTGCAAGTTATGAGAAATCTACCCCCTTCACTCACCACACCTTTCTCACATGAATTGGCACTTGCCTCAGTTTGACACTCATCCAACTGATACTATCCATTGAGTTGGAAAGCCCATTTCTTCATATGTTCTTAGTTTGGGGCATCCCTAATTCATTCATAGTTCCAAGTTGCTCCAATAAGATGGTCCTCGTTAAGTAATAAGATGGTTGCTCCCATAAGATGGGTCCCTACAGATGGTTCCCATGGATGTCCATACGGATAGTCTCATGAGGCCCACCTAGGGCCCATCAATCATGGGAGCAATGGGAAATTGGAAGATCTGGACGTGACCTACCTATATGCAAAATTCTAAGTCCATCAGAACATCCTAACCCCTTGATTTGTGGCCCACTTATGGTCAATCCGAATTGTTCACACACACGGGAACCCCCTTGATAGTGACCGGACTCCAGGGTTTTCACTCACAAAATGGATTGGATCGTTGGATCAAGGGTCAATTTTTCCTTTTAATATGAAGCTGTTAAACTTATGGGCCATGGATTAAGGGTTAGAGGCATGAGATTGACCTCATTTATGATATCTAGTTCCATCATGAATGGATCTTTCCATCCTAACCATGTCCCTTGGTCTGGGGCCCCACTTGGGATGAGGCTGGGCGATTGAATGATCTGGTTGAGGCCTACCCGTGTACAAAATATGAAGCCCATCTGATAATTCTAACCCCTTGACCAATGACCCACAAATTTCACCCTTTAAAAAAGTATGTATAGTCAATCCGACGGTCTAGTCCATTCGGATGGTGTGTAAAAAAATGGGATCGGTGTAGTTCAGGGGTCCTTTTGTCAGTGTGTGTGGGGTACATTTAGATGGGTGATCAAGTGGGCCCCACTATGAGGTGTGCACAAAATGCTCCGTGTGCATCGGATAATTTTCTCGTATATCTGAATGGACAACACACATAGGAACCCAGTGAATTACATCAATCTCGGGGCTTGGCACCCATCTAAATGGACTGGACCGTTGGATCGATTGTGCACACTTTTTAAGGGATTAAGATTTCTGGGCTGTTGATCGAGGTGCTTAGATGATCAGTTGAACCCCATATTTTGTACAAGGGTAGGCCATAACTAGATCTTTTGATCCCCCCGATCCCCCCAACTCCCATAATGAGGTGCACATGGAGAGGTTCCATGCACACTGTGAGATAGGATCAAAGACTATATATATAAGGTATATATTCCTGTGAGCACGATGCTCACGAGCTTACCTTGCACAACACCAAGTGGGGCCCACCTAGGGTCCTATAGATCATGGGACATAGGGGGTGGTAGGATCCTAATGGGCATCAAACTTGGGTCAATTTCATGGTTCTAACCCCTTGATCCGTGGCCCACAAGTTTAACAACTTTATATCAAGAAAGTTTTTTGACCCTTGATCCAACGTTCTAGTCCATTCAGATAGGTTTAAACCCATGGGTATAGTGCAATTCAAGGGTTCCCAAGTGTGTGGACGGTTCAGATGGACCATAAGGTGGGCCTCACTATGTTGTTCCTCACTGTAAAACGACGAGAACACTATGCTCATAGGAAGATTTGCATATATATGTTCCTCACTAGGTGGGAGATCGGAAGATGTAGATGGGACCCACCTATTTGCAAAATCTGAAGTCCATGAGATCATCTTAACCCCTTGATACTTGACCCTCATGTTTAATGGTTTTAGAAGGTATCATTTTCAGTCCAACAATTAATTTCATTTGGATGGGTGTTGAATAGCTAGATCTTGTGACATTCGGTGGGATAGTAGTGTGTGATGGATCATAGGGGTCCCTAGGTGGGCCCCAGCACGGTCGTCCGCATGGATGTCTCCATGGTCCCCATAGGAGAGTATTCTACACACACACATGCTAGAAAATGCATGGGGTGTTTTTGCAAAAAAACACTACTCCCAGTAGGGCCCACTGTGATGCATGACAATTGACAACCATGGAATGCTGGTTGGATGGAAAGATCTAGATAAGACTCACCAATGTGCAAAATATCAACTCCAATAGATTATCCTAGCCCTTTGATCTATGACCCTAAATTTTAATGGTTTTAGAGGCATCACTGTCTTAAGATTTCATTCCAACAGTGAGCAAAAGTTGAATGAGTGTCAGATTTGGACTTGTGAAAGTTTATGGGAGGGTAGTGTGTGAAAAGACTGGATTGTCTCACAATGGGCTCTATGGTCTAAAACAATAGGGGGGAAAAATGAGAGTTTTTTTATTTTATATATACACGCACACACACACTCAGAAATTATCCCATGCATACATTTTTCCCATGCGCACCTCATAGTGGGGCCCACGTGATGGTCCATCCTACTAGACCAACCCCCCTTTGATAGTCAGTGGACCCTGGGTTTGCACCCATCTGAATGGATTGGACCATTGGATTGAATGTGATCCCATTTTTATGGTGAAAATGTGGGCCGTGGATGAAAGGGTTAGTATGATTAGATGGGGTTGATTTTTTATACATAGGAGGGCCCTAACTAGATCTTTCAGTCCCAGCTCCAGCCCCATGTGGGCCAACAGTTGGGCCCCACAATGCGTTGCATATAGAAAGGCCCATGCACACCTTGTGTATATTTATACACTACACCTCACCATATTACTGTGAGTGAAACATGGTGCGGCTGACTTTATGATCCATCTGAGCCATCCGCACACGAGACCCCTTGAATTACACTGGATCCATTGAGTTTACACTGATCTGAATGGACTGGACTGTTAGATCGAGGGTAAATTTTTTTATTTAATATAAAGTCGCGAAATTTGTGGGCCACGGATCAAGGGGTTAGAGGTATGCTATTGACCCCAAACTTGATATAAGGGCCCATCCAAGATGTCTCATTCCATCTCTCCCTAAGTCCAGTGATTAGTGGGGCCTGCTAGTTTATCCCTCACCATATGGTGAATGATGGATGCACATGAATGTCCCCTCCTTTCTCTCTCTTCATGTGCATCCATCCCTCACCATATGGTGAGGGACAAATTGGATGGGGCCCGCCTAGGGCTCCACGGATCACTAGACTTGGGGGGAGAAGGAAAGTGACATCTTGGATGGGCCCTTATATCAAGTTTGGGGTCAATACCATGCCTCTAACCCCTTGATCCATGGCCCACAAATTTAATGACTTTATATTAAAGAAAAAGTTTGACCCTCGATCCAACGGTCCAATCCATTCATATAGGTGAAAACTTGATGAATCTAGAGTAATTTAGACGGTCCCATGTGTGTAAATGGTTTGGATGGATCATAATGTCAGCCCACTATGTTGTCCCTCACCGTAATATGGTGAGGGATAGATACGCATGAATATTTCCCATAAATATATATAGCCCTCCTCTCCTTAGCTTGAGCTGACGGGGGAACCGTTCGCTCATGCTTGTGGGGTCCCATATGGGGATGGGGCTGGGGGATTTGAAGATTTGCATGTGCCCCTCCCATGGACAAAAAATCATCCCAATCAGATCACCCTAACCTTATCATCCAGGGCCCACGAGTTCAGTCCATTTCGAATTGGGTGTGCAGTCGATCCAACGGTCCGGTCCATTCCAATCTATCCAAACCCGGGGCCCATGTGAAACTCAGGGGGGGATGTGTGTGTGGTTAAGTTAGATGACCCATAAGTGGGCCCACACATGCGAGCATAATTGGGAGGGGGGGGATTCTCCTCTATATATAATGCAGTTATCCGGTGCGCACCGGGCACATTGGATGTGGGGCCCACTGTTGGTCCATCTAAATGGACCAAAGACAGGGACCCCGTTAAAATATAATGGATATGTGGGTTAACACCCATGTGAATGAATTGGACCCATAGATCAACTGCACACCCGTGTGAATGGACTGTGGAGGCATTAAACAATGGGCCCCAAACTTCATAGGTAGATAGGGCCCACCGAGACCTTGAAATTCCCTTGGGTGGGGGCCCTAGGTGGAACCCCTAACCCTGTGCGCACGCATGCCCAATGCGCGATGCGCGCACGTGAGAAACCCCCCCCCCCCCCCCCCTCTTTCTCTACGCACACATGCACCAGTGCTCATGATAATGTTAGCACACTTTCTTGCGGGGCTCACCTACCTGTGTATGGTGATGGAGGCTCGAATCATTCTAACCACTTGATCAACGGCCAACAAGTTTTCACCCTCCAAAATGAGTACACAATCGATTCAATGGTCTAGTCCATTCGGATGGGTGCCAAACCCGGGATCGGTGATTATCCGCGGGTTAGGGGGGGGGTTTCCTATTTTATTGGATGGATAATAAGTGGCCTTCACTAGGTCTTGCAGTGCTCACCTTATTGTGGGTGGGGGGTTCCTATTAGGTGTTTAGGCATGCAGTGCTCAGTTTCTCCTATTATGCACCCATCCGAAACCGTTGGATCCCATGCATATATGATCCGATATATATACAGAGAGAGAGGCTCTCCTAAGCTAAAACAGTGATGGTCTCACAAATCAAAGTCGACTATATCTATTTTTGGCATGATGGAACTGGAAAATCCAGTTCTGATTGGATTTATTTTGATTTTGGAGACGATTTGAGGTAGCTTACGTGGAGAGGATTTTGCAGACGATTTCAGCTTAGGAGAGCCCCTCTCACATATATATACATACACACAATATATATATATGTATGTATATGTATGTTCATATACATATACATATACATATACACACACATATGGGAGATACTCTTGTGAGAGTTACTCTCACGGTCCTGTAAGAGTAAGGGTGGACGCCCTCGCATTTAGGTTGCTGGCATTGGATATGGATGTGAGGCCCCTCACCCTCACCCTTACTCATATTATATATATATATATTGAAAATATTCAAGTGAAAACTAGTTCTCACCGTGCTTCCGTGAGAACTGTTGGTGGGGCCCACCTAGCAACCCATCCAAACCATGCACAAATAGGGACCCCCCTGATAGTCACTGATCCTAAGGATTGGCACACATCCGAATGGACTGAACCATTGGATCGAGGGTTGAATCTTTTTTTGAATTTGAAGCCATTAAACTTGTGGGCCATGGATGAAGGGGTTAGGGGCATGGGGTTGGAGTCAAACTTGATACTTGGGGGGGTCTCACATAGATCTTTTTATATATATGTGGTTCCAGGGGGTCTCACCTGGTCTCTTGGAGCAATACCTCTGTGGGGCCCACTTATGGTTCCCGTATGCCCACCTCAAATGAAAGATTCCCTCTAAACAGCCACTAGACCCAAGTTGGTCAAGCTAAAGACTGATCTCGCTGTTGGATCTGAGACCAAGGGGCTTCTAATGTTGATTTTGAAGCTCAATCAGACAATCACAACTATTTCATTTTAGTCAATTCGGTTGTTGGCTGCATTCTATCGACCATTTAGTCAAAAGAGAAACTGTTGGATGGTAAAATAGTCCGACAGAGGTGCTATTTTGCAGCACGACCCATCTACATTGGGGTTGGCCAGATGATATCTAAAATGGTTTCAGTAACTTGTAGGTAGAACCAAAATGGAATGATAACATAAATGAAGATGCAGCTATTTAAAGCTGGAGATGTCTTTTACCTTCCGAAAGTTTAGTATTTTTGATACTTGGAATATCTCATGTTCAATTGATTTCAATTCTCTCTTATTGCTCCATTAAAATCTTGCTGCTTGATTTCTTGGATCTTAAAAATATTATTCCCCTTTGATTCACTTGTATATCCACGTTTGAAAAGAAGTCACTTGTATATCTGTACCTTGGTATTCCTTGTATATGCAAATCTGTGAATGCGCAGTATGCCATTCTGGTTCATCCTGATCAATTACAAAAATAATATCAGTATCAGCTGTGGATCATCTCAGATTACCTATTGTCATTAATGGAAGAAGCATTCAGACATGAGAGAAAGAGAGAGAGAGTGGAGATGAAAGTCCTCCTTTGCATGGTCGACTGAGAGCTATCTTTAAAGGGTTAAATCCCTGATTACATTCTAACAATGCTTATCTATTAATTACACTTGGATTTAGATCCATACTAATAGCTAACAACTAACTAGTGAATGGGCCTGATATATTGGACCTGGAGGCCCAGGATTGACACCCCCCCTCAAATTGATGCGGGAGTGTCATAAAGCAGCAATTTGGAGACAAGAAACTGATGTCGAGGCCGAGGAAGTCCCTTAGTGAAGATATCTGCAAACTGAAACTCTGTAGGGACGTGAGGTAGACTGATAACATCACGCTTGTATTCATCTCGAATAAAGTGGCAATCAACCTCTATGTGTTTTGTGCGTTCATGAAGAACAGGATTTTCAGTGATCCTGATTGCCCCAGTATTATCTGCATTCAAGGAAGTGGGAGAGTCCTGCTTAAATCCAAGTTCCGAAAGAAGTCCCCGAAGCCATAGGATTTCAGAACAAGCAGAGGACATAGCCCGATATTCAGCCTCTGTGGAAGATTTGGAGACCCGTTCTTATTTCTTGCATTTCCAAGAGATGAGAGATTGACCGAGGTACATACACCAACCAGTGGTGGATCGTCTGGTATCCGGACATCCTGCCCAGTCAGCATCTGCATAAGCAGTCAGAAGTAGACGATTATCCTTTGGATAATATAAACCACGAGCTCTAGTACCCAATAAATACCGGATAATGCGCTTCACTGCTGTCAGATGAAGGTGACGAGGAGACGTCATGAATTGGCTGACAAGATTGACAGCATAAGATATGTCAGGCCTGGTGACGGTGAGATAGACAAGACTGCCAACAAGTCTCCGGTATGTATGTGGATCAGGAAGAAGATCTCCATCATCTTTACTCAACTTAAGATTGACTTCAAGCGGTGTATCAACTGAGGAAGAGTTATCGAGATCAGCAAGCTCAATAAGATCTGTCGCATATTTGTGTTGATTGATAAACAGGCCTTTTGAAGACTGATGGATTTCTAAGCCCAAAAAATAATGTAGAGGACCCAGATCCTTCATATGGAATGAATCCCGAAGAGAGGCCTGAATAGATTTTATCATAGCATCATCAGTTCCGGTGATAATGATATCATCAACATATACGAGGAGAACAGTAAAGCCAGTTGATGCGTGGTTCATAAAAAGAGATGGATCATATGGACTTTGAGTAAAGCCAATCGTGCCTAACCGATCTTTGAATTTATCAAACCACGCTCGGGGAGCTTGCTTGAGACCGTAAAGAGATCTGTGTAAGCGACATACAGATTTCTTAGACGGAGAGGTGACTCCTTGTGGTATCCGCATATAGACTTCTTCTTTCAAGTCCCCATGTAGAAAAGCATTCTTGACATCCATTTGGTACAATGGCCAAGATTGAGAAGCAGCAATGGCGAGAAGGAGCCGAACAGTTGTCATTTTTGCAACTGGCGCAAATGTCTCTTCATAGTCAATGCCATAACGCTTGGCGGTTGCCAAGTGCCACAAGTCGAGCTTTGTGTCTATCCAAGGAGCCATCTGATTTGAGCTTGATCGAGTAGATCCATTTGCAACCGATAGGTTTAACTGAAGAAGGACATTCCACAATATCCCAGGTGTGATTCTGGGTCAATGCATCTAATTCAACTTTCATGGCCTGGTTCCAACAATCATGTTGCAACAGCCTGCAAATAAGAACTTGGGATGGAAACCGAGGATAGTGTTGTCATCAAGGAAGCATGGGTAAAGCCATACCGCTCAGGAGGATGAGAAATTCTGGAGGAGCGACGCAAAATACTAGTAGATGTGGGACCAGTTGTCGGAGGATCAGGAGGGTGGGCATCTGCAGTGGTAGGATTTTCCCTTCGATGATACACAAAATCAGGATTAAACCGTGTAACAGTTGGTGTTTCAGAAAAGCCAGGTAACACCGTTGTGGAAAATGGAGAAGGACAATCCAAGTAATTTTGAAAAAAATATTGATTTTCGAAGAAAATAACATTACGAGAGATCCTGGTGCGACGAGCCATTGGATCATAGCAAACAAAACCCTTTTGGTTAGTTGCATATCCTAAAAAAACACACCTGCTAGATTGGGCCGTTAATTTTGTGCGCTCTGTGGGAGGCAGATGAACGAAGCAAACACACCCAAAGGTATGTAGATGAGTAAAGGTAGGATGGTGACCATAAAGTTTAAAATGTGGTGTTAATTGGGCAATGGTAGGTGATGGAAGACGGTTTATGAGATGGACTGCAGTGGTAAGAGCTTCAGTCCAAAAACGTGGAGGAACAGAGGATTCAATGAGAAGAGTCCTCGTGACATCAAGAAGATGTCTGTTTTTCCGTTCTGCAACGCCATTTTGTTGAGGAGTATATGGACAAGTACGTTGAGATACAATTCCTCGACTCTTTAGGAAAGATTGAAAATCAGTGGAGACATACTCCCCCCCTGAATCGGAGCGCAAAGTTTTAATGCATTTGGAAAATTGAGTGTTAACATAGCTAAGGAAAATTTTAAATGCATTAAGAACATCAGATTTAGAATGTAACAAATAAACCCATGTAAATCTGCTGTAATCATCAATAAATGTAACAAAGTATTTGAAATGACCATGAGAAATGGTAGGAGCAATGCCCCAAACATCACTGTGGATTAAATCAAAACATTCATTGCTACGAGTTGTAGAGTTAGAAAAAGGTAAAGTTTTACTTTTTCCTAATTTACAAGCATCACACTCAAATGAAACAGAATCAATAGGTTTATTTAACAATCCAGTTTGAAACAAAGTGGACAATGTAGCAGCATTCGGGTGACCAAGTCTATTATGCCACAACCGAGAATTATTAGGAAGTAAAAAACAAAACAACTGATTCCAAGGTTTATTTTGAATAAATGGAGATACTGGTAACGTAAAAAGCCTGCCACGTTTAGGCCCCCTCGCGATCACCGCCCCCGACTCCTGGTCCTGCACAACACAACCAGAAGAAGAAAAGGAGACATTGCAATTATTTTCAACTAATTGACCCACAGAAACTAAATTGGTAGCAAGATGAGGGGAGACAAAAACATCTGTTAATGGAAAAGGGCCAGGAGCATCGCCCACAGAGTGGATTGGAAGGCGGTCTCCATTGGCAGTTTGAACAGAATGAGTGCCAGTGTAGGGGACAACATGATGTAGATTGGTGGGTGAGGAGGTCATGTGATTACTAGCGCCAGAATCTAAATACCATGTATTAGAAAGGGACGGACTAGTACCTGAAATGTTCATAGATGACAGGGCATTGATAATCATCTGATTTACCATAGCCGGAGTAATGGGAGCTGGTGACTGTGTTTATGAAGAGGAACCAGGCTGTGAGGATGAATCAAATGGCAATGAACCAGTGAAATCAGACGATGCATATGGTGGGGTGACAGCCGTGTAAGCACTTGGAGTTGACTGTCTATAGGGGCGAGAAGCAGAATTGCGAGCCTTCTTCCGACACTCTTCAATGCCATGTCCAACAGCCTTACAATATTTACAGACCTTCAGCTTGCATTGATTGGCATAATGGCCATATTTCTGACAGTTGTAACACTGTACTTTACTGATGTCTCGAGGAGGAGGTCTGGTTTTAGCAGCAAAGGCAAGCGGAGCGTCAGTGGAATCCTTATGTTCAATTGCAATTTTGGTAACAAGGCGCTGTTCCTCCCGTAGAAGTTCTTGAAGACAATCATCTACGTTGGGAAGGGAAACTCGGCTCATCAAGTTGGATCGGACTGTCTCATATTCAGGGCGCAGTTTCATGAGAAATTGGTCCCGATGGCTATCTTGTTGTAAGGAAAGAAGCTCAGGTAGAAGTGCTTCAGAGACAGTAGCAAATTTAATTTCATCATATTCTGACCATAGGATTAGAAAGCCGGAGTAATAATCCTGGATTGAAAGTGTCCCTTGGGAGTAATTTGCAATGTCTAATTCCAATTGAAACTGACGTGCAGCATGATGTTGATAATATACCTTTTTAAGATATTCCCACATTTCCTTCGAGGTCTTGCAAGGTCTGAGAGACAAAATAAAGTTTGGCTCTACAGAAGAAAGAATCCAAGACTTTATTTTTGCATCTTTAGTTTTCCAAGATAGAATTTTCTTGGCATCGTCAGCAGGGAGTGTGTCAGATCCATCGATATGGGCCCACAGTTCTTTTCCTTCAAGGTATACTTGAAATTGAAATGCCCAAGACACATAGTTTTTGCCATTAAATTTCACAATAGAGGGTCCTGATTTTTCAGATGTATCCATGACAAGAGAACAGAAGGCAGTGGATTCCAGCAGCAGTAAGCAGTAGCAATAAATTGTAGTATCAGTAGCAACCAGCAACAGAGGAGAAAATATTGACAGAATAATAAGCAGTAGCAATCAGGCAGCAGCAGTAGCAATCAATCAGCAGCAGTAGCAGTAGCAATGGAGAAAATCAATACTCAGCAGCAGGGAACACAAGTCACAGAGGGAAAAAATTGAAATCCAGGAAGCAGTAGTAGCAGCAGTAGTAGCAGTAGCAACCAGAAGACAGAAGAGAAACTATGCAGTAGTAGCAACCAGAAGACAGAAGAGAAAATATGCAGCAGTAGCAATCGCAGGCAACAAAATGAAAAAAAAAAAACAGTCGTCCAAGTCGTCCAAGTCGGCAGCAAGGGAAACTGTACGTGGGCCCCACGTGTTGAACTTGACACAGATCAGATGGTGGGGATGAAAGTAGAGGAGTTTTATGCAACTACTGGAAGTGGTCGCAGGTCGATCAAACCCAGATCGAGGAGATTGGACGGCCGAGATGAAAACATAGTGAAAAAAATGAATTTTCACAAAAATTGGTAGAAACCCTACCTCTGATGATCAAAAAATCAGGGAAAAATCTTCAAAAATCCAAGAAGCAGTAGTCGACCAAGGTGGAGGTATTCCGTTGATATGCTGGTGATGATCCAAGGTGGGCCACGCATGATCCGAGATGATCAGGAACGATCAGAGATGATCGGCTGAAGAGAAACATCACTGGAGGGCTTCCAATGCTTGGAAGATGACTTAGGAGAAGACCATAGATGATTGACCTTGCTCTGATACCATGTCATTAATGGAAGAAGCATTCAGACATGAGAGAAAGAGAGAGAGAGTGGAGATGAAAGTCCTCCTTTGCATGGTCGACTGAGAGCTATCTTTAAAGGGTTAAATCCCTGATTACATTCTAACAATGCTTATCTATTAATTACACTTGGATTTAGATCCATACTAATAGCTAACAACTAACTAGTGAATGGGCCTGATATATTGGACCTGGAGGCCCAGGATTGACACCTATGATGCATGGATACTTCAAAATGGGTAACGTATTGTGTCGTCTCGTACGTATCGTATGCGATGCTTCACTTTTTATGTGTAAAATCTGTGTTCCTGCCATGTTCATGGCGTGTCCTTGCTGTATCTGGGCATCATAGCAGATTACTTATTGCTAATGATGCAGTTAATTCTTCCTGCAAGTAATAAAAAATATTGACATCTGATAACTACCATGAATTGAATTTCTTGCTGGAAAAAGATCTTGGATCTTTTTGGACATTGTCTGTGTAGTGCATAGGAGTTCAGACTGACAATTCATTCCCTATTTACATGTGGAGATTTTGCGCCTTTTCTTCTCAACTTTGATACATAAGATATCTCCAGTTTGTGTGGTGTCATTTTTATTCATGTTCACTTAGTTGCTTAATATGAAAGTAGCAATATTAATAAGTAATGTATTGAGATAAGACTGCAGGTTTTCAATGATAGCTTTTTTAATGTTCTTTTTTTTTTTTTTATTGTAGAATATGAGGATGCACATTTTGGAGATAGTGTTCTTGCTTGCCGTTCCTGCTCTTGCAGCATGTTTATCTTTTTATGACATTGTTTTACTTTTGAAGAAAGGCCTTAAAGGACAACCTATCAGACATCATGAGTTGTTCTTTAGATGTTCACAGTTTACATCCTGGGTAAGCCTTTTGAACTTTCTGCTTACATGGATGAAATATGTTTGTAATGAGTGACAGCTTGTTTACTCGAGTCCTGATTTATTGCCTTTGCCATCTGACATGTTCTGTTGTAGGTGACCATCATGCTATTCTTGAAATGTGAGCACTGGTCCCTTATATTTTTCAACCGGGTCTTGTGTTTTTGGTGGATTGTAAAACCTTTCCTGGAAATCCCTAACTTGCAGACAAAGCTTTTGTCATTGCAGGTACTATTATACTATTTGTGTTTACTTATTTTTGCAATGTTTATAGTTTAACGGGATTAGGATGTAAGCTATCACCATCTTCGGTAGCAGTTGGTTGGATGCCTCTTGGGAGCTAAGAGTTTTCTCTTGATTTTGTTAGATTCTAGTGTTAGTACAAAAAAGGGTCTCAGAACTCAGAACTGGTTCTTTTGTTTCTTATAAAACTGTTTCATGCCTCAAAGACATAAAAGGGCAGCATTTTAAGACCACCAGTGATTCTAATGGAAGTACGATTTCGAAAGATCTGGAATAAATTTCTTTGCTCTCAAAACAGCAAGGATCCAAACATAGCCCCAGGGATTGCATTGAATCTCTAAACATTTAAAGAGAATCATAATGAAGTTCTAGGATCCCTCAAGCAGTTAAAGGTTTTTCCTTATTAATGTTTCACCCTCATGCCTTACGAGTATTTGCAAAGAAATTGTCTTTTTTGAGCAAGAGTTTTCTGTGGTGGATTTTATGGAAAATGTAGACATGGATGCAAATACTCACTTTTGCCTGCCGTGGCTGTTAATTGTCTGTTCACCTGGTCTGTAGCCAAATTGAACACATTAAATACGTGTTTCATTTTTTCAAATTACTATACAATTTTCTGAATATTATCTATATGACTCATTGTCAGTTGCAAGACTCTAGCTCAATTCCACCCTCATAAAAAAATTAATTATTCCAGAAAGCTGGATTTTCCCTACGTTTTTCCAATTACCAATCTTCATTGTCTGATTTAAGATAACAGAAGGTCAAACTAGAATTTTAGACAGAAGTGTCTCAAGGTGAAGATAATCCATACATAGCTTAATGCAAAGA
This sequence comes from Litsea cubeba, assembly GCA_012931725.1. Lineage (NCBI taxonomy): Eukaryota > Viridiplantae > Streptophyta > Magnoliopsida > Laurales > Lauraceae > Litsea > Litsea cubeba. The sequence continues at coordinate 9,947,396 of CM022945.1, read as the reverse complement.
TTAGAGAACTCTTTTCATGGAAAGTAAGGACTAAAAATCATCTTTGCTAACTCATTCCTTTGTAGGATCGAGAAATTTGGTAATGGTAGGGGAAGCATTTTTAAGAGATCTATATAGAAGTGTCTCCCCACTTTAAGAGCTTCTCCCTATGACTATGAAAATACAGATCTTTTAGGGTAACAGCACTGGAAAAATATTTTCATCTACTTGATCATGGGTATAAGATTTGTGATCCATTGGGGTTCACTCCTTACTCATGATTTGATATTATTCCGGCTTAAAAAAGGAAAATATTAATTGATTCTGTTGATCTAAACTATGTTGTACAAGAAGTTGTATGTAAAATCATGCTGTGTACAACAGAGGAGTTTATTTAAAACTTTATTTGACAGGCTATAGCATGTTTCCGAGAGATTTCTTCCATTATTGTGGATGTCGTGTTTGGTGTGTTTATCAACACTGTGAGAGTCATGCGGGCATCGACCAGAAACAGGTTCCACATAATAGATTATTCTTCCTTTTTTTTTTTTTCGGAAATGCAATCAAAAGCATGTCTTTATGGAACAGTACCAACCAACTAGTTTCTTCTTCCTTTCTGCAGGTTGTTTGATTGGTATAGGGGAATTGTATTAATCTAAAGATGTATGATGTCATACAAAGTTTTTTCCTTATTTCTTGATCACAGTGGCATCATTGATATCCTAAACTACAAGTTTTGACACTGTGAATGCATGTAAATATACATCCACCAATGCATGATTAAAATTCATAAATTGTATCATTCGAAAAAAAGAGGGAAAAGAAAATAAATGAGTTCATGAATCTGTATGCTGGCTACTGATATGAAATGAGAATCTCATGAGAGTCCTTGGGGCTAAGTAATATTTATAATTATCAGTCTTACAGGTCTTCCAATCACATTTTATGCTCGTTGTTGTAGCCAAATGAAGAAATTACTCGCCTGGACGCGTAATATGTCCTCTTTGACAAATTCCAACTGATATTGCCCCCCTTTTGTTACACATTTTCCTTTTTTTCCTTGTCAAATTGTTCACTTTCATCTTTTGCTGCTGCCTGCTGGCTAATGTATGATGTGCTCTATTTGCAGGAAACTTATTTTTTTAGAGGACTCACTTGAGTCACTTCTTCCACACAACAAAGATCTTGATGAAAGTCATGTTGAATATTCTGTATGTCTCCTTACTTTACCATATCCTTTTCGTGTTTTTTGTACTTTCTACTCAAGATATTTGTTGAGATAATATAAACGTAGTTTGTTTCTTGACTTGGTAACAACAGGCACTTCTGGTTAGGAGCTGAGCTTCTAAACCTGGACACCTACATGTGCACTGTTGCACATGAAAGGTGTTGGGCAAAACCTAGGAGTCCAATATGCTAACGTATCCATGTAGTTACATAATATACTGTTGTATAAAACTATAAATATCAGTCCATGTAAGCATAAATGCTAAAGCATTATAAGCTATGTGTGTCAAAGTCTTCATTCACATTATAAATAGAGTAATTGGATAATAAAGTAATTTAACACAATATAGAAGCTTTTTTATTATATATAAAACAATACAAAATGATGAACAGAGGATTTTCCTAACTACTGTATGTTGTGTTTGGCACATGCCCGCCACTGTGATGTGTGAGCAACAGATTCTAAGAAATGGAGTGTTGTGGTTATTTATTATTATTATTTTAATCTAGTCGAAGAGCATCAATAGCTTAACACTAGCTTTCAAAGATGTGAAATTTAAGCTGGAAATTTTCGTGGATTCACAGTTTTGGATTCTTGAAAGTGATAAGTCCTCAATATTTATCTTTTGTTCCTATATTATCTTAGATGTACATCAAATAACCTTCTATCTTTACATGAATGGTCTCGATTTTGAATAGCCACAATGTTGATCATGATGAGAAAACACTTCTTGCTTTCTCACCAGTCATTCTCTGAATGAAACCATGTAATGTACCATTAAAACATTCTCTAAATGAAACCATGCAATGTACCATTAAAAGACTATGTTGCTAAAACAATGGAGTGTTTGGTTGTAGGTCCCAACCTCTCTCCATTGAACTTTTTGGCTTCCCAAGTAATGCCACTATGCTTGAGAAGAACTGTTGTAGAGATAAACTACATATTTCTAAAAATTATCTTTTAGATTGTAATTAAGGCTTAGATTTTTTCAATTAGTTAATCATCATCACAATCATCTTAGTTTTATTATCCTAACAATCTGGGGGGTCATTATTCCGTAAAAAAGGCCTTTTATCACTAAGGCGTGTCTTGTGATTTTTCTGTGACTCACTGCTACATTCCTCGTCTTTTTAAATAAATACCATGACTCTAAAACTGATAGTTGTTTTCTATTTCCTGCTTTAATGCAGGGTGAGGCCAGTTGTTGCTATTGGCATCTTCTAACCTTCAAATCTATCAATTCAGTTATGGATCTTGGAGTGACAAAGCAACTTGACTTTGAAGATTTAATTCAACTGCCGAATGAAATGAATCCTTCTTCTTGCTATGATACATTGTTAAGGTGTTGGGTAGAAGAACAAAGTAAACATTGCAATCAACCCTCATTGTTTAGAGCTATTTGTCGTGCATATGGGTGGCCCTACATATGCCTAGGGCTATTGAAGGTATTGCAGTTTTGTATACTACACAATGAATGCTTATTGTATTGGTGTGAGTCAATAATGTGATTTTTGGCACAATTATTCCATTAAGCTTAGGCCCTCCTATGCCGAGGTGACCCTTTGATTATCAGCCTCCTCCATTGAGAAATGGCATCCTTGAATTGAATATGACTTCGTTTGGAGTGATATTCACCATTGGATTTTTTTTTAATCATGCCATTGGTTGTGATTCATTCGATGACCATTCACTGTTGGGAAAGTCCCACATCCCACATCGCCCAAGTAATGGGCTCGACAGGGCTTCATCTACCTGTTTGGGCCTTCCACCTATCATCTTAAGCTTTTGGGTTGGTACATGGTATCTATCATGGTATCAGAGCTGGTTTCTGTCATTGTTGTGTAGCCCACATGGCAGGCCCGTCCGTGAAATCTATTGGGCCTGCACGTGAAGGGGAGTGTGGGAGAGTCCTACATCCCACATCTCCCAAGTAATGGGCTTGACAGGGCTTCATATACCTGTTTGGGCCTTCCACCTATCATCTTAAGCTTTTGGGTTGGCACATGGTATCTAACATTCGTGGTTGAGGTTGATCTCTAATGGTTTGTCTTGGTGTAAGGTGGGCAATTGCATAGAGATGGGAAATGTCCTAGTAGTAATGGCCTAAAATAGCTAATAGGGATCTGGCTTTTATCATTCAATCATAAAATGAAAGAACTGCGCCTAAGGGTAACAAGTGATCAAACTTTGAGGTCCTTTAAATTAAGGGTTATTATAATTTGAATGGACAATCTCTGGCCATCTCCTGGTTCCCCATGACCTTTCACCCCCCTCCCCCATAATAGCCATGCATCTAAGTAGATCTATAGCCCGAAAACTTCTATAGATTGTCTCTTTTAGGCATGCACTAACACAAATTGAACTTCAATCTATGTACCTCTTTGATTAGCACTTTCTTTTTATTTGTTTCTTTCTTGAGCACCCTTTAGAACCTGCAATGTAAGGGCCACCTATGATCAATCCAACCCTTTTGCTCTCACCAACTCCCTTCCCCAAACTGGAATCCACCCCCTCTGATACTCATCTAACCTTTATCTGTCGGCAGTTTACTTTAAACCTATTAAAAAAATAAACATGAGGAACTGTTAAAAGTTTGAGGCCTAAGTCAAGGGTTAGGATGACTTGATTGACATTTCCAGAAATCTGAGATTTGGAATCCAAAATGAGTGTCTGTCCTCTTTGAGGATCGACTCTGGTATATAGAATTTACAATACCCATCAAGGGCTACAATCGAGTATTCTGTCCCTAAAATACAATCTAATTACCACCTGATTACAATCTAGGAATTAAACAACATGTCGGATTATGGTAGCTACAGTTATTACACGTTTGGACCACGTGTTTGTAATGTACAAATGGGCTGGGCCTTCATGGGCTTTATGTTCGACCCGGATATATCATTGACATTGATATGGATTGTTCTTTGCTTACACGGTTACACCTAATACATCAACAAAGACTGTTCCAACCCCATAAGGGATGCAATAACTTATCCATGCACTGTGTGCAGGTGATCACAACCCTCTGTGTGTATTGGATATAATATGTTTGAAAAAAATAATTCTATATTTCAGTTATGACGCTTACCCGATCCCCCATGATGGTCATTCAGTTGAGTAGGCCCACAAAAAGATGCTTTATCATCATCCTAGATCTACATATCTATCTTTCTGTACACACACACACAAATGTATGTATGTATTTCTTTCTGCTAAGGCCTAGGAGGTACCTCTCACATGCTGTATGAGTGGTAATATTTCTACCAGCACATGGGAACCGCCCACGATAAATAAGCCAACCCCACACACACACACACACACACACAAAAAAAAAAAAAAAAAAAAAAAAAAAAAAAAAAAAAACTCACAACGCCCTGTGAATTGGTACTCATTGTAATTTGAATTAAGAAACCCATTTTTGGGGCCCACTTGGATGCATGGCATTCAAGGAGGACCAAAAGGATGGATGGATTTGGGCATGGATTAAGGGTGGATTATCACTATAATTTAATAATTGTAGCTTTAGATTTTTGGCCGTCAGCAATTTGTGTAAAATTCTTCACTTAATTTCAATAGTAGAAAATTGTTGGACCTTTGTCAAGCTAGGACCAATGCTGATTCAAACATAGATGTGTGTAAGTTTGTTGACATGCTAAGTCTATTTGGACTTGGACTGACATCGGTCTAAAGTATAGGACTCAACCTATCTTGGATGTACCCTCTTGGACCCACCGAAACCGACCTTTGGCCTGACTCAGAGCCCAAGAATATTACTATATGTTATATATATATCTTATAAATAATAACCTTAATTGTATATTTTTATGGATATATTACATGTAACATATATTATATATAACATACTATCATACTTTATTTATACTATGTACTCAGTTACATAGGCATTGGGATTTGAATCCGGACCCTGTTAACAACCGGGCCCAAATAGTGGACATGGGCACAGACCTCATTATCAATTGTGTTTGAAAAGAGGGTCCATACAAGGATTTTTCGGGTTGGGACTGTTGGGTCCTTTGGGCAATCAGATAATTGGAGGTCCATTGGCATCCCTTTGTTGCAGATCTTCTAAGAAACCAAACATGAGGTGGTCATCATCATCATCAACAATATTGGGATCGGCTGCATGCATTCTATTTATGCCAGAATTCATGTTTGGGCTGTGACAAAATTTTACGTTGGCTATCAACCTACCTAACATAAGGTCCTTCCCATTGAATCAATTTTTAGGCCATTTTCTGTGTATTGATGCCTGTCAGTTAAGGTCCAAATCTATAAATTGTGGTCCCTGTGTGGAAATTAATGATTTGAGATTGATACTTTCACTTATTACTTCAAAAGTCTTTGGACATTTGATTGATAAGTCAATGGTTATTATATTTTGTGGTATAAAGGCATACTTAATCTTCTTGTCTTATATTAATTTTTTTTTCACATATATTTTTAAATGCATATAAAAAAGTTGACTTGTCAACTTGGCCTGCCAAGTTGAGTTCGAGTCACAAGTTAGGAAGCTATTATACACACATGAGAAATGTACTTGTATTGACAATCTAAACAGGAGTGTTAGTGCTGATAATCTATTTAATCCTTGTGGGGATTCCCCTTATGAAATCCAAACCGTCCATGAGGCAAGTCCTCTTAATGGATGGGTATTTTCCCAACTTTCACTCCAATCGGAGTGATATGCACTCTTGGATTTTGCTTTGTGAAAAGGGGTAGGCCGAAGAGGGCATGGATGGAAATGATAAGGTTGGATCTGAAGAAGTGCAACCTATCCGAGGATTTGGCCCATGATAGACTAGAATGGAATTCAGGTAGCTGACCCCAACATAGTTGAGACTTGAGAGAAGGTTTTGATGATGATGATTGATTTGTGAAAACATTTCATAGTTTATTAATGGGTTGTGTATCAAGAGGCATATAATGGATTGTAATTTTTGAAACATTGTATTTTATACATGGACAATTCTATTGTATGTATCTTGGAATCACAGATTGAGGTTTTAAAACTCGAACTTGGGGGCGACTTGGTTTCCCTCGAGTCGAGTCAACTTGGCCGAGTGATTTTCACTATATAGTCCCCAAAGTCCTAAAATGTGTGAAAAGGGATAAAAACATGTAAAACAAAATAAAAAAATGGTGTCATGTATCTAGTAGTAATAGGCAGTTGTGTTTGTTTTTCACTAAGTTGGATGGACAGTACCTTCAATCAACAAATGCACCACAAGATGGTTTTAATCTTCCAAAAGTAGTGCATAAGAACACAAGAAGCCTCTCATATCTAATCACAACATGAAAATGAGGGAAAAAACCAATTCTGATCTTTTCCCCATAGGACTTGGTTGCACATGGTGAGGGGGTTGGTTGGGAAAGAGGTCTATGACTCAACTTGGTAGGTGCCTAGTATGACTCAACTTGGTAGGTGCCTAGTATGACTCAACTTGGACTCAGATTCGGCCGTTTTTTAAAACCATACATAGTAATCAAAATGATTTATACATGCTTCTTGTTTTCTTCTAACTCATTGCAATTTTGATAGAGTTCTTTCATTTTAATGCCTACTTTTGTATCCAGAGTGGCAAGATTTCGATGAAACATATGCCAAGTCAGCTGCTAAAAACAGTGAGCTGGGTTATTCCACTTAACTATGCAGTATTGAGTTTTCCAGGGAATATAGAATGATCTGTTGTGCTAGCATGCAGCTTAAATTTGGCAGTCTCCTGATGCAACTTTAGGAGGTTTTCATTTGGTGGGAGTTCCTTTGTGTCTGTTTTTTTCCTCTTTCTGCTGTGTGACTGTGTTATATCATCATAATCTTAGCCTTATCTCATCTATTTGGGGTGACAGACTTGTTAAATGGAAAGTTGAATTGCACAATGTTGGTGGCACTTCCAAGATAGCATTCCCCTCATATTATTGACTTCCAAAAGCTCGTCATTCTCCAGTCTACAGCAGCTTTTCTTTTAATTAATAGGAACCAATTATCTGCGTTAAGTCTTGCAAACACACTCTATTTACATGGTTAACTGCTTGCTAAAATATGTGGGATTACCTACTTTGTGCTTGTCATTCAGTTCATCGTTAGCCTTTAATCTTCATAATTCAACACAATTATGGAGTAATTACTAACAAATCGACCACTGTTAAAAAAATTGTACTTACCTGTTTAACCATTTTACACTATATCTCTTATTTTCTGCAGGTGACAAATGATGGTATTGGTTTTATAGGACCATTGCTGCTGAATAAACTGATTCGGTTTCTTCAACAAGGTGTTGCAGCTTTCTTATAAATATATATATATATATATTTCAAATGTGTCCTACTTACTCAAAGATGTGGATGATTTCGAACTGTTGTACATGCTTGAAACTTATTGCTTCATCTATCATGGTTCAAAACTTATTTTGATATGTGGTTTAGTTTTGGTTCCTTTTTTTTATATTTAATTCAATAGTCAAATATGTTCTCAAGTTTGTTTCAAGCATATTTTTTTAGGGGTGTTAAGAAACATGTGAGAACTCGGTCCGGGCGGCACCCTTAACCATAGGGCGTAGCTTGTCAACCACGGGCTTCCAATGGAGAGTCTTTGTAGGTCCCACATCGTAAATATCCAAGTCCTGACCGTGGGCTTATAAATCAAACCCCGTGTTAACTCAACATGATGGTTTTTAAAGTTGTGTGGCCCCAGATCCCATAAGAACTCCGGAGTTAAGCATGCTCAGGTGGGAGCAGTACTGGGATGGGTGACCGTCCGGGAAGTCCTCGCGCGCGCATGTGGGCCAAAGCGGACAATATCATGCTGAGTTGGGCGGGGTTGTGGCAATTGGTATCAGAGCCAATGATAACTCTATTTCCGGTGGGGGAGAGTGTGAGAACTTGGTCTGGGTGGCACCCTTAACCATGGGGCGTAGCGTGTCAACCTCGGGCTTCCAACAGAGAGTCTCCTCAATTCCCACATTGGAAATATCCAAGTCCTGACCCTGGGCTTATAAGTCAAACCCCGTGTTAACTCAACATGATGCATTTTAAAATCGTGAGCCCCTGATTCCCATGAAAACTTCGGAGTTAAGCATGCTCGGGCGGGAGTAGTACCGAGATGGGTGAAAGGTTGCTCGGGTGGGAGTAGTACCGCTGTACCGGGATGGGGACTGCCCGAGAAGTCCTCGCGCACACATGTGGGCCAAAGCAGACAATATCATATTGAGTTGGGCGGGGCTGTGACAAAACACAAGTAAGATAAGAGTACTAATGGATTGGGAATGTGAACTCAAAGTGAGACGCATCAATGGTATGTACTGTCAAATATACGAGGAGGCCTTGTTATACAAGGGGATTACATAGTAGTTACATGAATTCACAATTACATCTATCTATTAATGTCATGGTATTTTCTTCTGTGGTATATAATTCTCTTATACCTTCTCTTGTTCTGTAGTTGCTTGGTAAGGTGTTTTATACTTCTCCCTCTTTAATAAAATTTATTTTGTTGCTAATCAAAAAAAGAAAAAATTATGGTGTGCACCTTTTGTACATAACTGTACTGACGTAAGGTTCAAAAATTTCGAATTGTTCTAGGAATTGAATAAAATTGCATTATCTTTTTTTTTTGTTAATGTTTTGTTTCAATCTGAAAATTCCAAGAAAGGGAAAGGAATATAGATTCAATATCCATCCTCTTCTCATCCATACCATCAATACAATTACAAAGAGCATGACAATAGAATCATGAGAAGAACCTTACTAACATATATGTGAATATATATATATATATGAAAATCTCAATTGTGCACCCTCTTGTGACTTGTGATAGACATTTGTGCAGACCCCTTTTTTCAGCACGTAGGGACCCCTATGATCAATCTACCCCCTCACACTCACTACTCCCACTGAATTGGCAGTTGGCACAAGCCCAAATTTGATGCTCATTCAAATGTTACTCACCATTGGCTTGCGATCTTATAAAATGATGCCTTCTAAAACTATTAAACTTAAGGGCCATGGATCAAAGGGGTTAGAATGATCTAATGGAGTTAAAATTTTGCACACATGTAGGTCTCACTAAGTTCTTTCAATCCCCACCTTCCCCATGAAATGGCATGGCCCCAACAAGTGGGTTTGCTCACTTTGAATAGGGTTTTCATTAAATTTGCTTTTCCTTTTCTATGGGTAACCTGACGCGTGTGCGACCTCGTGGTTGTGACAATGAACACCTTCTGTCTATGTGACAGGCTCTTTTCATATTTTCATTTACCATCAGTGTTCTATTAGATAGCACTTTAAAACGTGGCAAAAGGATCGAATTGAAGCGAACTTGGAGAGGTATAAAGAAGCAAAAAGAGAAACCAAAAAGGCAGTTAGTGAGGCCAAGGCAAAGGCATTTGAGGAGCTATATAGGCGACTTGACACTAAGGAAGGCGAAAGAGAGATATTCAAGCTTGCTAAAACTAGAGATCGGCGGACCAAGGACTTAAACCAAGTTAAATGCATTAAGGATGAGGATGAAAAGGTATTAGTAAAGGAGGAGGAGATAAAGGAGCGTTGGAAGAGCTACTTCTACAAGTTATTTAACGAAAGCAGTAGTAGTGACATACAATTGGGGCAGCTTACCATTTCTAGAGAAGAAGCGAATCATATGTTCTATAGGAGAATCAGTAGGGAAGAAGTTAAAGAAGTATTGAAAAGAATGAAGAATGGGAAAGCGGTTGGGCCAGATGGTATCCCTATTGAGGTCTGGAGGTGCTTGGGGGAGGATGGTATTAGTTGGTTGACAAAGCTTTTTAATGTAGTGCTAAAGAGCAAGAAGATGCCTAATGCATGGAGGAAAAGTATTCTTATACCCATATACAAGAACAAAGGAGATATTCAGAACTGTGCGAACTACCGCGGGATTAAATTGATGAGCCATACGATGAAATTATGGGAGAGAGTTATTGAGAGAAGACTAAGAAGAACAACAAATATTTCAGAGAATCAATTTGGTTTCATGCCTGGGAGATCAACCATGGAGGCTATCTTTCTCCTGAGGAGGTTAATGGAACAGTATAGAGAAGGTAAGAGAGATTTACATATGGTGTTCATTGACTTGGAGAAGGCCTATGACCGGGTTCCTAGGGAGATTCTTTGGAAAGTTCTGGAAAAGAAAAGAGTTTGTGTCGCTTATATTGAGGCGATAAAGGATATGTATGATAGAGTCGTGACATCTATAAAGACGACTGGCGGCGAAACTAAGGAGTTTCCTATCACGATTGGTCTACACCAAGGCTCAGCGTTAAGCCCGTACTTGTTTGCCCTAGTTATGGATGAGATTACAAGACATATCCAGGATGAGGTGCCGTGGTGTATGCTATTTGCAGATGACATTGTTTTAGTGGATGAGACGAGAGAAGGAGTGAATGCTAAACTTGAATTGTGGCGGAAAACATTAGAGACAAAAGGGTTTAGGCTAAGTCGATGCAAAACGGAATATATGGAATGCAAGTTTAGTCAAAGTAGGACACCTAGTAACATAGAAGTAAGTTTGGGCACACAAAAGATTGTAGAGAAAGAAAACTTTAGGTACCTTGGATCTATGGTGCAACAGGATGGAGGGATTGATACTGATGTAAGTCACAGGATTCAAGCCGGGTGGACCAAATGGAGGAGTGCTTCGGGGGTCTTGTGTGATCGGAAAGTCCCCCTCAAGGTTAAAGGAAAGTATTATAAGGTGGCGGTACGGCCAGCGTTGTTATATGGATCAGAGTGTTGGGCAGTAAAGCATAATCATGTCAAGAAGATGGAAGTTGCGGAGATGAGAATGCTAAGATGGATGTGCGGGATCACAAGGAGAGATAGGATTAGGAATGAGGAGATTAGGGGCATAGTAGGAATAGCACCGATTGGAGATAAAATGAGAGAAAATCGACTGAGATGGTTCGGCCATGTTAGAAGGCGTCCAACAGAGGCACCTGTTAAAAGGTGTGAAAGCATGGAGTTTGCCAAGAGTAGGAGAGGGAGAGGGAGACCCAAGAGAAGTTGGAAAGAAACTATTAAACATGATCTTGCCTACATGGATCTAACGGAGGACATGGCCCTAAACAGATTTGATTGGCGTCGTCAAATCCATATAGCCGACCCCACCTAGTGGGAAAAGGCTTGGTTGGTTTGGTTCTATTAGATAGCACTGTATTAACATCCTTGCTACATGTAACACAATGATAACTATTCATGCATCTAGCAATGAACAAACCTTCCTCTCTTTTGTAGAAAATATGCCAGTTATTCTCAGCTTGCACTAAATACCAGTAATTGAATTGATCTTTTGTCTCCACTGACTACTAGGCTCTGCTTGATATCAAGAATTTGCGGAATTCTTGTCTGGAGAATATCAGATTCCCTCAAATTCATGTACCGCAATTTTAATTCCTCAAATGCCAATCTCTGAAAAGCCATTTGGAATTCCCGAATTTGGAGCATTCCAAAGTCTATTTGGTCATTTGACTGTAACTGTTTTTGATCCTCTCTATTAAACAGTGAATTTGGGGATTTCAGGAGACATAGTCTGACAGGCATTTTCAATTCCTATACATGAGGGGAATTTCCAGACAGGAATTCCAGGCCATTATGTCTTTTGTTTCTTTAACAATCTTGTCCTTCTTGAAGTTCAGCCTCCATGTTTCTTCCTTCAATGGAAGCCATTATCAGAAGGTGATAATAATATTTTCACTATTCATAATGCATGTTCATGGGAAGCTGACTCCAACCCTTAACTCGGCCAATTAAGTCTATAGCTATGCATTTAAATGCTGCATAATCATGGCTCCACAATCAGCCTCAACAACACTTGCTGAACATCATATTGACAGACCTTATCTCTCAATAGAATTCTTTCTATCTTGTGGTAGAAGATTGTGACTGAACAGGACTATGAGCATGATGCCTACATGTGCAACAATTTATCAAAATGGCCAAACCAGCATTAGACTTGTGGTGCTTTCCCTTGAAAATAACATGCTCTGAGAATTGCCTGTTTCCAATGGTCATTTTCATTTCCCCTTTTGTACTCTCTCTCTCTCTCTATATATATATATATATCTATGTATCTATCTATTTCTATACACACACATATATCTTCTGTTTACATTGAAGTTTTAATATTTTGTCAGAAAAAAAAATCTTCAGGTGGTGCGTTCTTTTGTATTCATCCAACTGATTTCTTATTTATTTTATTTTGATTCTGATACGCTTGAAGGAAGATAAAAAAGTTCGAGTGGTAACATTTTGCTATTGTTTCAGGTTCTGGGTATTATGATGGTTATATGCTTGCTATTTCATTGGGTCTTACGTCCACCTTCAAGTACAGTATTCTTCTTCTGAGAGACCCTTGAATTGTTTTATCCTAAGTTCCTTGACCACTGAGATTCTGTTCTACGTCTATGCAAGCTAACTGAACTGAATCACTTCTGCTTAATAGGCATACTGTAGAAGTGATTTTTGTCTCCGTGGCATTTTTTTACTGCATTCTTCTTCTTCTTCTTCTTCTTATTATTATTATTAACATTACATATGGTGTTTTCCTATGGGCATGCAGACTTATGAACTGCCTTTTGTACATGAAGCTTTCTTTTGTTTCCTAATGCAAGTTGTGTTATGGAATTTGGTTTTCATTCCTGTTATGCAAGAGCAATTGGTAAAAAAAAGGAACCGGTTTGTAACATCTTGAAAGCTGCTACTTTCAGAGCTATAATGCTTGGAGAGAGTTCCTTTAGCTAACCTTTGAATGCAATCCTTCTTGGATCTCTACCTGTTCAAACCTCATTGGCTCTAAGAAAAATCCTGTCAAAAGCTTGCAAGAGAACCCCAATGATTTCAGTTACTTATCTAAATCCTTAGTTCAATATCTAAGACCATGATATCTATCTTTCATCTAGATCTGTTTTCCTCCGACCATGTAGTTCTTTTCATGATGTATCATCATCACCAGATCATCGTTAGCATCAGGGTCAACTAGCAAAGAAACAATATCCTTTCAACATAATAAACTGAGTATAATTATACTTCATCATAATTGAGCTTCCATGATTGTAGTTTGAACTTAAAATCTTAGCTATATGATCAGAGTTAATAAGATCAGCTTAGAGGCATATATTTATGATCTTCTGTTTTATCCCCATAATTTAACATGGTTATTGTTGTTGTTGACATACCTAATCTTCCCTCGTAATCTACCTTAACTAACCTATTTTTTTCCTAAGAGCACTACTGGCTGAGATGTTCCTGTTTCCACCAGGGCTTGATCCTAACAAGACAGGCGGACATTTAACATTAATTCTACTAACAATCTTCAGCCGAAAGTTCATGCTTTATTCACAATGGATGTTTGTCATCATTATTGAGCCATCTTGTCTGATCTTGATCTGTATTTTAAAATAATGCTTATTCTCTGGTTCAGGTCTTTTTTGGATACACAATATACTTTTCATCTTTCCATGCTGAAATTAAAGCTGAGATCAGGCATTATGTCAGTAGTTTATCGCAAGGTAAGCTCACATTTCATTTTATTTTTCCAGCTTCTCATTATTTATGTCCATATATTTAGTGGTTAAGGTGTATACCCTTTTTGCTCCAATGTTGTGCAAAGAAAATATTTTATTACTCATCCTAACTTATCCATTATCCATTTACTAACATGCACAAATGTACATCTACATAAATCTATTTTCTTATTTTTAAATTTTTGGATGTTTTGTTTAATCCTTTATTTAATGTGAAATTGGTCACGTTTGCATGACTGCAGAGGGAATACACCTCATGGCTGAAAAGAGCAACAGGCCCTAACCAAGAGTGAAAGGTGTCAAATGAGCATAGGAGTTTCTTGTTTGTTCTTTGACTTGTGTCTTTCTTTGCAATCCATGGTCTTAATTGATTTGTATAGTGGGTTGAAACAAGAAGTGTCCATGCTCCATTTGAGAGATTTTAAGGACATTACCAAAAGTTTTCTTTATTATAATGTGTTTGGAGGACTTAGTGGTTTGACTAGGATGAGGGAAGTTTGGCATGAACAGGCCGCAACAGAAAAAGTTGCAAACCTGGTTGTGGGTTCCATCAACTTCAAGTGATTGATCATGCCAACTTTTCAATTTAACGGTATGATATTACCTTGATCTAAATTAGATAAGGATTCACGTTGATGATGATATTACCTTTCTATATCTGTACTCTGTAGTCGTGTACTTTTGTCTCTAACTCTCCTGTTAAATGGTAAGTTTTGAGTGCTATTTTATATTAAACTTAGATTTCAGAGGGGAAAAAATGGTGAAATGTCGTCAACTACAAAACTTCATTTAAACTAGCACTGGAATTATCGGGTTTCTTTGCGAAGATTCCAGCATAGTTTCGTGAAGCATCTGACACGAGAATATGTAATGATGTGATATCTTGCTCTTTTCAAAGAATTTTTACGACATAGGTTACTTGGTTCTGCTTAGGGGATCCAGGGGAATACCAATGTTGTTTGGATAACTATCGTATTATAGTTTTCACTTTCCTGCTGTGCACCACCTTTCATGTGACTGTGACATGGTTGATTTTGAACACAGAGCATTACACTGCATAGTCTAGAGGAATATTTAACATGACACAGCTACATGGGCAATTCGCCACTTCAACCATTACAATATATGACATGTGATCATATGAGCAAAATATTGATATGTCATTGTGGGCATGTTGGTTTTACACCGTCCTATTAGGAGCATGTTAACTTTACAGCATAGGACTCCGATGGGAAGGATATGTCATTGGTTTTTATGGCTATGAAATTGAACAAAGAAAACACACCCACTGTCTTTCATTCCCATAGACATGGCCCCATGCTGTCTTTCATTCCCATAGACATGGCCCCATGCCTATTTTTGGCTTATGTCTAACATCAACCGGAAGATAGCTTCATAAGGTTTTTTTTTTTTTTAATTTCTTCCTTCTTAAATCTTTGTGCTGACATCTGTCTCACAATTCCTTCAGGATCCCATCACTATGGTATCATAGGATTCAGTTTTTCTTGTGGATTTTTTTTGTCTGTAGCTGTCCTCATTACTATCTATTAGATTATTACAAAAAACAAAGAAAACAGAAAGATTCCTCATATTACTGTCTTGTTGAAGTCATACTTGTGTAGTTGTTGCTTTATGTTGAACATTCTTCTCTATATCTAAATTTCTAATCCAAAATCTGAGATTATACTATATGATCCACAGTGTTTCTTTATTAGACTGGTGATTTTATTCTTTGATGACTATATTATATTTCCTATCTTTTAGTTTTTAGTATTGTCAAGGTTTGATAATAGAGGTTTTTTTCACTACTTCAGTTGGAAGCTTTTTGCCCCTTTGTAGACTATGTTGCTTTACTGACAGTTTCCTGTACACTTTCTTTGATAGTGCCTTTGCCTTTGCCTAGCAAACCGCTCGGAATTTTCTGAAGGGGAAGTTCAAACCTTCATGTCTGTTGATGCTGATCGAACTGTCAACTTGTGTAACAGTTTTCATGATATGTGGAGGTAATGGTTGATTTGGTTCATAATCAAGTATTAGGCTCATGGGCAAGACGAGATCCTTACATTATAGACACAAGTCATAACTATAGTTCTTTTATTCAAACATCTTTAGGAACTCTTGTATGGAACCTATCTGTTTTTAATTCCAACCCACTGTCACTCAATACACCCAGTGAGCTGCACTCAACTAAAATTAGCACTCATCCGACTCCTATTCACTGTTGGATTAAATAACAAAAAATGCAGATTATTTAATGGCTAAAAGCATCATATTTTGAGGCCATATATCAAGGGTTAGGATGATCCTAAAGGAACTGTTTTTTGCGCAACCCACTGCCCACACCCGACCTTTATGTCCCCTGCTCCTTCATGATTGGCATGCATTGAGGTGAGCCTGACCAAGGCATTCACACATAGCAATATTGTGACCAGTACACAGAAAATGCTAATATACATGCACAGATATTCATCTAAGAAACATTCTAATATAACAAATTGTGAGTCACCTTATGCTGTCCACTAGGGACAAGATTTGATTAATCACCTCCTCTGACTATCTTGCCATGAATTGGAACACACAGTTTGATATTTAGCAGACTGTTGTTCAATGTTTGATTGAAACAACTCTTTTGGGGGTTCAAAATCCATAGTTAATTAATTATTCTGATTTTTGGGGCATCCGCATTCCATGCATATGCCTTCTCACCCCTCCCAAACTATGATTTAGCCCCACAAAATGGCTTTTAAATAATAATATGAGAACCGGTTTTTTGGTGGAAAAGCTATATAGTGCGTGTACGTTGCTCATGGGACTATTACAGGAAAAAATCTGTGTGGGATACACCTAAATCCACTCCCCTTGTCAATTGGCACATAAATGACCTACTTCGCTTTGCCAAAAATATTTAGAAAAATTACAGAAAATCCTAGAATAATGTTGTCATCCAGATCATTGCTGTTTCAGATGATAAAATCTACAAGCGGCCTCCACAATCAACGAAATAGTGACATGGTAGTTGGCACTGTCATAGGGTCAACAGAGATGATCTTCAATGGAGTTCTCTATTTCAAGATTTGTGGAAGAAATCTTGGCAAGACAGTCACCAGAGGTGGGGAACTGAACCCTTGGGAGATGTAGCTAGTAGAAGGAGCAAACCAAACAGGAATTGTCCAGATGCCCTAAGGCTCTGATACTATGAAAGAGAAATAGATCAAGAAAAGAGAGAAGGGTCTATGAAGAGTGACCTTGGTTGTTCCTTTGTATTGTATTCCTTCATATAGCATTGGCCATGGGCCATGGCCATAATTACATTTGATAATAATCAAGGAAATCTAATCCAGGAACTAAATTGGAAAGTACAATCAATTTATACTAATACAACAGATTTCCTTTGACCCATGAATTTAGGATCCGTTGGGTTGTCTGGATCCATTGGGCTGACTTGTGTCTTGACAATAACACCCACTACACTCATGAATCAGCACCAAACACAATTTGACACCCATCCTTTCACTTTGAGAATCTTTTATTGCTACTTCCAAATCTTGATTTTTAGGCCTTGATGTCTACACCATGTGAAAATTGAAACCCAATCAGGTTTTTGGTCCACCCCTGTCCATGTGTAGGCCGAATGATCACCCAGGTGGGCATCATAGGGATGTCACCTATGTTAAGCTCCTCAGCTGATCACCTGTCTGGGTGCGGTCAATAGTGTCAGCGTGTGGGTACAAAAGAATGGCCATAGATGGCCATGAGAAGCTCGCATGTACTAGATTCTATTAAATGATCTAAAAATGCCGTTGACCACAGAGTGAATGACATTGATGAGGTAGTTTGGGCCAGAAATTTTTACCAGAAATGTATATCAATTCTTAACACAGCCTAAACGTACAAGTCACACTACATTGTACCTTTTACAAGAGTTATGTCTTGTCAAGTGTACATAAATTTTCTGAAACCAGTCTCATCTCCTTGTTCACGTTTCAGCTTACCTTTGCAAATTGGGGTGGCATTGTATCTTTTGTACACACAAGTTAAATTCGCTTTTATTTCAGGACTCGCAATAACCATCTTGCTCATACCAGGTATTAATGCTGCTAATTTTCGGGAAGAGTTCTTCATTCTCCATTTTTTTTATTTGTGTCATTTTGTCTATAAATGAATATGTTATACTCATCTAAGTCTGTGTTAAGGACTTGCAAAACTCCCATTTCAAATGCACTCCTAAGTCCTAACTCCCAGGCGACCAACTTGTTTCACATATCATGGTAGATTTGGTATAGTTATTGCATTCATTAAATGGAAAAGATGTTCACATGCAGTGAATAAATGGATTTCTACATTGATTGCAACTGCAACAGAGAAAATGATGAAGCAAAAGGATGAGAGGTAGGCTTATTGATTCATTATTTTCATAGCTCTGGAACTTTGTACAAAAACAAAACAAAAAAAAAAAAAAGCTTGTTTCATTACCATTAGGACATGAAATGCAGTATTGTAGAAACTTATTCATATATTGTAGTAGATAAGCTTACTGAATGAAGCATTAGGATTCACTTCTAGTGTCACAAGCTTAGAGCAGAACTTTATGTCTGAATTGGATGAAAGACTTATTTTCCAAATAGAATAAAAAAGTGTGCTTCCATATATAATCATGTATCAAGGGTGTCTTCGCTTAGGCCATTTTGAGCATGGTTGTTTAGCTCTTTTTTATCTTTATTTCCCATTGTTTGGCCTACCTTACCTTTGGGTTGCCTTTAGGCTGTATGCAGTGTTTGCCTTGTTTCTTGGGCTTCTAGCATCCTTAAGTTGGTTAATAACTCTCTTCTTCAAAAACTAAAATGCAGTATTTTCCATTAAAGAATGGGCTATCAATCTTAGATGACAAAAAGGATTACTGAAAAATGAAGGTGCCATTCTGAACAGTGTTGTTACTATTTCTTTTTTGTTTTTGTTTTTCCCCCCAAAATGAATCTTTGTATCTGTATCAAGACCTTGCAAAATACAACAGCAAGATAGCATAAAATAGTGCATAAGTCCTTTTAATTTTGTAAGTCCTTAAAATGAGGAGTGATACTAATATTCTTAACTTAGAAAAATGTGCATTTTCTTGCTAAAATAACAAATATTGTGTACAAAGAGGTCATTGGCCATGGTATAGTTTTCTTTGAAGATTGAGACCACGGATAAAGGTATCGAATTTCAGAGAAACTTCATTTTGGGAATCTTGAGACTGGTGATCAAAGCTTAGAACCCTGCATAAATAAGGAACATGTATTGAATATCTTTTCTTTCTTTTTCTTCTGTCCTCGCAAGTAGATGTTCCATTCTCACGATCATCATAATGCTTTCTGCCAATGTAGATCTCGAGAATCAAACTCAAAGCATAAATCTGCATATCCTCAATGGAAATATGCTTGATTCCATTTCTTTTGGTTTTGAAATTCTATAACTGAGTTGCAGCTTACCCCTTACTGTATCTCAGAAAAGGTGTGTTTCCTCATATTCTTACAGGATCAGAAGGGCTGGAGAACTTCTCACATATATAAGAACTTTGAAGATGTATTGTTGGGAGCTTATATTTGCCAATCGGTTAATGGAAACAAGAGAGTTGGAAGTGAAGCATCTATCAGTATGCAATATTGCCTTTTCTGTTCTGATTAGATGGGTTCCTTAACTAGTGTTATTATTACTCAGATTTTTTCTCTCTATTATGCAAGTTACCCATCCTAACATCTTGTTTGTCTTCACCAGACTCGGAAATACTTGGATGCATGGTGTGTGTTCTTTTGGGCAACAACACCAACCCTTTTCTCTCTCTTTACATTTGGATTCTATGTGTTGATGGGGAATGCACTGGATGCAGCCACGGTAGTTTTAGAGTCTATTTTTAAGTGCAAAAATAAGATTATAGGACCCTACTCTTCAGCCATACAGTTTTGTCCACCTCATTCCATACATGTGAGACCTTTTACTTGATTATCCATAGCATTGATGGTGCAAACCAAATAGGGTATCCCAAAATTGCCTGCTTGAAAGATCATGCTTCTTAGTGCTGAGAAAAAATGGTCTATAATATAATACAGCAGCGATCTAATGAATGAATAGGATTTTCCAATGTGGGAGACTTTTTGGGATATCATCCACAGTTCCTGTCATATCAATGTTTGAATAACCAACTGTGAGTCTTACATGTACAGATCAGGGAACAGCTAGCTGTATATTCTCTGTGGTGGCTGCAATAATTCCTTTACTAAAAATGATATATTGGCTAATAATTATGTTTATTAGTAGGAAGGAGTTGTTGTTTGTTAACTAATGCCTCATGCATTGTCCCATTGCAGGTGTTTACATGTCTTGCTCTATTTAATACTTTGATCTCTCCATTAAATTCATTTCCATGGGTTATTAATGGTTTGATAGATGTAAGCTTTATGTATGTCATGATATGCAAATAATCATTCTCTTTTAATAGTAACTTTATTGATTGAATTCTATCATTCATTGGAATGTATTATAGGCTGTAATATCCACCAGGCGATTAGGCAGATTCCTCTCCTGTTCTGAGCTTAATTTTGAAAATCCGTCATCCAATGAATACGTTGTCGATCCTTCATCTGCATGTCTTTTTGAAGACCAGGCTGGTAGTTCTGTTGAACCTATGGCTGTTGTCATGAGAGATGCTTGTTGTGTTTGGTCAAAGAAGAATGAGGGGCAAGCTCCTGTTTTAAACCACATAACTCTCGAGCTTCCCAAGGGAATTCTTGTTGCAATTGTTGGGGAGGTAATTTCATCACCTTGAAGTCCAAAAAATTCATTTTCCGCTATTTGAAACTTATATTTCCAGACATCGTTTAATGTTAACAGCATAACTGGCTATATGTACAAGGGATGCACTCCAAGTCTCAACCATAGTTTTCAATTCCACTCTGGTCTCCTTTCCATTTTGGTTGTGGAATGGAATATTTAGGTTGTTCCAGTATTCCATCTCGGAAAAGGCGCAATGAACAAATCAAAAAAATTTAGAACATTTAACAATAGGAAAATTTGTAAAATTCTAAAATGACACTTAAAGTTCATACTGCATAATTGAAAATAAATTGCACTGTACAGCTGACCTCTTTCCTACCAATATTTTCATCAAAATTCCCTTTTCCATGCACTCCCCGAGGTTTGGGGGTTTATTTTATTTATTTATTATTCTTGATAAGTGAAAAGTGGGAGAAAAGAGGTGTTTGCATCTCTTTTTCTTTTTCATCTCATAACATGTGGCATAATCGATTGAGTTGCAAAATGGTTAATAACATTTCTAGAAATAAAAATCATCCTGAAGTGAAATGGTGAAATATGGAGTGGAGGAAAATCTGTTGTTTGAAAATCCAAGATTTCATCAACTAAAAAAAGGTCATTACCCAATGTGGGTCCCCTGAGAGGGCCCAGACTAGAGACAAACCTAACATTTCGCAAGTTTGCACAAAGTGGCTACTCATAGGTCTCGAACCTGCTTTATCTTGCATGACACTCGAGACTTTTTCCATTGCACCAAAGCAATGGGTAATGACCAAGATTTCATCAACCAATTAGCAAAAATTGGTTGCAGGATAACTATTGTGGAGGAGCTTAGGAGTGCCTACATCTAAGGTTGTTTGATCATGTTGGCCTCTACTAGCTTGCTCACTTTTTTTTTCCACATTATCACTAAAGCTAATCTACAATTCATTGTCTTGTGCCAGTAAAATGTTAGGGTCCAGTCTTATAACTATTTGCTCATGCCTTATACTTCAACTTCTCTTTGAATACCGAACTATAATATTGTATGATTGGCACTATGTAAGCATAAATAATTTGAGCAGTTGAGCTACAACAGTATGATAAACATTTTTTTCGGAAGGTCTGTATAATCTGCTTCCAAAATAATTTCTGTTTTCATGACCAAATAAAAAAGACGGCCTGATGAATATCGGAATTCATTTGTCTTCCCATAATATCTGGAGTCTTAACCTAATTTGATAGTTACTTGGAAGCTTGTTGTCTTGTTCACTCTTGCAAATATTTATGTTTCTTGCATTTGTGTCATACTTCTACCTCAATACTATAGAAGTTGCAAACATGTCCCACATTGTTCCCTTGATTTACTTTCTTTGGGCAGCAGCAACAACAAAGTGCTGATTTATTTCTCTTGTGCTGATTTATTTCTCTTCTTCATACACTTATGCAACTTGATGCCTCATTATAATCCCATGTTGAAGACCATGCTGTCAAGGAACAAGCACTGTAGACAAATTGGATTGTAATGGGATGATCTCCCAAGGATCGATTGATATCCATATGTATTAATGAACAATCCTTGATTAAGGCTACGATTTAGTTATTGTCTAGTCAGCTATATCCTAAGATAGAATGTAGTATCTGTACAATATATTACAGTTTAACTAAGCAAATGAGTCGGGCTTTATGTTGGATTTGGCCCAATGGATCCAGAATCATTAACACCCCCCCTCAAATTGATGCCGATGAGTCAACAAGCAGCAATTTGTCTGTCAAGAACTGATGACGTGGTCGAGGAAGTGCTTTTGTAAAAATATCGGCAATTTGAAGGCTGGAGGAGATGAACGGAAGAGAAATAACATCGCGTAGATAATCATCCCTGATAAAGTGGCAAGCAACCTCGATGTGTCGAGTTCTTTCATGAAACATTGGATTTTCTGTAATCCGAATGGTACTGGTGTTATCCACATGTAGGGGTGTGGGAGATTTTTGTGAGAAGCCAAGTTCCTCAAGGAGACCATGAAGCCATAGAATTTTTGAGCATGCGGCAGACATGGCCCGGTAATCTGCCTCAGTTGATGATTTGGAAACTTTGTCTTGCTTTTTTACTTTCCATGAAATAAGGGCATCACCTAAGTACATGCACCACCCCGTTGTGGACCGACGAGTATCAGGGCAACCTGCCCAATCAGCATCCGAATAGGCAGTCAATGTCATTGGAGAGCCAACAGAAAAAAACAAGCCTCTGTGAGAAGTGCCAAGAAGATAACGGATAATTCGTCAAACACTGCTAAATGGAGATAATGAGGCTTGGTCATATACTGACTCATCAAGTTTACTGCATAACTTATGTCAGGCCGAGTAGTAGTCAAATATATAAGACTACAGACAAGCTGTCGATAATATGTCGGATCAGGAAGGGGATCACTATCAAATGGGTTATGTCAACAATCACCACTGTCACTATGGAGTTTAAGATTCAGTTCAAGAGGAGTATCCACAGGTGTGGAATTTGACATGCCTGCTGATTCAATTAAATCCATAGTATACTTATGTTGATGCAGAATCATCCCTTTCTCATATTGATGAACTTCCAATCCCAAAAAATATGTCAGAGGTCCCAGATCCTTCATTTGAAAAGATTGATGAAGAGAAAATTAGAGATCTTGAATCATGGCTGTATCTGTGCCGGTGATTATGATATCATCCACATAAACTAGAAGAATGGTGATTCCTGTTGATTTCTGATGCAAAAATAATGATGGTTCATAATGACTGTTGAAACTGCAGCTTGAGTAATGCATCATTGAATTTGTCAAACCATGCTCTTGGTGCTTGTTTTAGCCCATATAAAGACCGTTTCAAATGAGCAACTTGTCCTTCTAATGGTTTGGGGAAACCTTGAGGCAATTGCATGTAAACTTCCTCTTTAAGATCACCAATGAAGAAATGCGTTTTTTTACATCAAATTGAAAAAGGGGCCAGGATTGGGATGCAGCTATGGCAAGGATGGTGAGAACCGTGGTCATCTTTGCTACAAGCGCAAAAGTTTTTTCGTAGTCGATGCCATATTCCTGTCTGTTGCTAAGGGCCACAAGCCTTGCCTTGTATCTATCCAAAGTACCATCTGCCTTCAATTTGATAGAGTAAACCCATTTACCCGATAGGTTTAGCCGAGGCTGGGCATGGAACAACAACCCATGTTTGGTTCTGCTCTAGAGCATGAAGTTCTTCTTCCATAGCCTTTCTCCAGCATTCCTGCTTTGCTGCTTGTGAATAAGAATTAGGAATTGAAACAGATGATAAGGTAGCTAAATATGAAGAATGATAAAAACCATATCGATCCGGAGGCCGAGAGATACGAGAAGAATGACGAATAGCAAGTTGAGGTGGATCTGGTGCTGGAGGAGAATCCGGGGCTGGTTCTTGTAGAAGAGGCAAAGGAGTGGCATTTGTTCCTTGTCGTCGAACACACACCTTGTCCGGATGAAATCGCAGAGGTGAAGGAAGGCATTCATCATCAAAGGATGGTACTTTAGAAAATGTGATTTCTGGAGATGAATCAGGATAGGACTGAAAAAAGTATTGGTGTTAAAAAAAAACAACATTTCTAGAAATCCGAATACGCTTGGATGTGGTGTCATAACAAATAAAACCTTTTTGTTGGGAAGCATAACCAAACACATTTTGCAGATTGTGCAGATAACTTTGAATGTTCATGGGTTGGAAGGTGAACAAAACAAACACAGCCAAAAGTGTGTAAATATGTATATTGTGGTTCAGTTTGGAAAAGACGGAAATGTGGAGATGTGTTTTGAAGTTTTGGAGAAGGAAGACGTTGATGATATGAGTAGCAGTGGTTAATGCTTCTGGCCAAAATCTAGGTGGAACTGAGGATTCTAATAACAAACACCTGACCATGTCTAGAAGATGATGATTTTTCCGTTCTGCAACACCATTCTGTTGGGGGGTGTAGGGACAAGTCCGTTGGAATACAATCCCTTTGTCTTGTAAAAACTCTTGAAATTTTGCGAACACATATTCCCCCCTGAGTCTGTACGAAAAATCTTAATACATGTTGAAAATTGATTTTCAACAGAATTCAAGAATATTTGAAACACATCAAAGACTTAAGATTTGGCATGTAGAAAATAAACCTATGTAAAACGACTATAATCATCAATGAAAGTCACAAAATACTTATACTGTGAATGAGAAACAATTGGTGCAACACCCCAAACATCACTATGTACTAAATCAAAACAATTGGTAGCAGAAGAAACATGTAATGGAAAAGGCAAAGTTTTACTTTTTCCCAGCTTACAAGTGGTGTAATCAAGAGCAACATCTGATGATAAAAACTTCATTTTATTTATATGACCAGAATTTCACAAAGATAACAATACTTTGGAATTGGGATGGCCTAATCTATTGTTCCATAACTGCACATTATTCTTAGAGACAACTGTTGAAGCAAACAAAGACATGTCTGGATTCGGTGTTGGTATGTGAAGAGAAAACAAACGCCCACACTTAGGCCCCTTCGCTATCACCTTCCCCGTCTCCTGATCCTGCACCACACAACCAGAGGAAAAAGAAATATTGCAATTACCATCAACCAATTGACCGATAGAGATTAAATTGGTAGAAAGATTTGGTGAACAAAAAACATCATGTAAGGGTAAAGAATGAGAAATATCACCGACAGAGGTAATTGGTATTGTTGTACCATTAGCAGCATGGACCTGAATTTTTCCATCATATGGTTTAATTTTGGAGAAGTGTTGGGATGATGACGTCATATGATTGGAGGCACCAGAATCAAAATACCAATGAGAGAGAGTGATTTTTACCAGATATACCAAGAGTCGAAAAGGCATGGAGGATCATCTGTTGGATCATGTCAGGGGTGACTGGAGCAGCAGAAGCAGGGGCAGAAGAAGATATGGAAAATGAATTAATAGTGCCAGAAGTAGCAGTGATAGCCTGGTAAACTTTTGGATTTCTGTTATGAGGACGCTTGCGGCATTCATTGATCGAATGTCCGGATGCTTTGCAAAAATTGCAGATCCTCTACTTGCACTGATTTGCATAATGGCCGAAATTCTGACACTTGTAGCACTGCACTTTACTGACATCCCTGCTTGGTTGCTTTCCCTTGGGAGCATAAGCAACATGAACTGGTGAGTTCGATGATTGAGATTGAGTGGGTACACTATAGGCAACATCAATTGCACCATGAGTGGCTTGTTGGAGCACACCAGACCGAGTCAATTGTCTCTGTTCCTCTCGCAGTAATTCATTTAGACACTCCTCTAGTGATGGAGAAGGTACCCTACTCATGAGATTAGATTTGACCAATTCATACTAAGGCCGTAATTTCATGAGAAATTGATCCCGATGACTAGTCGCTAGTATATTTTGCAATTCGGGAAGAGCCTATGCAGAGATATTTGCATATTTGATTTCATCTAATTCTGTCCATAAATTTTGGAAACCAGAATAATAGTCTTGAATAAGGAAGTTCCTTGCATAGAATTTGCAATTGAGTCCTGCTACATGGCTTGATGTTCAGGCCTGAAAAGTGGCCTGACATCAGGCCATTTAGATTTTTTGTTTGCAATTTCAAATTCCAACTGATACTGTCGTGCAGAATTCCCTTAATGATACATCTTTTCAGATAGTTCCACATATCTTTGGCAGTTTTGTATGGTTTCAAATTCATAAAAAATTGTGGTTCCATGGACCCGAGAATCCAAGTTTTGACCTTAGCATCTTTTGTGTTCCAGGACAGAATTTTCTTCTCATCTTCTGTTGGTTTGGGATCAGTTCCAGAGATATGGCCCCATAATTCTTTACCCTCTAGGTAAAGTTCAAATTGAAAGGCCCAAGATGGATAATTTTTACCATTAAACTTGATTAAGTTGATTTCAGATTTCTCCATTTGTAACAAATATTCAGAGGAACCAGCAAAATGATGAACAAAACCAATCACACAGCAACAAATCGTCTGATCAATATGTAAGGCACAGAAAGTATATGTTTTCAAACCAGATTGGCCTAAGAATGGACAGAAAATGCCCCAGATGCAATAGAATGCAAACAGAGGTGAAGTGCTGACAGAAACTGTACAAAAACACAGCAGACAACCTTGAATATCTGGCGGGATCTATCTGTGGGCCCCACTAATCAGTCCAATCACAGATCAGAACATATCAGTTTGTGAGTGATCCAAGATACTAGTAGCAGTCCAAACTTGAAGTGTATTGGATATAAATCCACAAATCTGGACAGTCTTGATTAAACTGTTTTAAGAAAAATGCCCAAAGTCGATAGATGAAGGAGGAAAAACCTACCTCAGATGATGACGAAAAATCCCAAGAAAATCACCAAAAACATCTATAAATCCTGTCGATCAAAACTTCAAAGTTACAGAAGGATCCAGGATAATCGGTGGTGGGCCACTCTTGATCAGGCACAGATCTGTGTTGCTGTGACAGATCTATGATGAGAAAACAATCTCTTCTTCAAGCACTGATCGAAGGGAACTCCTTCAACTGGAAGAGCTATAACTTCTATCTTTCAACAGTGCTCTGATACCATGTCAAGGAACAAGCACTGTAGACAAATTGGATTGTAATGGGATGATCTCCCAAGGATCGATTGATATCCATATATATTAATGTACAATCCTTGATTAAGACTACAATTTAGTTAGTCTAGTCAGCTATATCCTAAGATAGAATGTAGTATCTGTACAATATATTACAGTTTAAATAAGCAAATAAGTCGGGCTTTATGTTGGATTTGGCCCAATGGATCCAGAATCATTAACACGTGCTACCTGTGTTTAAGAAGGATGGACACTTTTTAGGGCTTGCTAGTCAACATTTCCTTAAAACCCAGTGGACATGACGGTTTCAACAATCGATGTTCATGGGTAAAGAAATCAAAGTTCCACCAATGTGCAATAGAAAGAGAAAAGGCTGCAAGTAAATACCTAGGAGTATAGTCTCTTTAGCTTCCAACAAATATATAGTGAAAGCTATATGTGTACAATGCTTATGTATCCTTTTCTTTAACATTTATATGTTTAATCAATGTAACAACCCGAAGGGGGGGGGGGGGGGGGGGGGGGGGGGGGGACACATTTATATTTGCTGTTAATCTATTTTTATTTTTGATGCGCTCTATTTATTTCTTTGTCCATGTACTATATAATGAACTCCAAGACAATATGAAATCATATCTTGCATTCCGAAGAACATAAAACTAGTAAAAAAAGAAAGGAAAAGGAATAACTTTCTCATGGAATGTTGCAATATATATATGGGGAGTATTCCTATGCATCTATCCCTCACTATAGGGTGAGGGACACTCCCCTTTTTGGAAGTTCCAAGTATATAGGAGTATTTCCTATTGTACTTGAAAAGTCCCTTTTGTACTTTGAACTTCCCAAAAAGGGAGTGTCCCTCACCCTATGGTGAGGGATAGATGCACTTGAATATTTCCCTATGTATATATAACTTCAACTTCTCTTTTCCTTTGTGGAAGTTCTCATTTCTGCGTCTCTTCATCATCTCTACCTAATTGATAATTGCTATTTGTGATCAGGTTGGCTCAGGTAAGTCATCCTTGTTAAATTCAATTATTGGTGAAATGTTGCTCATCCATGGATTTATACGTTCACAAGGATCAATATCATATGTATCTCAGGTTTGTCAAGAATATAGTTCTTACCGAATCTTTTTTCTTTTCACTTTGATTTTTCTCATTTTAAAGGGAAAGGGTCTTGAGAGATGAGTTACAAGATTTATTTAGTTTGACTATGATCGATAATACAGATCCCTAACCTCAGGCAAAAAGGGTTGGTTCTGAGGACTGGGCAGAGGGGGGTCACTGTCCAAAACTTCTCAGTAATAGGTTGACCGTTGGAGCTACTCTAGCAGCAGGTGTGGGTTGCTGGCTGTAGACAAGACTGGGAACAACTCCTGCAGGGGCCTTCCCTAGGCATCATGGAGTTGACTCTGAACTAATACGGGCTAGGGAAATTTAACTGTTTAACTAAAACAAAGCACTGCAATGGTCCCTGCATGATGGGTTAATGCATTAATGGATTAGTGATGGTTTCTTTTTCATGGTCTCTTTTGAGAAAACATTATGTGAGCATTTGTAGTGCTTCGTTGTGTAGTATGCTGGCCCATTTTATTGTCCCATGATAAAGTAACATTGCCCTGATTTAAGGGAACGTCGTCATCAAGCTGGCAGCCAACCATTGAAACTCTGCCAAACCAGACTGGGCATACTACTTGATAGAGGCAGTAGTAGTACTCTACCTGCCCCTTATTGGTATTATTATTATTATTTGGTCAGTACCAGGTAAATTTTATTAAAAGAAGGAAAAAGAGAACAACACACCACCGAAAAGGCCTACAAACGAAGATTATACCATATGCTGAACAACCATAAAATCAAAACACAGCAGTAAATGGGGTGGCCCTATCAACCATTGGAATTAGTATTCGGAAGTGATGGTGATGATTAACTACATCAACATATAGAGTCTAAGGAGGAGCTTTACTAGTTGGTACTCTAACCCACAATTTTTTTTAAAAATTATATTGTGGGTGATATTCCCTGTATTAGGTGGTTCTATTTGTTTGAGGTTTGCTTGAAGGATTCTTTCTAAGGTTGTTATTTTACTTGTTAATTTGTTGAAATGAAATCTGTCATGTAGGTCCCATGGATTCTATCAGGCACTGTACGTGATAATATATTGTTCGGAAAGGACTACGATGCAAAAAGGTCTGTATTGTTGTAACCTTGATATATATATTCTTACACCGTTCTCTTTCAGCTTATACTTTTAGAGTAAGTGGTTGTCATCATGGTATCGGAGTGGGAGGTCGAGTGTTTGAATCCCCGGGGCTGTTGTGCCTTGTATTCTCCCACGGAGGGTGTGGTTCTCGTGCGGAGTCCCAGTATTCTCCCATGGAGGGTGTAATTCCCATGAAAGAGCTCGCACGTGCCACGCGCGCGTGGACTGGGGGTTAGCCTTGATATACATTGTTACACCATTCTCTATCCGCTTAAGCTTCTAGAGTAAGTGGTTGTCAACATGTATGAGTCATTGTTTTATAAGAAACCTATTCACTTGTTTTTTCCCCCATTGTTTTATAAGAAACCTATTCACTTGTTTTTTCCCCCCTAATAAGATGGACTTTGAAAGGCTGCCTTGTAATTTGAATGCAATCATCATTGTTTTACCATCACTTACTTATGTTGGTAAACTGTAATAGGATGTAACTCTCATTATCTTAATAGAATTCACTGTTAAATGATAAAAAAAAAAAGAGGCTGCCTTGTCACTTATTGATGACTGAGACTGATTCTTTAGAATAATATTTGTAGCGAACTCATTGATCTTCTAACAACCCTGGAATGTCTTGTCTTGAAGCAGATATACAGAAGTGTTACACGCATGTGCACTTGATGTTGATATTTCACTCATGGTTGGAGGTGATCAAGCATATATTGGAGAGAGAGGATTAAACTTGTCTGGTGGACAGAGAGCACGTATTGCACTAGCAAGGTGAAATATATTCATTTTTTAGATGTACAACAAATTTAAGGGTCACACACGGGATTTATTGTTAAACCAAACAATTTGCAGGGCTATCTATCATGGATCTGATGTCTACATGCTTGATGATGTGCTGAGTGCAGTTGATGCTCAAGTAGGTAGCTGGATTCTACATGAGGCTATCCTGGGTTGTCTAATGGATCAGAAGACACGTGTGCTATGTACTCATAATATTAAGGTCCTTTCCTCGAGTCATTACCTATTTTTTATAAAATTCAGATTTGCGTTTGACCATTGAGGCCCTTGGTGCTAAAGGCAAAAGCAAAACTGGCTGCTTTTTCTCACTAGATTTTAGGGAGATATGTGAATAATATCCTATGGCTTTGCAAGGCTTTATAGCTGCTAAGAACAGTCTGTGGCAGGCTGGCAACCTTATTCGAGAATTTTGTTTCAGTCCCCATTTTGGTTTGACCTCCAAACCAAAATGTTTTGGTTGATTCGGAATTTCAGCGAAATGTTTTTAAGTTACATTTAGGAAAACATATATAAAATTATATACATGTATAAAAATATAAAACAAATATTATTATTTAAAAATAAGAATGAATTTTGGTAGTGCCTTATTTCCTATTTAGAGTAAAATTTAGCTAGGGCCCATTTCCTATTTAGAGTGAGATTTTGGCTAAGGCCCTATTTGTGGTTAGAGTGAAATTTGGATCGGGCTCTTCTTTTGTTAGAGTGAAATTTGGTTAGGGCCCTATTTCTTATTAGAGTAAAAACTGGCTAGGGCCATATATGATTGATACATTTACACTGACAATTTAGATCTTTAATAGATGGGCCCCATTGTGAAGCCCATGAATTTCTCCCAAGTCATATAAAAGGTTAGTTTGACTGAAGGTTTTTTTTTTTTTTTTTTTGTTAAAAGAGTTTGACTAAAAATAGTTGAACCCTACTGTAGAGCCCATGAATTTTCTCTAAATCCAAAGGAAAGCTTGGTTGGACTGAAAATACTTACAAAAGGGTAAAAGGGGGCCAAAACTCTCTTGCCCATTTTATCCGGACAAAACGAAAAACCAAGAACGAAGAAGCTAAAAGATGGAAAGAGAGAAAAAGAAGAAGAGTAGAAGAAGGCAGCCAGCAGCCTTATAGTGGAAAGCGACTCTATTAATGCGCATCCTGGGCACGAACTTTGAAGGGCCCTTCGAAGATGCAATTCTACTTTAATGAAATTAAACTTTTAATGTCAGAGCCTTGTTATAGTATGTTAGTAGGTCCGCTAATGGGATGGCGAGACACTTAAGCTAAAGAAGGGGTGGACGTTTATGTAATTTGAGTGCCAGTAGTGCATAGATATATTAGGTGCTTGGTATGTATCTCTTCTACTGGAACTCCCATGTTTTAGTGCTTTTGAGAAAGCTTCATTGTAATATCTTTTATTTAATATATCACTGTTACCTTTTTCAAAAAGAAAAACCAAAGTAAAAGCAGCCAGTAGCCATCAATCTCAATTCCCACCTGCAGCTTTCTTATCTCCACTAGCAGACAGGTACGCTTCCCCTCTTGTTTTCCTTATTTTTTTTGGTGGGTGGGGTTGTGGGGGTGGAATAAGGACAAAATCCAAGATTTCGGTTGAAGCAGTCCAAAGTTTGGACTGAAATTTCAAAAGGTGGTGGTTCGGTTCTAACCACTGGTCGAACCAAAATTGTTTGGCTAGTTCAGCCAAACCGAACTGAATATGTCAAATATGGAGACAGCTTAAATAACACGCGAGATCTTGAGTTTCTATTCCCTGGTTGTCTCATTTGAAGTGACAATGTTGACTAGAATAGACAAGTATTAAAAACTCGAACTTGGGGGATAACCCAAAGTGAAAACCCCTCGAGTTGAGCCGAGTTGCCTGAGTCACAGTCAGCTGAGTCTGACGGCTGGAACAAGTAACAACCCCATCAGTGTACTTCACCAACTCCATCAAAGAAGATTCCTTCTCCAACTCCTCCCTCCCTCCACATCTTTCCGTGTACAGTGTACTCCACCAACACCATCCTCCACCACCATGCATCCTGGTTGCCCAGTCCTTGGAGTTGCAATCGCATACACTGTGGGAAACGTAGGCCAGGTTGTTCCATTGGACCATCCCCGCTGTTGATCAGCAGCTGTGGGCCAGGGTGGAGTCCGGCTTGATGTTCTAAAATGTTGACGTGTTCTGGCCGAGTGTAGGGCAGCGGCTGCATCTGAAGGGTGATGGGGAGATGATGCCAGCGCATGATTGGGGATTTGGCGAATCGATTGGTGTGGACTGTGGAGCAGGCAGAAGGACAGGAATAAAGACTCGTGGAAGATCTAACAGTCCACATTCAGCAAAGCTCGGATGGGAGTAGGAATAAAGAGTTGTGGAAGATCTAGCAGTCTGCATTCAGCAGAGCTCAGATGGGAGTGGTGGTGGTTTCTGGGAAGCCTCCAATTTTGTCCCTAAAGCCCAAATGTAAAAATCAAGTCTGAGTTTACTCCTACCCAACTTGACTAGGACCGAATCTAAGTTGAGTTGACTCGGACTTGGCCAAGTTGTTAGAATGGAAACCAAATTAAGAACTTATGGAACACACTTGCAGTTGTGATCAGTGGTGTATCACCCACCTCGAATGGATACACACATCCATATGTCTCATTTCTTAGGTTATTCCATAAGTAGTGAGAACAAATATCAAAAGCCATGGGCACTCAGCAGTCTCACTACTTAAAAAATGAAAATGGCTGAATTAACCTTAATCTACTGTACCTTAGAGAAAGTGGGCAAAAACTTCCTCAAATTCTTGCTAGGATTTCACAAAATTGGGCTCGCTGTATACATACTTGATAACTCGTTCAACACTTAAAACTCTCAATCAAGCATTGTTTAATACCTGAGATATTATCATTTATTAAAAGCACTTTAATAAATTTTAATTTTGTTAATCTAGAAAACATATGAAGCATACTGTCCCATGTAGGAACCATATGTGCTGCCACAAGAGTACCAGTATATTTTGCTGATATTTTCTTGCTTATTTGCAACCAATGTGTAGAAAAACCAGTTTAAAATGCCTGCTTATCTTGCTACAGGCAATTTCTTATGCTGATATGATCATAGTCATGGATAAAGGATGTGTAAAGTGGGTTGGTGGTTTGGCTGATTTTTCACTGTCGCCATATGCAACAATCCCTTCACTGGAAGACTCAAATATCTCCTCATCTCATTCAATAAGACAAAAACCCGGCAAGGATTCAGGTGATTTAAGGACTAATCTGTTGCAAGAGAGGGATTCAATAGATGTTTCAGAGGAAGCACAGGAAACCACTGAAGTAGAACTAAGGAAAGAGGGTACCGTAGAACTTCGTGTTTACAAGTGAGTTGCAAATTTTTCATAGTAATTTATTCATGTAGGAGTTCATGGAAGTTCAGGTTCGATGTGGACAGTTCATAGAAATCACTTGAGCAGAAAATTTAAAAATGCTTACTACGATCTCTAATTGTGTAATCCAGAAATTGTTACTAATGCCTTTTTTTTTAACTCTTTGTAGAAGTTATGCCACATTTTCCAGTTGGCCGATTGTAGTGCTAATCTGCTTATCAGCAGCTTTGATGCAAGCATCTCGCAATGGAAATGACTTGTGGCTTTCTCACTGGGTTGATAGCGCTGACAGTAGCCATAATTTGAAGCATCATTCCACATCCTTTTATCTGGTAATCATTTGTATCTTCTTGCTCCGGAAGTATTGTCTTAAGAGAATTAGAGATTATGGTGTTGCAGCCACTATCCAGTTTGCCCTACATCCCAAGTCATTACATGCGGGAATCATGTTTTTAGTGACAGACTGTTAACATGATGCATGGGTGGTGAAATCTACCTGCCTTGCTCCATTTGAACATCCAAGCCATCCATTCATTTTCATTTTTCTTCATTTTTGGTTATGGAATGTCGTCGTGTTCTATTCTCAGCATCTATTTATAGGTCATTCATTGAGAATACAAGAATTAAAATCTTTCAATCTGGGAGTGCTTAGGGATATCATCTGTGTTGTGACCTGTCACATTAGCTGTTTGGATCACTGAACAACAGGTCCCACATACATGGAACTAGAGAGGCTGTAAACTCTATGTTTGCTATAGCTTGGGAAGCCATGATTTCCCTAGAAGCAAACAGTTCATTAAGGTTTCAACAAATAACAGTATTATTTTTGCTACTTATATTTTAATTAATTTAACATTGTTACTGTAGGTTGTACTCTGCATCTTTTGTGCCATGAATTCCTTTCTAACCTTGGTGAGGGCATTCTCCTTTTCCTATGGTGGCTTACGTGCTGCAGTTAATGTTCATAGTGAGCTTCTGAACAACCTTGTCAATGCCCCTGTGCATTTCTTTGATCTAAATCCAAGTGGAAGAATACTTAACAGGTCAGAATAGGATATACTATCAGGAGCTTTTCTAGCTCTATGGTATTCCAGTTTTATGCACCAGTTTTATTTTTGCAGGTTATCTTCAGATCTTTACACTATTGATGATTCTCTTCCATTTATTCTCAACATTCTCTTAGCAAATTTCTTTAACCTGATGGGCATTGCAATAGTTTTGTCATATGCACAGGTAAAACTAAAAGACTTATTCAGCAATGCAGCATCTTGTTGGACTTATTATATTTTGTTCAGTGCCAAGCTATAAAATATATTGATTGACCATCAATAAATTTGTGCAGATCCTGTTCTTGCTTTTGTTATTGCCATTCTGGTTTATCTACAGAAAGTTACAGGTATTTGTCTTCTGACTATTTATCTTGTGTTGCGTGTAGATATAGATGTTGGTCTGTGTGTTTTTATGTGTGTGAACTGTGAATCATATTCAGGAATGGCCACACTGTTCCTAGCTTAGCAAAAGGTTCAGCCTGTGGGGGCCACCTGAAGGCATGTCAAGCATGGGAGTTTCAGGAGTTTAATAGGTCTTCCTATGACCTAGTTGTTTAGGAAAAAAAATGGGAACCAAAGTGATTATGGGAGGTACTGTTTTGAAAGGCTCAAGAGTTCCAATTGTTAGCCGTTGGATAAAGCCAGATGAGTGTCAAGTTTTTCCTGATCGCCTACAAAATTCATGAGTGTCGAATTTGGGCTGGTGGCAATTCAGAGGGTGGGTGTAGTGTGTGTGAAGAGCTTAGACTGATCCAAGGGAAGCAGGTGGTCCCACAGGTTTGAACCATTCCAATGCTAAAAACAGCCAGGCTGTTCCTAAAAATTAACACACACAACACATATTATACAGTGGTTCAAATTTTATACCACCTAGCGGATCAAATTATCCAACCCATTTTGGTAGGAGGTCTACTCCAAAATGGATTAACCAGCACATCAACTGGACTTAACCCAAAAAGAAAAAAGAAAACTGGACCTAACCCGCCAAGTTCTACATTCTTTTTTCTTTATTATTATTATTATTGAAATGCTCCTGCTGCATCTCTCCCATCACTGCAATGTAAAGTTAAGTTCTTTTGTATGCCTTTTTACGTTAAAATTGCATGTGGTGGCTTGATTATTGTCTTTATATATCATGTGATATTTGCCTGTTTATAATGATTCAGCAGGTAACCTGAACCACTTAACCTAGTACAACTTGGCTGAACTATCTGGTCTGGTCAAGGTTTAACACTGATTTCTTTGATGATGATACAAAACTTAGTGTGTATCCATTTTTGGGATTAATAATATTCCATGCTCCTGAAGAATCAAACAAATTCATTTTAAGGAAAGAAAAATCCAAAGAACAATGTAGCACCCTGGAAGAATTTAGCACAGCTTTGCATTTCATTTCACTCTTCTCTAGGAGCCAGGGATTTGATGTGCACAATCTTGTATGGTCACAATCAACCCTAGAAATTTTATATAATGTGGATCTATCTGCTTAACTTCTGCATGTCACCCACCCTTGTGGGGACACAAGTCAAATGCTTTTTTTTTGGGGGGTTATAATGGTTCTATCCCAACTGGACAGGTTATACATTCACTTTCATTTTCTCATGCAAAGCAGCACAGTAATCATCCTTATTTCATCTCTTATTCTTTGGGTCAACACTTATGTCCTGAAGCTGTTCATATCATTAATATCAATTTTACAGTTGTCCTTTTGACTTCTCTTGATCTGTAATGATATGATGCAAACACCATTTTAGACCAGCTGCTTGGTCGTTTCTCTTTAACCCTCCTTTTTCTTGCTAACCCTGCCACAACAATGAACTCGTCAAACCAAAATAACACCAGCTCATTGCTATTCCTATCATGAACCCCTGTTGTGGTGAGTTTCAGTTCCTATCCATTCTTCAAAGTCATGATCCTGGATGTGTGGATGGGGACTCTACCCTGTCCAGATATATAAATAGTAGAAGATGAAATTTTGCCCCATCTATCGATCCAGCTCACATTGCATGCCAAAGACATGATCAGTGCTTGTTGAATTGGCTGATCAACTCACTGGCATAAGTTGTTGGGCTCACCACTTCTCATTCTCTGTGGTGTGGGCCACTCTTGAAGAACTGATCACTTTCCATTTCAGATTATTGTAGAATGTGAGATCCATTGCTGATGAACTTGCCAAAACCCAACCAATTTTAGAATCTGATCCATTTATTTATATTCTCAGTGGTCTTGGGCCCTGAATGAGGTCTTCATCACCTCAGCCACCACCAGGGCCAATGCGTTAGGTCTTGATAATCCAATGCGTTAGGTCTTGATTATCTCCATGAGTTACTCTTGAGCCATAAGCTATTTCTAGAGCAGATCCATCTCTCCGTGCCTGCTGAGCACGGACCATCAGCTCTTCCTTTTACTCCTTTCCAGATGTGCATCAAACTGTTAGGAATCAAGAAATCAGTGATTCCAATATGCGTTGTACAATGGATGCAGTTTAAACTGTATGCAAGACTCAATGCAGTATCTTATATTGTATCAGTTGGTTTTGGCATGATGTGACATTGGTGCTGTAAGTATGTTTTTAAGCATCTGGGTATCCTAGATTTTTGTTCATAAAGTTAACAGGTTTTGACAGAAAGCCAAGGAAACTTAAGTATTTTCTTAAATTGTCCAAATTTGAGTTAATCATATCATTAATTCCAAGAAAAATTCAGCATTTTTCTCAGAAGCACGAATTCTGAGAAAAATGATGATACCAAAGATAATGGGATTTGAAGGGGTAACACCAATTATGGCAGTCTTTGCTTTCTTACCCCTGTTCTTGAATGAGTATCTGCACAGCATTTAGATCCTTATTTGGCCTTTTCATTCTCCAGTTTTACTCAGTAGCTTGGGTTTCATAAATACTTACTTTTAGTATTTCAGTAGATTATAGTAAATTCTTATTCATGTAATACAAATTATCACTCCCCATGAAAATTTTATCTTGTAGTTTCATGTTCACATACAAATGGCTCGAAACTGAGGTGTTCTTTTCTTTTTTTTTTTGAAGTTCTACTACAGATCTACGTCACGGGAATTGCGAAGGTTAGATAGTGTTTCTCGCTCTCCTATCTATGCATCTTTCACAGAGACACTGGATGGATCATCAACCATAAGGGCATTTAAGCAAGAGGTAAATTGTTTTTGAGGAGGGTGGCTTCTGCATGTTAACTTAGTCTGATTCCTTTTATAATCATGGGCCCCTTGTCATTCAGAATCGTATCTATTTGGCAGCAGTTTTTTGTAGAAAAATAAAGTCAATCAAAATCTTCATCTTACCCATCTTCGGTTTGAGATGGAAATTCTTTTATCTCAACCCTTATAACTAAACAAAGAAATAATGAAAAAGAACACCCTAAAATCAGAAGTCTGGTTTACTGTATCAGAAAATGGTTCCAATTCTTGTTGGAATTGCATGAACTTATACCCATTGAAAGTTTATTAAATGACCGATGAAAATCCAGATGCCATTTGAATGTCATTTGATGTGTAGAATTTGGCCTCTACTAGAAAAAATGAAGAACCAATCTAATGGTGCTACTTTGACCAATGCATGTAGACCATGGCTAATTGGCGAGATTCATGCTAGTCACTCTCCCTTATTATAGGGATGCAGAAGTTAATCATTTTCTTATTGATTGAGCTCTCTCTCTCTCTCTCTCTCTACAAGGGACTCGAACTCTTGCACTCACTCACACTACACATGTCCCTAACCAGCTAGCAACAGCTGGGGACACATTCTGATGGAGTTTTCCATGCTCTCTTTTGGTGTTGTTGCATTATGCCGAGGATGGTAAGGGAGCCGATTGATGCTTGGTGATGTGATTATTGTTTTGAGTCAAGGTAGTTTTTTAGGTGGTCTCACTGCTTTTGCCATTTTATGGTGTATGGTTTGAACAGAACAATTTTACCTCTCAGAATATTCAGATTCAGGTGAAGTGGTTCCTAGTAGGGGTAGATGAAAAGTGATCACTTGGCAATTGGCAAGGAAGGAGTTTGAGGGTGTTGGTATGGAAGGTAGACAAATAAAAAGGGCTTTTTTGGGCAGGCTATACATCGTGGGTGTCAAATACAAGATGGCTCAGGCCCACTTGTAAAGGTCGACGGCCCAATATAGTGATAACCAATCTTGTTGGATTTGGTCAAACATTTGCACAGCTTTCTTCCTTCTTTAAATATTCTTTCATTAATATTAGATTTTTATTAGATTGATTAGCTGATTTGTAGCCTTTGGGGGGGGGGGGGGGGGGGGGGGACGCACAATTTTACAATACAAAGTCTATTGACTGTCATGCTACGTTTGATATGGTATCAGAGCCTTGATGTGTGGGGTGGGGGAGGGGGGGACGCACAATTTTACAATACAAAGTCTATTGACTGTCATGCTACGTTTGATATGGTATCAGAGCCTTGATGTGTGTGTGGGGGGGGGGGGGGGGGGGGGGGGGGGGGACTGAGGGACTCCAATGAAAGACGCACAATTTTACAATACAAAGTCTATTGACTGTCATGCTACGTTTGATATGGTATCAGAGCCTTGATAAATCTCTCCTCTTCTATTCTTCTTCTTCGACTTGTTTGTCAAATCTTTGTTATAACAATCATTGGCATCCTGTCCTTGACTGTTCGTGCATGTTAACATAGTTTTCATCACCATCTTGAAGTCTGATCACTGTGGCCCACCACAGATCAGCCCAAGTTCATCACAGACCATTCTATCTTGATCGACAGTTGATTCAGAGCCTTGTGGAAGTTTGTTTAACTCAGCAGAGAAATCAGAGAACAGATTTAGGTTATGGGAACCATTCTCGTCAGGAACTTGGAGCATCTCATCAGGAGGCCCACCTCTGATCAGCACTGCAGCATCAGCAGAGCCTCCCATCTTGGTTGACCACTCATCCTGGAATTTTTGGACATTTTTTCAGCAATTTTCGATCATCAGAGGTAGGCCATCTACCATCTCTTTTGGTATTTCAGTTTTATCCAACAGTTTTGATCTCAGCCGTACAAAATCTTGGATTATGAATGGATTTCAATAAATCTTGTACCGCTGAAAAGATAAATTGATCCTGCTTGCATCTTATGGATCTGATTCTCTCATATCAAGCAGTGGGCCCCACGAAGGGAACCAACAGTCAAAATCAAAGTCGTCTGGGCTGTTTTAATTTGTGAAACTGATCACAGACAATTTTCTGTCATTTCTGCATTGTTTGGCACCTGCAAACAGCCTGTTTTTGATCTTTTGCACTACAATTTCTGTCTCGTGCTACACTGTTTTGGATTTTTCACCTTCTGGTTTGCTATAATTTGGTTCAAGTGCTGTTTAAATGGAGAAGTTAGAAGTTAAATTGATTCAATTTAATGATAAAAACTATCCAGCATGGGCTTTT
The DNA here is from genome assembly GCA_012931725.1 of Litsea cubeba. NCBI lineage: Eukaryota > Viridiplantae > Streptophyta > Magnoliopsida > Laurales > Lauraceae > Litsea > Litsea cubeba. The sequence continues at coordinate 9,907,420 of CM022945.1, read as the reverse complement.
CAATTTCAATTATATATTGAGGCCAAGGAATTATGGGGATTTGTTTCTGGTTCTGATCCAAAACCTACAGAGGATGAAAAAAAGATTTTTGCTTGGAATACAAAAGATGCAAAAATTAAAACATGGATTCTTGGGGCTGTGGAACCTCATCTGATTCTGAACCTCAAGCCCTATACAACCTCCAAGGATATGTGGGGTTACTTACTGACAGTTTATCATCAAGATAATTCTGCACGACAATTTCAACTTGAGTGTGAAATTGCAGAATACAGTCAAGGCACGTTGACCATTCAGGACTACTATTCCGGTTTCCACAATCTATGGAGTGAATACGATGGGATTAAATATGCTTCTGTTCCGAACAATGTTCTTAAAACTATACAAGACCTTCAAGCCTCAAGTCACAGGGACTAGTTTTTGATGAAATTGTGTCCTGAATATGAGACTGTAACATCGTCTCTGTTGAGCCGAAGCCCATTACCATCTTTGGATGTTTGTTTGAATGAGCTTCTGCGAGAATAACAATGTATTCACACAAAAGCCCATCTGGAACAAAAGCACACCGAAACTTATCATGTTGCATACTCTGCTAAAGGGAACACTCAGTCTCTTCAGATCTCACAGTCTTCTCCGACTCCTCATATTCACAGTCTTCTCCGACTCCTCAGATTCGGGATATGAGCAAAGTACAATGCTACTCTTGCATAAAATATGGACACCTTACAACACAATGCAACCAAAAAACATGTAATTACTGCAAGAAGGGACACATCATTATTGAATGTCGCTGCCGTCCACAAACTCGGACTCCCAATGCCTATGCTGCCAAGATAGACTATTCTACTGCTGATGCTGCGTCCACATCTGTGCCTTCACAGCCTAGTTCTTCTTCCCCTGCTCTCACCCCCGAATTAGTTCAACAAATGATCGTCAATGCATTTTCTGCACTTGGCATCACAGGTACATCTAAAACCCCTTCTTCCATTTGGTATCTTGATTCCGGAGCATCAAATCACCTGACTCATTCCAATGCACAACTCTCTAGCTTGACAAAATATACTGGCAATACTCATGTTCAAACAGCCGATGGCGGACATCTTCCTATAACTACCATTGGAGATATTTCCAGTATCTTGCCCTTAAAGAATGTTTATCGCTGTCCCAATTTAATTTCAAACCTTCTTTCAGTTGGACAACTCGTTGAAAACAACTGTAATGTTTCATTTTCTTCATCTGGTTGTGCTGTGCAGGACTAGATGTCAGGGAGGGAGATCGCGAGGGGGCCTAAACATGGACGCTTATTTTCTCTTGATCTATCTGCTCCAATTAGGAATAATTCAGCAAATGATTTTTTTTTCTGCTCAAAATAATTGTTAATTATGGCATAGTAGGCTTGGACATCCTAATTTTAAAACCATGTCTCACATGGTTAATTCTGGATTGTTAAACTCAATAGGCTTTTCTAAGTTTGTTTCTTTTGATTGTGCTACATGTAAGATGAGAAAAAGTAAGACTCTTCCTTTTTCTCTCTCTACTTCCAATTGCATTCAGTGTTTTGATTTAGTTCATAGTGATGTTTGGGGTATTGCTCCTCATTTGTCTCATGCTCATTATAAATATTTTGTGACATTTATTAATGATTATAGTAGATTTGCATGGGTCTATTTTTTGCATCCTAAAGCTGATGTCTTTAATGTTTTCAAGATGTTTTTAGCATATGTTGAGAATCAATTTTCCACTTGCATTGAAATTTTACGTTCTGATTTGGGAGGTGAATATGTGTCTACAGAGTTTCAAACTTTCTTACAACCAAAAGGAATAATTTCTCAAAAATCTTGTCTTTATACCCCTCAGCAAAATAGGGTCGCTGAAAGGAAGAATAGGCATCTCCTTGATATTACTCGATCCCTTCTTATTGAATCCTCTATTCCTACACGTTTTTGGACAGAAGCTCTTAGCACTGCTGTCCACCTTATAAATCGATTACCCTCTTTTTCTTTAGAAAATGAGAGTCCTTTTTATCGATTATACAAAACTACAACGTCTTATGATGATCTACATGTTTTTGGATTGGTGTGTTTTGTACATTTACCTCCTTATGAGCGTAACAAACTTACTGCCCAATCTGCTAAATGCGCATTTCTAGGATATGCTAGTCATCAAAAGGGGTTTCTTTGTTATGATCCTCACATACGACACATTCGTACCTCCCGTAATGCTGTTTTTTTTCGAAAATCAATATTTTTTCCAACAACATCTTGATTTTGTGGAGTCCTCATCTATTGTTTCCTTCCCTGGTTTTTCGGAAAAAACACCATTTGTTAAATTTGATCCTAATTTCGTTTATCAAAGGCGGAGCAAAGCAGCAACCACACATAGTCCCCTTAACGATCCCCCAACTGCATCTGGTCCAACTGGAGACCCTCCAGTACGCCGTTCATCTCAGATTTTAGTGCCTCCAACTCGTTATGGATTTACCCACACTTCCTTGATGGCCACCATGTCTTCTACTTCTATTCCGAACTCATATTCCCAGGCTGTGCAGCATGAGTGTTGGACTAACGCTATGCAGGATGAATTAGATGCTCTTGCGCAAAATCATAAATGGGATGTGGTTCCGTGTCCTTCTGTTAAGCCAATAGGTTGCAAGTGGATCTATTCTATCAAGCTTAAACCTGATGGGACTCTAGCTAGGTATAAGGCACGTCTTGTCGCTCTGGGTAATCGGCAGGAATATGGTATTGATTATGAAGAGACTTTTGCTCCTATAGCAAAAATGACAACTGTTCGGACTATTGTTGCCATTGCAGCATCCCAATTCTGGCCTCTTTACCAGATGGATGTCAAGAATGCATTTCTTTATGGTGATCTTAAAGAAGATGTCTATATGCACCTTCCTCAGGGGGTTTCATCTATCATCACGGGTGCTGTTGCTAAACTACGGGGTTCTCTTTATGGCCTCAAAACAAGCCCCCCGGGCATGGTTTGAAAAGTTCCAACATGCTCTTAGCCACTTGGAGTTCCATCCTAGTCCATATGATCCATCCATGTTTCTTCATCATGCTTCTACGGGGATTACTATTCTTCTTGTTTATGTGGATAACATCATCATTACAGGTACCGATGCAGATATGATTCAACAACTTCAAGCCTCTCTTCATGAATCTTTCCACATGAAAGATCTTGGCCCTCTAAACTATTTTTTAGGTCTTGAAGTTCATTAATCTAAAAAAGGCATCGTACTCCATCAACATAAATATGCTCTTGAATTAATTGAAATGGCTGGACTTTAAGGTTCTGCTCCCGTCGATACTCCAATGGAAGTAAATGTTAAACTTCAGCAAGACAGTGGGGATCCTCTCTCTGATCCTATCCTCTATCGTCGTCTCGTTGGCAACTTGATCTACTTGACGATAACTCGTCCTGATATTTCTTATGCAGTTAATTTAGTCAGTCAATTCATGACTGATCCTAGGCATCTTCATTTGGCTGCAGTCCGACGTATTATTAAATATCTAATTCGGACACCAACCCGTGGATTATTTTATCCGGCCAACAACTCCCTTACACTCAAAGCCTACTCGATGCTGATTGGGCTGGTTGTCCGGACACTCGTCGCTCTACCACAGGATGGTGCATGTATCTAGGTGATAGCTTGATTTCGTGGAAATGTAAGAAACAAGATAAGGTCTCAAAATCTTCCACCGAAGCTGAGTATCGTGCCATGTCTGCTGCTTGTTCAGAAATTCTTTGGCTTCGTGGGTTGCTTTCAGATCTCGAATTTCCTGCTGATAGTGCCACACCACTCTATGCAGACAATACTAGTGTCATTCGTATTACTGCCAATCGAGTTTTCCACGAACGCACTAAATATATAGAGATTGATTGCCATTTTATACGCGACGAATACAAGCGTGATGTGATTAGCCTTCCTCACATCTCTTCTGATCTTCAAAATGCCGATATCCTCACAAAGGGGCTTCCGCGACCTCGCCATCAGTTCTTGGTTAGCAAATTGATGCTTGTGGATTCTCCGGCATCAATTTGAGGGGGGGTGTCAAATACAAGATGGCCCGGCCCCACTTGTAAAGGTCGACGGCCCAATATGGTGATAACCAATCTTGTTGGATTTGGTCAAACATTTGCACAGCTACATTTGCACAGCTTTCTTCCTTCTTTAAGTATTCTTTCATTAATATTAGATTGTAATTAGATTGATTAGCTGATTTGTAGAGCTGATTTGTAGCCTTTGATAAGGCATCTGTACTCTATATAATGGGAGAGAATCTCCAACGAAAGACACAATTTTACAATACAAAGTCTATTGACTGCCATGCTACGTTTGATAGTGGTCCATTGCCCAGATCACACCCATCTGTGAGGGATTGGATTTTAGACTGAGCTACATGATAAAGAAAGAACTGACAGAACCTAGTTCGATAGGCTCTACATTCTCCTACTCTCACAAAATAGGTTGATTTCCGAACCAGTTCCAAGGTGAATAGTGTCCTAGGGCTGACCCAATACTGATAGACAGGCACTCCTGCAATTAGCAAGAAAGGAGTTTGTGGGTGTCCAGGCCTCTGATCTGTTGAGATGTAGGAACGCTTGTCTCCGTCAGGGTGCTCCCTTTTGTTGGCGAAATATCCTCCCACCTATGGTTGTTTGGAAACTTGAATTTGATTCAATTGGTTCTAGATAATCTTAAAGGACAGATGTTATGTGGGTGATAAATTATTGCGATAGTGCTCACAGCAGTCACATTTACAATATTTCTGGACCTTTTCATGGATCTTACTTGGATGTGGATGACATTATGCCATGCTTGTGAGGTACGGGGAACTGTTGCAACTGGGTGCTGGAGGGACTATTCTGGAATGTGCTTATTTTGGGTTCTCCAATGGGTGTCTACTAAATTCAATTTCCATTCATGGTTGGCGGATTTGATCGAAGAAATTCAGGATTTAGAGCATGCATGCCGGTTCAGTTAAAATATATTTTCCGGGATGCAGTCATGTTATGGATTGTTTGGCAAAAATGTTAACCAGCTCTGTGGTATGATATTTGATATTTCCTCTTTTTGTTTAGATTTTCTGCACTTTTGCTTATCTTTTAGTAATAATATTGTTGTCACTTTTAAAGGAAGGAAATTGAATTCATTTGTACATGTATACTAGATCTCATTGATATTCTGTATACTTTGAGCCATTATCGTTTTTTTAACCTTCTTTTGCTTGCGCAAGAAAAGATAAGTTCCCATTGCTTTCATTAAAGACAAAATTATTACTTCTAAGAGATTCCTTTTCAGGAGTCTTTTTTGGCTAGATTCATTGAGCATGTTGCATTATATCAGCGAACTTCTTATTCGGAGCTAACAGCAAGTTTGTGGCTTTCTTTGCGTCTCCAAGTATGCTTCTGATTTCTCACTACAGTTCAGATATTTTCTCATTTCTGTGAAATTCCTTTCAAGTCTAGAAAATAGAGTTATTATTTATGTAATCCTCTTCAAATTGTTGCATTAGATGAACCATAAAAATAAGGAACTAAATTTTAGATGGCACCATGCTCATAATACCTTCAATCTGCTCTATCTATATTTACTGACTCATGAAATGTTTTAGTTGATAGCTGCTTTTATTATCTCATTCATTGCCGTAATGGCTGTTATCGGGTGCCGTGGCGGTCTTCCTGTTAATTTTGGTACACCTGGATTGGTAAGCTGTAGACTGCCTCATTTTTTTTTTCTTCATAAGGTCACACCATTTAGTTTGAACTTGTTATTTACTGGCTTTATGTTTCTGTAACATGTATAACTTAACGTGTGATTCCTTGGGCTACAGGTAGGCTTGGCTCTCTCTTATGCATCACCAATTGTATCTTTAATGAGCAGCTTTCTAACAAGTTTCACAGAAACTGAGAAAGAAATGGTATCTATTGAGAGGGTACTTCAGGTACGAAGATGGCATTCATGTTGTTAATTTATTTCCTTGCCACTCTTTAATGTGTTAACTACCACTTTACAGTATATGGATGTCCCTCAAGAAGAACTACATGCATGCCAACCTTTACATTCAGATTGGCCTGTTCAAGGAAATGTTGAATTCGAGCATGTTACACTTAGATACATGCCCTCTTCGCCGGCTGCTTTACGAGATGTTTCATTCAACATTGCAGCAGGTACACAGGTCAGTGCACATGTGGATCCTAATTTAGGCAAGCTTCAGCCTTTTCCCACAAAACATGAAAAAATAACTGAAAACATATCGTGTTTGAATGTGTGAATATACGGAATTAGGTTGGAATTGTCGGGAGAACAGGTGCTGGGAAATCCAGTGTGTTGAATGCCTTATTTCGTCTTACTCCATTATGTGGCGGTCGTATCTTAGTAGACGGCATAAATGTGGCTGATGTCACTGTTAGAGATCTCCGCAAGCATTTTGCCGTTGTTCCACAGAGCCCATTCTTGTTTGAAGGACCTTTAAGGTATTGAATAGGATATTATTCTAGTTGATTCAGACTGGTTAATGCACACAGAATAATGGTAATCATGCAATGAGAAAATCTACAGTGTAAAAACTTTAATGATACAATTTGATTGGCCCTTTCAACTGTAAAGGTGGGGCCAGCCTTTTGGTGATCTAAGCCATTGGGTTTCATCATGAATCACCATAAACATCTTGTATTACCATTTTTTCTCAAGAAAGCATCAATGGTATAATACCTTGTTCCTTATATGGAAGCCTCCTAGTTTAAAAAGACTCCCATTATTTGTTATAAGCAATCCATGCGTGACCATCATTTCCAATTCTAGGGACAACCTAGATCCATCAGGGATGTCAAGTGACTCAAAAATGTGGGAGGTTCTTGAGAAATGTCATGTCAAGGAGGAAGTGGAAGCTGCAGGAGGACTAGATATTCATGTGAAAGAAGCTGGAATGTCATTTTCTGTTGGCCAACAGCAGCTCGTGTGCCTTGCACGTGCACTCCTCAAGTCTTCCAAGGTATGTTAAAACTGGTGGCACCCTCTAATACATGCATGCATTTGTTAAGAGTGACTGAGATTTGACTCTAGATTTTTCATTTGCTTCATATCTAGTGAGAACTAAGATTTGTTAATATTTTCTATTTTTTTCTTAAGACATTGGAATTTTATTTTCAAACTTTTTTTTTTCAAATTACTTAATAAAAAAATGATGAAATGGACTCTCATTCATAGATCTAGCATTTAAACTATTTAAATGTCTAGATCCAAGTGGTAACAAATTATTTTATTGTAAAAAAAATTATGAAATAATATGGACAAGAGTACTATTACCATCACTGTGACAACATGACAATGATGATGTTTGGCCTACATGACATTCTATATGGTATTGATCTTCATCCTTTTAAGTAAATTCTCATACTCCTAGATAGAGATTCTCTAAGTCTTATGTGGTAATGTTTTATTTAACTCTTAAGTGTCCATTCAAAATATTGTGGGGTATATTCATTTAAAGATTTTTTTGAATGGTTATTGCATAAAGATTTTTACTTTTATTCTTGTAATAAATAGTTTTTATAGTGATACTCCTACATCTTTTAGCACATATTTGACTCAATCATTAAATTTAAAAAAATTGTAATAGTTTCTAATTAAAATAATGATGGAAGATGTATATGCTTTTGGGGGACAAATATCACTTTATTCTGCCCTAGTGGAAAAAAAAATTAGATTCTAGTGTTTTTCAATGGTTTGGAACTTTTTTTAATTTTTTTGGATATCTGTTAGTACTTTTTTTTTTTTTTGTTGGTTGGATAAAAAAGATCCACACAGTGATGAGCCATAAGGTTTTCCACAACTTTCATTGTGACTGTAATTTTCAACCATGTTGTCCACTCATCAGGCACACTCAACATGCCCTTTTTATAACCATTTATTCATTACCTGCATTTTCTTTACCTTTTTTTTGGGCAGAGCATCTGTAAAGGACTAATCTAGCAAGTCTCCATCAGGACGACTCATGCCATGATCATGTCCGTACAGGCAGATGGAAATAGCAGATATGGAAGAGTAGCAAACCTCTAAACCTAAATGTAGGGGTCAATTATATCATAATGACTTATATAACAATAGGCAATTGTAGAATAAGGATTCTGTCCAATAGGCAATTTGGAACAAAAGAACAGTAGTGTAGGTAGATACTCAAAATAATAATGATGATGATATTGGTGAAAGGTTGGCTCTTTCTTGAAAATAAATATTCAAGGATTTTCTTCAATGTTTGTTCTAGTGGAGAGGACTCCATGATTTTAGATTTAGTCAGTTTAATTATATTTTTATGATAAATAATACTCTCTTTTTTTATTCAGATACTTTGTTTGGATGAATGCACTGCCAGTGTTGACACTCGAACAGCATCAATATTACAGAATACCATCTCCAGTGAATGCAAAGAAATGACAGTGATTACAATAGCTCATCGCATTTCTGTAGTCATGAAGATGGACAACATTCTGGTTCTCGACCATGGAATCCTGGTACCATTAATCTCTTACAAAAACACAAACACATAAGAATATACTTAGGCCTTTTTCAAGAATGACCTGGCCTGCAGGCAGCACCTAGAAGCATGCAAATCATGTGGGAGGGTTTTCTTTTCTTTTTCTTGGGTATAGATATATATATATATAGAGAGAGAGAGAGAGAGAGAGAGAGAGAGAGAGAGAGAGAGAGAGAGAGAGAGAGAGAGAGAGAGAGAGAGAGAGATTTGATGAATTTGAAAGGTATCCCAATAATCCACCTGTGTGCAAAAAATGAGAACCGTCCAATCAGGGGAAATACTATTTTGCGAGCTCCAAAGTAGTTCAAATCCTCGCTGTTCAACATAGTGAGATTAAAACTCATGCTTGTATACACATTTATGATCCCATGTTAATGACCACATTGGTCTTTCCATCCTGCCACCTATTGTTGACTCATGTGGGCCCTACCTTTGCTTTGGAGTAATTCGTTCATATCACAAGCTTCCTAATGATTATAGACTAACCTAAATTTCACTTCAATCCTATGATACCCAGACACTTCGATGTAGGCAATGATCGTGCCATATTGTATCTGATACTTATTTTTTGTGTAATTTCCCTACCATATCTAGGGCAAGTCCCTTCCATATCCATCCATCTGAACATCATAGCTTCAATCTGAGCAATACTTAAATTGGATTGTCCAAGGCATGAAAAATGGAGTCACAGTTGGGGGCGTATATTCTAGTTTGAACCAAGCAAAGGTGGGCCCCATGTAGATCCAAAGATGGAGACATTTTATGGTAAAGTGAAGTTTCATGTGATCATAGCATGATATCACCTCTCTCTCTCTCTCTCTCTCTCTCTCTCTCTCTCTCTCTCTCTCTCTCTCTCTCCATGTAAAAATGTAAACACAATATCCCAAGGATAAAACATGGGTGGCTCCATTCTTCAAACCCGACCCCAATCCTAATTGCACCATGTTTCGGGGCAGCGCAGGAATTTTGAAGCAGATAAATCATTTGTTTGGGACAACTGGTGCATCTTTTCAATCCCCAATCCCTTGTTTGTTCTCACTTCCTGGATTTGAATTGCAGGAACCCATAGGTTCAGATACAGCTCCCTATCCAACTGTTGGATTGTAATTTTTTAATTGCCTTTTGATCCTTTGATTTTGGAGTATAATAGCTGCACCATATGAAAAAACACACACATAATGACTGCATGGGTGGCACTGCGTGTGGGGGAAGATCCGATCCCTTCGCCTGTCCCTGCCCCTGCCCCTGCCAACCCACCCAATGGATTGGCATGACTCAATTTGCCACTCATCTCTCTCTCTCTCTCTCTCTCTCTCTCTCTCTCTCGGGCCTTGAATATATGGACACTCTCTCTCTTGATTTTGGGCCTTGAATATATGGACACCATATAAAGCTATTATCTTTCCCTTCAGGCCCCATATCAAGTTGTCCGATAGATCACTATTACACTGATTACCTGTACATATTGTTTTCTTTTGTGCAGGTTGAGCAAGGAAATCCACAAGTTCTTTTACGAGATGAACACTCCAGATTTTCTTGCTTTGCCAAGGCTTCTACAATGTAAGTATAAGCACAAAAACAGGTAGAAGCCATTATGTCGTTGGAACATCGTATATCCCAGTGGAAAAGCAGTACGTGATCATGGATTCAAATCTCTCAAGCACCAACAATTTCTTGGTGCACTGGATGCCATTGTCATTTGTCAAATACCAAGAAGATTTTCATTTGTCTCCCATCCTTTCTCAGCCAATCAATCATATTGCTGTGTAAGCATTCTATTTACATCTACAGCTTTCAGTTCAGATCCCATTTTATTCTATCGTTTGGTGTGCCTACCGTTCACAGCACCAACGGCCATAAAATCACCAGGCTGGGATCTAAGTTCATTAAAGTTTAGCCAATAAATCAAACTGTTAAGAAAGTATTTACCGCCCAATGTATCAGCATTATGGATGATCGTCGCTTGTTTTCCCTTGTACAGCCAATTGCAAAACTTACACTCCCTAGCCAACTCGAGGAGAAGAGTCCTGCAGTCAGGTCTGTGAGGACCACTGGTTTCAATCTTGCCTTAGATGATTACCACCTTTGCCGATTTTTTCTTTTTTTATCGTGTATTTTTTTTAGGCAGTAGACATTTCCCAGGACGGGTTGTGTTTCTTTACATGTGTGGTAATGGTGAAGTAAATGCTACATCAGTGAGAAGGATGAGATATAGTATGTGGTGAAGTAATGTTTGTTTTTGTTTTGTATGAGGTAAAATGAATGAGAAAGAATGAGAAAGCGGTAAAGTAGTTGCTTATTGCCTGGGATTTAATTTACGGCCGTTCTACATGGCCCGATTTTCAGGCCATTTAGACTTTTTGTTTAATTTACCACACTCTACCTTGGTTTTATAAAAAAAAAAAAAAGTGACTTGTAAAAAAATGTGTTAAAACAAGTAGCAGCTGGTGCTTATTTTTTCAATCTGCAGAGAGAAAAAAGTGACCTTTTGATGTAGTACGGGTCAAGCCCAAGAAGACAACTGGGCCAACCCATTGACCCATAGGTTAATTGGTCCATTGGGTTTGGTCCACAGGCCCAATGGTGGCAGCAAGCTACTGTGGCAATATGATTCTATCCTACTTCTATCTTTATTTGTATTTTCTATTTGATTAGGATTGCTATTTTTTATTTTATTTATATTTTCTATTTCATTTAGAAAGTCTTGTTTGCTATTTGTTTGAAAAATAAATGCCTTACTTGACTATAAACCTCCATTTTTCATACAAAATGTCACATCAAAAATACTTTAATTCAGAATTCCTTCCATCTTTTTTTTAAAAAAAAAAAAGTCAAAAAACAAAAACCTCTAAGAATGTTTTTTTTTTTTTTTTTAAGCACACCTTGAACTGGCCCACTATGGGTTGATGAGCTTAGTTAGACCTTTTAAATTTTAGTATTCGGGCCTGGCCTGCACATGAAGTTTGAAACTGTTTAATACTTGAGCTGAACTTTGACTGAGTGAAAAAAAAGTACAGAGCCCATCAATCCAGCCCAAACATATAGTAGATAGAAGGTGCGGTACGGTCCAGTCCTAACATGCTTCAGGCAGTCCCAGCACTCAGTGGCTTGGGCAGTACATTGGGGGTGTGGGGGGCTCTATTTCAAAAGTCACGCCAGGCCTGAATGTGCCTCGTCTGGCCCATTTTAGTCCATGAACACCCCTGCACAGTTAGGATTGTAAACAGGTCGGTTCCGGTCCAAATTGACCCGGGACCGTTAAGAAAAAAGAGGAACCGGCTCTGGACCGGTTTCTTAGCTCCGGAACCAGAACTAAAACCTTATATGGGACGGCTCCGGATTCAGAATCAAATAGAGAATGATATTGAAAACCCAGATCCATTTACTTATTGGGCCCTAAATAAGGATCCTGGCCCAATTTTACGGGTCGGAACCTCCGCTTAATTGAAAAATCGAATATCCATTTACATTCCCACAGTGGATGCATGCTTTAGACAGGGAAGGCAAATAGGTAGAAAATAACCTGTTACACTTTTGTTCTTCGGTGAAAAAAGCCTGACCTATGGGGGCATATGCAACACCAAGCTCTACATCTACAATTAGTGTAGTTGTATTGTAGTCTATGAGGCCCAACCTTCCATACAGAAGCAGAAGCAGAAGCACAGAGAGAGATGTTTCGAAATCGTAACATCATCTCATAACGTGTAAAAAGAAAAAAAGAAAAAATATAACAAAAGAGGAACTTCTAATAACCTGCATCAAGAATATATAACAATTTCTACAACAGAATCTGAGAGTGCTTCAATGTTAAAAATTGAAGGGGGAAAAAAAAGAAGCTAAATTTTGAGTTGAAATGACCTGCTGCTTAAAAGAGCCCCGTAGGAGCCCATTCTGCTGCTGCACCATGCAGACAAATGATCAACAAGATTCTTACATCAATCAATCTTCACTGATGAATATATGAGCCTAGTAAACCAGAAGCATGCATAAAAACCAATTGTTCCAGTCAGCACGAAGAACGCATACGAAACAATAGACATATAGCCGAAGTACAACACTCCCGACACAGGCTTTGTGATCTCTAGCTTCGTAAAGAAGTAAAATGTGGCATATAGGAACAGGTAGAGTGCCGAAGAACCTGATGTTAGATATGACCTCCACCACCAGAGGTAGTCCTCACTGCAGAGCTGGAAGTAGCATAGCACAACTGTTATCTCTGCGCACGTAACGATGAGGATGAGGAAGACAATGAAGAGAAATCCAAATATGTAGTAGAACTGGTTCAGCCATATTGAAGTAAGGATGAAGAACAGCTCGATAAAGACGGCTCCAAAAGGGAGGATCCCTCCTATCAGTATAGAGAATGTGGGGTTCATGTACCATGCCTGCTCTGGTATCTGCCTCGGGATCTTGTTCGTCTTCACAGGATCCTCAATCACCTGCTTCTTGAACCCAACAAAACTACCCACAAACACTAGTGGCACTGAAATCCCAAACCAGAGTAAAACCAGAGCAAACATAGTTCCAAATGGCACCGCCCCAGATGACTTCTCTCCCCAAATGAGAGCATTCAAGACAAAGAAGATTGCAAACACGACTGCAGGGAACATGAATGCAGTTTTGAGAGTTATTTTCTTCCATTCTGATCCCTTGAACATCTTGTATAGACGGGCAGAAGAGTAGCCAGCAAACAAGCCCATGAAGGCCCACAATAGGAGCATTGCCGTCATCAACCCACCACGGTTTGAGGGTGAGAGGAAGCCAAGGACAGCAAACATCATGGTGACAAGAATCATTCCAAAGAACTGGACGCCTGTCCCAACATATACACAAAGTAAGTCTGAGTTCGTTGGGGGCCTAAAAACATCACCATGGACCAATTTCCATCCTGTCTCTTCTTGGGCTTCTTCTTGGGTCTCCAGTTGATTGTACTTGGAAATATCTCGGTAAAGTGTTCGCAGCATGATCATAGCCACCATCCCCGAGAGGAAGAGAACGATCATCAGAGAATTGACAATAGAGAACCAATGGATTTGATCATCGGTCATCAAAAGGTAGGTGTCCCATCGAGATGCCCACTTCACTTCACTCCTCTGCATATTAGAAAGGGGATAAATAATCTTTTTCCAAGTCAATATAAAGGATTGAAGCCAAGCTAGCAGATTTCATATCTGGGTGAATCAGATGGCTGGTTCATTAATATTTTTTTAGTCAAATATGGTTACAACTTACAATTACATTAGATCAGCGCTTCACTAGGGATGTAGATGCAAGTAGTCTCACCTCAAAATCAACATCATATGTGAATATGATCTCCTTCTTATCTTCAACCTCTTGTGGAGAATCAGAATTGACAACTGCACGTTTTGCATGGGGATCACAGGTGGTAAGGCGAGTCTTCTTCTCATTCCATTCACCTTCATATTCATGCCTAACACTGGAACAAAAAAAAAAAGGATTCCCACAACAAATGTTAAGCCAAGATGGAAGAGAAACAAAACCATGAAATGAACATCAACATCAACATGCTGTTGGCTTGGAAATGGAAATTCTTGGATTCTCATAAATCAGAAGGCATTTTTGGCTATAGAATACTTCAATTAACTGAAACTGAATATATTTTTTTTTCTCTAACAACAGGAATCTTTCCAGCAGGAAATAAAAAAAAAAAAAAAAAAAGTTTGAGATATGACTGTTTTTTTCTCAACCAAAAACCAAAAATGCCTACAAATCCAAAGATTTCCTATTCCTTGCACGTGAATAGTCCCTCAAACAACATCATGTTTCATGCTACAAGAGATGGAATTTAAATGACCTGAAAGGCTTGACCTCAAATCCAACTATCCTGGCAGATTCAGACAGTTCGTCCTTGTGATACTTGACAAGAAATGATAGATGATTGTGGATAAAATACCTTTCATCCTTGCTCTGCAAAAAGAAAAAAAAAATCTTATCACGTGACCATCAGGACTCTATAAACCTCATATTGATATGCATTGCTGTATTTCAATATCAAAATTTTCAAATATTGTGAGGATGGTGGCCTTTATTTTTAATTGATGAAATAGATGGCCGTCCAAATTCCAGATGCAAAAACGGAAACATAGCATGCACTGTAGCAATATAATGCAGGCTCAGCCTATGTCTAACACTCCTAGTTCATTTAGATATTATGATTATTGGTACTTACTCCGGTATATTGGCCTTTGAGGCCAACATGAAAGCCTTGCTGATAGATAGTCGCAGATTCCTGATCTTGCCTTCTTATAGGAACCACCAGAGGAAGATTATCAAGGATCCTGAAACAAACCATTTACAAAAGCTAAAAATAATAATTGGGCAATTTCAGATAATTTAAGTGGAAATATTCACCAACATTGCTTCCATACATGTTAACTCGATATTCCTCCTCTATCTTTTCCTTAAAGTCTTTTGCAGTTTTCGCATTGAGTGTTACTTGGCAGACAACATTACACATCTGGGGTTCCCTCATTTTAAACTGAAAAAGGACAGCCATGTTCAGAAACACAGATAAATGCCATGATCTTGTGCAGAATATCAACAGCATTCTAAATGGAAAATGTAGCTGACCACATATGGAGAGTTCTCAATGCGATCACCACGGAGTACTTCCCCAAGATTCTCTGCATTGTCAACTATTTTTTCTGGACGACAGAAAGGGAGGGAGTAAAAGGTATAAGGTAGTTGTGTTTTTGTAGAGGTTAGCTTATTCACTTTGACCTTCAGCAAATCTCCCTGCAACCAAAACACATGCACGGTCTCATAAATCAGAGAATGAAACCAACAAATTGCCACGGAATCATGCAGGTATAGACGCAGTCTGAAAGGAAATAGTTTCCATATACAATTATGAGCGAAAAAGTATATGTATCTGTTTATAATCTGAAATTTCAACTTAAAAAAAAATAACCTGGTGTGGATATGGAAAATTGCCTCACTTTTTAATCCAAATATTCAACTTACTTGCAAATAATCTACCTTCAATCCAACTGTGGAAGTTCAAATTGACCCCACTAAGTCATCGGGTTTTTGGTTTGTTGTAAAGAGCAAATAAAAGCAATTTCCAGGAGAAATGATGCTAATTGTTCACCAAGTCAAGTCAAATATCAAAATCATAGTTCTGGACTGTTCATGAGTTCATATGATTCGCACACAGACAGATATTCAAAGCATTTAACTTATATATTCTACAAAAGTATGATTTTTTATCATAAGAACAATAAAGTTTAATTATTCAGCACAAGGTATCATTAAAGGGAGAAAAAAGCACAAGTTTTTCACTTGAGACATATGCGACAAAAAAGAATTAATTAGACCTAAAAAGGGTTTAAAAACCTTATTGGAGCAAGCTTTTACTAATCTCTACAAAACAGGTCTAACACAAGGATTTAGTGAAACATCATTCTCAAGGGATTATGTAGGCTTATGGGGTGTCCTTTTCACCATAGAGTAGCAGGATTTGCATAACTATCCATTGCTATAGGTTTTTGTTGTTTTAATATTAAAGCTAGGCAGAAAAGGAAAGAGAAACATGAATGCAAGCAATACGCGAGAGAGAGAGAGAGAGAGAGAGAGAGAGTTGTTTGTTGCCAAGTAAACATGCTCTGCAGCTCTACTGACAAAATGGTTATCACGTACATTCCTTTTTTTTAATCCTTCTCAATCTAATACCTCGAAACTAAGTAACTAAAGAAAAATGAGGAAAAAACCTCCGCGCGCGCGCGCACAAAAAAAAAAAAAAAAAAAGCCAAGCCCAACACCTACACGCACAAGACCCAAAAAAAAAAAAAAAGATGATTTGGTCCAGTGGCTTGTCCAAAATGGTCAAAAATCAGAAATGAAAATAGGGCTGTATGAATCCTAGTAAAGTTGTTGAACATGCCTAAAGACCCTATAAAATAATAACCAAAAGACACTTGACAAACCAGTAAGAAGCCGGATCTAATTCATTTCTATTCTGTTATAAAAACAATCTTCAGTTTGCATTTAGTAAAATCACAAGCAATGTGGCCTAAGAAAATGGGCAACAATAGACACCAGGCATCATGCAAACAAAAGATCTACGAGATTTCTTTTGTATCAGTGGACTAGTGGCAAAAACCCAACACATCAGAGCCACAACATCCGGATGTAAAATAAGACAATGCACCAAAAATAGGTTGGTTTCAAGTTTCAACATCAAATGTGACATTCCATCCTCCCAACATCAAATCTGGGTTGCTTCACCTGATCATTTATTTTGATTTGGGCTACAGACCCATTCTAATATTCCTCCTCCAGCGGAATCTTTTAATACATCTGAGATCCCTGTGTGTGGAGAGACAGAGAGAGTCATTTTCAAAGGAATTCATCTTTTTCTACCTAAACATATGCACGTCCAACTTTTTGGTGTTTTCGGTTTTCATGGTCAAACTACGTATTTTCTAATCCTCAATCTTAACCGTACCATAATGCTGATTGTGTTCATGACAGTATAAAAGATTTTTTGCCCGATCACACAGCACCCATTTGTCATTATCATGCACAGATTACATTTGCATATGTGCATGGCATCCAAAAGAAGCAACAGATGGGGAAGTAGATCATTTTACCTAAAACCCAACCGTTCATCGACAGTTGGGCCTGCATGTATATGCAATTTGAACGTCAGACCACCTAACCTTCATTCATTCAATCGTTTAGTACATTGGTGACCACCAGATGAACACAATTTAACCTATTTTAGTGCCTTCACATTTGTCTGCTTGTGACCAACCTATACATAGAATTAACCATAATCCACTCACACCAAATCAAAACTAACACAATCGCCTACATCTACATGCAACTGAAAAATGTCCTCCAACAGATATGACTTCCACTACCACTAAAACATGAAGATGAATAGTGATTCAAGCGACATCCAAATTGAAAAATCAAGAATCCGACATCATAACTTAAAAAAATGGCCAATTTTACAATAAATCCATCATCCGACACCAAATTCGTTGATCCGAGCGAATCGAATCACGAAACTCAAATTCTCAAAAGCATTCAACATCGGCGCCACAGATCGAGCAAGAAATCACCAAAATCTACAAGATCTAGCCCTAGAACATACCAAAATCATCAAAACAAACGAAAGATCCGACCTTTTCGAAATCCTCAGGAGCGACGCCAGGGAGGTAGAATCCTCGTCCGCAAATGAAGAGAAGGAAGAGAGCGGAGATCCGGAGAGCGAGAGATCGACGGATCTCCATCTGTGGTGAGATCTGGAAGAAGAAGAACAGGGTTTTAGGGTTTCGGAGGAGACGGATCTGGAAGAAAAACAAAGAGAGAGACGAAATCGAGATCCAGATCCGAAATAGGGTTTTCCAGATCCGAAATAGGGTTTTATTTCCCTTTTCTTCTCCTTCTCTTCTCTTCTCTTCTCGTTTCTTTTCCTCTCTTTCTGGTCTGTTCTCGTCTTCCGTTTTTTACTTCATCTCTCGTCCTTCTTTTATAAATAGCGACGAGAGAGTCGAGAAAACGGTGAAATTTTTTTACTATGGAAATGAATGTATTCACGTGGGATTTATTGATGGTGGATTTGTTTTTCACTTGGCGTTGCTTTGATTTCTAGGGGTTCATCATTCTCAATTTTCATCAATGTGGGTCCATAAATTCTAATCTTTATCATTGGATTTGATAAGGTTTGAACTTTGAATTGGTGGATTGGTGTATGTTGAAAGTTTGCATGGTACTGTTTGTTTGAAGGGTATCACATTTGGCAATTAGATTTTATTAGATTGGAAACAACTCACATTTCGCAATTGTAAGTTTATGAAGATTTAGGACAATAGACCCATTTCCGGGGATTTAATAATCTCATTTTTGTGGGTTTACACATTTATACCATTTTTTCTTCTTGGCTATATGCATCAACAAGGGCCATAATCAATATGAGATTCTCAAATATATAAATCTGCAGTGAGGAATCTGTATTCTAGCGACATCAAGAGTTCCTCATTTGTTGCCAAAAGTGGCCCAAATGTCAAAGATTCAAATGCTCTTCAACTAGGAGTGTTCACATGGAACTGATTTGGATTAAGTAATAGAAAGTCCAAAGTCTAACTCAGCTTGAATAAGAAGTGGTAATTTAGTGATATTTGTACAAATAATTGCTAGAAAGCCTCGTATAACTAATAAAAAGCTCAATGCAGCCCGAACCAATTATCTAAATAGGCGGGCTTGGGCCTGATATTTAGTGTCCGTGTTGGGCTTTGAGCCAGATACAAGCCTTGTTTCTAAAGTTGGGTCTGGCCGACCATGGACACCCCTACGGCCTACCTCCAACACTCTAAAAGCTCAAATTTGAAGCTTTCTTTAAGTCAAATGTGACAATTCACAAAGTCAAAATTTCTGATAATCCAACAATAAATTTCAAATTTAGAGGACAGTAAATAAATTACCATAAAAAAAATTCTCAACACATATGAAATTCTCATTTAAAATTTATTGAAGGCACTTAAAAATTGGAAGAAGTTATGTCCCTTTGAGCAGTGACCATAGAGTTTAAAAGGTTTAATGATTTAGAAAAGCTAGAGATAGAAATGGATGTCATGGTCTTCCAATCAGTGAGTATATCAGTTTAAAGTGGTTTAGAAAGGACCCACAGGCCTAATGCTCTCTGGCTGGCAGTGGGTGGATGCGCTTGGTAGTTATTTTCATGAGTTGGTGAGTACAAAACCATAAACTCCAATCCAGTGGCAGTGGGGAATATCAAATAATAGAGATGACATGGTGGATCCAATGAGAGGGACAATCATACCCTATAATTGTGTAGGTTGTGCATCATTTGACCACCAAATCACAATAATTAAGATTAAAAAATGAATGAAGTGCTCTACTAAGAAAATATGCAAAGTTTACTGAGGCCCCTTTGTTTGCATGGAAATAAATTAATAGAAATGCCAAGAAATGTATTTCTATGGGGGCATTTGTATGTTGGAATGCTGAGAATTTCTCTGCGAGAAAATAATAGATTCGCCAAGTGCTATCCTTGATCAAGTTTTCCAAATCCTTTCATATGTACCCCAGCATTTAGGATATGAAATTTGAGAATTTTGAAAGACTAAATGAGCCATTTCAAAGGATTGAGTTTTTAAAATTCAACAAGTCAAATAAGGAACTTCATAGACGACGATTGGCATTGCTATTTGAAATTCTTGCAAATAAGTGTATTCTAAAAGTGGCTTGATTTATTTTATTTTTTTACCTCAAATGTGGTGTTATTTAATAGTCATTTACGGACATTTGTCTTTATTTTTTCAATTTTAGCCACTTGTAAAAATATATTTCATACAATTCGTAGAAATTTAATTTCATGATGTGAAATCTTTTTTGGCAGAAGTCAACTCTCCAGCCCTACCCTCCCACTCTCACTTTACCATTTGAGGATGTAAAATTTTATTTAAAATATAGTTCTTTTTTCACAAAAATAATATCATACTGAATGCTAGCATTTAGTTACGTATGAAATTAAAGCATTTTCCTTTTCATTGCGGAATCCCTAGAGTTTAACACTACCTAAGTTTCTTTTTTTTTTTTTCCTCACTACAATGGAAACTCAAACTCATGCAGTACTCTTATACACTCACTCATGTCCCTAACCAAGGTACAGCTAAGTTGGGGATATACTACAAAAGTTCTTAGATCATGCAGTTTGATAATTTCCCACTTTCCAACTATTTTTTTAGCAATATTCATTTACCATCATGAACATGATCGAGACTAAGGACTTGTGAGGCCCCATCCCTTGTGGGCCCTCAATTTGAATGTGAATACTATATTTTAGCCTAAGTATAATTAATTATACTAATTATAAGGTTTAGTAGGAGTAAATAGGTATTTTCATAGGTTTTAGTTAGACTACTCTAGTTGTGTAATTAATAGAGTCAATAGGGTGTCTTTTATAATTCTTAGAGTTAGTTAGTTTGTTAGAGACCCTAGCTAGATATTAGTATTTACTATAGTGGATTATCCACTGGAGAAGGTTATTGAAACCTCACCAAAGGCCAAACTATCCATGGCCCTAACCCTAATCCTATTCAAACTAAAAGGGTTACCTAGCCACCTATCCCAACCTATATAACAAACCCCTCTCATGCCATACATTGGCTACTACTCCTCTCAACTCATTTCCCCCTCTTTTCTCTCTTCTTCCCTCATTTCCCTCCAACTCTCTCCCAAATTCCCTCCAATTCTCCCATCCCCCTCTCTTTCTCTCTAGAAACCCTAGATCTAGACTCCAAGAAGAAGAAGAAGGTCATCTACAACTATTCCAGCAGCAACTTATTACTAAAGATCTTATCTCTATCTTGCTAATCTCCCCTTTCTCTTCTAATCAAGATATGTACCCCCCTTCTAGTTCAATTTTCATAAAAATCTCTCTTTCTCTCTCCAAATTCATTCCTTATAGCAATTCTCATGTGGATATGGGTTAGGTATTAAAGATCTCATTAGATCTGAGATTTTGGGCTGGTTGTGTGATTGAAAAGACCATAGGAGCTGGGATCTTCTTTTGTGGCTTGGATCTTTATCTTCTTGAGCATGTTTTCATGGATTTTTGTCCATTGATGGATGGGTTCGTTTCATTTGGAAGATCAATGGCCCATGGATTGGATGGTTGGATGTATATTGGAGTGCTTTTCATATTTCTGGATGTGTATGTGGTGTTTGGACGAGATTAGATGGAATTTGGTGGAAATTGGAATGGAAAGAAAGAAATCCAGGAATTCTGGTATTTGCAACAACTTTAAGCTAAGTAGACCGAGCTCAGATAGGCAGGCAGAGCTCTGAGCCAAGTCGATCGAGAACACTGGAATTTCAGGAAAAAGAAGTTAGAAGCTGGGACTCCCTTCAGTCAGGACCTTCAGTGTGCGCGCTCGACCGACCAGGCCAGGAGATCGACCGAGTACACAGGAATTTCTGGAAAATCAGGCTTTGCCTGTACGGTGTTTGTCCTCTGATCCCAGTGTGCCGAGTTGACCGCCCAAGCCAGGAGGTCGACCGAGCACACTATGTACTTGGTGCTGTGACTTTTCCCAGATTTTGGCTTCTAATGATTATGATTATTCGTGGGGCCATTGACCATCCAAATGAACTTCTATCGATGTGCAAAACACGAGTCAATGGTGTGGCTCAACCTTGACTCGTGGGGCCCACTAATTAGGGTCTAGGTTGTGTAATCTAAGATGGTTTGACCCTTATATGTTATCAATGATGCTCATTATTTCTGGAGCACCAAACAAAGTATCCATTAGCATCTGAGATTTCATTTAGAGATCGAATTACCTGAGATAGACCTGGACCTGAAAGTGGATCAATTACCTTAGTGGAACTGTTGATATCTCCCGTTGATTCATAAACTTGGAGATTTATCTCATTTATATTATTACTGTTATTCTATTGTCCTTACTATTACTTATACCTTTTAATTAAAATGAAAAATGGATGACATGAACCTAGGACTACTTAGAGGTGACCTGGTGGTATGAATGGTGATCACTGACCCGTGTCTGTGGCTAGGCGGGCCCTTTTATGGCCTAAGTTTGAAAGTGGATTACCCTAGACTGGAGAGGTTGGATTATGTGAACTTGTAATTCATTATGAGTGTAAATTGATTGTATATCATTGGACATGGACTTATCTCTTCATTTGGATTGTTATAGACCAGGCCATGTATTTAGTGGGCCTCGGTATGTATCCAATTAATGGACTTAGACCTGGATTATGATCCATGGATTATATTGGATATCTGGACCTCTTAAGGACTTTGCTAGGACCTTGTTCACACAAGGCAAAGCCTAGACAGACACAGACATTTATTATTTCCTGAGTCGGCATAGACATTCACTTAATTGATTTAAGCTCAGCATATGGACGGATCATCACTGGTAGGAGCTACTGTGAGTGTTGAGTGAGCTATCATGATGAGCATTGTTGTAGACGGACGGTGTGATACCGGATCCAGTTTCTGAGTGATGAGTGTGGTGAGGATGTTGTTTGCGGAGCTCGTTATTCCTCAGCACTGGTGAGGTTTCCCCGCCGCGACTATGTTCAGTATGGAAAGGCCGCGGCATAATATCCCGTGGTATCCAGCTCGTGTGAATGTGTCATATTGTTTAGATTAGATATCTTGTTTATTATGACTCTAACTGCTTATCTTGCTTAACTGCCTAAATTCTATATTATTGCTACTCTTTTTAACTTAATTAGTGTCTCCACTCTTATGATGCATATGTCATATATTACTTGCATGCTGTGACTTGCCAGATCTTTAGATCTAATTCATTCTTGGTGCTTAGGTCTTGACCCCCGAGTTTGAGGATGGTGCGTTCGCGCTCGTAGAGGCACCCGTAGTAGGAGACTACAGACGGGGACCGGTCGAGCCGGAGGTTGGAGAGCCGGCACCTAGGGTTTGAGCGATTATCTTTATTTGGGTTTTTGAGCGATTTTGTGGTGAACAGGGTTGATATTGAAACATGTAATAAACCTTTGATTTTATCATTTGACATTTATAGGCTGGACGTCAGCCCGTCACATTTGATATATCATGATACCTTATGCTTCCGCTATCTCTGTTATTGCTTCCGCTATTTAACCATTGATATCATATTGATCAAAAAGTTTTAAATTGGATCTCATTGCGGACCTACAATCTTGAAAGTTCTTAGATTTTTCAAGAAGTAGCGCGCCAACTTCGGTACCTTGACGGTTTTCTCGGTATTCAAAATTGGGGCGTTACATGACTTGTTTGTGCATAGAGAGAAATCTGCTCTTTATTAATATTTATTTCCGTTGGGGGGGAGGGGGGGGATTCTTCATTCCTACTCCTCCTATAGGAAATTAAAATCCTCTATATTAAGAAAAATCAATTCATTTTTATTTATTTTTTTGTGAGGAAAAATGACCCACTAACAAAAAAATAGTGGGCTGCATGAAAAATCAAAATAGTTTCCGATCTCTATCGCGGAATCTTCTCATTGCACGAATGCTCCTTAAAGCAAGCTTGACCTTCCCTTGTGGATTAGCAGTTGTTTGAGGCGAATGGATACATCGTAGTTTAGTTGTTAGCTAATCAATTCAAGTTAATGATTAAGTCATTTAATTTTACTAAGCCAACTATTTTCATATTAAGACCAAATTGATTTTCGGTAGACCGAGCACAGTTAGAGTCCCTAATTGATCAGACAAAGAAATAATGATAATGATGATATAACATAATTTAATAGATTCTAGTTACATATAGGGCTAGAGTGTGAGTGCAAAAAATTCTTACATTCAATAACAAAAGCATAACATGAAATATTTCATATCCAACATGAAAATAATCAAATGTCTTTCATAGACAATCTAAAGGTATCTTCCTACATTTAGAATTCTTCTTCCTTGAGAATTTTATGATGTAACACCAATGATGTGGACGATTTTCTCATGTGTCATCAGTTTGAAAGTTGTACTTGTGAGGCCTATGGCTTGAACTTAGGGGTCGTTTGTCTACACCCATTTGCATATGTAAATGGTGAATATGCGTAATATTTATGCATCAGTAATGTTTGTCTACAAATATCTACGCATCTTGTGTGTAAATCAGATGTGTAAATGATGTGAAAATGAGCTCATTTTTACACCAAGATTTGAACACATGTTCAAGTGGGAAAAGAGAATATCAAAACACATGTGATTTAAAAGAATACCCATGGGAGGCGGACGGTTTGGTTTTGGGGCAGTTTTCGTCAAAGGGGATATAGGTTCGAAATCCCCCTCTAACGCATTTAGAAATATAATAATAAAAGAGACATTTTCATCAAAGAGGTTCTGGGTTCGAAACCCCCCTCCAACGCATTTACAAAATAATAATAAAAGATGAATTAAGACCAATAAAACCTATGAATGAAAATCCTCACTGCATCTCATCCCCTTTTATGAAGGTACCCTCTCTATTTATATCTCTTGCATTACTAAAAAAAAAAAAAACTTATAAATTTATTTACTTTGTAGGTTTATTCTTTCAAAATTTGATTCTCTATCTTCTCTTCTCCTATTAGATTTTCTTCCAATATCTCAATGACTTTTCTAAAATTATTTATTTTTGTATTACTTTAAAAATATTTAAATATGTATAAATGAATGTAAGAGAAAAGGAAGAATGTATTTTATATAGCATAATGGTATCATTCAAAAATAATGTATAAAAGTAATTTTATCTAACCATAATAAATTTGTGATACTTTTAATATAATTGGACTTAGCAATAAAATACTCATTTTAAGAACTTTCTACAATTGATTAATATTAACATAAAACCGGTGAGATGCATGGGTTAAGGTTTATGCAAATCAAATAATGGTTAAGATAATATTAAACTAAATATTAATTAATAATAATCCTATTTTTCTTAAGCATCCGACTATAAACTCTTATTTCCTTAACCAAACATGTTGGAATGTCTTTTTTTAAAGGTGATCATTGATAGAAATATCTATTTTTGAAAAGTATATTTCATGTTGAAAAACATGTTCTTTTTTAAGAATCTAAAATGCAAATGAGAAATTTCATATAAATCAGACCTTTTTTTTGTATTCTTTTCATATCATTATAGTAGGATATAATTTAATTTAATGATTAATAAGTATCATTTATAAAATCGTTACATATACATATATCATTGAAACAAATATAGAAAAATGAATCACATGTGTAAATTATGCGAAAATAGTGTTATTAGACAAACGTTGTAAAAGAAAACACATGTGTAAACGTTACATACTTAAAATTTGAGTATTCATATTTTACATGTGTAAATTGTATTTACATATCCCATGCGTAAAAAACAAACGACTTACTCACACAGGGGAGTTCAATAACTTTTATTATTTATAATTGATACCCCAACAAAGGAGGCTGGGACTAAGAGAGCCCACAAAACCCACCCACTCAAAAAAAAAAAAAAACTACTCAATTTCTTTCATTCGTTTCTATAGCCAATTATTCTTGGCATCTGATGATTGGGCCCACATGAGATTAGACATAGGTGGCCCCACTCATAGATATAGACAACCCTTACATTTTCTATTTCACTTTTCAAGATCCAAAGCAGTGGCGGACTGGGATTTTGTTTGAGGGGGCAGATCTTAATGGGTAGTTTGGTTTTCGGTGCAAGCTGAGGATTTTCATGTGGATTTTAAGGGCAGAATTATGATTTTTATTGATGATTTTAAGTGCGACTCTGTTTACCGGGTGCAACTATGCCAGCGTGATTGTGCCTAGGTCCACACCTGATCCAAAGGAAATGTTATTTGAGGGGATTTCTACAACTATATAAAGAGGATGGAATGACCAAAGAGACCCAAATATAATTTCATTAGTTGAAAGGGAGAAAAGAAA
The DNA here is from genome assembly GCA_012931725.1 of Litsea cubeba. Taxonomy (NCBI): domain Eukaryota; kingdom Viridiplantae; phylum Streptophyta; class Magnoliopsida; order Laurales; family Lauraceae; genus Litsea; species Litsea cubeba. The sequence goes on along the minus strand of CM022945.1, from coordinate 9,881,447 downwards.
GCTCCAAGCTGTCCACCATCAAACTTCATGATCAGGATGCTTATCCTTGCCCTCGGAGAGTGAACAAGACAGGATCAATCTTTGACAGACATTTTCAGATCTCCACATTTGATGCCTGAAACCACCCGATTTGCGGTTAGTCCTCGCATTCACCCAGACCAGAGCTTAGTGCCAAAGGGCTTACAATAATAGTAACCAGAATAGTAATTTAGAGTACAGTGCAACCAGTGGCAGATCCTAGTACATTCACGTGGGGGAGGACGCACCCATTAGACCTCGGCCCGCTTCTAAAACCATCATTAGAATTTTATCTCTACTTCAAAAATGTACATAAAAATTCTATGTCCGCCCCCAAAATCCACGTGAAAACACAATTGCATGTTTGGGTGGGCCGTGGGCACCACTCAAATTAAAGTTCTGGGTCCGCCGCCGAGTGCAACAAAGTTCCAAGGATTGTAGTTGACTCTGGTGTTCTTCACCTGGTAGAGCTAAATGGGTTCAAGCTAAGCAGATTTTTCAGCTCAGAAAATCAATCTAGCTTGCCCATTATAATCTCATACCAAATCAGATGAACCACACAGTTAGTTTGTGTGAGGTAGCTGCACCAACCATTAGAGATGCTACAGATGCTTTGATGTGATAGAGATGCCACAGCTAAAAGTTGAGATTGAGGCAAACAGTGAATACTTGGCTCCAACACAGACTTAAAATTTAAGCAAAAGATATAAGAAGATTGGGTTTGTGCCAAGCATAGCCCCGGCGGGTTGACACCATACCAGATGCCACCTTCAGTTCAACATGCCCTATAAAATAATGCTCACAGAGAGGTATATTCTATGTGTACATGACTCATTGTTGTTTTATATAGACTTCCCATTTTCAGTAGCAATGCATATGGGTTGGGCTAATCGAATCATCGCTGGGTTGGGTTGGGCTATTTTTTCAGGCCTAAAAGATGGAACTGGGTCTCATTTTTCAGCTTGCTAATTAGGACCCTTCTTGGGCCTTTTTATAACGGCCCAGGTGGTCCTTTGCATGGAGGCCTAGCTTTAGCCCAACATGGTTGGCACTATGAAGCAGACACAATTTGTAGCTGGGGTACTCATGGGCCTAATTCTAGTGCTGTGGGAAGAAACCATGCCTAAATTTAAGGCCCAATAGCTAAATTGATTTGGGTTGTTTAAGATTTGGCTGTAAGCAACACTAATTTTCAAACTGTGGGTCCAAAGATTTAGGGTTGGTTATTTGGTGAGAGCAAGAGGTATTGGAAAATTGATTGCTGTAATGACTTGGACACTCTATCGAGTACAGGGTACCCAAGAACAAGAAAATTCAATTGAAAATATCAACCAATTCTAAGCAGTGTCCAAGGAAAGAAAAGTCCTCTTCTATGAACATCCCTATCGTTTTTGAATATCAAAATAACTATGCGTGCATCCCATGAATGTTGAGAATTCAAATTACTCAAGATAAATGCCTTTCACTTTATATGATTTATACTCAGATTTCATGGTACAAGGTAAAGGTCCCACCACAAGATAAAGCATATGATTAGTAAGATAGTTTACTTACAAATTAATCACATTATTAACCATATGCTCAATCATGTGGGATTGTTTCCTTTTGGAAAAAAAAAAAAAGTGATATACCATACAAGTGAAGGCCGGGCATTCATTTTGACCTCTGTGGTTACTGTTAAACAAACAAATCGATCAGTAACAACGTACAAAACCTCAAAACCAGCATATAACTCACAAATTAATTACCAAAATGTGTTTTTGTGCAGGTCTAACTACAACTATATGAACCCAAAATGAGTTAAATCAGAAAGTTAATGTCATTCTTTTGAAGCCAACACAGGATAAAATGACCAACTAATCTATATGTTAATCATAAGAAAGCATCTTAATTAACATCTTCTAACGGTTAACAAGACAAAATGGATGATGAAGTGAAGTTATAAGAGGCTGAAATTATATTGTTAGGTAACTGCTAGATGGCAAAACATGAACAACCGGATTATTTGGTAGTCAACTGGCTCAATATGCTTTTACTAGCAGTAAAATTCATTTGTAATCATTTATGGCCTATTTTAAAGTTGTTTTTTTCGCCTGTTTTTGATACTTTTAGCTTTTTTTTTTTTTATTGTTTAATGGGGGATGCCCCTTTGGAGGATCTTTATGAGATGATCTTGTCTTGCTGTATGTTTGTCTCTTTTTGAATTAATACTGCTCATCATTCAAAAAAAAAAAAAAAAAAAAACTTGGGTTGGGTTTTTTCGGTTTGAACTTGGGCCTAGATTTTGAAACTCAAAAGTCAAAATGGTAAACTATATAAAGATAGGTACTGAATTGGACCCAGGGACTCGAATTTTACAGGAACTGGGGTGGGCATTTTTACTATTGGTTTCAATACGTTTGGGAAGACCAACTCATGTACATGGAACTCTGCCTCTTTTTGTGGGCTGCTCTTCAATGGTTGCTTCTCCAATGGGGAGATGCACCTCAATTTTGTAAAATTGTAGATTTATATCTACCTTTGGAGTTATAATTACTTAACATTTCAAAAAAAAAAAAAAAAACCTTAATTAGATGATGTTGGAAATTGAAAAAAAAAAAAAAAACTTGATAAGAAAACCTGACATGGTAAGTATTCTAGTATGCAAAGGGATTTTCTTGAGTCCAACTATTCATCAGAATATGTCAGTGTGCGTGGATGTGTGAGTTAGAGTCTCGGGTAAAGAAAGATAGAAAAGAGTAATCTTGAATGGTTTGGGTCTTAGAATTAAGTCCTAGTGATGGATTTATCGAGCTGGGATGCCCTACCAGGCCTGGATCTGGACCTATTCTTGTTGCTGTCATGAACAACAATCTTTTTTCGTTTTCGCAAGATACAGAAGAACTCCACTTTGTTTTTAATCTTTCTTAGAAAATCGAAATCTTTTCAATTGCAAAAAATCGCTACATTTTTTCCTTTTCCGATGGTTAGGTACTACACCACATTTAAAAAAGAGCCGCTTAAAATTTAAAAAAAATTATTCTTTCCTTTCCTTATAATACTCTTTCCTTTCTTAATACATTTTTTTTGTTGCCTATAAAAAAAAAATGAAAAAAGTTCTTAATGGTAAGAGATGCAGTTAATATGTTTGGGATATAGAACCTATGCATATCAGAGAAAGTTATTGGTACACACATGCATGAATACATACACATGAACACTTGCTGATATCTATAGACATATACATCATCCTCGCATGAACATCCTAAGAATTTCTCAAACTTCCATCCATCTTCCTTAAAACCTGATAATTGGTTCCATCTCCTTTTTCAAATTACAAGAAGACACACTTAGATTCTCTAGCAGCATGGATTATATGCTAGCTAGGTTTCTTGTTCTCATCCTTTTATAAATTCCTTCTTTTGTGCATGTGTTAATGCCATTTTTTTTGGTGCATTTCATATAATCATTGAAAGTGGTCCCATGACTGGAACCACCCTTAAACAATCTAAGAATAGATTATGATAGATCTCTAAAATCTAATTGTGGTGAGAGAGAAACACACATATATATATATATATAATGTTTACATACCACCTCTTGAGAATGATGGAGGTCTTGAGGTCCTGAGGAGCCTATAAAGGTGACATGTAGGGGTGTTCATGGGCGGGTCAGGCCGAGCAAACTCTTATAAGCCTGGTTCATTTAGTTGTTGGGCCTAATGTTTATAGAATTTAAATTCATGAGTATGAAAGTGAGATTAGGGTCTATACCAAACTTATACACTCTTTTGTGCTAAATATGTCAGGATGGGCCTTCGAGAATATGCAGGCACAAGCTGGATAGGACTAATATATTTAAAGCCCATATCAAACCCAATATGGGCTGGGATCAGGTTGGTCTGGCCTGGCCCATGATGCCCATAGTTACACATTAGCAGTCCCTCCTTTCTTTCTCAAGCACCTTCTTATGAGTGAGTTTTATATATGGAAATGTGTGATTGAATCTAAATCTCTTTTGCTTTACTGGGTTCTGTTAGTGTTTATATATATTTTTTTTCATGGCCGAAAGGTCTGGAACTTTTATTAGGTGGGTGAGAGTGGCTTTGGGAAAAAAAATCCAGAAATCTGTGGAAAGAAGGATAGTAAGAGGGCTTATGTGCTTCATGTGATTGGAGAGTGCCAAGAATCTGATGGGGGGATTTGGATTATTTTAGCCATGAAGGTGATGAGTACTCATGGGACTGGAATAAAGGACACAGAGCTTTAATCCTAGATGCTTGGATTGGTGGGTGAATGAAGGGAAAAGGAAATTCAAAGGATTTCCAATGGAAATGAAGTACAATCTTCCAAGTGTATAAGCTGTTTCTTTCTCTAGTACTCTGTAATGGGTGGTCATTAATAAATCTGTCTTCAAGATATAAAAAAACCTATCATCAGTCACTTATCACTACTCTACAGTGGTGGAAATGTGGAATGTCTTCTTTGGAAATTATCTTCTATGCCTGAATATTATGAAATTTCGAACTTTTTCTAGAGATATTATCATAAAAAGATTGCAGAAAATAAGTTTATAGTACTGTTGGACCTGGATCTACTCATTAGAAAATATTGCTGAAAATAATTGTCTACTCATTAGTACTTTTGGACCTAGATCTGAGCTTTGGGACCCAAATCAGAAGACAAAACATAAAGTCCATTTTATATTACACATATTTTATGCCATTATTATTTTGTCTATATTGTATATATGGTAATGAGTTCATGTAATGAATTCCTGTGAATATATTTTGTCTATATTGTATATATGGTAATAAAAAAATTTATTTTTTATTTTGGTAGAAGAACTCTAGATGTTGGAAGAAATGAATTCCTACGGAAGTAGCTAATATCAGTGAAAATCTCTAAATGGCTGTCAAATAATTTCCCTATCAGTAGAAAATGGCGACCCAATCATTAATAAAAATTCTAGAAAAGTCAGGGCACATCTTCATCTTCACCTTATATATATCCTTCACTCATCATTGCTTTAATAATCCTTTATTGGAACCCGTATTTACCATCAATTTCTATGAATTAATTCCATGCAATGGGCCCTTGGGAGGTGTAATGGATGAGTCATTTGTATTGAAGCTTACTAATTGTTCTCAGCCAATTTTCATTTGGTATAATAATGTATCTCAAAATGGGTTATTTACTTTAAGCTCCTACCAAGCTTCAGAAGTTCAATAAACTCCCCACGTTAACTAAAATTTCAGACAACTTCCTTTTCAGTCTCCACACTGAAATTTATTTTGTGCTCTTCAGAGAGTTGACTAGTTCAAGGAGCACGATGCAATTTTACAGCTTTGGTTGGAATTAGTTACTTAAATATGTATGTATGTATATATATATTATATATTGAAGAATATTTAACAATGTAGATCTTGGATTCAGCCCATTTAATGTTTTACCTGAAAACAAATTCAAGGAAAGGAAGGTTTTGATTTGATTACATAATTGGGCTATGTCAGGCAAGGATCGAAGGTCCACACTCCAGACTCCTCTAGGCCTTTACCATAACCATCACTTTAACTAGAATAAGGGAAACACAGAATTCTATTTATACTGAAAGAATATTCTACTTGGATGATTTTGGATTTATCTTCCACATCTGGACTTAAATGTGGATCGTATAAAAGATTGGACAATCAGCATCATATTCAGGACTTAAAGCATCTATTGATAGTTATTCATCAAATATGGTCTACCTGATTGTGGAATAGGATGCAGATCCATTTTTGGATCTTGAGAAAAATAGATAGATTTGGATCTAGACTTTAATTAGATAGCAGCCTACAGACATGATGTATGCCTTTTTGACAAAAAGTTTGTACCTTATACCCCTCATTGGTAGTGCTTCTAGTGGAATGAAATGATCTGACCTCATTTCCTAGCTGAATGAAATCCCTGTATTCCTTTTACAGCATCTTTTGATTGAATAAGATTTCCTGGACTTATGAACAAACACTTGTTTGCTAAAATAAATTAATTTTCGAAAGCTAAAGAGCTTTTGTTTTTGTAATAATAATCTCCTGTTATGTTGTTGCTTGAGAGGATTTGAGAACGTATTAAAAAAGTCAGAGACTTACTTTATGATATATTCATGATTGAAGATTTAAGTTTGAATATCAAGGACAACTGAGAGACCAATTAAAACCTTGCATGTTTATTTGCATTAAATACATAAGGATTGAATCCATAGGTATTCACCTTGAAGTAAGCTCCACCAATGGATATTTTGCAAAGAGGTGAAGGGTAAGGGATAAAAAAGTGGAGAAGAAGATGGACCTTAACTTTTCTATATATATTGAATTACTAGGATGATGGCTAGGTATTCACTTTCCTATCTTCCCTTCGTCCAATTTTCATTAAATGGAGGTTATTTGGTGGTGATTTTTTAATGTTCACCTTTAATTTGTTCTTTCTTCTGAGCCACTTACATAAAGACAATCTTAGATATGCAATTACATGGAATCAAAAGATCCAAAAATTGGGGGCGTACAATAACATACCCAATATCCAATATTGGTTTTACCTAAAGTGTCATTAGGTGTAGCACTAAATAGGGTGACCTCCATATTTCGTTGGGTTAGAATGTTCATGTGAAGCACCCCACCACGGATGGTTGGCAAAACCATAAACCTCTTCTCTAAGTGATTTTAACCATTTGGAATTTTCACATTTTATGGATATAAGGTGTATTTAATATTTATGTTATAATCATCCTTACATTTTTGTGACTCAGGATTTATTTGAAGGAGAATTCTCAGAGAATAGATTGCATTATTGGCAAAAGAAACTTTCAACCTTTCTAACATGTACCCTACGTTAAATTGACACTCACCCTAATTTAGCACTTGTAAAATTAAAGTAAGTGTGCGATTTCTTTATGAAAAATCATAAAGACTTAAGGCTCCAAAATAAAGCAGTGAGAAGCTTTGTTTGGAACATTATTTGGTACGCACCTCCCCATGATCTGCATGCATCCATGTAAAAGGTGTTGTAGAAGAAAAATTCCTTTTTTGTATAAATTATTTTTCGTAGAACACACTGTTTTGATTTGAAACATTAGGAAAGGGCTTCTCTCTCGAATCACTTCATTTAATTCTTCTTTAACCAACCAATCTGATCTCCCAGTGTTAACAAGAACACATCTACTTTTAACTTTGCTTCATGTGCAACCAAATGTACTTACCAAACCTTTTCATAACAAGCTTAGATAGCAAAAGTCCTATTTATGTTTCTACAGTAGTCTCTCGCTCTCTCTTCCTCCCATTTTCCCTGTTCATGACTTCATTTCTTATAATCGAATGACTTAGAACCTTTATATTTTATAGATAATAATTAATGAAGTTATAAAATCCTTCGCACCTCCATATCTCATATCTTACTTGGCACAAAACTAAAATAAAGGCCTTGTAAGTCCTAAAAAAGATGAATGCAAGGACACCCTCTTATTTCATTGGTAAAAAATACTAGTTGAGCATGCCACCTTTACTCACCCGAGGTCTACTTTCATGTCTCGAGGGCTCGGGTACCGCCCCACTAAATCGGGTAAAAAAAAAAAAAGATGAATGCAGTGGGCAGATTATTTTAAAAAAAAAAAAATCTTAGTTCATAGATTTTTCTCATTTTTCCCATTTTTCTTTAGAATTATAATTTTGGATTTATATTTGGAAAATATAACAATGAATGCCATGATCTCATTCATATATTGTGACAGTTGCCTTCCAAACTAATTTGAACTGGAATTGTACTCCAACTGATAGGACTGATCTCCAATTTTACCTAATTTTACGTGTGATGAATTGCATGCATTATCTTAAAAGGTTATTAATGGAAATCCCATTTAAATCTACCATTAGTCGATCAATCTTATGGTTATTTATTATCCCATCCATGTACAATGGAGCCCACCAGATCAACGGTCTTGATCAACCAAACGTCTAAAATCAAGGCGGTCAACAAAAGGTCAAAAAAGTCAACTTTTTCCATTTAGAACGTGAGAAAAACGACAAAAATTGAAAGATCAGCCATCATCATCAATCCTCCGTCTTCAAAACCAAAACAACCAAAAGTCAAAATTAAAACTCAGAAGTCTCTTGGGTCAACGAACACGACCGGCGAGCTCGGCCGAGTCCTGACCCAGTCATCTGACCCACCACCACAACAGCCCTCTTCTCCCTCCTCTCCCACCAGCCTCTTCATGCACCAGACGTCCTCCGCCCACGACAGTCGCCGCCAGTGCGGCACTGCAGTTCTCACCGGGTCCCTCCTCCCCACCTCGGCCACCACGGCGGCGCAACCCTCCTCCGCCGCCCCCATGTTGTGGACGAAACTGCACAGCTCCCTCATCAGCTTTCCTCCACTCTTCCCATCCATCTGAAGCCCATACATCACATACACTCCAAACGGCCGGAAAACATCCGGTACCGACGGAATTCTCAGCCACGGCATCCACTCGTCGAGGAGCCGGCTCCCTACACACCATGCGTAGGTTAGTGGCGACACCCCTTTGACCTGGAGCTTGAACACGTCCATGCAGTTCCAGACGCTGAGGATGGCGTAGCTCGGCGGGAGGCGGCCGGAGAGGGGGTCCCACTTGGCGAGGTGGGCCTTAGGGAGGGCCATGAAGGTGCCGAGGGTGAGGCGGTTGGCGAGGACGGCGTCGATGTCGCGGGGGAAGAACTCGGAGGAGGAGAAGAGGCGGCGGTAGATGGACTCGGCGAGGGGAGGGGAGAGGCGGAGGATGGCGGTGTCTCGACTGAGCCGCTTGCGGTGGGCGTGGACGGGGTGGACAAGGACGGTGGGGGATCGGAATCTGGTGTAGGCGCATTTTAGCGTGAAGAGGTTGATGGAGGCCTCATTGGCGCGGTCGGTCGCCATGTACACGTACTCGGCGCCCTGCTGCTTGCACCACTCCTCCATCTTCTCCACCAGCTTAGTTCCGATGCCTAATCTCCTGACAATGCAAAAACGAAAAATACTATAAAAAAAGAGTCCAACCTAATGTTTTGACTGCAGTGTTGAATGCTATCTTACGCCGTTGACCAATAGTCAAAGTACTAGTGTGGGTCCCACCTAATGAAAGAAAGCTTTATAGGAGTCCACTCTTCACAGGGTTTGGCTTAGAAAAATCCTGAGTTGAGGAGCTCCTCGGAGGAGCCCACCTAGTGAAGATCTGATCTGTTTGAAAATGAGATCTCTTATATATGGTATGCACAAATCCACCTCAATCTTACTTGCTTTCACCTCAAAATTGATCATTTGATGAAAATTGTGATAATTTCGGGTGATCTCAAATTATTCACATTTCTCACATTTTTTAGTAAATGGTCAATCAATCATATGATAGAATCATATTATATTGGAGTAAAATTTGGAAATACGCTATAAACCTATCGGCATTTCCATGGTGAAGTTCCACTCCCTCAACTGTGCATTTCTCTGGAGGATCTGGATTCCAGACACGCTTTGCAAATAGCAGGTTCACATGTGGGGCTCACATGGGAACCATGTCATGAGCGTGGGGATGAGGAACCAGCAATGAGCATCCATTTTAGCTGTTGGGAGAGAGTATCCACCAACAGAAAATTCCTTTTGGAACCAGGATGGTGCGACCACCTTTGTGAATGCTCCCCATGGAAAGCTAAGGTGGCTTTTTCCTCGATCAGCTTTCTCACGGAAAACTACTTTTTTATGAAAAGAGGAGGAGATGGGTCCTTTTCCTCAACGAGTAAAACAAGTTTCTTCACTATATTTGTAGTATTTTCTTTCCTTTCGAGCGCATTGCCGAAATGAGATTAAGAATATTTCAAAAGAAGACAACAAACCCATCTCTAATTCAGTCCTCTTTTCATGAATTTCTGATAGAAGAAACGATTCCCATGTTCTAAAGACCCAAAACTGGGCAGAAAAAATATGAACTCTTTCCTTTTTTATACAGTGTAGTATGAATGTAAAGAGAAAGTACCTGTGATTGGGAGAGACTCGGAGGCCGAGAATGTAAGCAACTTTTGCATAGATTGGAAGTTCGTTGAAGGGTTTTTTCCCTCTTGTGACTGTCTTTATACTTCCCCTTATGACCCCAACGATCTCTTTTCCTGCCCCATACTCTGCAACCTGTGAATTTCATCCAAGGAAAAATTCGGCACACATTAGCATTTTTGCCATCCTTTTACTACCTTACGCCGGTGGTGAATGAAACCATTAACTGACTTTAGATTGTCCCACATCTCCAATTTGGTGCACGTAACAAATTCTCATGCAGAAATCACTAACATACACTCAGGGAGAGCCCCCTCCAGTTAAGTTAGACGTTTCACATGGATCTCACTAATGTGCACTACCCTGGAGAGTGTCTAATGCATGGGGTTAGAAATTAGGGCATGTTTATGTATGTTCGCGGAAAATCGGTTTCACGAACTTTTTCTCTCCCATGGAAAAAAAAACTCAAACTCCATTGTGAAAATGCTTTTCCACGGAATCGTGGATAGAATGACCATAATTTCCATGCCTTTTCTGTGGAAATAGAGCCGCAAAAAGTGCCCTTAAGAAAAAAAAAATTTATCCACCAGTGGCGTCATTAGCAATTTTTTTGAAAGTTGAATGAATACGAACCAGCATGAGATAAGCAGGGGAGTGGCGGATACGGCAGATGGGATCCCCCATGAAATCAGTGTAGATAGAAGTTTTGCCGCTGGGCCCCACCTCGCAGAGCCTCTCCAACTCTTCAACGGCTGTGATGTCTGTTTCTACATTGAATTCCCTCACTACCAACTTCTCGGCCATTGCTCTGAGGTGGATTCTTGACTAATTGTCCCTAAAGTTCCTAGTGCTTCATAACTAACCCAAGCGTCTCTATTTATATATATGAAGTTAGAAATTGGGGCATTGAGGCAGTGAGGCATATCAGCATATGTGATGGTGATGGATTAAATAATGATTTCCTTGCCAATGATTGGTGACTGAGGGGATTTATGCTTTTAGCCGCCATGTTTTGGGTCATAGTGGTGGATGGTCATGTGTTTGTCATGATTCATGGCATGATCCATCATGATGATGATGGTCATGGCATGGCTAAGTTTATAGGCTTTGGTGAAGAACAATAATATTTGCTTGAGCCTTGAGCTGTCCAATTTGTGGTCTTTTCTAGCTATCTGAGCCATGGGGTTGATGTGAAGTACCCTTTTGATTGGTGGCCAATGATAGTCACATTCAAAGAACAAGATTGGACGGCTATGATCTTTCATTTTACGAGGTTGTTTGTCAATAGTAAACAGGATATATGATTGGTGGAGATTGTGGTCAAGTGGTTTCAATCATCCTACCATTAGCATATTTGTATAAATATTGTGGCCTCTCCCAAATGAGGAAAGAGAGAGAATGAAACTGTTGGCATTGTGACCCATTTTATTTTGGTCTTTCTTTCCTTAATCACCACTATTGTTATCTTGGGCCTCATTACCTCAAGCCGGTCATATTCTACTGGGCCCAATTTTAGTCGGCAAGTTCATTTATCGACCTCATTTCAGCGACCAACCACCGACTAAATATTTTTAGTCGGGAATACTATTCACCGACTAAAAAATCGACGTTTGCTGACTAAAGTGTTAGTCGGGAGTGGTGTGATTTGTTGTAGTGATATCATGCACATCAAGCGTCCATTTTAACAATAAGCTAGCAGCAAAGTTGGAGAAAACTTATGGGACTGTTGATCACCAAAATGCCCAGTATTCACAGCTCGTTGATTTGTTTTCTTTACTTTGTCACTGTGTGTTTTCAGTATTGTAAATAAAAAGGAATTCTTACAATGATCAAATGCGAGCTGTTAGTAACAACGGATCGCAAAATTCATTACAATGTATGAGGTTTTTTAGAATATATATATATATATATATATGTGGGAGAGATTTCATGATTTCATTACACGCGGCCACCCAAACAAGCATTTCTGCCTCAGGTGTGGTCATCATAGTGGGCCGCTTCGGCCAGGGCTCACACATCAATATATTTATTTGCATGGAATTGAACATAGAAACTCAAGGTAAAATGGGTTCCACGGAAGGATATTAAAGATGTCATGAGGGAAGAAAGAAAAAAGGTTGTGAGGTGAATAGGCTTCACTTTATTCGGATTTTGATTACTATGGTGATATTTGGTATTTATTTTCCAACTCCCTTTAAACATTTCCATCAAATAAGAGATTATTCCATGGCCATTTATAAATTGACACTTTTTTTTTTTCAAATTTGACCACCTTTAAAAATATATTTGTTAAAATTCCGAGGCATATTCATTTCCATGGAAGCATAGGGGCTCTTTGATGAGGTGTGTCTCCTTATATATAATATAATTTTTAACTAATGCCCCCGGAAGAAAGTCTTCTGCCTACGCCAGTACTCCATGGCAGCCCCTGCTTCAATATTGTTAGACTTCCTTCTTCTTATAATATAATTATAGGGGCACATCCCTCTAAATGCAAATGCCTCAAAAACGCTTAGGTCACATTTGGTAATAGTTTTTTGGTAATTTCACACTGATTTTTTATAAAGTCATGGAGAGTTCATGTTTAGCAATTGTAAGTCCTCAAAGATTTGGGCTGGGCCGGTGGAAATCCTTGTTATTTAGAATTTTCAAGTATAACCCTCTCTCAAAAGATTTGAAATTCTCATTTTTTTGGATTTACGCTCCAATACCAATTCTTATCAGTTATATGCAGCTGTACACATTGATATCGATGTGAAGTCCTTAGTTATACAATTCTTCAGCTAAGAATCCCCATTTCAAGGGCAATGAGTTATTCTCAAATATGTGAATAATCCTCACATGTTACCAAACGTGCCCGTGCCCTTACATATCGGCATTAACTTTAACTAGAGTGGAGAATAAGGGTGTGCTCAGTTGGTTGACTGCATAAGGATCGATCCCTTAGATGCCACTCTTTCCACTTGTGTGCGCTTCTCTTCCTACTTGTATGCTCACCTTCCCACATAATTTTCCAACCCCCTTGGTTGTGGTAAAAAAAGAAAAAAAGAAAGAAAGAAAGAAAAAAAACCCTTCAACTAGAGTGACCCCATGGTGATAGTTTTACATATGATCTATTCAGAAGTAGACTATATTTTTAACAAATGAAATTTGAGCCACTCCCCACTATATATTAAGGGTTGTATTTTGATTTTTGAAGCACAAGGTATTTATCATAGAGAAGGCTCACAGGTTACACTGTATATAGGTCTTCAGTAAACTTGCCCAGATGATCAGTATTTCCACTCATGGCCCACATTGTCAGAAGGTGTGCCCCACTACATTCCAAACATAGATCATAGTCCACCCAGGGATCTCTCTAAAAAAGAGACGTCCCCACCAGGCACATGTGATTATGCGAGCAGTGGCTTTCGCATATACCGAATATATATATAGTCTTGTTCTAAACTTTAATGCAAAATAAGCAATAACAAAGGCCAGGCCCAATGCGCATCTTCTTCTTCTTCTTTTTTCCATGTATGTCTCTCACCCACCCAAGTTCCTATCGTTAAACGCTTTGAATGTGGAAAAAATAGATTCGATCATACCTCCTTTACTAGATTTCTTTCCCTTTTTTTATTTCTTTCAACTTTGCTTTACCATGCAACTTGCCCAATCAAAAGCTCAGGTCTCAATTCTTATGCTAATCTAACTTTCTTACATAGCAAAATCTTAGTGATGGTATTGGTTAGGGGTCGTGTTCATGGCTGATATGGGGTTTAAAGGGCTCATATCTCATCCTCTAATGATTTGAAATTAGATTTACCAATGCTAGAAAAAGGCATTGAAGGACTAAGCATCTCAATTGTTTTTTCTTCACTAATATGGACTACTGGTTGGGAGATTACCGAGAGACCTACCTGCCCAAGGATATATCCCAAGTAGCTACAAAGGTGAGAAGTCTCTTTGCCATGAGGTTAATTGTGAGGCACGTCACAATTAATTCATTTGTTAAAGCGAGAAGAGAGAAATGAGGAGAGAATTATTTATTAAACTTAGACTTGATTCAAATTGATTCTATCCGCCCAAGTCTCAACATCAAGTCCCATGATCAGGGTGTCCATCGCTGCCCTTGAATCATGCAGAGTGAACTAGACGGGTTGACGCCTAATAGACAATCTTAAATCTCCAGAATAGATCGATGCCTGATCGATCTTACACGATACAATTCGTATTATTGTAGTACGTAGCAATGGATCCATCTCCTATTAGAGTATCTACGGTGCAAGAGGCATACAGTTGTTAAATAGTGTCATATAAACGCCCTACTTGAGGGGGGAAGAACACCATCTGAATTCTAATTTTTGAGCTTTGACCACTAAAATGTTGATCATATCATATAACAATATTTTACATTTGGGGTATTATCACACCATGCATGCATTCATCATAACATCATATTCTTGCACAACCCTGTTGAGAAAATAGAAAATTGACAAAGAGGAAATTCACAGAAAAAAAAATCAATTTGAAAAAAAAATGTTAGTAGAATCATAATGAGGACATCTTGATTAAAACAAAACATATGTGGTTCCTTGATGTGCTATTTTTCTTTTTTCACAAAAAGCAACCCATCACATTAACATAAGAATAGAAGGTAAAAAGAAGCTGAGAAAAGGAAAAATGATGCTCATGCTCATGCCTTTTGTCTTGCGAGGATGAGATAGAAGCTGATTTATTGAGAGAACATTTGAATAGAAAGGGATGTGATGTGATGCAAATTCTTCCTTTAAAGCCCACTTTTCATTTCATCATTTACTAATATAACAAAGTACCCATGATCAGATTATTCATGAATAAATGAGGGGAGAATGTTTGATGTTTGATAAGCTTTTTTTTCAGGTGTATTCATCATCCAAATAGGGTGTGGGACCCAATCCACATTGCTAGGACCCAACCACAAGCCAGCATATCTGCCCAAAAAGTGGCCTTGTTTGGAACCTTGTCGTGATGATGATAATAGAATATATGTTGATGGATGCATTGAGATACATATATATGTTCACAACAGATTAATGTGTAGTGTGAGAAGAATATGTATCTTGGGGAGACTAATCAAGATTTGTTGTATTTAATAAGTAGGGAGTCAAGATAATGTAGATACTTAGGTGGCTCTTTTTCTACTGTGCATTGCTCCATATTTGTATTGACAATGCATGTCTTTCTAAAGATGACTAATCTAACTATAATCATGGGCCAAGTGCATCGATCGATATTGCCCATATTTTAGAAATGTCCCAATAGATTTGTTAGAAAGATGTGAAGGGGATAAGGTTCAAAACTATTGTGATAATGTTTGAAGTTGACTGTACTTCTGACAGAATATACAAAATTATCAGTGGCCCGTTCGTGCTTGCCTAAGGAATATAAGGATACATGAGGAGGAGGAAAGAGTGAAGAGCCTGGATAGAAATTTATATATAAAAGAGCATCAACTTCTTAAATTAAATCTCCAATGGGAAAGGTGAAGGATAGACCATAATTTTCAGTTCTACTGGGGCTATTTTTGTCGGTCTTCACATTTTATTCTCACAAGAGCCCCCATTAATACAACATTCGGGCACGGTTGTGCAGCAAGTGTAAGGTTGTATGACTTCAATTCAGTGGATAATACGAATACGAATAAATTGATTTATTTCATTAATTAATTTATATTTTCATACTTTATTTATGAAATGAATGGTATTTTATTTTATGTTTGCATATGACCAATACAAAATGACATGATGGTTCATGAGATGAATCGGAATCCACAAGTATATTAAATGTGATTCATGTGTTTGGATGGATGAAACCCACATACAGAGAATATAGATCACAAATTTTATACTTATATTGATTCACAGTCAGTGATAAGATTGGGTATCTCATCTGATAAGGTTGCAGCACTGTGATCACTATGAGATAGTGTGATATGTCTCGATCATCAGAGTGTAAAACTCTGGATCATCGTGCTGGTACGTACATTGGATGTACTGAATGACCATGAGTAACACCTTGTACAAATCTATCTTTTGATCAAATGGCTGCTCTCATAATTTCCAAGCAATGGGCTCTTAATCCTGAGAGATTAATGGACTCAAGTTTCTACTATATATTTACTTTGAGTCATCAATGAGCGAGGCCACTTGTAGGGTAACATCTCGATGTCTTGGGTACGTGGTAGTGGGGCTATGGCAACATATAATTCTCAAGATAGAATTTATTCTCATAAATATCGATCATCTTGTGTCAATTAATGAATTTTATCATTAGTGAGTGCGTACTCATCTCAATTAAGAGTTAATTGGATGCTACTGATGATCATTATGATTAATTTGGTCACAAGGATAATAAGAGATACATCCAATTTGGTTGGACATATTTATTCCAATAGATGCATGAATATATTTGATGTAGGGGCATACTTGTAGTAATTGAGAAGTTTAGGGCATTCTTGTAATTATTCCTAAGACTGGAGTGCAATTGCATTTAATTAATGGACTAATTTGTAATTAACTGTGGGTTCGGAATTCACATGAGATGTGGGGTCCAGATTCTTAGTTGGAACCAGATTCTAAGGAATCCCTACTGGTCCCATGCTATCCTTAATAAGAGAAGGTTACTAATTTCATTAAAACTCTTAAGAAAATGAGGAGTATGATACTTACTAAGAATAGAAGTGAGACTTCTAATCTTGGTCTAAGAAGAAGTGTGCTAAAACTATACAAAAGAGGTGAGGGTTATCTATACAACAATAATCTCTCAAGTTCCTCTCTCTCTTCTAGGGTTTTCTTTTACTTGGAGATCCCACCATTCTCCTTTAGAAGTTCTCTAAGAGGGTCACAGCTTGGAAGAGCACAAAGGCAAGGGAGATCAAAGTTTGCAAAAAAGAGTTTTTCCGTAGAGATCAAGTTCTCGATTACAACACAACCGAGCTCCAAAGGTATAGATCTATTATCTATTTGAATTAGTAGATCTAGTTATGCTTGTTATTTCTTGATCTGTCTTCTTGATGGTTGTTTGATCTTAATGCATGAGGTTAGTTTTTAGATCTTGGGTTTAGGTTCTTGGCTTTATGGATATTTGATCCCTGCATCAAGTGGGTCAAAAGTTTTGAATATCTATCCATAAGGCCCATCTACTTCCAACAGCAAGGATGTTTTTTGTATCTATTTTTTCTCATCGTTTGACTCTTTTGCGGAAAGCCTATTGTTTAGGCACTTTTTCCTTGTGAGTGGAATTTTGAATCCGAACATGTACCTACTGGACTTTTGTTTCCATGTAAATATTTTTTTTTTTTTGCGGCATTACAAAAACAAGCCCTTAAAAGACCGGTTTGTAATGTGAATTGAATTCCTAGGAATACTAAGGATATGTTTATTTCTACTAAAATACATAAAAATTGAATTTATTGGGATTCTTAACGAAAAAAATGAGCATCAACAACCTTTTCTTTTCTTCTTTTTTTCTTTTTTGCTATCGAAGGGTTCCCAACCCTTTGGGCTGGACTAATCCCTTCGGGCCTAAAGGGAAGTCGGGTAAACTCCCCTATAGCTCCAGTGTGGTAGTGCAGTTTCGAACCCACAACCTCCGGGTGCAAACCGTGGTCCTAGGCCAACTGAGCTACCCCTTGGGATTAACAACCGTTTCTTTTAGAGAAATAGAATCAAAAGAAGACTAGTAAATCATTTCTCATAATCTTTTGATTCTGTTTTGCTAGAAGGAGAGGGCATTTTATACTATTTTTTTTTTAAATTTACATTTTATCTTCATTTTTAACTACTTTGGGTATGAAATATGAATTTTATATATTCAATTTCTATGTATTATAATGCAAACAAACATGCCCTAATGTCTTTATTTCAAAAAATTATCAAAATTGATGAAACAAAGTTAAACTTTATAAATGACCATCAAATAATCTCTCTTTTAATAATAATAAAAAAGAGTTAAGGGGAGATGAAAAATAAATATCCGAAGTAAATCAAATCCTATAAAAATTAGGGTCTCATTTATATCTACACCATATGATGCATATATCATGCATATATCCTCCATGTGTCGCCATTTTACCATAAATCCAAAACCATAGAAATTTATTATGAACTAGATAATAGGGCCATGTACTTTTCTCAAATGTGATTGTTAAAGAGATTTTTTTTTTTGTTTGTTTGTTTGTGATACGCGAGAATCCAAGATTTGAAAACTTCTCAAGCCTTCCCCAAATGTAGAAGATATTGGTAATGGGATCGACTTTTGCCAATGACACAATATTCTACACCAAAGTAGGATCTTATCTAGTATTAGAAAAGGGGCATTTGTGGACTTTTTGTGGCTCACTGTCTCCCCACCATCTGCAGAGGTTCGTAGTTTCATCCATCTACCAGAAATGGAATAGATTATACATTGCTAGTCATTTGTGGTTGATGATGAAATGGATGTCTGGGAACCATTGATGGCATTACATAGAGAGCTTGACATGTGTAATAAATCTAATTTTTAGTTAATGTGCAAGCCACATGCACCATTGTATTTGGAGAAATGTCATTGTAAAAGCTAAAAGAAGGTTTTTTTTTTTTGCTTTTTTTTTCTAAAGTGACTCGGGAGGAATTGTAAACTATCTTAATCCTAAAAACTAGCCAAATCTATCAACCCATGGGTCATCCCTCGAGTGCTTCGTTCCTTTTGTTGTTACTTCCACCGTAATCCTCCTTCCGAGTATTATCGCATCCATGTTTCAACCACGACACGTACCAGCTATGCTTCGTAGTGTCAGGCGTCAATCTCTAGTACTTCAATTGTTGTCAAAGAATTCAAGAGCAATTTTCTCCAGTGCTTTTATGGTCCATTTGAATCGCTGCCATCGTCATGGAGGGACCACGGAAATTGTGTGTGTGTGTGTGTGTGTGTGTGGGGGGGGGGGGGGGGGGGCCTCGCTTGACTAGAGCGAGTTGATACAGCACAAGAGGTTAACGAGTCGGGGGGAGGGCTCACTTGACTAGAGCGAGTTGATACAGCTCAAGAGGTTAACGAGTCGGGTGAGTCGTATAAGTATGCATAGTACTCGGCTACATGACTCTAAGGCCTGTTTTTTTACCGGAATTTATGACTAGAACTTGGGAGGTTGGTTTTTTTTTTATATGATGTGACATTTTGTCCCCAGACATTTGAAATGCACTTGACTAGAGCGAGTTGATACAGCTCAAGAGGTTAACGAGTCGGGTGAGTCGTATAAGTATGCATAGTACTCGGCTACATGACTCTAAGGCCTGTTTCTTTACCGGAATTTATAACTAGAACTTGGGAGGTTGGGTTTTTTTTTTATATGATGTGACATTTTGTCCCCTGACATTTGAAATGCTGTATTTTTTTCATTAGAATTTTAAATTCTAACCACCTAAAAGACCTTTTGGAATTCTTGGAATTCCACTGTTTATAC
This sequence comes from Litsea cubeba, assembly GCA_012931725.1. NCBI lineage: Eukaryota > Viridiplantae > Streptophyta > Magnoliopsida > Laurales > Lauraceae > Litsea > Litsea cubeba. The sequence continues at coordinate 9,861,962 of CM022945.1, read as the reverse complement.
CATGTGTTGGAATTTCAAATCCTCTATCAAAAAGAGGAATTTGGAATTTCACCTAAGGGGACAACTTTTGGAGAATTTGAAAATCTCCCAGACATAAATTCTTGGAATTCTGATAAGGAAACGGACCCTTAAATTTAAAGATGATCAATGTTTTATTTAGTTTTTCAACTCTTAAACCACATGGGAAGACTAAAAGAAAAAAGCCCATTCGTTAGCTATAGTGCTAGTATTTTTTTTTATTTTAAGTATTTTTGTGCTCTGTTAGGATCCATAAAGCCCATCCTTAGCTCACCTCCACCATTAGATTTATATTTTTCTTCGCCTCCATGGGCATATTCTCAATTTTTAAATAAAAGGATTTTTTTTTTTTTGCTAAGTCGGGCTTTGGGCCAAGAGTGATACCGTAAACTTGGAGGCCGAGGTATTGATCCTTGACTATGTGAATGATACTAAGGTGTCAACACCCTTTAACCAAAAGTGTGTTGGCACTTTAAAAGGATTTTGTTCCACTATAAGACTGAGCATATGACTCGGCAAGATTAGCACAATCTTTAAGTATCAATCATGTCTTGAATGATGTGCTCGATCTTATAAAAGAACAAGGAGGGGAGATTTCTAAGAATTTTTTTAATTGTTCACATATGTCCCCCCAAAATTTTCAAAACAATCTCTACATATTTTAAAAACTACATACAATTTTTTTTTACATGTGATCATCGAAAGAGTTTTTTCTACATAGTGCTCCCAAAGGAATGATTCCTGGGTCTACACCTAAAGAGATGACACTCATCTCTAACCGTCTAAATTATCAATAAGTAGTCTCCACCATGGCGTCCATGCATCTCACTGGCGGGAAGCGTGCTGAAGACAAAGGGGGTGAGTCCAGATCCTTTGTGCAGCTATCACACAAATTCGTGTAATAAATTCTTCGAACACCATCATGGGCCTACATAGAGATAATCTAAACCGTTAAAAGATTAAGAGAAAATTAGTGAAAGGTCCCTAGAGTGGAATGTATCCAGCCTCCAGTACAAGCAAAAACTTGTTAAGGCCTCTGGTCCACTCAGCTATACTATTTGCAGCCATAGGTCCCTACATCCACATGATCACATTTTTCAGGACTAATTTGCCCTTTCAACTATTTTTGGCATAAAATTTTGAAATTTTAAATTTTAAATCTTTTGTTCCCCCTCTTTCAAAGATCGTCAAGTTGGTTGATGAGAATACAGGTTCTCCATCGGAGAAGAAGCCCCCACTCCTCTCACTCTTCCGCCTCTTCTTCTCTTTACGTTTTTTCTTCTTTTCATTTCATCAATGGTTCAGGCAGTGAACGATGGGGATTCCGTCGATGGTGACTTAAAGCCTCTATGATTTTTTCGATTTCCAGTTTCGAAAGTCAAATCTCCGATTCACTTGCTGAAGCAGAGAATAGATTGGTTCTTATCTCGGTGGGCCACACAAATCGTAGAGAAGAGAAGGGGTCGTTCCCTGGTTCCGAATCGGATTGCAGGAGCAGATCTAATCGACAGATTCTTTGCAGGAGAAGAAGGTTCTTGTTTTGACCAGAAGTCTGATCCGCCGCAGCCTGCGTAGTCGGAGAGGAAGAAGAGCCCAGACGCAGGCTAGAACTAGGTTCTGTTTCGACTGAAGAAGAAGACCAGAGACGAGAGGATTCTTGGGTCTGCCGGATTGCGCGTCGCCGAGGAAGAAGACTCCTGCCATCGCCGTCTGAAGATTCCGGAGAAGTGCCTTTCGGTTCTGTCGCTCCCTGCCGTGGCTGAAGATGACCCAGTTCTCTGGGTCTTTTGTTCCAGGTCTAGGTCGGGTCGGGTTGACCTAGTCCACGCAATTTGTCAAATTTATATGAGTTTTTGTCAAATTTATATGAGTTTTTGTCAAATTTATCTGAGTTTTTGTCAAATTTATCTGTCTTCTGCCATATTTCTATGTGTTTCTGGAAAATTTATCTGAGTTTTTTTAAAAGTTTATCTGAGTTTTTTAGCAAATTTATTTACGTTTTTTGAAATATATTTACGTTTTTTTATTTTATTTGCTTTTTTTTGAAATTTATTTGTGTCTTTTCAAATTTATTTGTATTTTTTAAATAAATTTAACTGAATTTTTTCAAAAATACTTGAGTTTTTGGCAATTTTTTTAGAAATTTGCAAAATTGATTTATCTTAGTTTTGGCAAATGTGTTTGCGTTTTTTAATTTTATTTGCGTCTTTTGAAATTCATTTGCATCTTTTGAATTTTTTTTATCTTTTGAGATTTATTTGAGTCTTTTGAAATTTATTTACATTTTGTGAAATTTATTTCGATTTTTTGAAACTTATTTGCATCTTTTAATTAAATTTATCTGCATTCTTTTAAAATTTATTGTGTTTTTTGAAATTATTATATATTTTTAAAAATTTATTTGCGTTATTTTGAAATCTACTTATGTGTTTTTAGAATTTATTTGAAAATCTCATTAATGAGATTCCATTAATCGTGGACAATTAAATGGTAGTTGGCCATTATTAATGAGATACCCCACCAATGGAATATGATTTAAAGAAATGATAAATTAGACATTTCAAGTATGAAAAAGTGTGAAATGGACCTTTCGCTGCTGTTGCAACAAAGTCTTGGTTTGAGGGGGACCTCCGGCCAAAGCCCCTTAAGATTAATCCCATCTCATTTTAAAAAATTCTCTAAAGTTTCCGTTTAAAAAGAGTGGGCCCCACTGTCTCATTAAGAACCTTAATGTAAATGTGATTAATACCATTTTCGCAGCATTCCACATGAACGAGTGGTTCTCAATCAGACGGGGACCTACTAAGTTTAGGATATGTGTAGATAGGAATAGAATTCGATTAATCTTTTTCTAAACGTCCTAATTATCTCTATGTGGGGCCCAACATGGTATTGATGGAATTTTGTTACACATTTACCGTGCAATAAATGCGACAGAGGATCCGGACCACCGGGGAATCATTCGGGAATCTCTGAACATTTTGAGTCTTGAAAAGCCTACCATCAGATCCCTTTCCTTTTATAGAGATTTTCAACCCTCTTTTTGTTTTTCAAATCTCCAAAATCCAAAATCCAAAATTCAAAATCCAAAATCCAAATCCCTTCTTTCTACCATCTATCATCTATCTATGGCTATGAAGAAGCAGCAAATCCTTGTCCTTACCAGCAGAAATTACACCTTCTCCTTCTTTTTCTTCTTTGTATCATCATTCCATCTCTGTCTTCTTCCCTATGCAGCAGCAGCAGCATCATCATCATCATGCAAAGCATGGCTTGTCCAATCCATTCCAACAGACATGCCAGACCTACCTCTAGTCAAAGGAGTCCTCTCCTCAGGTAAATCAATCAATCTCCCTCTTCATTTCCTTTGTATTCTTTCCTCAAAAACCAAAACATTCTTGTGGAGACTGGAGACTGGAGACACAGACAGATCTCTATTCTATTTCTCTACCCCCTTTGCTGCAGGGACCTCACATCAACCAGAGCTCCTTCTTATTTTAAGGATAAAAACACGTGGCAGGTTGAATGTTGACCATTGAAGAAGCTCCTGTGAGGCTTTATAACCTAGAGAAATCCTGGATTAAAAAGGGCCTTGAGTGGAACTCTACGGTGGGACCCACACATTTAAATCCAAACTATTCAAATTAAACCTCCTCCATCCGAGTTTCTTGGACCATTAGATTGACCATTTGATGAAAATCGTGAGAATGAGTTGCATAAGATTGTTTGATCAAACATTCAATTCTGGGCCCACCTACATGGTGATTATGGAACCATTAATGGTGGGCCCACTGTTGAGGTCAATGTCTACCACCGCTCCTGAGCGGTAATTGTGGTCGAGCCCTCGTAATAAAATTATTATTGTGATTGGTTTTGAGATAAATGGTATCTCAATGGGTTGTAAGATCCTACACCCACTACATTAAAGAGTTAAGAGTTGAGGACAATTAGAATTAAAATTTAGAAGACAAGAAGCAATTCAAGTTCAAAAAGCAAAGTCATCTTAAATAATCAAACTATTGAGTGGGGCCCACCAGATGATTTTTTTTTTTTTTTTTTTATTTATTTTTTTTTTTTTGGGGGTGTGGGGGGGGGGGGGGGGGGGGGGGGTGGGGTTTGCTAAGAAATTAATTTCCTGCTTTGCTAACTGAAATGCGCCGGAATCCGACAAACAGCCGACGTTTTCCGCTGGTTGGCCGGGAATTCCACCCGGAATCTCAACATCATTGCGCAGTACTGGCAACTCATAGCAGAGCCTGGAAACCCAAAATCAGGAGACTATGGTTACTCAAAAGCTGATATGGAGAGATTTGGATCCCACCATGGGTTGGAAGTTTACAAGTCAATTGAAGATGCCGCGGATCGGAAAGTTGATATAAGGTGAAAATATAGATGCTGACTGAAGTTATATATTATTTGAATTCATGCTGTTCTTGTTACAATTTGATTAGGACTAATTAATCATTGTTGAAATGATGACTAATCTCATTTAGATGATAAATGTATGTCTTGCTTCATGCTGCATTTGAGTTGAACTTTTGGCTTAAATTACAATGATTAAGCTGCAACCAGGTGAAATTACTGAAGTTGTTATTTGTCTCACTTAAGTTGGAACTGCCAACCAGCCCCATTGTTATGGCTTTCGTTGTAAATTCGATTTGAAGCACAGGCAATTACAATGATGTTGAGAGGTAGATTTTCAATGAATACAAGTTTTAACTATGTAATATTGCTTCTGTATCTTCCAATGTAGTTTATTTTTTTCGCCTAGCATAGTGTAGTATTAGTGTTGTTTAATTTTATAAGCTCCTCTTTTTATAATGAAATCTCACTGTTACAGATAACTCAATTGTACAACAAGATGTCATGTTTTTTGTAATTCATTTTCTCCTCCTTAATTTAAGTATTGCTTTTAGGAGTACTGCAAAGTGCAGATGTAGGCATGTACTTCTTTTCTATCTGTAAGTGGAAGGTCTACATATGTATTTACTTTGGTTTTCAAATGCACAATTTTTCCTTTCCCTTGGGTAGTTTAAAATTCTGTACACACAAGTTCAGCTCCTGCAATGTCTAATTAATATAATGTTTCTCATGTGTTTTTTCAATCACAGGAATGCCATATTTAATATGCTGATTATTACATAGCCAGTGATGACAAGATGCCCAACATTATCCAGTTCTTTCTAAACTAAAAAGAAAACTGTAGGCACTAACCAATTAACCATCAAATGTCTAATCTTTAAGTCACGGTGATGATATTTACCATGAGTCTGGATATTGTTGTGGGTGTTTCACAAATTCCATATAATTACCCTTTCACATACCATGACTCTTTATTTAATAATCAGGTTCTTGTTATGCAAAAAATATATCTGATTGGTTGTTGTGAATCCTTATTCATATGTTTTGTTCCTACTCTGAATTGTTTGCACATATTGTCTCAATTCTGAAATGTTCTTTCCATTCACTGTTGAATGTGATTCTGATGCCTCATTTCTGAAGTGGAAGTCATCATTTTATCTGATGCTAAAGTGCTCGTACTGTATACATAATCATCACAAAGTCATCAAAGATCAAATTATAATATTTATTTAGTGAGTTTTTTCATGAGCACAACAATTGATCTTGCTTGTTTGATAAAGAATGTGGATATGGTCATGCATGTGTTTCCAATTTCCATTTTCAAATTGGTAAACTCATCTATAGCTTCATCATGGCATTGGCTATGCTACAGGATCCTGCAGCACTCTGGACTCTATCCTGATTATGATAAAGAATCAGCTGATCTTGCAAAAGGAAGACCAAATGTGAAGAATGTCACCTTACTTCTTAGTGATTGGTGGGGTTCAGGCATTGTCCATGCAAAAGTTTGGATATCAGATGGTAAAGACATATATATCGGATCTGCTAACAATGACTGGAAATCTCTTACCCAGGTACTCTTTTGCATTTACTCAATAAAGGCTCCTTTTAATCAGTATTTCATTTTCTTTGAGGTCATAACTGAGAGGGAATGCATGTTAATGGAGATAGCAAAGAGAGAAAATAGATTTTGTGTGTCTGGTTTTAGTTGCCTACATTGTCCCAAATCAGAACCAAAGGAATGGAAGTGATTTGGTCTACCAATATTCGTCTCATTGCTAACTTGGTCTGCATATAAAGACACCCTAATGGAGGTGAAATTTTCAGTTTTGTACATCATCGCTGAAGTCTTGCTCACCCAATGCATTATAAGATCTTTTTGAGGATGTTACTCGAGAATTATCTCACCGAAAGATGGAATCATTCAAAAGGAAAATTTCCCTATGTTTCTATTGGCTTGTCATGAATAATGGTTCCTATAAGGACGGGCCTTATCATCTTATGGTACATACCATCTAGTGGGACCCTCTTGAAACGTGTGCCAACTTTGGTGGAAGATTCCTTTTTTTTGTTTTTCTCCATCTCATCATTATTTCAATGCCTTATCATATCAAATGCATTGTAAGGGCATTTTAGAATGGAACTTGAGACATAACTCATTGAAGCAGCGCAGGGGAGTAGGAGGATAGCTAACGGGCTATTCTCCAAGCCAAACGGCTTAGGGTATGATGTCTTGGTCTCACACCAAAGACAAGAGAGAAACACACATGAGAGAGAACTCAAATTTTCATTAATTTCTGTATATCCCAATGGAAGGGATTACATCCTATATATAATAGAGTCTCAATATAATTTTAGTAATCAATCTCTAATACTAGGAAACTTTCAATTCTAAGAATCTTGGAAATTAGAAACTACCTAACCAAAGCAATTAAAGAAATTTGCTAAATATATAATAATCATCTAGAAAGCCTTGTGGGCTTTGGGCCTTCTGGAATATACTTTCAATCGGGGCCCAGTAGTCTGGCCTGCATCAGCTCTCCCCGGCTTGGAGAAACTCGACTCCGGCGAGTTAGCAGCTTGGTACCTCTCGTATAAATCCGGATTGAGTCGCTGAAAATCTGTGGCGGTGATCCATGTAGCTTCAGAAAATGGTTTGCCTTTCCACTTGACCAAGAATTTGTGATATCCGCCAAGCTTGGTTGACACTAGCTGGTCATCATAGACATCTTCAATTTCTTCTCGAGGAGTTGGAACTATGGGAAGCCTGATGTCGTGTTCTTCAAATGATTCATCTTGATAATGGCCATGATAAATCGTGAGATCTTCGACATTGAATGTAGAATTGATATTCATGTCTGACGGAAGATCGAGTACGTAGGCATTTGAGCTGATTTTCTTCATAATCTTGAACGGACCTGCACTTCTGGGATAGAGTTTCTTGTAAGTGCCTGTGGGGAACCGTTCTGGCTTAATTCGCACCATGACCATGTCTCCTTCAGTAAAGTCAACATGGCGCTTTCGAGTGTCCGCTTGCTGTTTGTAACGCTCAGTACTTTTGGCAATCTGTTGACGGACCTCATCGTGGACGTCTTTCATGTGCTGGGCAAATTGTTCAGCTTCTTGGCTAGGCCTGGCTTCAGCTGGTAAAGGACTCAAATCAATCGGAAGACGCGGCTGGATACCGGTGACAACTTCAAATGGTGATCTTCCAGTTGATCTATTTACGGAATTATTATAGGCAAACTCCGCCGTGGGTAAAATAAGATCCCACGAAGCAATGTGGTCTCCGACGAGACAGCGAAGGAGATTACCCAAGCTGCGATTGACGACCTCAGTCTGACCATCAGTCTGAGGGTGATAGGCACTGGAGTACTGGAGCTTTGTCTTCAACATATGCCATAAAGTTTTCCAGAAGAAACTCATGAACTTAGTATCTCTGTCCGACACTATAGTCTTAGGGAGGCCATGGAGACGAACAATCTCTTTGAAGAAAAGGGTGGCAACTTTTCTGGCATCTGCTGTGGTTGTACAAGGAATAAAGTGGGCCATTTTAGAAAACCTGTCCACCACAACAAAAATAGAATCTACCCTTCTTGCAGTCTTTGGCAAACCCAAGACAAAATCCATGCTTAGATCTTGCCAAGGTGCATGTGGAATAGGAAGGGGCTGATACAATCCCGTGTTCTTCTTTTGTCCCTTTGCAAGCTGGCATACTCTGCATAACTCACAAATTCGAGCAACATCTGTCTTCAGGCGGGGCCAAAAGAAGCGGTCTTCGACAAGTGCCAAAGTCTTATCTCGCCCTAGATGTCCACTACATCCACCTCCATGCAACTCTCGGAGGACAAACTCGCGGATAGAAGTAGCTGGCAAACACAACTGAGTTCCACGAAACAAATAACCATCATGGATAGAAAATTTGGGATGGTCAGAAAATTCACCATTAAGAAGAGCTTTGTAGATGCGACCAAAGTCATGATCATCAGGATAGGTCCCTTGTCTACAGTCAACTAATTGATCATAGAGGGAATCAATATAGTCAACCGGTAGATATTTATCCTCAAGTTTCTGTTTCATCTCCTCCCATGTATTGATAGGACGTCGCCCATAATTTATATTCCTGTCATCAATACTCCGCCACCAAACACGCGCTGCACCCTTCATCTTCATCTTGACAAAGGAAACGCGTTTATCTTCATCCATATTGTACCATTCAAAATAATCTTCAAGGGCTGTAATCCAGTCTGTGAAGACTTTCACATCCATGCGTCCAAAGAAATCAGGAACATCAACGCGTACCTTCTTGGTGATGTCATCTCGTCGGCCATGATGGTCTTCATAACCAGTTTCATCCATAATGCGCTCCATAAATTGCCGACAAGTTTCCTGCGGTTCACCATTGACAGAATTTTCCACATCTGGCGGACGGATGTTTCCCCTTTGTGTTTTATTGCCGTCTTTGTTGGTGGAAGGTCCAGGGCTGTCATTGTTCTGGTTACCAGGAGGATGAGTGCTGCGAAGATGTTCTTCAACCCTATCCATTCTGTCCATTAATTCCATAATGTAGCTATCACGCTGGCGGTCTGTGAATTTACCTCTGAATGTGGCTCCGGTGCGGGTAGTCGGGATCGGGGTAGACATGCTGACTTTTTTTTTTTTTTTTTTTTTTTTTGAGCTACTTGATAGTGGGCCGGGCTCGACCCGAAATCAAACCCAAAATATGGGCTCGGTTTCTGTCACAGACACGTGAGGCCTTTCTTCCTCGTGTCTCGTGCCCAACAAAGAGATAAACTTGTTGATGTGGTTGCAAAAAGGTTGGAGCTGCTGGAGATGATGCAGAAGACGCAGACGAATTCCCCTTTGCTGGAGCAGTGTGGCCAACGCAGCAGGCGAGCAGCGATTGGATGGCAGGCAGCGATTTCGGTTGGAGTGGAGGATGATGGGGGGCGACGCAAGTGGCCGGCGATGAAGGCGCAGACGGTGATGGTGATCGGCTGCTGACGACAGCGATGAGGATCGGCGACGCACAGGTATGTACCCCTTTTTCTTCTTCTCTCTCTCTCTCTTTTTTTTTTTTTTTTATGGTTTGGGTAATGGAGGCCTGGATTGAGTTGGGTTGGGGAGTGGTGCGGTGGGGAGTGGTGCGGTGGTGCTGGTAGATGATGGGGAATGCGCCGGTGTGGGTCAGGGATGGGTTTTGGGGTCTGGACGATTTGGGTTTATGGTTATGGATGTTGGTTCAATTGGCTAGGGGAAATTCTGATTTGCGGTTTTGTGGATGGAGAAGATAGGTTTGGGTTTGTTCTGGGAGGTCGAAGATGGGGTGGACTGTTTGGTGCGTTGGGGTTTGGTTTGGAGAGATGGGTATCTGTGAAGAGTTTGGGTAGAGAGGATGGGTGAGGGAAGGTCTGTGAAGAGTTTGATCGACAGGGATTTGGGCTGCTAGGGTACAGGGACTTGGGGATTTAGGTTCGATTGGATTTGGGGTTTTTAGGGTTTCTGGGTGAGGGATATGATGGTACAGTTATGTGACGAAGGGTGGTGGGTATGATGATGATAATGGACGGAGAAGTGAGCGGATTACCTCGGATCGGCGATCGGGACCGGCGATCAGAGAAGGATTCTCTGCTCTGATACCAATTGAAGCAGCGCAGGGGAGTAGGAGGATAGCCAACGGGCTATTCTCCAAGCCAAACGGCTTAGGGTATGATGTCTTGGTCTCACACCAAAGACAAGAGAGAAACACACATGAGAGAGAACTCAAATTTTCATTAATTTCTGTATATCCCAATGGAAGGGATTACATCCTATATATAATAGAGTCTCAATATAATTTTAGTAATCAATCTCTAATACTAGGAAACTTTCAATTCTAAGAATCTTGGAAATTAGAAACTACCTAACCAAAGCAATTAAAGAAATTTGCTAAATATATAATAATCATCTAGAAAGCCTTGTGGGCTTTGGGCCTTCTGGAATATACTTTCAATCGGGGCCCAGTAGTCTGGCCTGCATCACTCATCCAAAGCCAGAATCATACTACCAGACCAAATTCCCTATGCTTCTATTGTTTTATTTTAATATTTTTACTCACATCATCACCATCAACAACTGAGCATAAATCTGACGCGGCAAAATATTTTTACTTGCAGAGAATAGAAAATCCAGGGTAAAGATCTGTTGATCTTAGAAACAAATTTCTGCTTCTAGTTTAATGCTTGTTTGGTATGTATTCCTTAACAGGAATCATCAGGTGTTAAGACTCTTGTCCCATGGAAGCTCAGCCTTGTGTATGTAAACACCATGGCTTCAGACTGATTATCTAATGAGCCTTGGATAATGAACCATTTCTGAAGAATAGCCTTTGATTCAAACATCATAATTGTGTGGGGAGATTTCCAGAGCACCGGATTAAGCTAATCCCAGCCATCAGATGAGACTAAGCACTCTCACGTGCCAGCCGCGTGCTACCCACGTGGCACCAGACTCACCTCGGCTAGCGAGGCAGAGGCCTCGGCCGAAGTCAGACAGCTCCATGCCACTAGCGCCGAGCTCAGCCACCCCCTACGTCTCCATCTCGGCTGAAAACTCCACCTCGGCTGAAGGAGCCGAGACGAGAGCCGAAGCAAGAAAAGACCTCCACTCGCACCCCTCACGTCGCCAGGCGCGTGAAGGAACAGGGGTACGAACTAGAAAGACAGATGCGACATCCATCCATCCACAATCTTCGCTGGATCACTGACAAGGCGGCGTCCAGCGGCTGAAGCCACATCAGGGCAAGGCCCGAGGGCAGATCCGATGCTGCTCCTGCCGCCAAAAGCACCCAACACGATCTGGCCCAACAAGACGCGCATTTAATGCATTGTGGGCTGATCCGACTGACATTAAATGCAGGGTGGGCTGGATTGGACCGCATTTATTACTTTGCGGGCTTATCATGACCCCCAGTCAAATCACGGGACACACACCAAGGTGTCCTCCAAAAATACCAGCCAAGCTTCTATAAATATAATCCCATACCACATGCAAGGGACGCACAACACAACTCATAGAGCTGTTACTCTACCTCTCTTCTTCCTCTCCTCCCATTGTTCCAGTTCCTACACTGACTTTGGCATCGGAGAGCCTTGCGCCGCCCAGGCCAGGGTCCTCTGACCGTGTGTTCTTCCCTTTCAGGCTTTCGGACGGCATCCAGTCATCACCATCATCGGATAAGTCCTCTAAGGCTCCCCAGTTATTGTGGGTCATTATTTTCTGCACCTACAATTGGCGCCGTCTGTGGGAAAGTAATATCCCAACCTTCCCAACTTTCCCAACCTTCTTAACCTCAATTTCTCAGAAGCCATACCTCCGAAAGCTAGGAAGGGCATAGAGTCCTCAAGAGCAGCGCTCGAGCTGCCACCACCGTCAACGGACGTCCCTCCTCAAGGGCGCTCCCGCACGGTGCATGGCACGTCTGCAGGCGAGGGCCGCTTAGGCTCTCAGCTCTTTGCCGAGTCCCCACTCCAAGAGGGACTCGAGGCCTCGATCTCAGCAGAAGAGGTCATGCCACCCAGACGCGATGAGCGTCGACATGAGCGTCCTCGGAAGGACAAAGCCGTGGCCGTAGGAGAGACGCGCCACGTTCAACCCCCTGCCACTGAAGGGGTTCTCGAAGCCCAAAATGCTCTCCTCCAGAGGCAAGAGCAGTTGATTCGCGAGCTCCAGCAGCAGCTGAGGGCAGCGCAAACTGCCTCCTTGAGGCAGGTCTCCGAGCCTCAAGGGAAAAAGAGGGACGCCCCCAGCAGGGCAGCCCAGCCTCCCCGTAAGGATCCCAGAAACCATCTAGACCATAAGCGGAACCAGATTCATGACGAAGGCTCGAGCAACAGCCGAAGTCATCGAAGTCGCGATGGCCGAGCTCGTAGCCATCGCAGCCCGAGCCGCTCCAAGCGAAAGTCAAGGGCCCGGACTCCGGAGAAGGACGATGAGCAGGAGCGATTTGACAAATGCGTCATATTGGCTCTCCAGCGCAACCTGGACGTGCGGGACCGGAAGCAGATCTGTGGCCACACTGATCTGGGGGGCTCACCCTTCACAAAAGAGATCGAGCGCACCCCCTTGCCCAGAAAGTTCTCCGTCCCGCGGTTCGTCCCCTATGACGGACTGTCCGACCCATCAGCTCACCTCCGACACTTCTCCCAGAAGATGTCCATCTGGGGGAATGAGGGCCATCTAAACTGCAAAATCTTCTCCTCCAGTTTGGGTGACCTCCCCCTGAAATGGTTCTGTTCTCTCCCAGAGCAGTCAGTTTCGAGTTGGAAGGAGCTCCAGCTCTCCTTCCTGAAGAAGTTCCAAGCCTACAGCGTCGTCTCCAAGAGAGAAGGGGACCTCCTCGCCCTGAAGATGAAGCAGGATGAGACTCTCGCCATCTTCGCCCAGCGATTCTGGGCGGTCTACAGCCAGATCGAGGGCACCAGGGAGGAGATAGCAATCTACGCCTTCCAGCATGCCCTGATCCCCGGCCACGACTTGCGGAAGGACTTGGCCGGGAATCCCCCAGAATCCATGCCAGAGTTGATGACCCGGGTGAAGCGCTTTATCGCCCAGGAGGAAGACGAGATCCGAGCCCGGGATCAAGACGGGCATCCGGAGCCCGAGCAGAAGGGCAACCAGCCTCGGCAGAGAGGCGGGAAGCCCTTCCAGAAGCAGGAGCCCAAGCAGGCTTGGGTCGCCAGTTCGGCGGTGCCCACACGACCCAGGTCTGGGGGCACCAGCAGGCCAAGGCCTCACGCCAGCGCCTATCGAGGCATCAACGTCGTCTTCAGAGAACCGATACACCAGATCCTGAACAAAATAAAGGGTAAGCCGTTCTTCGAATGGCCTCAGCCCTTGAGAAATGAGCCCACTAACGGTGATCGAAGCAAGCTCTACTGTTCCTGCCACAAAGGTAAAGGACACAAGACCGAGGAGTGCAACTCTCTGAAGTGGTACCTGGAGAGACTCGCCGGCGAAGGCCACCTCCCAGAGTTCGTCAAGACAGAGGATGCCGGCGGCAGCGGGGGCCGAGTTCACCAGAGCGCGGCCCGGGACCCAGACAGCGAGGATTCCGAAAAGATCATTAACGTGATCCACCTGGCGTCCTCGGTTCCCTCTCCCTCGTCTCGTGGAAGCTCGCATCGCATGGGAAGAAGGTGACGGACGTCGAGCTCGGGCTGGCACCCAAAAAAGCTCGCCGCGGCCGAACTGCAATCAAAGCCCATATTCTGGCGAACTTCAACATCGTTTCGCCCAATTCGGCCCCGACCCCGCCTGACACGACGCTGACAGGCACAGGACACGAGCCAGAAGTAACTGAGACTGGAGTCTCCCACCTCGGCAACACCCTCTGGCCTGCGGCATGGGAACGGTCATTCCTTTAGAGATCGGCCTTCTCGCCCTGAGCACAGAGCCGAAGGAAGGCCGGCCCCGAACTGGCATGGCCCGTTCAGGGTGGTCTCACGGGCAACGAAGTCAGCCTACAAGCTCAGACAGGGCAAGCCACTGCCGAGATCGCGGAATGCGTCCCGCCTGAAGAAATTCTGTTTCTAAAAAATGTAGCAAGTCCCATTCAATGAAAGTGCCTTTTGCCCTGTCATCAAATCTGTGTCATCTCTCCTTACATGACTTCGAAAGCTCCGGGTCCATCGCCCTGGAAAAGGCCTCGAGTCCAAACTCGGTCGTTTCCTAAAGCTCCGGGTCCATCGCCCTGGAAAAGGCCTCGAGTCCAAGCTCGGTCGTTTCCTAAAGCTCCGGGTCCATCGCCCTGGAAAAGGCCTCGAGTCCAAACTCGGTCGTTTCCTAAAGCTCCGGGTCCATCGCCCTGGAAAAGGCCTCGAGTCCAAACTCGGTCGTTTCCTAAAGCTCCGGGTCCATCGCCCTGGAAAAGGCCTCAAGTCTAAGCTCGGTCGTTTCCTAAAGCTCCGGGTCCATCGCCCTGGAAAAGGCCTCGAGTCCAAACTCGGTCGTTTCCTAAAGCTCCGGGTCCATCGCCCTGGAAAAGGCCTCGAGTCCAAACTCGGTCGTTTCCTAAAGCTCCGGGTCCATCGCCCTGGAAAAGGCCTCGAGTCCAAACTCGGTCGTTTTCTAAAGCTCCGGGTCCACCGCCCTGGAAAAGGCCTCGAGTCCAAACTCGGTCGTTTCCTAAAGCTCCGGGTCTAACGCCCTGGAAAAGGCCTCGAGTCCAGACTCGGTCGTTTCCTAAAGCTCCGGGTCCTGGACCCTGGAGAAGGCCTCGAGTTCGGACACTCGGCCGGATTCCTAAAATCAGGGTTTTTACACCCCTCAAAGATCATTGCCGAGCTCACGCTTCCACAGCCGAGACCAACGGAATGATGACTCCACTTCGGCACAAGGCAGCTCGTCTCGGCCAAAGCCACCCATTTCGGCCAAGGACAGCTTTCGAAAGAAGGACAGTGCAAGCATGGAAATACAAAAATGCAAATATACACGGATTGGGCAAACACCAAACTCGTCCTTATTCATTGTAATTGCTTCATTACATGGATTACAAACATGAAACAAAATACACAGAAGAAAGGCTCGTGGCCCTCTGAAGGAAGACCCAAAAGAAAGCAGGCTTTGAGACTACTCTTCGCCGACACCGCCCGCCGACCGGAAACCTCCGGCGGAAAGGCTTGTTGCATCCTGCCCCAAGGTCTTGATATCTCCCAAGAAGAAGGATCTGCGGCATGATTCAGAACCGCCCTTTGGGACGAAGCGGGACCCCCAGGCGCCCGGTGCCGAGAGCTCTGCAACACGCTTTGGCTGGTCAGACCAAAGTTTGCAAACAAGAGCCCCCTCCTAGGGCGTTTCTAGTCCTACCCTCCGCCCAGAACCTTGCGGAATGACGACAAGGCCGCCGAGCGCAGGGGGCGCCACCAACCCACAGCTGCAAAGATTCCCATGCAACCGCACCAGGGAAGGCTGGCCGTAGACCCGCGTTCAGAGAGCGCGTAGCCTACGGGGACCATCTTCAGAGAGCGCGCAGACTACGACAGGCCTTCCCCCTCGGAGGAAGCCGTCACCTGGCACAGGAGTTCCATCTGGATCAAAAGCCCATAAAGATCTATCAAACATGGCTGCCAGGTTGTTTGAATATCCTGGTTCTCTCGTCCCTCCCATGGCAAGCCTAATACTCCTATTTGTAGGAAGAGCGGGAGGCCCGATCTTCAAGGGTCATTATGAGGTGAGGTCTCCCACGTCTTGCGTGGCGTGTTAGACTTCCCCCATACTGACCAACGGCTCCGATGATACCACGTGGAGCCATCCCCTCGTTCCCCTTAACGGTCACATCACCATGCTTACTGCTGTTCAAGATCGCCCCAGATACGGAGTATCGTCGCAAACCCCTAAGAAGATAGTTCGGCACTCAATTCTAACGTCCCATCGCAGAAAGCACTATATCGAACTCAAGCACAGAAGTACAGAGAGACAGAAGTAGAAGGACGAGTGGTCAAAGGAGCCTTCAATTGCATTAAAATCCTTGTCATTACATCATGCAGCAAATACAATTGAAGGAAATTACAAAAAGCATAAAGCAGAGGAGCAAGTGTCCCGAGGTCATGCCCGGCCGGACCCACGGGCTGCAGCGTCAGAAACTTCTGGAGGAGCAGAAGCCGGCATCGGGAGTGGGTACGGGGGAGGCTCCCGGAAGGAAGGGTGGTCCTCAGAAGCCCCGGCCTCCTTCAGGCCGGCACGCCATCCTTTCACCCAGGCCGTATCCCTCACGACGAGGACCCTTTCCTTGTAGTGGGTGGTGACCTGCGCTTTGGCGTCCTCGAAAGCAGCATCGCACTCCGACTCGAGCTTCGCCTCGGCTTCATCCGCCCTCTTGGATTCGGCCTGAAGCAGGGCCGCATAGTCGTCTCCCATCTTCGATATGGAAACCTCGAGCTCGGCCACCCTAGCTCTCTCCACCTCGGCTTCCCCCCTCGCCTGCTCAAGCTTCGCCGCGTATTCTCCCTCCACACTGGCTAGTTTCTGGGTGACGACGTCCAGAGACTCTTGCAAGCCGTTCTTCTCCACGGTCAGCTCGGCAGCATCCATACCGTATCTGCAGATCCTGTCAGCTACAACCATGGTCTTCTGTGCCGCCTGTGAAAGAAACGGGGTATACACGTTAGCTCCGGAGGTCGGAGGTGCCAGACCGCCGGATTGGCAAAAAGAAATGCAGAAAAGACTTACCGTGAAGTTAGACTGCAGCATTGACAGAATCAGCTTCTGGTCGCTGTACTTGTCCAGCTGCTCCATGTCCCGAGGTAGGGCGCAGGCTCGCCCCAGGGCCTCGAGGACCTGTGGATCAATCCTGTGAAGAACGCGATCCTCCATCGTCATCGGCCTCCCCGGCCCAAGCATGAAGCTCGGCTCCCATAACGGCGGCCCCTGAGGCAGCGAGGCAGCGACCGAGCTGGGACCAGCATCAGTCCTCGGCATCTTCAGCGGCCGAACCCCCTCCTGCTCAACTTCGGCCGGAGGCGAACGTACTTCTAGACCAATGGGGCTAGGAGGTGCGGGAACCTCCGCAGCAGCCGCGGGGGAATTCATTCGAACACTCGAAGGAGGCTCAGGGGAATTCAGATTCACGGACCCATGGGGGGCTCGGGCATCCTCCTCTCCGAGCGCCAAGGCCTCGAGGTCCTCGAAAGACAAACGCCTGGCGTGCCTCATCTCGGAACTTGGCGAAGGAGATCGGGCGGCCCGACTCGACTCCCTTCCCGAGACCTGGAGAGGTCTCGATCCCGACGTGGAAGCAAGAATGCCGGACGTGGCCCTAACGTTAGACGACGCCCGCGAAGGCTCCTCTGCAGCCTCCGGACTGGCCTGTTCCTGCCCGACTTCGGGACCTGCACCTTCACCTTGGATCGGCTCTACAGTGCCCCTCAGATACCCACGGTATCTCTGCTGATACCCTAGCAGCGACCAAGCCGCCCTGCCGTCATGGCCGCTGTACCGCTTTACTAGGCGGAGCCAGGCCTCGTTCCTCTTCCAGATGTAGCGGGCGGCCCGTTTCCTCTCCTTCAAAGCTGTAACAATCAGAAGCGTTAGCACGGCAGAACAAAAAGAAACAATATAAAAACCAGAGAGAAGGTATTTACTTGGAATAGTCCCGAAGTGGCGTGGGACTTGGTAGCCTCTATCGGTGTCGGCCACCCCGAACTCCCAGTTTCCAGAGACATACAGGAGGTCGTCTCCGGCATACTTGCTCGAATCCTCTAAGTATCGGACAAAGCCGTCCCGGCCTGACTTCGCTCGGAGATAATAAGCATCTCCGGACTTGCATATATCATATACGTCCTCAATATCGAAGACGCCGAGGTTAATGCCCAGAACCTCATTTAACCTAGCCGTGCCCATCATAATCTTGAAGGCATTGGGTAGCAGCTGGCAGGGGCAGAGGCGCCATTAACTGAGACACCTCCTGAGAAGGGGGTGAAGGGGAAAACAGACCCCACCTTCTATCACAGCCACTAGAGGAAACGGCATCCAACCCCCCGAGAAGTCGCGAAGGTTGATGCCGTTGGGATCTTCGCCCCTAACTTGGACGTCAGCAGGGACCCTAAAGGCCGACCTGAAGCCCTCGATTGCTGCCTCGCCCTCTAACCAGTGACTATAGATTCCCATTTCTACCCCAGTCCAAAGACAGAGGAACCCACAGGAGAAGAGGCAGGGCAGAAGGAACTTACGGGAGCAAGACGATGACAGTGAGCAGCGAAGAGACACGGCCTCAGCAGCACACCACTCCACAGGCGAGGTTCCCTAGCAGCAGTTTATCCTCCTTTGATTCAGAATGGCAACAGAGAAGAAGACGAACCTCGATCGCCCTATATATATCGCCAAAAGTCCCGCCCTTTCCAGAGGACCTAGTTGGGCGCGCCAAAGGGGCATCTCCTAGAGCTCCGCGCGAATCATTTCAAACATTGATTGCGTCCCTAACAGAGCGGCGCGCACGATCTCGAAGAGACAGACGACTAACCAGAAGACGACACGCAGAGCCGTCAACCTGTCTCCAGCATTAAATAAGGGACGTCAATTATTGCCTCGAGGAATAAGGGACGCCAATTATTGCCTCGAGTATCCAAAGCGACCGTGAATCAGGGCCGAGAGGGACTTCCTCCACTGGGTAAGCACCATCACATAGCTCCCGACCTCACGGCACTGACGATCTCCGCAAGATCAGGAGCTAGGGGGCAATTGTGTGGGGAGATTTCCAGAGCACCGGATTAAGCTAATCCCAGCCATCAGATGAGACTAAGCACTCTCACGTGCCAGCCGCGTGCTACCCACGTGACACCAGACTCACCTCGGCTAGCGAGGCAGAGGCCTCGGCTGAAGTCAGACAGCTCCATGCCACTAGCGCCGAGCTCAGCCACCCCCTACGTCTCCATCTCGGCTGAAAACTCCACCTCGGCTGAAGGAGCCGAGACGAGAGCCGAAGCAAGAAAAGACCTCCACTCGCACCCCTCACGTCGCCAGGCGCGTGAAGGAACAGGGGTACGAACTAGAAAGACAGATGCGACATCCATCCATCCACAATCTTCGCTGGATCACTGACAAGGCGGCGTCCAGCGGCTGAAGCCACATCAGGGCAAGGCCCGAGGGCAGATCCGATGCTGCTCCTGCCGCCAAAAGCACCCAACACGATCTGGCCCAACAAGACGCGCATTTAATGCATTGTGGGCTGATCCGACTGACATTAAATGCAGGGTGGGCTGGATTGGACCGCATTTATTACTTTGCGGGCTTATCATGACCCCCAGTCAAATCACGGGACACACACCAAGGTGTCCTCCAAAAATACCAGCCAAGCTTCTATAAATATAATCCCATACCACATGCAAGGGACGCACAACACAACTCATAGAGCTGTTACTCTGCCTCTCTTCTTCCTCTCCTCCCATTGTTCCAGTTCCTACACTGACTTTGGCATCGGAGAGCCTTGCGCCGCCCAGGCCAGGGTCCTCTGACCGTGTGTTCTTCCCTTTCAGGCTTTCGGACGGCATCCAGTCATCACCATCATCGGATAAGTCCTCTAAGGCTCCCCAGTTATTGTGGGTCATTATTTTCTGCACCTACAATAACCATCCAACTCTTTTAATCCTTTCATTTTAGCTGCACTTAACAAGTAGTTTGGAGTTTGGACTCTTGGTTTTCTCTTATTATATGGCTAACAATTGTCTTGATTTTATTACTGTTTTCTAGGTGAAAGAGGTGGGGATTTATCTTGTTGGTTGTTCAAGAATAGCAAAGATGGTGGAAGTCTACTACAATAATCTATGGAAACTTGCTCTCCTCAATTCATCATCATACACGAAAATGGTCTGGGACAAACAGTGGCAAATTCGTAGAAAAGTGCCTTGCTGGTCACATTTTGTAAAATCTAAAGAGAGGTGCAGGTATTCATTTGTTATTGACTTCGAATTTCAGTTTGCTTTCTGATTGCTCAGGGCATGTTTGTGGGGTTTATTAAATGGGCTTCTGTTGAGGGGGTTTAGACTTTAGACTGAAGGATCAAATGCTACAAGGGACCATCAAAATATCCCTGCTCTTTGGTAGGATATGATTGTCCATCTTTACCCTATGAAAATAAAGGCTTGCATTTTGATGGACCTCTCTAGATCTCCACCCCTATTCTTCACTCTTCATCCCTGTGATACTCTTTGGAGAAGATCTCCTTTCCTATGATTTTCAGCTGAGTAGTAATGAGGCAAATGGGCCGTTAGCAGAACATTTGCATGTGGCATTGTTAGTTGCTATGTTTCTGATGTTTCAGATTTATTTTATGGGTGCCTATTCACAAGTTGGATTTGATGTGTAAGGGGGCACTTGGATAAGGAGATGGGTGAATAATATCCCCATCCTACACCACCCTTGTGATCTGTTGTGCACTGTGTGGGGCCAAAAAATAATGAGGGTACTTGGAAGAGGGTGTTTGTTAGATATTCCCCATCCATATGTGAGCCCTATACATCTTACCCATCCCCATGTAATGTGAAGAGTTTAGGTAGGCACCATGATATGTGACATCAGCATCTCACTAGATCAGCAGGTTGTGTAGAGTCTAACCATATATGGGGTCAGTGGGACGAATAGGGCCAAAATGGATAGGGATGGATGCAAATCACACCCATCCAATCATCCTAAACTTATGATTTTGCCCCACAAATATCAGCCTTTTATGAAATGCAACATATTGGGGGGGGGGGGGGATTTTTTACTCACCCACCCCCTATCCATGTCTTTGCACATCCACCTGCAGTCATTAATCTGCATTATTTTGGCAGGACCCTTGAGTTGATCACAATATCGTACCTATCTCACTAGATTACTAACACACAGCTGGACGAAGATGCTATGATGCAACGGTTCAATCCATTCAGATGGGTTCAAAACCATTTGGATGGGGGTATGAGGTGTATGTACGGGATCAAAATTCGCGCATGTATGAGAGAGAGATATTTTCATTTCTTGATCTCATTCTCCAATTAATTGCATGAAATGGATTTTTATGGACAGATCACCTCTTCCTGGTTATGTTGAGGTTCACCACGTAGCAGGCTATCCTATATTAGCAGATCCATATATGTTCAGAACACCAATTGCAACTCCTGGTGCCAACAGATCCACTTCTCTACATCGCTCAAGCTATCTTTCCTTCGCACCTCCTGAGGTAACTTACTACCTAAGTTTCTGTTTGCAATGCTGTGTAGATTCTGAGTATCATCAGTTGAATAAACATATCTTCTTTCAGTTCATCAAAAAATATCGTTATCAAAAATAATAATAATAAAAGTTAACAGAATAAACCAACTAAAATCTGTCTTCTTGTGGACAAGCCTGAATTTTAACAGGATTAAAAAACAACCACCAAGAAAAATATAGTTAAGGAATATCTTTTTAGAAGTAATTAAGGAATATTGGTATGGGGACATACAGTCATCATTTTTCTTTTTGAAAATGGCAGTTGGTAAATATTTAAATTTTTTTTTCTTTTTCTTTTTAGATTGGTAACATGAACCCATGACCACATGGTTGCAGCAATGAGCACCTTCCAACGGGCTCATGTCATTTAAATAGACTCTTTGATCGTGAAATGTGCACTGCTTATATCACCATGCCATTGTCAAATTTTCTGTTTTATTCAGACATTTGAACTAATCTCTCTCTCTCTCTCTCTCTCTCTCTCTCTCTCTCTCTCACACACACACACACCCCAACAACAACCACAACTCAAGAAAGTTTACTGAACTCTGTAGTAAATTGTTTTGTTGACATATATGTTTTGCAGCTGTCATTTGGTAAGTTCCAGGCAGATGAACAGGGCTGGGTGGACACAATCAAATCTGTAAAGTTTAGGGGCACTGTTAGAATTAGTACCATGGACTGGCTTGGTCAATCTCAATATACGAAACAAACTGTCTACTGGGATTCCCTTTCATCAGCAATAACAGAGGTAATATTCATTGATCAGTTCGGTTTGAATATTCAGAACATGCACATTATAACCTTTCTAGTGACTGCTATGGTGCTATTGACCTGAAACTTAAAAATGGCAACTTTTTTTTTTCTACTACGGAATGACAGTTGAAGAAAGTTGATGATATATCCATAAAAGGGGAAATGTTTTTCAACTGTAATTGATAGTATAAGGCAAGAGTAAGAGGATGGCTAAATGCACGCTGGTTTTTGCTCTCTGCACACTTAGGGCCCGTTTCTTTACTAGAATTCATAGAATTCATGTCTGGTGGTTGTCTAGGAATTTCAAATCCTGGTATTTGAAATGCTACCAAATTCTGGAATTCCAAATTCATTGTTTCATTCATGGTCTGAATTCCTACTTGAGCTCCTGGAATCAGGGCCGGTCCTGACTTTTCGAAGGCCCAGTGCGAATCACTAAAATGGGCTCTTTATTCTTTTTTATAATTTTTTAATATATGCACATATATATAACATGTTTTCATAAATTGAGCCCAAAAATAATAATTTCATTAAAAATCAAATAATATCATATGATAAATACATTTAATACATAAATAAATGAGTTTCTCATGCCAACATCTCGGTAAAAGTACCAGATCGTCGGCCAAATAATTTTTCATACCAGCATCACCATCTACAAGATAAGGTGAAAAATAAAATCACAATTAAAAAAGTATTATTGAAATGATTTTCTTCTTGTATTTTGAGAAGCAAAATCCTCAATTATGCTTTCAAATTCAAGATTTTCTAATCATGAAAAAATTACCTTCAATTGATTTCTACAACGACCAAATTTGCACTGAAAAAAAACCACACTTTGGATTTTGGAATCTCCCCAATCTGCAAAGGCAACGATGATATGGCTGTTATGAAGATTGAAGAAGATCTATAAGCTATGGGCCCATGTGCTGATGTCTACAAATCTGATGCAAGTGGCTTTTTTTGTAAGCTGCTGTTGACTGTTGTTTTGGATTTGGGCCTAACTCAAACTCAGGCGAGTTGCAGCTGGGTCCACCTAACCTGTATTGACTTGTTGCCAAAGGAAATGACTTTTCAGCAGAATAGATCACTGGATCAGGTCCAACCCGACCCAAACTCTACCTGAACTAAGAAGACTGGGCTGCCTCGGTCTTCGTGTTGGAAGAAAAACAAAAGGAGGCACTGAAGTGTACAGAACAAAGAGATGTGGCGTGGCGGGTGGGTGGACGGTGGAGGTGTGGAGCAGCAGTAGCAATCAACCAGTGGTGCTGGCCTGCTGGGTGCTTCTTCTTCTTGTTTTTTTATTTTTATTTTTGGGCTTGCTGTTTGGTTGAGATGGGGTATTGGGGTTCAAAGGAGTTCGATTGATGAAGGGTTGATGGGTTTGACAGTTTGACTGCTTGGTAGCCTGGGTGCTTCGTCCGAAGTGGTGATGGACTAATGGTGCTCGATTGCTACTGTAGCAATCAACCAGTGGTGCTGGCCTGCTGGGTGCTTCTTCTTTTTTTTTTTTTTTTTTTGGGGGGGGGGGGGGGGGCTTGCTGTTTGGTTGAGATGGGGTTCAAAGGAGTTCGATTGATGAAGGGTTTGACTGCTGGGTAGCCTGGGTGCTTCGTCCGAAGTGGTGATGGACTGATGGTGCTTGACTGCTAGGCTCTAGCATGAAGATGATGGGCCAGCCGGTTCTGGTGATGGCGGTGCAGTCGATTTGGGCCTAACCGGTTATGGCTGTCCAGTTCTCTACTGCTGCTTCTTCTTCTTCTTCTTCTTTTTTTTGGCTTGCTGTTTGGTTGAGATGGGGTTCAAAGGAGTTCGATTGATGAAGGATTAAGGGGTTTGAAAAAGAGGTCGGTGGATTTGGAGAAGTGGAAACGTTTAATTATTGAGGAGAGGATATGTTTTTGGGCCCCTGAAAAATGGGGGCCCGGGGGGCCCGGGGCGGGTGCACTTAGTGCCCTGCTTCAGGGCCGGGCCTGCCTGGAATGCCATCGTCCCTCTCCCGGAATTTATGTGCCAAGTGAGATTTTCAAATCCTACTTGTTAAAGTGGTTTTTCAAATGCTGGGTTTTTTGGAATTTGAAATGCTTGGAATTTCAAATGTCCATGAATTCTGTGGGAATTCTGGTAATGAAACACAGAATTCCTGATAGGAATTCTGAATTCCCAGACAGCCTGAATTCCTGTCAGGAATTCTAGTAAGTGAACAGGCCCTTAATATTTCATTGACCATTATAGTATTATACGCAGAAGCAAAATGATGAAAAAGGACAGATTTCAAAATCTTTACATTTTTCAATTGCTCTCGACACACACCCACCCTTCTTCTAGCTCATCTGCTTCCCTCCCATCTCAACCTCTACAACTCTTCCCATTCTTCCCACACTCATCTCCCACTTATCCCCCATTTCTCTTCCCACTTATACCTCCTGTTCTTTTTCTTCTTTTTTTCTCAGGATCACTTGGCCACTCAGGGCCGAACCGATCCCATTTGAATGGCTGCATGCAGCCGAACGTTCCTGAGAAGAAAAGAACGAACGACAGGAGGAGAAGAGAAGGAGGGAGAGATGGGGGGAATGGGAAGGCCCAAACAACCAATGTTGGGGCCAACAAACATCCAATGCCTTACAAGTAAACAAGAAAGATTAAAATAGGGAGAATGAGGGAGAGTGATTTACCTTAGGAGACCTTTGGCTTGAAGAATGAGATTTGAGTGAGGAAGAGAAGAGAGAGGGACGGTCGGCTGCTGCTATGTCTTCTTTGGGTTGAGTGTGAGAGGGACGGTGGGCAAATCGCTGGAAAAGGGACGGTGGGCTGCTGTTCTTCTTTCTTTGGAATTTGGATACAGAACGTTGAGAATGAAGGGGGAAGAATGGGTGTGTAGAGAGCATAGGTTAGGGCATTTTGGGCAACATGGAGTGTGCAGGGAGTAAGGGGAGTGTAGAGAGCACCAGTTTGCAAAGAGCAAAAACCAGTGTGCATTTAGCAGCACTCCCAGAGTAAATACTAGTTTCTAAAGCCAGGAACATGTCCAGGTAACCCTATAAAAACCCATTTAGAAAAATATAATTTAAAAGGTGATCCTAGATAGACAGGACAAAGCTTCAATGATGATGATGAATGTTTCAGACTAACCCAAAACCTTCCCCCATGCATTGATGTTTTGGTCAGAGCAATATTTGAACATGTAACAGCAATTTGAAGACCTGTCATTGTAGACTTCATTAGAGATAGTTAGAACTTGTAACCAGAATTTCCCACATGATCCATCAAGATGATGGAAGATGCAAAGAGCCATCAAGTAACTATAAATTCTTCCTCTGTCCAAAATTGATAATTTATAATATATGCAGCCATTCATTCTGTGCATCTGAAATTAGGAATAATATATGTACTGCACAAGAATGTGTTGTTTGGGCATATCGGTTTCATTGATCCAAGCTGATGAAATGATACCACTCCATACTGTTGCATTCTATGGACCATCTATTTGCTGAAGCATGAGCACCATTTGCAAAAACTGAAATTGCAAGTAAATTAATATTCTCAGGCTATAATCTTTCAATAGAAAAATAAATGTGACTTCTCTTCTCAGCTACTTGGTTGTGAATCTAAAAAAGTGTCTCAAAACAGGTTGTCTTCTCCAAGCATGCAACAGTAAAGATACTAGTGGCCTATTGGGCTCATTTCATTGAGAGCACAGATCAGTACCTGAAGTCCCTCCTCTATTCTAATACCCTTTGTTCATCCTCGGTGTATAACAAATGTGCCGGAAAGGTCGAGATCAAGTACTACAGGGTGCCTGGATTCAATCTGACTGGTCCAGCCAAAAGCAATGGGAGTAGTACAGGAAATATTTATCCTGGTTACTCAAGGGTCAACCATGGCAAGTATGCAGTGAGCGATGTGCGGGCCCACATAGGAACAAGCAATCTCATATGGGATTACTTCTACGCAACTGCAGGTGTGAGCTTTGGGACATACAATCCTGCCATTGTGTCTCAGCTACAGGAAATATTCGAAGCTGATTGGAATTCCCAATATACTCTAGCAGTAGAGCCATTAGAGAGCCTAAAGGCTAGCTAGTTTAATGGGGCATGTTCACAGGTTGATTGACTGAAGCTGATGCACATGTGGGAATCTGTTCTTGTAGGCAAAGGATTACTGAAACTGAAGATCATTTTCCATACACAAATGTCTTTACATTCTACTGGGCTAGAAGGCAATTCAGTTTTAGAAATGAAACATCTGAGTTATGTGAAAGACATGGCATTGCACAGATGAATAACAGAGAGGCGGTGAGTATTGATTGACTGTCATCTACTAGATAATGATTATAAATGACAAAAGGCTTTACATGAAAATTCATGGAACCACTCCAAACCATAAGTGAAATTGCTGTAGTATTGGAGATGGTCATCCACTGTTGGTTACTATAGAAGGAGCAGACTGTGCCTGTCCATGGGCTGCTGGAATAGGGGCCACACATCAGCTGAGTACAATGTCATTTGTCATTCGCCATATGATTTTTCCATAGGCAATATGCTTAACACTCACCATGCTGGAAAAGGCCGTGTGTACTCTTTTAGTAATTACACTTCTCAAAGTATTATAGGCAAATGTCAATCTCATGCACATAAGGGATATATTTGCATTAATCTATCTACCTAACAGACTAATATTTCTTGCATTCGCGTGGTAAAAATTTAATAACAGTGATGCTGCCAATCTTTGCAAAAAATACATAACAATAAGAATCTTACTCAAAGAAGATAATACCAGCAGTCTCTGACCCCCTTTTCTTCTCCACATCATCAAATCTTATTAAAATCCAATCAGATTTTAATCTTCAATCAATGTGACTCAATTGAGCTTTTACACCTTCAGACCTTTAAATGAAAGTGTCTAATGGATCTGCATCTTGAACTAAGACTCATCTTTCAAAACCCACTCAACCAAATGATATCCAAAATCTTGTTGCATTATTTTTTGTAGTCATTTCTAACAGGTGCCGACATATCTTTACTTTCTTCTATGGCTAGATTAATATTGGCTGCATTTGGCTCCTGGCAGTTCAAGAGCTGATATGATTTATTTCTTTTCTTTTCTTTTCCAACATCTTTTAAGGCTTTTGGAGATTCTACACAGAGTTGGTTCTTTTAAGGATAATTTTTCTAGCTCTAAATAAAGTAAGGAGCTAAACATGACCTTAGTTGTTGATCAAAGATGAATATTAGTAGCTGGAATGTTATAAGCGAGAAGGCTAGAAATGATTCCCTCTTTTGAACTTTGCTCCTACTACAGAACCATGTCTTGTTCCCATCACTATTTGGCACTGCCATGACCCATTTATATTACTACTAACCTCACCAGATTTTATTCATATTTATTAGAGGATACAATATTTTTGGCAGTCATGTTATATAGATAATTTCCTATATTGTTACAGAGATATGTTTATTGTATTAATAGTACTTGTGGAGATGAATGATAAGTAATTCCACTTGACCAAGTAAGCCATAGCAGAAAGTGGTCAAGAAGTGTTGGAATATCACTTTGATCAACATCTTACTGTAACTCAGTACTGGGTTGAAGACTTTCTATTCAAATATGTTCGGAAAAGGAGAACAAAATTATCTAAGATGAAGAAAAATGGAGCATTGGGACCAGATGATATACATTGATATGTGTTAAATGTTAATACTGCTTGCTAGTCTTAACTCAAAACCCTTAACTTTGTGCTTTCAAAACCCTTTGTGCTTTGGTATCTCCTAGATATAGAAGTCTATTACATGGTGGCATTAAGCTCCTTCTTTTCTTTCAATTTAAACTAGCTCCTTCCCTATTATCTGATCAAGTGAGCTTGTGCCCTATATATAATGTTTTTTATCTGCTAATATTCAAGCATTTGAATCAAAACCCTTCTGCATAATTCTAGCTTACCATTGCTTGCTCTCTTGACCGACTGAATAGTGCATCTGTAAACATACGCTTGGTAACTTTTTGTTACTACTGCATGATCTATGTTGTGTAATTTGGATAAGATATATGTTGTTTAATTCCAATTTAGTCTGTATGGATGCATTTTTTGTATCAATGTCCATCAATTTTACTGCCAATATAATCCATGCATGAGGGGAAAATTGGTATTCACATGTGCATCTGCATCCTTGATCTATTGACCTTACCCCTTCAACCAAAGTCCATTTCCTACAAAACTGCTTGGAAAATGCCAGAATTACATGTCAACCACTTTGTCATATACACCAACAACTTCTGGAACCAATAAATAGATACCTTTTCTTTTTATGTCTAGAGAAACTAGACATGATAACCAATCAAGGAAACTGATCCCATGAAACTATGTAAACATATGTAGATGTTTCTTCTTATGCAGATACGGCTCATTATGCCTGTATGACAATTATAATGGAAATATTTATTGTGATAAGCAAAGCAATGTTTTTTTATTGCTTTGTTGGGCTACTGGTCTTGGAGTGACACATTCACTTGAGGACCCTGGAATCGATCCCTGGGCATGTGTGTGAGACTAGGCTGCCAACACCAATCAACCATAGTTGAATGGTTGGATCGCAATTTTTCTGTTTATTTTAGTGTTTAGTAGGGCTTTCTTCCTTCTAACCTCATCTTCTTACAGTCAGCAGCTTTTAAAAGAAAATACCAGGAACTTGGCTTTGGCAGTCAATTTGCTCCTAAGCATCAGCAAGTTGAGCTCCATATGTTGTCTTGTTATTAACACTCTCTTGTATCTGTAATATACTTAAATCTCTTTTCAATGTAAACAAATTGGGGCTTTTTTTTTTTTTTTTGGTGTGTAGAGTTCTGCCAGTCTTTCTTGTAGAATTTTAATTTTGTGTAAGTTGCAAGTGCTCGCTATAAACAGCAAAGTTGAACATCTGACCACAATACAATCTCCAATCCAATCTGCAGTCTTGAGAGAAAATCCTGGGCCAGTGAAGGTTGATGTTATCCAAGAACTTCCATTCAAGAAACGTTTTAATGTTATTTTACAGATTGTTGAACAGCCATGAAAGGCTTAGGCTGCCTTTGTTATCAGATGAGATTGATTGGAGAATCAAGCCTGTTCTTCAAGCCCTGAAAAAGCGGTCATTCCCCATGGAAGTTCTCTATTTTTGAATGGTATAATTCCAGATTTGGCGGTTTCAATCCATCTCTTGAATAAGTTTAACGGTCATCTAGAACGAGCATGTGGTGTATTCTAAGTTTCTAACTACTGGGGCCAACCCAAACTCATGAGATAACTGAAATTGACTTGGTCCGAGAGAAGTACCACAAATTTCTTTCAACATTTTGTCAAACATACCCAGCTCTGTTCCAATTTGAATTAAATCCCCAAACCCAAATTTGGATATCCATCGGATCAGGTAAGCCCAACCCAAAGTTTCAAGATTTGGTTGTTGGATCAGGATAGATAGGAATAGGTGCCGTGGACAACATTGGAGTCCAAATCAAACAATTTGATTCCATAGCAGCATTTAAATGGGTAAAAATCAGCAGTTGAATCTATATGAAGTAGCAGCAATTCTGACCATGTCTTCGCTGTTCTCATTACAGGAGGCTGGAACCAATTGAACCAGGGCCCTCCCTCTATATGCCCCATGCCAGCGTGTAAAGAACATCAGGTTGTCCATCCAAAATCTCTAATATGGGGAAGTATCCGCGAACTTGGCTTTGGATCCGGATCCATATCTGGATCAATGTGCCTACTACCTCAGTGTATTAGAAGTAAATATGTTTCTAACAGTCAAGTCTTAAACCACATCGCAGTTCTCTGAGTCCCCCTTCTAATTTCGAATTACCTCGATGCTCATCGAGCGGACTTTTATCGGTCAATTTATCTGTCAGAACCTGGATTATTGGCATTTTTATTTGATGTCGGATCAATAAAAACCCTCACCCACCACCTGGTTAGCTGGATTTGGGTATGAGGTTCGGGTTTGGATTTGGGTCCGGTCCCATACCAGAACCCGATCTGCCATCAGCAATAGTTCAAATACACATTATGCACATATGATTTATTATGTAAAATAATTTGGGGTGTAAGTCGGACTGGCCTGCTGTCCAAATAGGCCACTTGAACCTGGGGTCTAGTACTAGTGACAGTTCTTTTCACCGGGCTCATTAGGATAAGGGGTATGGCAATAACATCCACCAGAGAGGGCCCAAAAATAAGCAGCATCTAATGGCAACTCCACCAATCACAAGGTCACATGCTGGGGGCTGCCATCCCCGTGTGGCTCAGCAATCAGCATGGAATATTTATCCAGACCAATGCGAATAGGTTCGCCCTCTACGCTACTTGCACTTTATTTTGAGTGTCTCATAATTTGTCTCAATAGTGGTCAACCTTGTCCAAATAGTGGTATCACCAGTAATGCATTACTTGTAGCAACTTTTTCACCTGCAGTAATCCCACACAAAGGCAGTGAGGGATTTTCAATCCTCACAGTCCAAAAGGGACTCCCTTGCATGAAAGATGGGGACCAAAAATCCCACACAGCTTGCAAGGGAGGAAGGAAAAAAACACAGTATATCTATATTCAGAAATTTTCAGGAATAGTCAACACACTTCCAGGCTTCCAAGCGTGTTCCATACCAGACCCTAACCAATTATTTAACGGGACAATAAACCAGTCATTTTCAGATTTCCCGGGTGTGCGTCCAGGTATCCGGGTAATCAGGCCAGGTTTATTGGCAGATAACCCATACAAACATGCAACATATGTGCAACAGATGCAGTTCAAGGGTGTAATTTCTCCTAACCTGTCACTGAAATGTAGCTAGCATTATTAGCCAAAGACACTAAACAAGGTATATACACACTTCAGAAAACGTGAGGATGGAACCGATCTGGGATTGAGGAGTTGCTCTGCAGGGCCTGTCTCAGCTGCATAGTCAGTGCATAACATTCAACCTGTAACGTAACGAAACAACAGAGAAGCTCAGGACAATGGACTACACTGATTAAAAACAGACAGCCTATAAAAGAAAATTGTAAGATTTCCTCCATGCAAACATACAACGCATACTTAGAGCATTCTAAATTCTACCTGACTCTGCGACAGAAGTTGTTTCACTTGCTGCAACTCCTGGCTCTTTTTTTGTTGTTCATGCTCAGTTGCCACAAGCTGTTTATGCAACTCCTGCATCCTTTCATCATCCTCTTTTTTACGCTCATCCACTCGTTTGAGAATAGTGAGTTCTCGAATATGCTGGATTCTCACTGCTCGTTTAAGTAATTCACAATGCTCTTTCAGCATGTTTTCCTAAAAAGACAACATCAGCCATCTCAAATAAGAAGAGACGAACTCAACATCAAAATAATCAACAGAGGATGAAACTGAACATCATGTATGCGAATCATTAGATCAAGACTGATGATGGAACTATGCCATAAATGCTAGGTACACAAACACTAGAAACTCTTGCCAAGCAGATAATCAGAGAAAACTACAATATACTTGAAACTAAAAATAGTATTCCGAGACTGTCCTGATTTGCAATCTGAAAACGATTGTTCACCAAAGACCATGTTCACCCAATTGCAGCATAAGACGAGAACCAAAAGAAGAGGGAGAAGACGGGGAGAGAGAGACCCATGGAAATCCACAAAGGTTGGCATATGAGAATTCTAGACTGGAGTTCTGAGCTTTCATATGAGGCTAGATGTGTATGGAAACTAGATAGCATCCATTCATATTTTAAGTGAAGGAAACATTGGTGGCATTGCAAAGTGTGAAAGAAGGTGTGCTCTATGTGTGTTGTTTGGTTTGGTCGGAGAAGAAGAGAACAATTTTTTTTTTTTTTTTTTGTCCTTTTCTTTTCAAATTTCAGACCTATGCATATTCGGACCATTGACAGCCCTAGAGATGGCACAGACTAGAAGATATCAGCACCAAATAGAATTTTCATATCCATGCTAAACAATAATAAAGAGTGACAAACTAATCCTCAGGTTATCAATGATTTTCATACATATGCCATGGTTAAGCTTGGTATCAGTCACCAACTCGGTGGCCATCAAGATGCATGAGATCAGCCCACTTGTCCAAGTTTCATGCTGGACATGTTTGAGATTTTGAAAGATTTTCAGCAAGCCCAACTCAAAAGACAGGACCCAGAACATGTCAGCTTCATCTAAATTTGCACTTCCAATTATCCATGCTTGCAAGAATGATATTAAGGATGAAGCAAGGGCAAGGTTAAGTTGCCAGATACCATTCCTCAATTTGCCAGTGACTATTTTTATACACATGCTGCACCTAAATGAGGTTTGAAATGATCATCCAGCAAGTACAAGCGGTAGTTTAAAAGTTGCACGGTTCAGATAACACACCATTTCATTTGGAAACTGTTGAAAAGGGGGAAAATTCAGTTTATGCAGGGAAAATTTTTAAAATAAGTTTGAACAACTATCCATTCCTTAAAAAAAGGTACCCCAGTTGGAGGGATAAGGTTGTCCAATCCTCATCCACAGTGGGACCTACTATCTGAATGGTTCAGATTTTGTAGCTTTAGAAAATAGAATACTTAGGAATGAAAACTGAGATAAAATATGTATACTATAGGTCTACTGCAACATCTAACTCCATATCTTACATGATTTTTCATAATATGTACTCACTACGAGAATGCACAATACCTTTTGATGGAAGTGTTCTGCTGTCTCGGCACTGGCACGGGAAGCAACAGATTTCTCAAAAGCCTCCAATACCCTTGAAGCGCAACCTTTAGCACCATTCATGTCAGAAGCATTCATCATTTCACTCACAAGCAGCTCCACCCATTCAGAACCATTAGTTGGGAGGTTGTTTTGGGCAGCTGCATCCACTGAAGCAGGGTCTCCACCTGAAATATTGCCATAACAATTGTGCCTTAATGAATGCCCAGTCATCACTCAAATAACATGCCAACCACCCATCATAAAAATACACATCACTAGATGAATTACTTCCCTAGAGCAAGTGCAAGGCAAAATATAGCAAACGAAAATGAAGAACAATAAAAAAAATGTACAAATGAAACTGCAATTTATACAAAATATTATCACATCTTTAAAAAAAATTTAAAAAATGTTTTACATCTTGACTGAATATTATAATTGTGCTAGTTTTCTGTTAAGTATGAGAGATAGTTGTGCTAGTTTTCTATGTCCAGTCTGGTCATTGATTCAAACAACGAACCAATTTTGGATTCCTTCATTTGAGTTGTTCATTTGGTCTGAAGCCCTTTTTTATTGCCAAACAACCAATAAAACCTAGCACCAGGGGCGGACCCAGGTAGAAGATCCTGGGGGCTGAAGCCCCCACCCATATATGAGAAAAACTTAAAATTCTTAAAACCCCCTACAGATTCTGAAAATTCATATATATTTTTTTTACATTTGCCCCTTCCCCGAATATTTCTTTTGCATAAATCCCCCCCAAGTTGAATTTCCTGGGTCTGCCTCTGCCTAGCACGAGCAAAAGATCCCATCAAATTGAGTGGTATTTTTCTTCAATACATTTGTTTTGGATGCCATACATGGAACGTTTAGAATCATTTGACCTAAGTGATTATTGAAGCCTTTGGCCTAAATCTGGCTATCAGATTAATACAAATTAATGATCAAACTATTTATGAATAACTGGGATCAATGTCTAAAAGGAAGGCTCTTATCATTAATGGGGCTACATCAAATAGATGGTCCATACTCCCTATGGATTCCCCAAGAATTCAATCCACTCAAGTCTTTCTTTATTTCTTTCTTTTTTAAGCAAATGGTGATTTTTTTTAAAGGTATTTTATAGTAATCCCCATAATAATGCAATCATTAATTACCTTTCAGAGGGAAGGAATATTTGGAAGTTCAAATCAACAACATTTCTGAAAATATAAAGGATAAGAAAAGCAAAAGAAATATTTTGATTTTTGACACATACTTGGACTACCTAATACATATCAGCATTTGTACCTTGAGACGGCTGTTGATCATTTGTCCCCATTCCTGTATCAGAGACAGTGCCAGCAGAACCTAAACTTAGTTCATTCAAACTTTTGATAGCAGAATCCAAATCGTTCCCGCATGCTTCCAGTGCTCTCTCAAGAACCTGCAATAATTAGAACTAATTAGGCAAAAATTATTTGATGACCCACCTGGTTAAAGAATCTAACAAACCATACACAATGACACAGATCTATCACATGTAATGTAATATGATCGTCAGCATATTAAATACATCATAATGTAAAAGTTGTAAAGATACAGGTCAGATAGGTCAGCTGGGTCAGCCCACAAATCAAGTTAGTGTATGAGTTGTCATATATATTCTAGTTACCTCAAGTTAGTGTATGAGTTGTCATATATATTCTAGTCACCTTTTTTATGACCTGTAATCATGTAATTAGATCTTCTAAGATTAGGCAATTCTGTATTATATAAGGATGTCCATCGTCAATACAATTACACAATTCTTGTGCAACTGTCTCTCTCTCCTATATGGTTCTGTAATCTATTGCATGGTTCTGTTTTGGTTCAAGAATATTCTACATGGTATCAGAGCTCTAGAGCACTGATCGTCTATCCATTCCAGCATAGGAGAAGACCTGCGACAGTTCTGATCGTCTGTAAAAGCATTGTATTGGCTATGATCAAAGGTGGCCCACCTATTGATCACCCACTGCCCAGAGAAATCCTCCGGTCCTGGTCGACCATCACTCCTGGGAATTATACATATTTTTTCAGGATTTTTTGATCATCTGAGGTAGGCCATTCTCTCTGATTTGTACTTCTCCCGTTTGAGCACATAGTTTTCATCACGACCGTCAAACTTTCTGGTCTCTCAAGCTTTTATCAAAATTCCACTTGGAGGAGCTTCGGATTTTTGATACAAAGATCACTGTGTGATCTGATCTTACTCTTGATCATCCACTGGGGTCCTCAGACACGATCTGTGCCCAGATTCAAGGTCGCCTGGACCATTATTTTGGAAATTTTTTTCAGCCTGCTCCCTGTAGGCTGCAATCTATCTTCTGTTCATTCAGTAGGACCCATAGCACTCCTCTGTGCTCAGATCAATTCATCTGTCCTCTGATCTTACGGCAGACTTGGGACTATTTTCTAGGATTTTTCAGATCTAGCCATTTTCTGGGATTTTTTTTTTTTTTCAGCTCTGGTTGGTACTTGTGACTGGATTTCTCTTCTCTTCAGTCTGTGACCACATTGTTTATTTTCATGGCTTCTGATCGCACTACATCAGGCATTACAGTCATCCTTGATGGCACCAATTATTCCTATTGGTCCCATCTAATGCAAAATTTTCTCAAAGGACAAAAACTTTGGAAGTATATTGCTACGCAGGTCCCTCAACCAGATAGTAAGGATGCTAAGTTTGAGGAATGGGAAGCTTCAGTCGGGAAGATCAATTCTTGGATTGCCAATTCGGTCACGCCATCTATTAGGAATCAACTAGCTAAATTCCATTATCCTAAGGATGCTTGGGAGTATTTAGCCAAACTGTATACTCAGTCTAATGCTGCTCGTCGGTATCAATTAGAATGGGAAATCAAAAATGCAGACCAAGGCAATGACTCCATTCATGATTTCTTTATCAAAATGACTGCTTTATGGGATCAACTGGCTCTAATGGAACCCACTTTTGCAACAACTGATGATGCCCATACCTTTGAGATATATAGGCAGTAGACTCGCCTGGTTCAGTTTCTTATGGCTCTCCGCCCTGATTTTGAACCTGTTCGTGGTTTATTATTACATCGGTCCCCACTGCCTTTTGTTGACACGGCACTCTCAGAACTCCTGGCAGAAGAACAAACTCAGTTTTCTCTTACAAAGAAAAAACATATGGAACCCACACATGTCCTGTCAGCAAATGTTGGTACCCTTCAGAATGATCGCTCTTTTCCACCTGGTACCAATGACTTTTTCAATTATTGTAAGAAGAAAGGACACTGGAAACGGGACTGCCCAACCAGACCTCAAAGGCCAAACAATAAGAACAAACAATCTGGTTATCAGCCCAATCGTGGTCCCATGCAATCATCTTCCCAGCGATCCTATGCTGCCAATGTCACTGAAAATGATAAGTTTGTGCATCCGCAAATGGATCTTACCTCTCAGATCCAGGCTATGGTTGATGAGCGTATGCAACAGTTGTTTCTGGCTTCCTCCACTGGTTCTGCTTCTCCGATGGCCCCCACCCCCTCAGCCTCTGGTTCTGCCATGACCATTTCTGGTCTTTCAGGTACACATGATGCTACATGGATTAGGCAATTCTATATTATATAAGGATGTCCATCGTCAATACAATTACACAATTCTTGTGCAACTGTCTCTCTCTCCTATATGGTTCTGTAATCTTTTGCATGGTTCTGTTTTGGTTCAAGAATATTCTACAAAAGTAACTACTCAATATCAATAAAAAAAAAAAAATGGTAACTACTCAAAAGGAGAATCCTGGGTCTGCATTAGACAGGATTGTGTTTCTTCCTTTCCAGCTAAAAATTAACATACTCTCTGATCACCAATCAATTTAGGACTCAAAATTCTGAAAACAGTATCAGAGATAATGTGATCGTTGCATCTTTGGACACCCTAGATGCGCATGAGGAGAGGGGTTGGCCGTGAAGGATTCGCAGCACAAACACACTCACAATCAAAGAAGCAAACACAAATCAAAGGGAAACTCAGAGATTTTTATTAAATAATCATAGGTGATCCTCTCAATAGAGGGAATTTCAATATGAAGGGTGGGTAAGAAGATCCCCTCATTCCTATCTCAGCAAGTATCTAATTCTTTAACAAAAAAAAAATGAAATCTTTCTAATCCTCGAAATCTTTGCAAGACAAATGAAATCAAAACAAAAAAGGAATGCTACTGGATAAAAATCTCCCACTGTAAATCAGATGGTCCTATTGGGCCGGTAGGCTTGACCAAATGGGCCAGGCTGGCCGGGTTGACCCAAAGGCCATGGGTATGGGTCCAGTTGACCTGGGCCTGGCTCGATTTGCACCAAGGGTTTTCCCACTGCACCAAAAATCCCAAACAGATTTGTGAGTTGAGTTTTATCGAATCACTAATAACTTTGATCATGAGTAACCTATATCAAAGCATTATCATCTTTCTCTTCAAGTTTTGTTCAAAATCCAAATCATTGTCGGCACAAATCATTAACAACAATTTTAAGTCAAACTTTTCGAAGAAACAACAAACTTTCACCAAACAGATAGTGTTTATCATACATCCCATACCAGCTTCATACTATCTTCCTTAAAAATAATAATAATAATAATAATAAAAAAGGCTTTAGACTCCTAGCACACAATCACATCAATATAATATTTTTCACCTTTATCACCCTAAATAAAAGACGGGTAAGTGTTTGCTTAAAACAAGCAAAAAATCTCAATTCCGTGCTGCTCCACCCCCTACCAGATTCCTCTCCATCATGAAAATATAATCTTAAGAAGATGGCTCTCATATTGCATAAAGAAGTAGCACCAATTGGCCTAAAATTAGAGGATTTGTGGAATTAGAGGATTTGTGGAAATCCACAATACTCTCTCTCTCTCTCTCTCTCTCTCTCTCTCTCTCTCTCTCTCTCTCTCTCTCTCTCTCTCTCTCTCTCTCTCTCTCTCTCTCTCTCTCTCTCTCTCTCTCTCTCTCTCTCTCTCTCTCTCTCTCTCTCTCTCTCTCTCTCTCTCTCTCTCTCTCTCTCTCTCTCTCTCTCTCTCTCTCAAATTCCAATCAATTTCAAAGTTCAAATCCGGAAAAGACGCATAAAAAATGAAATAACTAAAAGAATACCTAAAATTGAATAGAAAAATGGTAGATAGCTATAATAATAATAATAATGCATACTTACACCATTTAAATTAAACAATACTCTACAATCGACTATTTCCTAGCTTTCACTACATATGAATGAAAGTACGAAACATGTGAACTTACCAAAACTACTTAATAAACATAAATAAATGAGATTTTCAAGGGACTTTTCATTCCATCTGCAATGGGCTGGAGTTAGGCCAAAATTGGGGCCGGTATTGGCCTGGAACAACCGCAATGGTCCAGAAGTCGGCCCAAAATGTTTCGGGGGGCATTTTGCTCCGCCCTAAACCAATTCTGGAACGTTCATGCCAATTTCGGCCCGAACGGAACGGAATTGACAACTATGGGTACAACACAGACACCAACTTACACACTTTACTCAAGTCCCTCACTATCAACACTAAGGCCAAGATCGAACCCTGATGCTTTTTGTGGAGGGGAAGGTGCCTCACCATTGAGTTAACTAAGCAACAAAAGCTAGAACCAAAAAATATATATTCTAGCTTCCCACCAAATACTGTTTTCCGTCTCACAAAAAAGTCCAAACCAATACCAATTTTCAATCCCATCCAAATGAATCCAACATTACATACATATTTTTATAAACAACTCAATGAGAACAGAAAAACCCAAAACCCAATGCAAAAGGAAATGAAGAAAAACCTGTTGATCCATGTCTGGGAAAAGTGCCATGAGATGGGTGATGGCAGGGGAGGAAGAAGAATCTGAGGAAGAGGAGGGATGGGGCAATGAGAGACCAATGGGGGAGGATCCAGTAGTGAAACGAAGCCTCTTGGAAATGGAGGAAAGTGGTATGTCCAGATTTTCTAATTCTAGGAATGATCTCTTCCCACGCATGTTCTTCTCCTTTACAAGCTTAAGCTTTATCTTTCTCCTCCTGCTTCTTCCCTTCCTTTCTTTCACTTTTTCTCTTTCTTTTCTTTATCTAGAAATCTTAGTTGTTTTTTTTTTCTGCTTTCTTCTTCTCTTTCAAACCTATATTAGAGGGGGGAAAGAGAAAGCAAAACATAAAAAATTATTAGCAAAAGATAGAAAAAGAAAGAGAGCAAAAAAATTTTAATTAGCAAAAGATAGAATAGAGTCAAACTTTAAATACAAGTCTGAAGAGTTAAGCCACTCTGTTGGATAGGGACTTGGGTGGTATAGTTGTGTCGGGTGGGTGTGTGAGTATGTACCACGGCGCAAAAATAAAAATAAAAAAATTATAAAAAAAAACCTCTTCTGTACAGGAAGAGTGGGAAATATCAATGTTTGACAAGATTAGAATTCCTAGAATTGCATTGATTACATGAAAGTCATTTTCACACATCGAAAGTCAGTCAATGACATACCTACATGATTTTCAACACAATTAACAAGTAGATCGAGTATGGGTTAAGCATATGCATGTTAGCCCTAATGTTTAACCCGACCAAACTCAAACCATCCAACCCATTTTCGCCTTACTTCTAGTAAAATAATGTTTTCCAATGTTTGAAATAAGATAAAGAGAGTTGTTTTGAACAATATAAATTATAAAGTGCGCCCTGCCGCCCTCACATATGAGCCTTTTTTCCTTGCCCCTCAGGTAATATCACGAGATAGCCCAAAGAAAATCCTAATTTGTTTGAAGTTCATGATGAATCTTACAGTGTACTCTATGCCTGTTAATGAGAAATTCTTGAAGGGTTGAGATTAGAAGAGAGGGGCTCTCTTGTATTAGTTTTTTTCTTTTCTTTATTTATTTGGCTTCTAAAATGATTCTTATAGTTCAGTCTATTCATTTTTCAACAGTCAGAGACTTTTTTGTGATGTCAAAGAAATGGAGGGAGTCTTGGTAAACTATTATATAGGGTTTCTGTCTAAGTTTTCAATAAGAAATTGATTAACCACTTCGCCAGTTTTTACTGCTGCTCTCAAGCTCAAATGAAGGAGGAGAGTTGTGTTAAATAGGTTGACAGCCTGTATAAAACTTTTATCACAACCCAAACATTAGTTGACCCCAACCTAAACCCTAAATCATGATGATGCTGATGATTATTATGAATAATTCTTCATGTAGGTCATTTTGACAAACAAATAATTATCTTAATGACATGGTGGACTGGTTAGATATCAGTAATCCAACTCATTCTTAAAGCACAGTAGCACACGCGTCTAAATGATGCATCAAACCATAAAATTATTAATAAAAAATTAAAAACCACGAGTAATATGCTTGTCCTGCAAAACAGAATATTGTAAATTGAAGTTTAGAAATTCCCTTTGAGCTACCTAAAAATAAAAGAAATGCAGGGTCAAGATGTTAATGTTAAAAATCAACAATAAACTAAAAACATAACTATCAAATGAAATGAAAACCATAATAATTAAAGAACAATGACACACAAAATGGATGAGCACGCCATTAAAGGAGAAAAAAAGATTAAGTTTGATCTCCCCAAATAAAAGAAGCATTACTTCAATAATAGTATACTAATAAAGAAATAAAGAAAACCCTCCTTATATTACCTAATTTGTGAAAATACTAAAAAAAGAGATGACAACTTCAAGTTGTCAATGAATAATAACATGCATGAAGTTTTAATTCCTTCAATCTTTGACCCAATCTGATGGTCGTATCGACCAAGGCCGATAACCCACCGAGATGTCATATTCTCTTGTATTAGCTTAAAGGCTAAGATGATAGTCCAAGTTGGAGCACATGTACATCAAAACCCACTTGATCTTTCTCTTTCTATATTAGCTTGCAAACTAATTTTAGATTTCATAAATTTTATTGAATTTATATTGAATGGCTAGAATTAACTTTATTTCCATTATCATTAATTGCTATGATTTATCCCAAATTAGAAATTTCATAATACCTCGGTTGTGCAGAATGAATGATGATTTAGGATCTCTATTTTTTGTCCCACTCTTATACAACATCTTTTAATCTCTTCT
Source organism: Litsea cubeba (assembly GCA_012931725.1). Taxonomy (NCBI): domain Eukaryota; kingdom Viridiplantae; phylum Streptophyta; class Magnoliopsida; order Laurales; family Lauraceae; genus Litsea; species Litsea cubeba. The sequence goes on along the minus strand of CM022945.1, from coordinate 9,821,292 downwards.
TCTATGAAGAGCCATTACATCATCCAACCTAAAGTTTTCTTTTCTTTTCTTTTCTTTTGAATGGTGGTCCTACTCCTACCTAAACTATGCAAGCAACAACTTTTATAGATTGAATTGTCCAAGAAAGGCAGTTTCTTGGTTCCCATTCTTGAACCAAACATATTGTCACCTGTTCTTCTATGAATTGCAATGATGCCTAAAGTATGAAAGCAACCAACTTTCTAGAGGTGGAGGCAAATTTTTAAAAATTGAAAGGTCACAAGAAGAATTACTGCTTGAGTTTCACTCAAGATTCTGTCTTTTTTTAGGGCAATATCTGTCCTCGTGAATGAGGATAGAATAAAGTAAACTAAACCCTAAACCCTAAAATGAGCCGCTAAGTTTAGAATATCGGCCGAAAAGATATGTAACGGGTATCGGTACTTTGATGGCGTATCGATTCACAGCCCGAATTATCGGTGTCGTTTGCAGTACCCCTTAAAACCCATTACAATTCGCATGAAGAAGAAAAGAAAAACGAGAGAGAGAGAGAGAGAGAGAGAGAGAGAGAGAGTACTTGCTCTGCTGCTGCTGCTTCTTCTTCTTCTTCGTCTTCTATTTCCCCTGACTGACATTCGTCAAACGAAAGAGAGAGAAAGCAAGCATTGGGCGGTTGGCCTTTTATAGCGTTTTTTTTACCGGTCCAAAACTCATTGTGGGGCCCATGGCTAATCTGTCTGATCGAATTCAATTATGGCCCTCTTTATCACAGGGATTATAGTTTATAATATGAAATTTTCGAAATTATAATATTTTCTGAAAAATAAATTATATTGGGAGGGAGAAACTTTATAAGAAATTTAAAATATAATATATTTTTATTGGGAGTGTACATGCGCTCGTGCCTCGTAGTTGGGTCTATTATGATGTATGATGATCATGGAAATCGATTAGATGGAAAGATTCATATAAGGCATACCTATATGCAAAATATCTTTAGTCCATAAGATCATTTGAACTTTTTGATCCATGGCCCTAAAATTTAATGATTTAGAAGCATCATTTCATTATGATTTCAATCCAACGGTGAGGAAAAGTTGGATGAGTGTCGAAGTTGGACTTTTGACTATTCATGGGGGAATGTGAGTGAAAAGATTTGGATTGAGACAACATGACCATATGATCAAAAAAAAGAGAGGCACAAAAGGGGGCGTTTTTAAAGAGGGGCGTTTTCAGAATCTTCCTTATTTTAGTAGAGGCGGAATTATTGGTATTGATTTTGTTTGGTTGAGGCGTGTATAGGTTTCTAAATTTTGACCCAAGTAGGGTTTTGATTTTGGGTTTGGCTGACATGCCCCACCTCATTTAACTTTGGAAAATTTTCAAAAAAGTCCTTAACTTTTGGGTGATTTTCAAAAAAGGGTCAAAAGAATTCAATATTTTAAAAACGTATTAAGATTCTCAAGATTTATTTCAATCAGGTCCAATTTGGCAATTTATACCCACCGCCGGCAACTTTGTATAAACAAAAAGAGAGTGGCTACCTATACACAATAAAAAAAACCCTCCACACACTGCAATTTAAAATAATAATAATAATAATAAATTCCTAAACTACCCCTCTCTCTCCCTCTCCCTGCTTCGGCCACCCTCGTCGCCGACGCCGACCCCTCTCGCTCTCCTTCTTCCTCTCCCTATCTCTCCTCCCCGCCACCTGCAGCCCCCCCCCCCCCCCCCCCCCCCCCCGCCATCCTTCTCCCTTTCCCCAATTCCCCATTTCCAGCAACACCATCCCTCTCCCTATCTCCCCCTTTCTCTCCCTTGCTCTTCCTCTCTCCCCCTCTCGCCTCGCCCGCCGCCCGCCCTCGCCCGAAATCCCTCCTCCCTCTACTTCTCCCTTTCTCGCTCGCCCGCCGCCCACCCTCTTCTTCCCTTTCTCCTTCTCCCCACCCTCATCACTCTCCCCTTCCCCAACCTAGTCTTCCTCTCTCCCTCCTTCTCTTCCCTCCTGTCTCTCTCCCTCTCCCTCCCTTTCTCTCACTCCGCCTCAGCAGCATTGGGAGCAGGGATAGGGATGGTGGGGGTAGGGCTGGGGGTGGCTAGGGATGGGGATGGGGATGAGGACGGGTGGGTGCAGAAAGACCTGGGAGCAAGAATAGGGAGAGAGAGGCAAGGAGAGGGAGAGGGAGATGGGTCTGCGCAAGGCAGCGGCTGGCGGGGTCGGCGCAGGGCAGTGGTGGGTGGGGTTGCCGGAGCAAGGAGCAAGGAGAGGGAGAGAGAATGAAGGAGGGGGAGAGGGGTTGTTTAGTTTTTTTTTTTTTTTTAATTGCAGTGTGTGGAGGGATTTTTACAATGTAGGTAGCAGCACTCAAACAAAATTTCAAAAGGACAAAAGCGCCCTTAGTGAGTAGTAAGTAGGTAAAAATGAAATAGGACAATATACACTTCTTTAGATTTTGGCTGCAATATTGAAATCTTTTCAGACGAAGTTATTACAATACACATGTGGAAATAGGACAATATAGAGTTCTTTTGATTTTGGGTGCAATTTTTCCTGTGCATTCACCTCGAAGTATTATTATGAGAGGTGGCATGTGGGGCCCACTTGGGCGCTGATCATTTAATTGGGCTTGCACCCATCCAAATGGACTGAACCATTGTATCGGCGGTCAAATATATCGGCGGTTAAACTTAGAAGTCATGGATCAAAGGGTTAGAAGCATTAGTTTGACCTAAACTTTGACATTTGGGCCCTACTCATCCCCCTGTTCCCATAATTTGTGGGCCCCAGGTGACTATACCAAGCTACCTCCTCTCAAAATGCTCCTACATAGAAATTGACCTCCTAGAATGTAAGTATTTGGGATCACTCTTGACCAACTCGTCTACATAGGCCCACATTTTTGTCTTGGCCGATGAAAGATTTCTCCAACTATCTACCTACCATGCTAATCAAAAACATCAGCACATATCTATTATCATGAGCATCTGGATGAGACCCATCGAACAATCCTATCTACCTTGGGATCTTAGCCACATCAAATTCATAAATGGATATCATGTTTTTTTGCAACATAGGCATGACACATTTTCCATATGCACCAAGATGAAGTGATAGGTGAGAAGCCTGAAACCAAAACCATTGAAAATAACAGCAGCCATTGGGCCTTGGAATGGATAGAAGAATGAATTGACTTCCAGCTGAGTACAATGCCATTTGAATTTTCAGTAGGTTGTATGCTTGCATTCACCTCTACATCAAATGCCCCTTTGTATGCTTTAGTTGTTACATTGCACAAAGTATATGGTATTATAAGCCATAGTCAATTTCATGCACACAAGTGATATAATGCATTCATCCATTTAACTGACAAAGATAAATACTTCTCGCATTTGTGGGGTAAATATTCCAATCGTTGCAAAAATTACAAGAACAACAACAATAATCTTATTCAAAGGAGATAATACCGACACTCTGCCCTTTTCTTTTCCATATCACATCAAATCTTCATTAAAACCCAATCAGTTTTCGTAGTTCAATGCGAAGCTTTGTGCAGATCCTTAAATGACAATATCATAGGGATCTGGCGATTTCAGGTCCTCAACTAAGCTGAATTTTTCAAAACCCACTCAACCAAAGTAGATACCCCAAATCCTGTTGCATTCTTGTTCTTGTCGTTCCAAACAGGGCCTGCCATATCGATGTGAAGCCACTGAACCTTCTCGTCTACAAACTGCAAAAGTAGTGATTTTGTTTCAGTTTCAGCTCATCATTATTTTCTTGCATCAGTTTTGAATCAGAGGGAAGAAAAAACAATTGTGTCAGCGAACTCCTAGACTATTGATCTGATGATCCCCAACACTGCCAGGGGTGCCACTAAAATACCTACATTTAGGAGATTCATTCTGTGGCCTAATGGAAACTAAGAAAAAGAAATGCAGCTATGGTCTAGAAAAATGGCCAAGAGTCAGGTGGATAAGGTTTTTCAATCTCAGAAGTTTAGGAGAAATTGACATCATGGAGGGCCCAGTAGATTGATAGAATGGTTCACCATTGCACCCCAATTGTATATATACTTGAGCATATCTTTTTATTTTTATTTTTTTTATAGCCGTATATATACTTGAGCATATCAGGAAATGGTACATGTCATAAGGCCCAGAATCCAACTTTTCCTCTCGCTTGACAGCAGAGAATGATTACATGCACTAAATCAACTGGCATGGTTGTTAGGAGCTGCTCATTATCCATGGCTAAAGCCTGCTGCGCTCAATGAACTTCCACCACATTCAGAATGGGGAAAGGAATCAAAATACAAGAAGAATGAAGAAAGAACCTGTTTCAAGAATAGCGCCGCTGTGATAGCACCACCTTGACGGCCTCCAGTGTTAACCATATCAGCAACTCCTGATTTCATTGACTCCCAATAGCTTTCCTCTAATGGCAGCCTCCAAAACTTCTCACCACTGAGCTTTGAAGCAGCAAAGATCTCGTTCGATAGGTCATCACTGGGTGTGAAGACTCCTGCCATAAGGATTATCAGCAGAAACCAGTCAGATAAGGCCAGACTCCTTATACATTTGGAAATGGTGTAACATATTATTATGTGGGGAACATGTTCATTTGGCAACAACAACAACACAGAAATGCTCCCGCATTAGGTATACCAAATGCCAATAAAAATGATCCAGGCACAATCAGATTCTCCTGGAAAAGTAGAAGATGTCAACCAGAACTTCAAAACACATTGTCATTGAAGTAAATAACTAGCTATGGAATTGGTTTTACACTACGTTAGTCAGAAAAGAACAATTATCATTTTATAATTGTCAGGATTATATGCTATATAGTGCATTGATGCATAAATAGCATCGTAGTCTTTCTAGTTTTATAAAGGCTGATATATATGTATGCAAAAAAAAATGGAGTCTAAAATGCATACATCCAATATGATGCATACTTGTATGAAAATATGTCTAAAGTGAATTTAACTATTAACAACCTATCCGAGGATTTAGGTCAAGATAGATCGGAATGAAGAAACATAATTCATTTAGCCGACGCCAACATAGTTGAGACAAGGCTTTGATGATAATGATGAATTGAATTTAACTACAAGAAGTAAAGATAGAGACACTAAATATCATGTAAAAGAGGAATTATTCAGTCCTCATTCATCAGGGTGAGTGCACTTCTTGATGAGCCCCCATTCTACCCAAGCGGGACAATGTTTCGGCAACTGAAAGCATTGATTCGATGGGCCTACTGTGGAGAGAAAATGACACAAATTTATCCCAGAATGATGAATTCTAGCCACCCACCAACCTTTAACCTTTTTTTAGCACTTTGTGGTACCATGGTTTCTTAGTTTAGTAAGAAAAGAAAAATAATGGAAGACTAGGATCTTATCCTGTGTTGTATTTTGTTTTAACTATCTATTAGCAGACCAAATTTGTAAGATAATCAAAACATTCCCTATTCATGGAGGCCTATCAAATTACAAGCAATTGGCCCCATTTGCAGGAGGTGGTGCATCAAAACACACATCATGATGAATCAGGACCAAATATGGCTAGGGTCTCCCAATCTAGAAGACTATCCGGACATGCCCCATCCATGGAGAGGCCTGTCAGATGATAAACCATGTGCCTGACTTCTAGGGGATGGTGAAGAATGAAGATGCACATCCTTTTGTATCAGGAGCAGGACCAAACAATTTTATGTCTAAAAAATAAAAATCTAGGAAGAAAGCATGGAAAGAAAGAAGGAACAAGAATTTGGGAATTTGAAATCAGGAAGAAAAATATTGTTAAACTCTGGTTTACAAGGCTGTAGAAGACCCACAAAAACCATGGATTTTCAAAAGATATGAAAAAGTAATGACTTTTTGTTTTTGTTTCTCATTTTCAATTGGTAAGATTACTGTTGCTAGGTAAAGCTGTTGATGTAACAAAACCATGACCCTTTTACTCAGCAAAACCAGTCATGTTTACGTGCAGAAAAATTCAACATTATGCTCTAAGGGTAATCACTGTCAGGAAAAAGAAAAAAGGAAACAGTCCTAAATAATATACCTGCAATATTGGGGCCAAGCGCAATGATACAGGCCCCAGTCAGTGTTGCCAGATCAACAACCTGCATACAACAGCAGCACAAGGAGGAAACAAGACTCTAAGCCCTTTTTTTGTATATGAGAGAGAGAATAAAATTTCATCAGCATGAAAATAATATGCAGACTACAGATCATATCTATCCATCAAGGTGAAAGTAATAGCCTGTATATACAAAGTAAAAAAAAGGCATATAATAAAAATAATAATACAAGTAAAATAAATAGTCATATAATAATAATAATAATAACTCTAAGCCTCAGGATGAAATAAATAACATGTGGTTGAGAGTCTGAGAAAGGAATATGAAAATAAGCATATTTTATTCCTTAAAAAAGGAGCATTGAAATGAGGAACTCCTCCACATATCTCGGAACTGGGATCTGGGTTCTCTTTCATTTTTCTCAGGTGGTCAAGTTGCTACCATCTTTTAGGATAATTATCATAAGTTCATAACTAGTATGACTATAACAAGAATAATTCCTTCTCAATCAAGAATGGACTTACATCTACATCCTTTTTTCTTTTCTTTTTTAACAGTAAATTTTATTTCAACATACGTCTATATCCATTTGATGATATTAAATTGGAATCCTTATCATTGTCATAATTTTTGCATGTTGTAATTGATCAGTTGTAGCTCAAGAGTTTTATGTAACTGACATTATTAGGATAAACTGATATATCAGTGCCAAAACCTGCTTACAAAGAATTGCAGAAATCATAAAGATAGGCATTGGCAACTGAATCATTTTCTTGTTTGCACTTGAATCACAACAGAAGTATCACTATGTTTTTTAGCATGAAAAATACCTTTTCAGCACCTTGATTGCAAGCATAAACCAAAGCATCCGCAAGTGTAAGTCTACCTTCTGCATCAGTGTTATTGACCTGCAACAAAAAATAAAGCCAGTATGCATACTAAGTAGGCAACTAATTGAGTATTGACAAGGAAACTGAAAGATATCAGTTTTTATGGCAGAAAGTCGGATGAGAACTCTCTTATACAAATGATATTCCCCTGCCAAACCAGCACACAGTTCAATGGTAGGACAATCTCCCATTAGGGAAGAGGTCTAGGGATAGAGTTCATGAGGGCCAGTTCACTTTATAGTTACTCCCCATATGAGCATATAAAGCAGAAAAGGAAAAAAAAAAAAAAAAGTGAATATTATATTCCCCTCAACATAACTCAACATTCAACCTAGGTGTAAAGCATGGTTACCAGGTTTGTAATTACTCCTGCACTTCGGGTTTACAGTTCATAATTTATGGGTTCCTTTTCATTACAAAATACAAATAATTCATGATGTTCACTTTTATTTAATTGAAAAGGATGAATACCACAATTTTAAAACAACATGAAGACAGACATTAACTTGTTAGATGAGCATAATCAATGATAAGATAGCATTCCCAAATTATAGAACCAAAAAGATTACCTCAATTGTCTTCCCATTTGAAGCTGTCACTATGTCTCCAGGCCTCATGCCTGTACCACTAATCATGTTCTCACAAGCAGCAACAATAAAATGAACCTGTAAATATAAAAAGTGCTAATCAAATTCTCAAAAGCACAACAATAAAATAAACCTGTGAATAAAAAAGGTGTTGATGACATTAAAACATATGTTGCCCGTCTCTTAGAACAAGTAATCTAAACCAACTTGCCTCTACGCCTGATGGCTTGATTTCCCCAATGGCTTTTGCAGCACCTAGTGTTGCTGCGGAGCCTCCCATGTCGAATTTCATGAGTTCGATCATACAGCCTGGCCCCGTCTTAAGGTTGTAGCCACCACTGACAACATAGAAGATAAAATGAACATATACTAATATCATACCAAATGAGATCCATCATATTTTATTGATTAAAGAAGTAATCTATATATGCTGTGCAGATTGTGCAACTAATGCAGAAGCTTCTAGGTAGTAGTACCAACTTCTCAAAAATGAATGAGTTTACTACTCATCTTAATTTTTGCCAATCATCAAAAAATCATTTCAAAAGAAAATAGATATCATAAAAGACTATCAATTTATTTTCTTGTTTTTCATTTTTTATAATAATAATTTTCTTTCTTATCAAATTTCTCCCCTTCCCGAGCAATCCATGGATCAAGTTTGTGAGCTCTACATCTTCACTTGTCCCCATTTAGGGTTATATTCTCCAACACTCTAATTTGAATATGGATTATAGTCATAACACAAAAACTAGATGAGAAAGAAAACATGCATTCTTTCTACATAAGACAGAGCATACACACTGATCCTAAGATATGCAGTGGAACAAATGCTCCCAGCTTGATAAGAAATAAGATTTCTTTTTCCCTTTTTATCTTTCTTTTTCCCCTTTATTTACTTTGAGAGAAAAAAGAAAAAAGAAAAAAGAAGTTGCCATCTAGAAAAGAAATAACCACCTGTCAAATGTTAGTCCCTTCCCAACTATTGCCAACTTGGTTTTCACCTGCCCACTTGGAGGTTTGTAACGGATGTGGATGAAACGAGGGGGGTTTGCTGATGCAGCAGCAACACCCAAATAAGATCCCATCTTTAATTCTTTGCATTGATCCACATCCAATATAGTTGCAGTGAGAACATCACTATATCTGGAAGCAATTTTTGAAGCCTCCTCTGCCAGTACAACTGGAAAGTAAAAGCTAAAATAGTTAAGTTGACAACAACGATATCATTGATAGCAAAGTATAAAGAAAGGAGAAACATCACCAGATGAATATATTGCTGAGTATACCTACAAGATAAAAACTAGTTTGGTTGGATCCCGGTGACTTTAATTATCCAAGTAAATTTGATGACCTGGAACTCAGTTACATGTAAAAAGAGTTACAGGTAATCAAACTGTTGCTTGTGTCCCCCATAAATTCCTTACTTTTCTCCAGAGAGTTCCTAGATTTTGAGAGGGCATTCAAGTTACAAGGTTTTTGCTGCAACAGTCACATGGTAATTCTTTTCTACTATGTACTCTTTTATATCTAATGCATTTCCAAATTTACCGATCACCAAAAAAAAAAAAAAAAAGAGTCACATGGTAACAAAGTTGACGAGTAAGTGGGGATATCCATACACTTGAACTCTCAACTAAAAAGTAAACCGATTATATGCACTTAGTTTACAAAGGGCCTTTAAAGCTGCTTAAAACACAAAACTTGAAGCATACAAAGAATGAGATGGGAAGATCCACGAACCAGGGGTAAGTACATTGGCAGGTGCATTTACTAGCTCTCTTCCCAAAATCACTCCAGAGCACACATCTGTTGTATACTTCAGCTTCTTTTCCAGTAAAGGTCCAGCCCCAAGACCAAGGATGTCCACCGATTTAAGCAATGGATCCTTTGATTCTGTTTTAAACCTGTTGTCTTCATAGACCCCTAGGAAGATGCCTGGAATGATCATAATATTTGGAAAGTTAACAATGCTAGTCAGCATGAACGTGATCAGTTTCTTTTTTTCATTGAATTACGCTTAACCAACAAAAGACAGAAGTAGCCATGTTGTGTTTGACTAGCACAAATATAACTCATGGAATATTGTTGCTCCTTTTTCACATCTAATCAGTGTTCAATGACTTGTATAACAATGATTTCAAGCCTGCGTCAAATACTAAATCATTTCTTGAAGGAAATCAATAAAAAAACCATGCAATGTCCAATCCAGTGACAAGAACAAGTATGATCAAATATATATACCTGATGCTATTGCTGATGCAATATTTGTCTTGGACTCTTCAGAGCCCTCAAAGGAAACAGGAAGAACAGCAACATTACTTGCTTGAACAGCTTTTACAACACCAGCAATGACCTCACCAAGGCCTCGATATACAATTGCAGCGGTGGAAGGAGTGCATTGCCCCAGGCCAAACAAGCCAATCCTTTTGAAACCAGAATTACTAAGCCTAAGAACCATTGACTGCCCAGCTTTTCCAGTGAAATCCTCCTCCGCTGACGCTTGACCCAATACACCGCCAAGAACGCCATCTAGTCTTCTCAATGCCGTGGTCGTGAAATTGGAATTCTCATTCTTAGACATGTCTTTCTCTGATACAGTCACCACAAGTATGTCCCCTTTCCATTCCGAAAAATCAACCTCTTTTGCAGCAAAAGCAATCTATTGAAAAAACAAATGAATAAATATAAGTGAAACCTAGAACAAGCATTAAAAGAAAAAATCACAAACACAAGGGAAAAAAAATAACCCAATTCTTTCTCTTGAAAGGTATAAAACGGTTAGTGCAGTTGAGACCCATTTTTTAGTTTTTTTGAGTTTTAATCAATCCAACAACTAGCCACATCAGTAAATTTGAATTAAAAAAAAAAAAAAAACTAACTCATTTTGAAATGACTCGTTGAACAGATGTCTTTCCTTTCTCTCCATCTAACCTCCTCTTTATGTATCTCTCATTTCTTAACCTCCTCCTCTTCTTCTCTCTCTCCTTTTCTGATATTCAGTGCCCTCTCTGAATCTCAAATATTTGGTCCTTCTTGCAATCTCTCGTTTCAATAAGTATAAAAGCAACTAAATAGATATGTGAGATTTAATTTTTTTTTCTTCAAAGTTGAGAAATGATTGTTACAGATATGACTAATTTTAAGCCAGACGAAAGGACGTTGGTAACCATCATCTCTGCTATTTCTGAACTGGGTCTTCTTGGTTTGGGTAAAAGGGTTCATGGGTATGTGAGGTACTCTTGGTGCAGCACTGAATGTATTCCAAATCTGGAAGCATTTATTATGCATTTCAAGTTTTTGAAACTGGATAAAATAAATATTTAAGTTGCATGGTATTTAACCTGTGCATCGCCCGGGATTTCATGCTAGTTAGAATTATGGACAAATAACACCAGGCACATAAGAAGAAAACAATACATGACACTAAAAAGTATCTCCCCTCAGACATATTACCAGAACAGAAAGCCAGGTGCATCCAATTTCCACATCACCGAAAGCAACCCAGCAAAGAAAATAATAATTAAAAAAAAAAGCACCCACCCATTAAGACGACCCAAGAAAGAAAATTTGAATTATTGGCAAAACTATGGACAAAATGAAATGCAAATACAGATCCAAAACAATACATGAAAAGAAAAGGTATCTCCTTTAAGACATTTTACCAAACAGATAGCCCAAAACAAATAAATAAGCCACCCATTAGCAAGATTCAACATAAAATTAGAACCATGGACGAAAAACAATTCAAACACAAAAGGAAAACAATACACAAAACCAAAAGTTACCTTCTTTCAGACATTTTACCGAACAGATAACCGGTTATATCCAAAACACCACACAACCAACAAAAATTTCAAAGACAAAACTTACATAAAATCAAGAATCTAAGATAACCCATGAAACAATTTCACGCCTTTCAGACATTCTACCGAACAGATGGTGCAAAATCCATCACCTTAGGAACGACGCTTGAACCAGGCTTGGTGAGGCCCAGAGTAGCACGAGTAGTGATAGATTGCGCCATGCGCACGCGCCGAATAGACGATAGAGGAACAGCAAAGAGGGTGCGCAGTATAGGCGAGTGGTGCAGTTTAGCGGGCACCAGTGAAGAAGAAGGCGAGGGTCGACTAACGAGCGAAGAAGAGACCGCGGCTACTGCCATCTTCTTTGGTCGCGGGCTGTTTATAAAGGAAATATCGGAGGGTTGTTGAAACGGATTGGACACTGACATCATTGCCATATCATTTCTTACCAATTGCATAGGCATTGAGGCAATATTAAATAGATGGCCACTTCCTCTTATACGTTTGTGCATTCGCCTCCTGTTGATCGATTGAAATGGAATAAAGTGGGGGTGGGCTGGTAACCTTGGTTACAAGTAAGACATCTCCAATTTATCTGACTATGACCTTTTTGCTGTTTGTGCCTTGTGATTGGAGACCAGTGTTTGGCTTTATTCAAACATGTGGGCCCCACTTTATGTTTGGGGAACCGTATATTCATATTTCTACGAAACTACTTAACTCCATTACGGGGTCCACATAGAGAAAATTCGGCCCCGCTCAAGATGGACGGCATTCTCTCTACTGATATATTCTCAAGTTTCAGTTCAAATAGAGTGGTCGTACAATTGAACACTGTGATGACAACATACTAGGAGTTGATGCATCATTGCTGATGTGGCATTAATGACGTTTTGATGACGGTGCTTGATCTTACAGTGGGAGGGACCTACTCTTCTAAGCTGTGACTTAAGATATGTTATTATTGGAGAGGATGATATTTATTTTGAGCAACCTCAATGATTTTTACATGACCCGTGATGGAGTTCCAAAGAAGTGTTACATGGTTTTATGTAATAGCTGCTACAGAAAGATATGGACTCGTGATGAAGACAGGTTTGTGGTAGGATGTCCAACCCTAGACTCTACAACCCGTAACTGAAGTAAAGAATAAAATCCAAACCTGAACATGAATAAATTAAAAGGCATGGATGTGAACCCCAATTTAATTCCAAAAATCCACACAATTTACGTTCCCCCTTTTCCCTTTTTTTCTTATTGCAATGGATTGGAGAAACTCTACTAGCAGTGTTCATAGGTGGGGTAAGCTCAAGGCATATTCAGACCCGACTTGACTTTAAAAACATGGCATGTATTTGGCCCAAGCTCAACACAAGCCTTATTTTGAGCGGCGAAGATTTTTCAATAAATGGGTCCGAGTGTGTAGTTTCACTTATTCAACTCTGGAATTCTTTCAGTTAGAGTCTTGGAAGATCCGGGCTTCATGGAATATAGTTTCAGATCTGGACATGCCTGTGACAAGAAAAGGAGTATGAGTTCTGCAACTAGCCATTTTGTTTGAGATTTTGGTAGACTCGGTTGGACTCAATTCACTCAAGGCCCATAGAGTCAACTCAGTACGAGATGGGGTGTTTTTCATATTTTGAACTAGGCTTGAATATGAATCAAAATCGGGTGGGTCTGAGTTCAATTCAGGTCTAGGTCTGGGTCATGGTAGGTCCAGTTCTGTGATCCAGACCCATTCCATTTGGGTTGAGTAGGGGTCAGATCCATGAGTTGTTGTACCTTATATCATAATCAACATTACCAATTATTTATATTATTTTATACATAGATACATATAATGTAACAGTGAGAAATGATTTATTACATAAAATCTATTAAAATCTGGATACTGATTCAATTTATTATTTATAGGCCCATGCCTGAAAGTGACAAGCAATGGCATGTAGTCTCTCTATGCCATCTGCTGATGAATTGAAACAGACAGAGACATGATTGACTTTTGTAAATTATTTTCACACAGACTAGTCACACCCATGACATGGTTCAATTCAACATTTTGTATTAGTAAATCCATCAATTAAGCTTTCATGGAATAAGGTTGGGATTCAATGGCTTGTCACCTAAGGATTTGACTTTTTGGACTTCAAAAAAATATTCAATAGTTAGATCTTAATTTTCATTTAATGATCAACCAAACATTTGTATCACTCTGGTTAATTTGAGTGAAATTTGAGCGCAGTCATGGGGTTGTGTGTTATGAATACCTGGGTCAAGAAAAAATGAGCCTACAGCAGTTCAACATAAGCAGGCAGCATAGGAAGTCCCATATGTTGATTGGCATGAGCTAGTTTCTTGTAAAATTGTTCTTTAGAATGTTGAAAATGTTTACATGCATTTTTGATACACCATATAAATTGCAGTTTAGCCCCAAGAAATATCCATGGTTGGGCTTAGTGTGCTCAGTGCATTATGTTAGATCCCTTTGAAGAATGGAGAACACTACAAAATTTCACTTCGCTCAAAGTGATTTTGTTTTTCTCTCTTGCATACTTAGACCCACCCAGCAACACTACCCAAGTCCCTATCCAGCACACCCATTGATCGATCCGTGGTTGTAACCATGGATATAGAGATGCCTCACCACTTGGGCTTCAAGTGGATTGGCGATATTCCCTGTAGAATCAAAATATCATTTATTCATAGGATTGGAAAAGCTGGAATGTCTGGGGAATTTTCACTTCTCAATTAAATTAGTAAATCTAAACAGAACAAATATTTTCTCCAAGCAAAAGTTTTTCCTCCAACCCCATGGGACCTAGCTGGGCTCACTTTTGGTTAGTACCCCCCTTCACAGTCCCTCTCCAATGCTCAAATGATCTCTTTTTAGACCCAATTTGACACTCATCTAACCTGATACCAATAGTCAAAAAGCCAATTAACATTGATAGGTAAATGATAAACTGAAGGCTGATTTTTTTGTCATACAGGGACGTGAAACTAACCGACGCATTCAAGGACTGATCTTGCCACTTTTCTACAAGGTGTGTCGCAACTAAAGGCTGATTATTTGCCAGACCCATGATCTTTCGAGATCAAGCCGCCTCATCTTCAATTTTTATTGATTGACATGCATTTAGGTGAGTTCATACGTGCTGAAGAAAGTACCCACCATGTGAGCGGAGAACAATATGCAATCCATGCCCTGGTATAAGTTCCCCAACTAAATGCCTTATTTGTCTTCCCACATTTTGTGTGCTGGAAGAGACATGTACACCAACACAGGTAGGGGTTTAAGCACTTATCAGCAAGCTACAATGTCACCTACTACCTGCCAGGGAGTATGTCTGCTGAAGGAAAAAGATAGAAGTCCTTAATTGCTTTCAGAATGACCAAACGCCATTGGGATGAGGCTCTCATCTACCAAACAAAACTCATGCTGTGGAAAAAAAAATTCTAAAAAAATGGCTCAATCTTTAAATCTGGTGGGCCTATCAAAACCCCAATTTCTTTTGCCATCTTTTAATATTTTAGCGCCTGTTTGTTTCATGTAATTGAATTCTTAAAATACTTTTAGTTTTTAAGTGGTTAAAAAATGAAGAATCACAAGTAAATATAAAAAAATGAACGCTAAATAGCATTTCCTTCGATGAAGATTAATAAGAGGAGACGAAAAATGAATAAGAAGCCATCATTTTGATATTTGAAATCCTAAAAGAATCAAGGTCACCTTATGTCCTACAGCCTTATACTTTTTTTCCTTCATCCCTCACTTTTCTTTTTAATCCTTAGGTGAGAAACCATAAATATATATATATATATAGGGACCGGCTCTCCTCCACTGCAGTTGAGGAGAGCATCAGCTGGAAGCGTGCGATTGAGGCGTGTGGGCGGATTGAGTGTATAGAGTCAGCGAAATTCAAAGGGTCTGCGTTTTTGTCTTTTTTTTTTTTAATTTCCCCCTTTTAAGTCTAATCGAGACCTGATTCTCCCTCTCTCCCTTTTCTCTTAAGCGAACGGAAGAAGCTTCGCCTAAGTCGTTAGCGAGAATCTCTTCAACAGCCGGAAATCTTCAACGGACGAACAGAAAGCTTCTCCCCTTTCATTTCCTGCCATTGCACGTTCTACGCCCAGCCCCCTCTCAGCGTTCATCCTCTTCGTCTTTCTCATCGTCGAAAGAAAAAGATCAATTGACAAAGAAAAGACCAAATCACTCCCTGCCCTCCATCTTCATCGTGTCCTTGGTAATCAATCGAAGGAGAAAACCTAGTAGGCCCTATTGGTGAGCTCTCTCCCAGTCATCGCTCCCTGATCTCCATCATCTCTAGCATCGGTGCTTAGGGGACCATATAAGACATGCTCTGAGTTAATCTTTTAAAAACATGGTATTTTCTCTATTAAAAAAGGACTTATTTGTAATTTTAATTTTATAAAAATTTTCCAATGATGGAATTTTTCGATGATTTTAGTTTCATTAGAAAACGGGTAAAATTGTGATTGATTTTCTCTTCTAACTCAGGTTCATTTGAATTTATTTCAGATGATTTCCAGTGAGATTTGATACATTTAAAAACGTACTTATTTTAGAATATAGTAAAAGTTTCAACTGTTGGATTAAATGGGTGTGGCCCACATGACCACAAACCCATTAAAGATATTTAATTATACCCACTTGTCTTTCATATTTATGAGACCTAGTTATTTTTGAGCTCACTTGCCAACAAACTAATAATGGACTGAAATTAAAGGGTTAGGTGATAGTTTGGGGTTATTGGTTTCTTGATGGGTAGGAATCTCCTATAAAAGGACCCCTTGGGTAACTCCTTTGGTTGCTAGTTTTCTTGGCCTCCATCACTAAGCAAGAAGAATAGAAAAGGCAAAGGAGTTGTAAACCCCATTTGATTTTTAAGCCTTTGTTATTTCAAGAAGCTTTTGCCATCTTCAAGAAAGAGCTATGGAATCAGGTAAGCTCCTCCCCATTTTCAGATTTGTTTACTTCATTGTGTCATTTGGATTAGACCCAAGGAGATCCTCCTGTGGATTAAGGGATCTTAAGCTAACATGTGGTATCAGAGCCATCTTTGGGTATAGCCAAATGATCGGTTAATATTTTGTTTACATATTCTGAAATTTTGGAGCTTTCCGGGTTCTCCTCGGAAATAAAACCAAATGCCCAAATGAAAGAAGTTTTGGGTATTTGATAAAAGGGATTCCATTTTATTAGAAAGAAGAGACTCACAAATTGAGTATTATGGTGCCCAGCCCAATCTGGAAAAGATGAGAATAAAAGAGCATATTCTGTTTATTTGTATTATCTTGGTTTAAGAAATTACATAGAGTTGGAACCTTCATTGGTTTATCACTGTTATTTATTTATTTTTGGTTCAATGTCATTTTGATAATGGGCATTAAAGGAGAAAATGATGATGAAAATTTTATTTTGTTGAAATGATTTAAAAAAATAATAATAATAAAAGTGATGATCGAGACGGACACTGCACAGTCCGTTGCACAGTCTGTGCAACGGACTATGCATCGTTGTCTTTGTCTCTGTCAATATACAACGTCTCCACTCTTTTGGTTTTGGAATACTGGCTGGGCCAGGCCATACAGGTTAGGTCAACCTGACCTGTTCTAGCCCAGCCTGGCCAGCTGACAGTTGGGCCGGATCTGGTTACGGGTCAGACCTGACCCATAAAGGACCCCCTGAGCCCAGTACAGTTTTGGAAGAAAATTTTCAGAATGTTCTCCTTATTAAATGGTGGCTATTAGTATGGTTAATTGGCCCAAATGAGTTCCATAACTGACCCAATTATTAGTATTGATCATATTGTTCAAAATGGGTGCTCCAGAATTTGTTATGATCATAACGGACTCATGGAAACTCGGAATTTCGATCCGTTTTCTCCTATGAATTTCTATTAATGAGATCTTTAATATGAATAGTTTGGATCATTTATGGAGCATCTTTAGTATTTTGGCATATTCTTTTAAATGTTAAAATAAGTCATTAAAGTTTATTTCCGTATCATGGATGATTTATTTTATGCAGTCAAAGTGTACAATAGCTTGTAATTAGCTAATTATGTATTGTTATATCAAATTTATGTCACCTTGGATCATTAGAGAAAAACAAAGATTCCAATTAAGGATGTATAATGATGGAAGTGTTGTTATTATAATTTTAATTAGAAATTAATGATTTGGATTGATTTGGTAGTTGCCAAAGCAACCAAATCATGAAGAATTGTTTGATTTCTAGATTGAACTAAGGGAACATGACCATAGTTGTGTGATTATAATAACACTAAATTGCGATTTCATAAAAGATATGAGGAGAGGCCCAAAGGTTCTATCTTCATGGAATAGAAATCGGAATAAGATATTGTTAGTAATGTGATGTAGTTAAGAATGATTTATGCCCAAAGGAATAGTCCTCTTAATCGCATCATATTATTAACATAGTCTTATTAATTAAAGAAAAGCGGTTATTATGCGTGTTGTTTTTCATACCCAAAGGTTGATTTACAATGATGTACAATTACTTTTGCTTTTATTGTTATTGCATGATCAAGAATAGATTGTAACTTGTGGATATTATTATTTATTTTCAATAACTAAGTCAATGGCAGCACTTTCTACATTAAGAACCATTCCTACCTTAGATGGGTCAAATTTTCTAGAATGGATGGACATGCTAATTATAGCCATAACCTTCTTGGACTTGGATTTAGTCTTTGATGAGCCTAAACCCCTAACTCCTACAAATGAATCATCTAGTAATGAAAAGACAAAATTTGAGAAATGGACCAAGGCTAACAAGGTAGCGATCAAGATTATCTTGAACTCTATTTCAAGAGGTATTAGGGGATCCCTTGGAACAATTGAAAATGCAAAGGATCTCTTAGATACTATAAAGGAGCAGTTCAAGGTAACTGACAAGGCTGTAGGGGCATCACTAATAAGCCGCCTATCAAGCATGAAATATGATGGGACTTTGGGAGTGAGAGAACATATTTTATCAATGCAAAATATTGTTTCAAAATTGGAACAAGTGGATATGAGTATATCAGAAAAGTACTTGATACAGTTCATTTTGGATTCTCTCCCTTCCTCTTTTAGCCTGTTTAAGTTTGCCTACAATCAAAGCCCAATACCTTGGACCATAACAGAATTAATTGCTAGATGTGATCAAGAAGAGAGGAGGCTTAAGGCTGAGGGGCAACTGATGGTAAACTTCGTCTCTCATAACAAGTCCAAGGGAAAAGAAAGGAACAAGAAAATGCCAAGTGTTCAAATTGCAAAACCAGAAAAGAAGGAAAAACCGGGAATGAAGAAATGCTTCTTCTGTGGAAAGAATGGTCACTTCAAAAATGATTGCCTAAAGCGGAAAAATTGGTTTGAAAAGAGATGTACAAATTTATCTCTAGTATGTCATGAAACCAATTTAATCGATGTTCCACCAAGTTCTTGGTGGGTTGACTCTGGTGCAACCATTCATGTAACTGGTTGTGTGCAGGGATTTCTTTCAAGCAGGAAACCAAATGAAGGAGAAAAGACTATTGCCACGGGGAGCCGGAAGGAATCACGAGTCGAAGCAGTAGGCACTTACAAACTGGTGCTGGACACTGGATTTATTTTGGACCTCCATAATGTTTTCCTTGTTCCCGAGATTTCTAGAAACTTAATTTCTGTTTCAAAGTTGGTTCATGAAGGGTTTGAGTTTATTTTTGGACAAAATTTTATGAGAATTTCTAGAAATGAATGTTTAATTGGGAATGGTTATTTATGTGGTGGATTGTATAGATTACAGTTAAATTCTATGGATGAACAATCATTGTACACACCACACATTAGTTGTGAACTGAGCATTGGCACTAAGAGAGGGGCAATTAAAGAGAACTCCTCTATGTTGTGGCATAAAAGGCTAGGGCATATCTCAAAAGAGAGAATGCTCAGATTAATGAAAGATGGATTATTACCTAATCTTGATTTCAATGATTATGGTGTTTGTATAGACTGTATAAAGGGAAAACAGTCAAATACAAACAAGAAAGGTGCCACAAGAAGTTCTGAACTCCTGGAAATAATCCATACAGATATATGTGGAAAAATGGATGTACCATGTTTTACAGGTGAACAATACTTTATCACCTTTATCGATGATTTTTCGCGATTTGGTTATGTTTATTTGATCAAAGAGAAATCTGATGCTTTAGATGTCTTTAAGATATTTAAAGCAGAAGTAGAAAACCAATTAGAAAGAAAAATCAAAGTAGTGAGATCTGATAGAGGTGTTGAGTATTATGGAAGGTACACCGAATCGGGTCGTAATCCGGGCCCATTTGCTAAATTTCTAGAAAATAAGGGTATTGTGGCTCAATACACAACGCCTAGAATACCTCAGCAGAATGGTGTTGCTGAGAGAAGAAATAGGACGCTTATGGATATGGTTAGGAGTATGGTAAGTAATACCAATTTACCCAAATCAATGTGGGGTGAAGCACTTAAGATGGCGATATACATATTAAATCGTGTCCCTAATAAAGCGGTGCCAAAAACACCATTCGAATTGTGGACCGGAAGGAAACTCAGCCTAAACCATTTTCGAGTCTGGGGTTGCCAATCTGAAGTGAGAATTTATAACCCACATGAAGGAAAGTTAGACCCTAAAACTGTTAGTGGATATTTTATTGGTTATCCTGAGAGGTCTAAAGGGTATAGGTTTTACTGTCCTAATCATACCACTAGGATTGTAGAATCGGAAAATGCAAAATTTCTGAAAAATCATGAGAATAGTGGGAGTGTTCAAGAAAGAGATATACTTTATAAAGAAATCAGGGAAAATATTGAGTTACCTGATACACAAAATGGGTTTATTCCACTTGATATCATCAATGACCATCAAGAGATACAACAATCACAAAATGATCAAGTTGAACATAATATTGGCCAGCCCATTAATGATCCACTCTCAGAACATCATGATAATCCACTTCCTAATGATCCAAAATTAAGGAGGTCAACTCGAATAAGAAGACCTGCCATTTCGGACGATTATGTTGTATATTTAGAGGAAGACGACATTGAGATAAAAGATGATCCTAGAACATTCAAAGAAGCCATAGAAAGTATGAATTCTGATAAATGGATGGATGCTATAAAAGAAGAGTTAGAATCAATGCCCACTAATGAGGTTTGGGATATTATCGAACTACCCAAGGGTTCTAAGGCCGTAGGCTGTAAATGGGTCTTTAAGACCAAAAGGGACTCGAAAAGAAAGGTAGAACGATTTAAGGCTCGACTCGTGGCCAAAGGTTTTACTCAAAGAGAGGGAGTTGACTATAATGAGACTTACTCTCCGGTATCTAAAAAGGATTCATTTAGGATAATTATGGCTTTTGTAGCTCATTTCAATTTAGAGCTACATCAAATGGATGTTAAGACAGCGTTCCTAAATGGAAATTTAGAATAAGAGGTATACATGGAACAACCAGAAGGATTCATAAAAGGGAATACTAATAAATTAGTTTGTAAATTAAAGAAATCGATATATGGTTTGAAACAAGCTTCCAGGCAATGGTATCTTAAATTTAACCGCATTATCACATCATTCAATTTTTCTGAAAATCCAGTAGACCATTGCATCTATCTCAAGATTAGTGGGAGCAAGTTTATAATATTGATGCTGTATGTCGATGATATTTTGCTAGCTAGTAATGACCATGGAATAATTCATGAAACCAAAGAATATCTTAAGAATAATTTTGATATGAAAGACATGGGAGAAGCAACCTTTGTAATAGGAATCGAGATATATCGTGATAGATCTCGAGGATTACTTGGGTTATCACAGGAATCCTATATCAAAACTATTCTTAAAAGATTCTGTATGGAATGATGTAGGCCCCAAGATTCACCAATAATTAAGGGTGACAAATTTAGTAAAGAACAAGGTCCAAGAAATGAAATCGAAAGACATCAAATGGACCAATGTCCTTATGCTGCTGCAGTAGGAAGTCTGATGTATGCACAAACATGCACAAGACTTGATATAAGTTTTGCCGTTGGCATGTTTAGTAGATATCAAAGTGACCCAGGAATGACGCATTGGGTAGGAGTTAAGAAAGTTTTACGATATCTTAGTGGCACTAGGAATTACAGGCTCTCATATAGAAAGTCCGATCAATTAGAAGTGATCGGTTACTCAGACTCAGATTTCGCTGGATGCCTCGATACAAGAAAGTCGACTTCAGGATATATTTTCCTACTAGCTGATGGGGCAGTATCATGGAGAAGTGCGAAATAGACCCTAGTGACTCTATCCACATTTGATGCCGAATATGTGGCATGTTTTGAAGCAATAGGTCATGCATTATGGATGCGAGATTTTATCACAGGTTTACGAATTATGGATATAATTTCTAAACCTCTTAAAATCTTTTGCGATAATGATGCAGCAAGAAGATTTGCTCAAAATGACAAAGTTTCTAGTAAATCAAAGTTTTTGGAAGTTAAGTATTTTGTATTAAAGGAAAAGGTACGAGATCGATTGGTGTCTATTGTTGGGGCTCCAACGAGCCAAATGATAGCGGATCCGTTAACAAAGGCACTGCGCCAAAAGCTTATAGAGAGCATGTTAGAAATATGGGCCTTATTGATTTGCCTTATTATTGAGGACATCATTATAGTAATGATTTCGTAATTCTTATTTTGTCAAATATTTACATGTATTAAGGTGAATAAAATAAGAATATTAAAGAAAATGGCATTATCGTACCCAATTAAATAGGATGGCCATTGAAAAATGTCCTATTTGCCCTTATCAAGGACTTGGTTAGATTGGGGTGCTAGTGGAGTAATTATGGAAGGGAGCATGTCATTAAAGACATGTAACCGCTATGGTTCACATTGGTAAACCAATTTAATCACAATATTAAGGCTCAGTATAAGAGACACGTTGGAAATTATTTTAAAGTCGATGCGCATCGGTCAAGGTCGTTTTATCGTTTTTCAAAGTACTATTTGAAAATGAATTTCCTTAAATTAAAATTTTAGTTTTTGTTTCCATGGTCATATGGGCCAAGTGGGAGAATGTTGGATTAAATGGGTGTGGCCCACATGACCATAAACCCATTAAAGATATTTAATCATACCCACTTGTCTTTCATATTTATGAGACCTAGTTATTTTTTAGCTCACTTGCCAACAAACTAATAATGGGCTGAAATTAAAGGGTTAGGTGATAGTTTGGGGTTATTGGTTCCTTGATGGGTATGAATCTCCTATAAAAGGACCCCTTGGGTAACTCCTTTGGTTGCTAGTTTTCTTAGCCTCCATCACTAAGCAAGAAAGAATAGAAAAGGCAAAGGAGTTGTAAACCCTATTTGATTTTTAAGCCTCTGTCATTTCAAGAAGCTTTTGCCATCTTCAAGAAAGAGCTATGGAATCAGGTAAGCTCCTCCCCCATTTTCAGATTTATTTACTTCATTGTGTCATTTGGATTAGACCCAAGGAGATCCTCCTGTGGATTGAGGGATCTTAAGCTAACATCAACTATGCAACTATTCATTATCTTCTTCATTTATCTTGTTGATCACTACCAGTGAAGTTAATCAGAATTCTTTTGGATCGAAGCTCCTTCACATCCTCTGTCACACAGTGGTCATCAGCAATTAGAGAGTTCAAGAAGCATATGTAGGTGATAACCGCACGGTCAGATTGGCCATCAGGGCACATTTCGTAGGCGATGAGGTTAAGCGAGCTAGTCTTGGTGTTATCATCGATTGTTAATTGAGGAAGCTAGAGATAGCCATAAAGAACACCCTCTTTTGAACTTGATGTCTTTCAAATTATTGGAACCACTTGCGCTCACCTGTATAACCTTATGCTTTGAGCTTCGTGATGGAACGAAATGGGTAATAGCGATAGCGGGTGGCTCGGTCTGTGCTTTCGATTCAGCCACTGCCGCCGATGAGTTTGGATTGAATGAGGTCGAGGAGGTGCATGGGCTCACCTTCTTTCCCCTCATCTGTTGATGATTTTGAAGAGAGAGAGAGAGAGAGAGAGAGAGAGAGAGAGAGAGAGAGAGATGAAAATGAAAGGGGGAAGGAGATGAAAGAGGGAAATGAAAATGAAAGGGGGGGGGTTGGAGATTTCGTTTGGTTTTATGTTATAACGTCCAACCTTCTCCCACACACCTCAATCGCATGGTTCCAGTTGATGCTCTCCTCAACTGCAACTAAGGAGAGCCGGTCCCAGATATATATATATATTCAATTCATATATATGTAAAAAAAAAAAAAAAAACCGTCCCTAAGTATCCCTAAGTATTTCATGTGTGGAGAATGGATCCTTACCCGAGTAGTAAGGAGTCATGATAGTTCTCACCTGGCTACCCAAGGTTTGAACCCTGGGTACGCCACATTTTCCCGCGTGTGCAGGCTTCCTTCCCACTTGTATGGGCTTTTCCCCCATAAAAAGTCTTCTTAGACAAACTTTCTGGCCAGATGTTTGTCCAGGTAGCATGACCGTTTTTCCCGATTGTGCGGGCTTAGTGGGTTGTATTTCCGTGTGTATGCGGGCTCTCAATTGGGTCCCTACTCCCTTGGCTGGGTTACAAAAATAAAAGAAGTATTTCATGTGTGGGACTTCACAGTTTTGGTGGTATTCAGTGGTGTGGTGCCTAGAAGATAGATGGCGAAACCATATCCTTAAATATGTTGTCAGAATAAAATAGACAGTTAAATTAATTGATTAAACCCTGGTTATATTCATTCGATGTTTTAGATAACTAATCTAAAGAAAATACTATATCAAGTTGACGGGTCAGGCCCGAATGACCCAGTACTAGTTGATGGGTCAGGCCAAGTGACCCAGTCCGTGAGAAGTCCAGGTCCAAATCCATCCACTGAAGCTCAGGTCCAAGCCCACGAAGAGACCAAGTCAGGGCAGCCACGTTGCTTCGGAAGCAGTCCCGCTCATACCAGGTCCTGCGGAAAAATATCTCACATGCCTCGTCCAGCGCAAGGGCAGTTCGAGGGCTCCAAGGGCAAACGTTACTGAATAGTCATCTCCATCTGTTAGGGGAGGACTATAAATCGAGGAGCCCCACCAGCACTAGAAATGGATGGATGTCTTCCCATTTTCTACTCTTGTATTCATCTAGCTTGTAATACCAACTCATTGAGGAAGTAAAACACCACAGGCAACCTCTGCCTTTCTGAAGTGGACGTGGGTCATTTTGACCAAACCACTATAATCCCTTCTCTCTCTTCATTAATTATTGCATTATTGCATTTAGCATTTATTACTTGACCGATGTTGTCGGAAACCTATTTTGGCATCATCAATTTGGCGCCGTCTGTGGGAAGAGAAAAAAAAATCAAATACTTTTGAAATTATGGTGATCAGCACGAGATCGGCGAGACGGGATGATAATCCCACTCAAGATGGGCGCCCAACAGGCCTAGGCCCTTCCGCGTCCAGGCCCTTCCAGGTGCCCAGACTCCCCCAGGGGGGAGAGGATGTTCCTCCACTGAATGACCATGCCCCAAATGCTCCTGCTCCCACTCCTCAACAAATGATGGAGGCTATGCAGCAGCTGGTGACTCAAAACCAGCAGATCTTACAACTCATGCTCACGGGGCAAGGAGGAGCACAGTTTGGTGGAGTACCATAGGAAGTACCACTCCTGAGGCATCCAGCTGCTCCACGACGGGGAGCACCTCACCTGGGCGCCCATCCCCATGGCGCCCGTAGAGGAGCACACCACCTGGGCGCCTATCCCCATGGCGCCCAGGGTAAAGGAGCACACCACCTGGGCGCCCATCCCCATGGCGCCCAGGGCCGGGGAGCACACTTAGGCGTCCATCCCCTTGGCGCCCAGGATCCCTATGCTGGAGCTCCCCAAGTCGCCTCGCACGGGATACTCTTGGTCGATCCTCAAGGTCGCGCCCATCACGGAGTTCCTCCACCTCCCGGTGGAGCCCAACTTAGAGGACCCCAACCTCCGGGTGGAGCGAATCACGGAGGATTTCCACCTCCTCCCTCTTCTTCTAATGGAGAGGATCCTCATTTCCAAGAAGGGGAGAGTGAAAACCAAAGCATGGAGGAGGGAAGTTATTTCCCTGACCCATCCAGGGAAGCTCCCAATCCCTGGGACGAAAAGATCAGGGAGATGTAGAACCAGCTGGGAGAAGTCTACAACGCCATGAAGGCGAAGGCACCGGAGACAGTGGATCACCTAGTTGGGCGAACTAACACACCGTTCAAGCCCGATGTGATGAACTGCCCGTTTCCCCGGAAGTTCAAGATGCCGTCCATGGAGACCTTTGATGGAAGAAAGGATCCATTGGACCACCTGGAGAGGTACAAAACCAAAATGCAGCTGCATAGTATCCCTGACGAGATTATGTGTAGGGCATTCCCAACCACACTGAAGGGTTCCGCCCGGCAGTGGTTTGCCAATCTCGCCCCAGCCTCCATCGCCACCTTTGCGGAATTGAGCAAGTCCTTCGTGTCACATTTCATCGGAGGACGCCGCCACCAAAAGCCTGCCACACACCTGCTCAGCATAAAGCAGGATACAAATGAAAGCCTCAGGAGTTACCTCACTCGTTTTAACGAGGAGGTACTTCAAATTAAAGAGCCCGACGACAAGGTGTCCATGACAGCCTTCCTCGGAGGTCTCCGTTCATCGAGATTCTTTTTCTCAGTGATGAAACGCCCGCCAAAAAGCATGCCGGAGCTACTAGTAAAGGCTCAGAAGTATATAAATGCTGAAGATACCACAAGGGCCAAGCGAGGGGAGTCCTCCAGAGCAGTCGACAACGGGAAGGGGCGAGATAGAGAGGAAAGGAAGGATACAAGCAACAAGCGAAGCAGGACAGAGAGGCTACCTGTCAGAGACTAACTCGGTCCTGCTCCACATAGAGACAAACAAGCATTCACTCCTCGCGATGCAGCGGTTGAACACATTGCCAGGGAACGCGGAACTGTTGAAAATGAATTACCAGTAATACTGTAAGAGAGTCAAAGTAGTGAGGGTTTGGGGGCTTGATTTTTTTCAACTTTGTTAATGTTGTTTAGCACTAAACAATGGATTAATAAATTTTATCAGTGCTACAAAGTTAAGAAAAAAAAAAGTCCCCTGCCCTCTAATCACTCTCAAAGTTGTCCTCGGCATCACCATCGACATCACCAGAGCTGCCACTACAATCATCAAGCGCCTCAGTCAGCATGAAGCCTAAGAGGGCAATATCTGGGAATGCAGTTCTCTCATGTACCGCCCCAATCACTGTCTCCACAATGGTCTCTCTTAGCATCACCCTCTCACAGGTCTGTACAAGCTCAGCTTCATTGAGCGAAGCCCTCTCGCGGGTCTTCAGAAGCTCACCTCACTGAGCGAAGCCCTCTCGCGGGTCTTCAGAAGCTCAGCCTAATTGAGCGAAACCTTCTCGCGGGTCTTCAAAAGCTCACCTCACTGAGCGAAGCCCTCTCGCGGGTCTTCAGAAGCTCAGTCTCACTAAGCGAAGCCCTCTTGCGGGTCTTCAGAAGCTCAGCCTCACTGAGCGAAGCCTTCTCAAGGTCCTTCACAAGCTCAGCCTCTGCCTTGGCCGCCCTCTCTTAGGCTGCTAAGAGTTCGATCTCAAGCCTCGTCGCCCTCCGCGGGCCGCGAAAAGATCAGCCTCGGAAGCCCTTCCAGCTAGCGCAGCCCTCTCCTCAGCCTGAGAAGCTCTCTCATTTTCCGCGCTGCAGCGACTATGCTCGCGCCCGCTGCTGCAGCCTAGGATCTGGAGCAATCTTTCTAGCAAGTTGCGGGCTCATCTTCTTCTTCTGGGATGACCCATCAGGAGTTACCGAGGGGCAGAGTCTTGTAATTTACATATGCTAAGGGATATATCATGCGCTTCGCAGAGGGGGTCCGGGGGTGTCCCCCGGCGAGGGTCGAGCTGCCCGGTTAGCTCGCGGGGGCCCAGGGGGCAGCGCCCCCGAAAAGAAAAAAAAGAAAAAAAAGGGATATGTAATGGCCGCCACGGGAGCAGGGGACTCCCTCCTCAGTCCTGGGTGCCTAAATCACTTTTCCCCGGGCGTTCCAAGGCCCCCTGGGCGGCCAAGCATGTTACCAAGATCCCCTTGGGCGCCCAAACCTCTTCTGGGCGCCCAGGGACTTCCTCCTCAGGGCGCCCAAGCATGTTACCAAGATCCCCTGGGCGCCCAAACCTCTTCTGGGCGCCCAGGGACTTCCTCCTCAAGGCGCCCAAGCATGTTACCAAGATCCCCTTGGGCGCCCAAACCTTTTCTAGGCGCCCAGGGACTTCCTCCTCAGGCGCCCAAACCTCTTCTGGGCGCCCAGGGACTTCCTCAGTCAGGGCGCCCGACCCCCTGGGCGCCCAAGCATGTTCCTGGCGCCCAGGGGGGGCCTTCCCTTCAGGCCTGGGCGCCCAAAGCATTCCTCCCCAGGCACCCCGGGAACCTCCTCCTCAGGCGCCCGAGGGACCTCTTCACTGGGCGCCAATCCAGCCTCATCCAGGCGATCAGATTCTCTCGCCATGAATGCATAAACATTATCGGAAGGAAGGAGAGACCTGGTTGTTTGAAATGCCCCCTCCCAAACCTCTTTGGGCACGGGGCAAATGACGGGTCAGGCTCGAATGACCCAGTACTGGATGATGGGTCAGGCCAAGTGACCCAGTCCGTGAGAAGTCCAGGTCCAAATCCATCCACTGAAGCTCAGGTCCAAGCCCACGAAGAGACCAAGTCAGGGCAGCCACGTTGCTTCGGAAGCAGTCCCGCTCCTACCAGGTCCTGCGGAGAAATATCTCACATGCCTCGTCCAACGCGAGGGCAGTTCGAGGGCTCCAAGGGCAAACGTTGCTGAAGAGTTGTCCCCATCTGTTAGGGGAGGACTATAACTCGAGGAGCCCCACCAGCACTAGAAATGGATGGATGTCTTCCCATTTTCTACTCTTGTATTCCTCTAGCTTGTAATACCAACTCATTGAGGAAGTAAAACACCACAGGCAACCTCTGCCTTTTTGAAGTGGACGTAGGTCATTTTGACCGAACCACTATAATCCCTTCTCTCTCTTCTTTAATTATTGCATTATTGCATTTAGCATTTATTACTTGACCGGTGTTGTCGGAAACCTATTTTGGCATCATTGCAAGTATCTTAGCTTCATATATAATGCCGATGTTTGAGCCCCACTATAGTTGTTGATCAGCTGGTTAGGAACATGTAAAGTGTGCATTCTGTGCCTGAGTTTGAATCCCTTGTGAAGCCAAAAAAAAAAAAATTTGTTCCTAGACTAAAACAAACAAACGAACAAATGAAATCTATCAAGCTCCATCTTTCTTTCCTCAACATTTTATTGAATAGCTAACTTTGACAGATAACTAATCTATATACCGCCGTTATATTAACAATTTTATGATCTTAAATTGAATAGCTAATTCGTCAGAAAATCTATACACCATATTTGCCATGATCATGCCACGTGAACTCTATTTCTTTTATTATAAATAAATACTGCACAGGTAACATAGAGGACCCGAACTGTTGTTTTCTGTTTGTTTCTGCCGTGGCTCATCAAACTTTATAGACTGAGTGCTCAACAGTGAATGTGAATTTAATGTGGAAGCTATGATTGTCAATAAAGAGGTGACAACTTGCCAACAGTAGGGACGTTTCCATTGATTGTTCCAAGCATGCATCAGTTAAAGGTCTTGCCAGTATCCTCCAGCCCTGAATTTGTTCAAGTGGGCCCTGCTCATCTAGAGTGGGCCCATGTTCTCGGATCATCCACAAAGGGGGTATGTTAATGCTTCTTTGGTTCATCTTAAACAAAGTTTAAGCATAAATAAAGACCCATATTGGATGGACAACCTCAGTAACTTGTAAGTGGCAGTTGTTTTGTTTTCTACAGCTACAATTTAGATTTCGAAGTATGCCCTGAGTATAGGGACCTGAGTTCTCAGGATCCTAACAAGGCTAAAGTGTTCAAACTATGGGTGTCTATGCAATTACATGGCATGTGTAAGACCCAAGATAAATAGCCCAATAGGTTAGGTCATATTTATGTGATGTACAAGATTTTACGGATGAAGTGGCGGATCCAAAATTTTTTATTTGAAAGGGGCGAATCCAAAAAGATAGTTGAGTTTCGTGGGCTACCTAACATTTTCATAACGGACTGGAGGGATCCGGGATTTTCAAGTGGGCTTCTAAATATCTAAACTCTTAAATGCATGTATCCATATATATCACTTTTGTCTTGGGGTTTCTATATGCCCATGTTACAATGCAGATTGGATATTGGGTTTTTTTTTTTTTTACAAAAAAAAGCCCTTATTATACACTATGAGACCCTTATATTTTGTATTTTTACTAAAGGCTCCCTTAGTAATAGACAAGACCATATAAAAATAAATAATCTCTAGTTTTTCGTTTTGATTTATCAACGTCCGAGAAAAATTCAAATGATTTAACGATAATTTTGCAGAAATCCTCCTTTAAACAAACACTTATTTTTTAAATTTATTACAAGGGCCAACCTTTGATCCATCCAACCTATTCACACACATGGGGATCAATGATTGGAGCTTATCCTATTTCACACTATTTTGGACATTATCCACATTGAGTTTTTATCTCAAAAAGTTTACATAATGTATGAAAGATTAAATCGTGAGTACTTAAAACAAATGGTTAGGATCATTTGATCAACTTGATTTTCCATAAATTCCTAATCCACATCCAACCATTCCCATTGACATGCCTCCTTGGGTCATGATGCATCTAGGTGGGCCTGACCTAACCTGTGGTGAGCTGTTGAGATTTGTTGAGTGGAACTAAAGGCCATTTTTTTTTATCATTTGTTCATACAAACTTATAGTAATTTATTTACCATGACAAAAGAAAGAAAGATTCTAGTAAAAACACAAAATACAAGTCTTTTTGCAAAAACCCTGTTAAATTTTCTCCATACTAGTTTGATCACTCTTTAAAGTCAAATCTTAAGTATTTCCCAGCCTTAAAAGGATGTTTTTCATTATTGGAAGTGCGAAGAAATGCAATCAAATCCATCTTTGGCACCTCTACGTGAAGGAAATCTAAGGATCAGGCTTCTCAAAAGGAATGGAGTTGGGCAGAGAAACTAATGTCAACTATAAGTTTAACTAAAAGTGGCAAGGCTGCTATTGGGACATGGCCACATAGATGCATGCTATTATAGATAAAAGTCGAAATGGAAAAGTCTACATGGGGATAGGAGTGGGCAAAAGTGAGACCATTTGATCCTCTTAAATCCATTTTTAAGACATTAAAGCAGACAAAACAATCCTACTTTCCCATTCTAATACTCAAAAGCATTTTAAATCTAATTTAACTAATGGTAAATTGTGTGATATAATTATTTAATGGATTAAAAATGGACTCTTACCTAAAGTGGCGACAGGTAGGAGTGTACATAGGCGGTTCAGATAAGTTTAGATGGAAAACAATCAACTAAATCGAATTCATCGGTTTTCTATTTTCCCAAACCGAATCGAACCGTACCACCCATGTGCTCAAACCGAACCGAAAGGAACCGGTTTAGTTCGGTTACCCTTTTTTTATATTATTTTATTTATTTATTCATAAAAAAAATAACAGTTCAATTGGTGAGAGACGTTGGATTTCAAGTAACGGAGTGATGCTTCGAGTATTCTTCAGGTAATTTTTCATATTCCTTTATATATTTTATAAAAAATATATATTTATATAATTGGTTCGATTCAATTTAATCAGTTTAACTGCACCTTCGAACCGAACATGAACATACCGTATTTGCTCATCTGAGGATGGGAATCTCAACCCCCCTAAATTGGATTTTAAAAAAAAAAAGTGTGAAAAATGTAGCTATATTTTAAATAATAAGCAATCAATTAGTGTGTGTCACTATGTCTAAAATGAAATTCAGAATATGATGTTTAACAGGAGCAGCTTTGATCAATAAAATGTGAAATCATTAAATTAAGTGATCAACTGTCATTAGCAATACACCATATGCCAGCAGCAACATGAGATGATTTATCCTTTTAAACTTCACATGAAGTGATGGTTTTGGTAGATTTTATAATCAAACCAGCTGTCTGTGACTAAAAGTTGTATCAATCCCAAATTGCCGTGGATGTCAATTCAATATACAGTGATTATTATAGGTGGGTGGGCCTTCATCGTCCAGACCTTAAATTGAAATATCGCATGAGACGGGCATGCGTGCATTGGGAAATTCGTGGTCAATCACCTACTCCGGGTTCTAAGTAACTTCCTTCTGTCACAACTTTTGACACGTAGTACGATATACTCTGTGGACTGTGGATGGCATTCTTTCCCTTTCAACCTACTCAGAGTATCCAATGTAATTTAAAAAAAGGACCCAACCAATTGTGGTTTTTTAATTGCCAATGCCAAAGCCAATCATGAAATTGGTCAAAGCCCGTCCTATAAGTAAAATATATCTTCTGGCGCCAAATCTTGATTAACCTAATGTGGGCCAACAATATTATTGAAGAAAAAAAAAATGCAGATCTTTTTAAACTCTCTTAATAAAATATATTATTTGAATTCAAACTGCTTAAAATAAATATTTAATTACGTATAAATATATGAGATATTATCAAATTTTACGTTACTATGTTTTTGTCCAACTGTTAAATTTATCAGTTTTTAATAAAAAAATACAATTAACATAATCTTATATGCATTTATTTTTACATTTTTCACCAAACAGGATGTAAAATCTGAGATACCCCATACATCAACTGGTAAATTTATTTCCAACGGTTCAAAATCCAATAGGTGGCCCCAATAAATCGTCCACTCCTTTACCTCATGATTTCTTGCCTCATAGGTTCTAACTATTAGTCCAAATCTCTTATTTCAACGGACCAAAAAAATATTATTTTTGTTTATCCCTGAGCATCATTTATATAAGAGGCCAGCTCCCCTAAGTTCAAGCTTAGGATAAGATAAGCTCAAGTGTGTGGTGGGGCCCAATTAGGGACCGACATGGGGATGGGAGTGGGGGGATTTCAAGGACTCCGTAGGATCTTCCTCCCTGCAAAAAATCAACCCCAACCGTAATTTCTATCATCTCCACATGGACCCAAGAGTTTAATGGTCAACAATCCATTTGGATTGATATATAGTCAATCCAACGGTCCAGTAAATTCGGATCTTACCGAAAGTTGGTGGACATGTATAATTTAAGGGGGTCATGTGTTTGGTCCGTTTGGATGGACTAAAGGTGGGCCCCACAAGTACGAGCTTACGAAATTTTCTTCCTAAGGTCGAGCTTAGAGGAGCCTTGGCCTTTATATAAAATGTATTTCATTGCAAGTATTTCGGGATAGATTATCTTAACGCAGAGTGAGAAATCCAAATGTCATACCCTTGTAAAATTTTAATATGTTAAAGCCTGAGTAGCATTTCAAATAAGGGATGCCTCATTTGGAATATTAGTTTAAAGAACTGTCCTCAATGGAACAAATTGTATGGATTTTCAAGAGATAGAACATGTAAATATGTGAAATTTTCATTGAAAAAATATCTTCATGAATGCTTGCAATCAAAATCACCCTTGCTTTCATGAGTTGGGATGGTTGGATTTTCAAAGGTGCTTCCAAGTCCCAACCTTGCCAATACAATGCTTGATGCATCAATATTGATCCTGACCGTTGGATGTGGGAAAAATTGGAGGGGCATCAAAAAAAGTCTCCGGACGATGGACGGTTTTGATCTCCCCCTTCCATTCAAAGTGGACCCCACACATCCAGGGCATCATCATCATACACTGTCGACCAAACCATGCCACTTGTCCAATTCCCTAGCGTCGGTACACCCAAAAAGATTCCCGGGTATCGTTTTCCAGAAGGTTTGACCGCTGACAGCCAGTCAATTACCTGCTCCCACCGGCTACTCCCCGTTCACCCCCATATAAAAAGCCCCTTACTCACCTCACACCACACTCTCTCTTCTAATTACCAGCTTCCCTTTCTCTCTCTAGCGAAATCCCTAGATGCCTTTATCTGTTCTTTCTTTCTTCCAAATCGGAGCTTCGATCCTTCATTTCCACAAATTTCTGCGTTTTCTTCTCATCGAGGGATCGATCGGTGTCTGATGAAGCGATTGCAGCTTTTTTTCTGGATTTTTTGAAGCGAATGGCGTCGATTTCCACCAAAACTGCAGCCTTTTCATGTGAAGAATCAGATAAGCACTGATTTCCGATATGCTTTTGAGTTCAAGAGCTCTGATTTCGACAATGTGGTATGAAATCTCTGCTTTTCTAGGTTTCTCGGACGGATTTCAGTACTGGATTGAAAATGGAGGTTTTGCTATGTTGAATTTGGTGTAGATCATCTGGATTTTGAAATTTGTGTGTTTTCTAGGGTTTTGGCGGAAGTGTATGTTGAAATCTAGTGGTTTTAGGGGATCTACGTGCTTGTGAGGGGTTTCTTGGTTGATTTGTGCTTTGAGAAGTGGGATTCAACCCTAGGTTTGGTAAAAGTGGAGGAGTTGGGGATTTTTCAGAGCAGAAAGGTCGGATCTGAGGAAAATCAAGGTGTTCTTTCCATGTCGGGAGCTCCGAGAGTGAGGTCGATGAATGTAGCAGATGCAGAGACGAGGTCGGTACTTGGACCGGCTGGGAACAAAACAGGGTCGATAGTTGCTAGGAAACCAGTGTCGAAGCCTTCGAGGAAGGTGGAGAAGGCGGCAGAAGCCGCGGTGGCAGCAGAGGAGAAGAAGAAGGCTCCACCTTCTGCTGCTGCCGCTGTTGCTTCATCACCTCCATCATGCTTAAGTGTTCCCTCGGTGTTACGGAGGCAGGAGCAACTCTTGCATTCGAATTTGTCACTTAATGGCTCGTGCTCGTCGGATGCTTCGTCTGATTCGGTGCAGAGTCGAGCTTCTACGGGAAGGATTATGCGAACAAGTTCTGGACGTCGAAGGAAGCAATGTGTTTCGAAGTCGGAGAAGGCTGGTTCTGATTCTGTATCCGTATCTTCCCAGGAGGGCATACAGACTAAGAAGAGGTGTGCTTGGGTGACTCCAAATACTGGTAAGTTTTTCTTCTTGAACATTAAACTGGTACACTTTTCTTTTTCTTGATTTTCTGATATTAGTTATGAATTATGATTGTGTAAAATAGATATGTTCTTGCACCCCAATACATGAATTGTAAAAGCTTTTATCCCAGCAGCATTCCATGAGGGTTGCTGCAAATACCTGATTTTGGTCCATTTGGTCAACAAACACCAGTTTGTGCAAATCTTGTCTTATAGTTGAAAGAGTTAGGACAAGCAGATTTGATTATCCTGGTTTACTTGATCTAGAGGAGAAAGACTTTCCTTTTTTCTTTTCTTTTTTGTCTAATCTCCTCCTGGGTTAAATACTGGTAATTAGCATTAAATGGCCATTTAGCCGAAAGGAAAGGGAGAATTAGGAAAAAACCAGAGGAAGGGGGGTGGGTTTCGAACACGGAATGCAAGCTACAGAATCAGAAACTGGTCAAATCCGCACAACAGACAGCAAAACGAGGGCACCTACATTGCTCGAGCATGGTAGCCCAAATGAATTAAGACTTAATTCATCTAAACTCCCATAACTATATCAAGCGTAGAGTTCTTTTTTTCTATCAAAGGAAGAAACAGATTATCATTTTTGAAGATCCTGTTATATGTTGCATCCGAATACCCTTTGAGATGACATATGGAGGAACAGACCTTATCATTTCTTTTTTTGAGCTTTGTGTTTGCCTATAAAAAGGGCTGCCAGACAGAAATAAACAGGTTAAGTAGGAAAATAAATAACAACATTCCTGGAACGCTCCATTTCATTGAATCAGACAGTTTCCTCACATATGAAGCATGTGTTCGCAATTCTTACTTGGTCTTGCTGATAATTGCAGTTAAGGATGCTGTCTACAGCCTCCGTTACAAATTCTAGATAGAGCATTCGGAATGGCCTATAGCTGATAGTGAACTGGAGCAGTCCTTAAGTAAGAACAATCCTTTTTGAATTTGAATATAGCTTCCACGACGAGCTGTCATGTTCCAAGGGACAGATAGCATATTTAATGACAGACCCTGACATTCTCAAATCCCCTTATTCAAATTTCATCCTAGGCTGACCCTGTGCTATTTTTTCAACCTTGTTTGTATATATTGACCTAACGTTATGGTTTTGGCTGTTAAATAAAGGTTCTGATTTTTTTCCCAGTGTGAGTATAAAGGTCTGAACTCTGGATAATGTACATGTAAAATACAAATGGACTATATTATGCACAATGATGCAGTAAATTTACAGATTCTATATACATTAATCTAAGAGGCGCTTGGAAATGAAGGTTTTAAATATTTCATTTTTCAGATTTGTTTTAGGTTCAAACTTTCAAAATAGAAAAAGAGGCAAAACAGATCGATATAACAATTAGGGCTGTTATATTGGTCTTTCTTAAAGATTTTGGCCCTGACTGTTAATTGTACTAAACCATGTTTTGAACCTTTCTCTCAACAAGAACCTCATGAGTCATCCTGGTCCTATCTTGCATTTATTTTTCTTCCTTTCAATCATGACGGAAATTACACTCTACTAGGTTGATCCTCAAGCAATTGGTTATCCAAAAAGAAAAAGCTCGCATTACCAACCACGAACTTGACTTGGTCATGGAACTTTGCTTTCAACTTCAATCCGTCTTTCCAAGCACCCCCACTTCTATGAACTAGATCACTGGACTACCCATTTGCTGGAGAGAGCCATGCCTTGCAGCCACTGTCTCTCCACAGCCTCCTCTCCAGATCTCCAATTCAATCTCCTCTCCAGATCTGCAATTCAACTCAAGACGCACAAAATTTCTTAAACCTGATGCTATTGACACCCAAACCACCTTTGCTTTGCAAACCCTTTCCCCATTGTAAGACATTTGCGATTCAGGATTTCCCTCCCATAGCATGGCTTGCAAAATGCCAGTCACTTATGTTAGAATTTTAAAGAGGATAGATAGTAGATCAGGAGTTTTGGTAAATTGCTTTTGCTACTGGACGCCCTCCAATTGATGAAACTTTCCTCTTCTAAGTGGCTAAATGGCGTTCCATATTCACTAAGATTTATCATTGTAAAAGTTAAATTGAGAATTTTCTCTACCTCTTTGTGTTGGCATTTCTACTTGAAACATGACCGACTAGCTTTCAAAGATTGTAAGTTTATTCCTGGAGAGAATTTGGCTACATAATATAGGTTAATAATTTTAGATGTTTGCCTTAGAAGTAGAAAGAGATGGGTAATAAATAAAAGGTGCCCTAAAACAAGGTGGAGGAATTTGAAAGGGGAAAGGGCAACAACATTTAAACCTTAAGTGGTAGGGAAGGTAGGGGTTTTTTGTTAAGTAGTTGTTTGTGCAGTTTCTTATCACCAATTGGTTTTGAGATTACTGGCTAGCAACCTTGACATGGTATCAGAGCCTGAGGTCTAGAGTTCGAAACCACGCAGGGCAGAAATGCCCCATGCCGCGTTGTGTGTTTGTGCGGGCGCAAAATGCGCAGGGCAAAAAGGCCCCATGCCGCGTTATAGTCTTGTGCGGGCGTGTGCTTCGGATCCGGGTGGTGTCCCGCCCGAGGGGGGTGTTAAGTAGTTGTTTGTGCAGTTTCTTATCACCAATTGTTAGCTAGCATTTTATGATTTAATGGAGAAACTGCCGTGACATGAGATCAAATGGATGATTGTATGCGGAAGTTGCAAAAGAGTCACTGGGAGAGTTGAAAGGAAAAGACATTGATAAAGAAACGTAATGGTAGAGTGTAGAGGTTCGGGAAACTGTTTGAGAAAAAAGATTTTGCTACAAAGTTTGGTAGGGACTAGAAATATGGAAAATTATAAAATATATAAGAAGAAAAGAGTTAAGAAAGTAGTAAGTGATGCAAAGTCCAAAATAAATGATGACCTATATAAGAAATTAGGAATGAGAGAAAGATATTTTCAAGCTCATAGGAATGAGAAAACGGAAAGTAAGGACTTAGATTATGTCAAATTTATAAAGAGTGATGACCAAAAGATTTTATTAGAGGACAATGACATGTAGAAAGATGAAGCTTTTAAATGAAGATTCTACAGGAGCTTAGAAACAAGAAGGGATGCTTCGTTAGCAGGACATACCTTCTACAAAAGAATTAGGGAAGCAGAAGTAAAGAAAGCATGACCAAGAATGAAGATAAGAAATGTTATAGGCCTAGATGGCATTTAGATCAAAGATTGGAAATGCTTTAGGAGAAATTGGATGAGTTTGGTTAACTAAGCTCTTCAATAAGATATTACAAACAAAATGCCTGATGAATGGGGATGAAGTGTTCTAAGACCTATATACAAGAACAAAAGTTCCACCAATTATTGTGGGATTAAATCTTATGTGTCACTGAAAATATAGAAGAGGCGTGGAGCAAAGACTTACACAAAAGACTTAACATATCTGAAAATCAATTTGATATCGTGCCAGGGAGGTCACCTATGGAAGTTATCTTCTCACTTAGACAAGTAATGGAAAAATATCGAGATAAGATGAGAACTCCTAATATTGTTTTCGTTGATCTAGAAAAAGCCTATGACGGGGTATTCAAGGAATTGATTTTGACGAGTTTTAGAGAAAAGAAGTGCACTAAGATCTTATATTGACATTATTAAAGCATTAAGTCTATGTAGCCCGAATTCGTTGCCCGATTGAGAGCCCGATCCGAGTTGGAGGTCCAGCTGGACCTCATGTTTAAGAAATAATAGAAAGCCCGCCCTCTGTTTTTCAATATACCGCCTGAAATTCTCGTTCCTCATTTGCAGCGCCCTATAGAGAAGTTTGCTCATCCCTCTCAGCCCATCGCTCATCTCTCTCTCGTGTGCGCACATTCTCCCTCCCCATCAGCGGCTCTCTCTTTGTTAAAAAATTCTACAAGCAATAGCATAAAACGACCAAAACGAAATTGTTTCTTCCACGGCAATCCAGAGGACCCATCATAGCAGGTCCAAAGCAACAAAATGCAGAAAAAAGAAAACCAAAAGGATTCAGAGGGGTTGCTGCTACGATGGGGGTACCTGTCTGCGAGGGGGATGTGATGGGGAGGGAGGCGCTGTGATGGGGAGGAAGGTGCTGCGATGAGGGAGGAAGGGAGGCGCTGCGATGGTAAGAGGGAGTGAGTTCGATGGGTGCTGCTAGAGAGAGAGCGCGAGAGAGAGGAGAGAGAGCGAGAGAGGAGGAGAGAGGAGAGAGGAGAGAAGAGAGGAGGAGAGAGAGGAGAGAGAGAGAGAGAGAGAGAGAGAGATGAGCGAACTTCAGCTGGACTTGATTTGCAACGCCTCTTCTCTCTTGAAAATTTCAGGCGGGATAATGAAAAACAGCGGGTGGGCTCTTTGTTTCTTTCTTAAACATGAGGTCTAGCTGGACCTCCAGCTCGGGTCAGGCTCTCAATCGGGCTACGGAGTCAGGCTCCATAGACTTATTGTTATTAAAGACATGTATGTAGTAACGAGTGTAAGAACTACCTATGGGGAGATAGTAAGTTTCTAGTCTATATGTTTGTATTAGGGGTAAACTTTAAGCTCTTATTTCTTTGCATTGATTATGGACGAGTTAATTGCTCATATTTAAGAAGAGCTACCTTCCTTAGTGTATGTTGTCTGCAGATAATATGGCGTTGAAGGATGAATCAAAAGATTGCGTGGATGCGAAACTTGAGAGATGACGAAAGGCTTTAGAATCCAAGAGCTTTAAAATAAGTCATACAAGATGAAATATACGAATTGCAACTTTAGTGGGGACGTATAGAGAGATGTAATTCTTGTGAGAATTGAAGCTTAATTGCTTAAGCGATGCCATAGAGATTCCTTTCGAAGGAAGATTTTCTCCTACGAGCAGAGTGTTGCACACTCTACTCTATGGGGCCCACTAGTGCCTATAGCCCACCTTTGATCAATGCAGCCCCTTTCACACTCTATCTATGATCCTGACATCCAGATCAGGCCAAATTTTACACTCACTGAACCTTCACTTACCGTTGGATTGACTCTAAAATAAATTTATGGTTAAAGCGCCATTAAACCTTAAGGTTGTTAAGTCAAAGGTTAGGATAATCTGATGGGCTAATTTTTTGGCTGACCGTTATCCATAAGGCAACCTTTCCATCCACCATCCCACTCATTGATAGGGATGCTCTAAGTGACCCCCATGAGCTGGATTGCATATGATTATATGAACAATATGTAGTCTACTCATAGGAGAAAGTTTTCCTCTACCTCAACTCCATAATTAATAATGATGGAGAGATTGAGTAGGATGTTAAACATAGGATAAGAGTTGGATGGTTCGAGTGAAAACTTGTTTCTGGAGTGCTTTGTGATTAGCATATTCCAACATGATTATTATTATTATTTGAATGGTATTCCAATATGATTATATGAAAAATTTTGCAAGATAACAATTAGATCATGTATGACTGTATGGAGCAAAATGTTGGCCAAGCAAGTAACACTACATGCAAAAAATGAGTGTAGGCTGTGTAGCAAAGATGAAAATGCTGAGATGGATGTGCACCAAAACTAGGAAAAAATTAAAAATAAGTGCATTCAGGAGCATTTGGGGGTAGCATCAATAGGTGATAAGTTAAAAGAGACTTGTTTTAGATGGTTTTGACATATCCAATTGCAGGCCAACCATGGTAGCCAATGAGAAAAAAAGTTATTTCTAGAGAACCAGAATTTCCGTAGTTGATCCCAACATAGTTGGGACAAGGTGTTGATGATGATGATGAGATGCAGAACAAGATACTTACTTGGGTGTGTTTCAACTTGGCAGTCAAGAAGTAGCTACCTTCTACCAATAAATAAATAAAATAAAATTGTGAACTCAAGTTCACTTCTTGCTCTTCAATAATTTCTTCTTAAACCCAAGACTGCTTCAAAGCATCTTTTGAGAGCCTCATCATCTGCTATTTGCTCCATATTATTTGCATTTATTGGTATTATGATGCTTGCAATTAGTTCCAACGCATCTTTTTCCTCCTGATTAAGGGGTCATCTGCTGTTCCCAGCAGCTGGCATCTCCCTATCCTGTGGAGTAGAGACAAATGCCAATCTTTTTGGTGGTGGATTAACAGGTTTCATTACTGTCCTTCAACTCCACCCACTCTGAAGAAGAGAGAAGTAGTTCCTAGCAACGACCCACGACCTGAATGGTCTATTGGAGCAAGAAAGGAGTTTTCAGCACTTGAAGCAAAAAATGGAATTTTGTTCCACAAGAACTTTGCATGATTGTTCTTTTGGATTGTTTTTCCTTTTTTTTTTTTTAACCATTTAATAAGTTACTATCTTTTGCAGATTGTTTGAAATGGGGCAAGATTCCATCAATCCTGTGTTTTCATTCAGCTATGGAAAACTTGCCTCACAGTTTTAAGAAACAATGGGCTGTTAGTGTTTGCTAACACTTGGTTGTCCATAGAGCATGCAATCTGTAAATCTCATTTGTTCATTGTTTGTCATCTTTTTCTTAGAGCCGTGCTATGCTGCCTTCCATGATGAAGAATGGGGAGTTCCAGTTCACGATGACAAGTATCTTATCTAACCATGTTCTCATTTGTTTAGTTCCAACCTTATAGGGTTTCTTAGGGTGGTTGATTTCTATACGGCCCCACTGGTGGCTATTTGCAGGAAACTATTTGAGTTATTGGTACTGTCAGGTGCG
This sequence comes from Litsea cubeba, assembly GCA_012931725.1. Taxonomy (NCBI): domain Eukaryota; kingdom Viridiplantae; phylum Streptophyta; class Magnoliopsida; order Laurales; family Lauraceae; genus Litsea; species Litsea cubeba. The sequence goes on along the minus strand of CM022945.1, from coordinate 9,780,171 downwards.
TTGGCTGAACTTTCATGGCCAGCTATTCTCAGCAAAAGGCACATATTCAGGTATTTTGCTTATTCTGTTGATTTAAGACCTGATGAAATCTCATCCTTCTACTCTTCATCATCATAACTTTTTTTTTTTTTTTTTGTGATTTCTATTATTATCTTCTGATGCAACTGCATATGCAGGGAAGTTTTTCTCGATTTTGATCCTGCCTCAGTTGCTAAGTTGAATGAGAAGAAGATCATAGCAACAGGAGGCACTGCCAGCTCCCTGTTATCAGAGCCGAAACTGCGGGCAGTTGTTGAAAATGCACGTCAAATACTCAAGGTATATCACCATCATCATCATTATTTATTGAAAGAAAAAGCTCCAACAGACACCATTCTTGCCAAAGTATCATGTGCTATATTGGGTATGAGGAGCAAGAAGCGGATGGCACATGATTAAGACATGTTTGGCATTTTCTTGTTCCTAAGAAAAAAAAAAGTAAACATTTTCCTAGAAAAGGGCTTTTGTCATTGGTGTGACGCTTTCCTAGGTAACTATTTTTCTAATCACTGAGTTTTCCTCGCATGCTTTGCTTCATTTTCCATGGGGAAAGAGGTGGGGAGCCATTTCTTAAGAAAATATTCTTTTCATCCCTTTCTAAAATATGGCCTGCTTGACCAAATGTTGGGATCCTGCTACATAAAACCAATATTTGTGAGGACCTGGCCATTGGTTCGTAATTATTATATAATCAAATTATAAGAGGAGCACACTAATGATCGCATCATATAATTGCAGGATTACATGGTTACAAGCTTATAATTAGAAACATATGATTAAACACGGATGAAGTATTTTAGCTTGATCTTGCATGAACTTCACCCTTGATGTACTATTTTAACTAATACGGGCAGTTATCACATATGTCGATCTATTATATTTTAATGGCTGAGTTTGTATCTTAATACATCCAACCTGCATAATGTACTTGTAGGCCCTGTAATGACAACTGAATGGATGAGTTTTCCTGATCTTAAGATCCATTTTGTTGGGTAGTTACATCAACACAGTGTAGATGCTATGATGCACGGATAATTCAAAATGGTCAACGTATCGTGTCGTATCTTATCCGATACTTCACTTTTTATGTATAAAATCCGTGTCCCTACCGTGTCTATGTCGTGTCCTTGCCGTATCCATGTCGTATCTGTGCATCATAGTGTAGATGTCACTTGTCAGGCATCATGAATGATCAATTCAATTTTGTGCCAACAATGTGGTTTAGTGTACAATTGTTATATTAACACAAGGTCATTTATCTTGTAAATCAGAGACTTCTGTGGAAAACATTAGAATTTGTTCCCTTAGAAAAATGAAAGTTCATATCTAAAACCTATAGAAGAAAAGAATTTCACCCACTAACTTCTTGAGACATGGCCTGTGCACTTTAGGGCTTGTTTGGATGTGTAGAACCTTGGTGGCCATGGAATTTTAGGGCATGTTTGTGCGGCCACTTTTCTATGGAAAAATCATGGAAAGTGAAAATGCTTTCCCACGGTTAAAAAAGTTCCATGCTCGGAAAAGTAGAAAAAATGAACTAAAATTTTCGCGATTCTGTGGAAAAATGTTCCCATGGGAGGAGGGGGGGATATCTTTTTTGCAGATAGAGGAAAAGGTTTTCCGCAGAGCTGATTTTCCGCAGTGCTTCAAAAACGTTCCCCCCTCGGAAAACCGGTTCCACGGAAATTTAGATCTTCTACTGGAAAAAACGCCAATAGGCTTTTCCGAGGAATCATGAAAATTTAGCTCACTTTTGCACTTTTTCTTGCTGAAAAGCGGCCCACCAAACGTGGATTTTATTATAGCACGGAAAAGCTTTTCATGCTTTCCACACTTTTCTGCAGAAAAGTGCCCTATTCCACGTTTGTGCGGTGTTGCAGAAAACCTATTTTGTGGAAAAAATTTCCATTTTCCGTGGAAAACCTTTCCAACCTTCCCCCATCAGAAATGTTTTTCCACGGTATTGCGGAAAAGTTAGTTCATTTTTCCAGTTTTCCTCATATAAAAGCCCCGCACTAAACGTGAATTTTAAACACCGTGGAGAAGCTTTTCCACTTTTCATATTTTTCCGCGGAAAAGTGGCTGCACAAACGTGCCCTAAGAGTATTGCTACCATTAATTAGAGTAAGAGGATTCCCTAAAAAATGTGCCCACTGTGGAATGTTCACTAGATTTCCATTCTCTTCACTGGATCAGACAAAGGAAATCCTGTGGACTTCTCACTTTGATAGATATCGTTGCAGGATTCCATGTGAAGGGATGTAAAGGGTCGAGTTTGGTACAATCTAAGGTGGATCCGGACCCAGAACCAGATCTGATCTAATTTAAATACCTAGGCTTGGACCCAACTCTGGCCCAAATCATGCCTGAATGCATAAAGCTAACATGTATAGGAATCAAACCTGCAACCTGTTGTTTGCCATCAGACATGATGCCACCTGGGCCTGAAACATTTCTTGAGTTCATGCATTGTATTTAAATATATTATTGTGGCATTTCATTAAGAGTTTTACTTGTATTCAGGAATAGACTGTGCTGGACCCAGACAAGGACATCCCTAATCCCATGCATTTAAACAAGCCCTAAGTCCCAGTTTTGGTCCTTGGAATGTGGGCTGATTTGCAATAATTTTACCTATTGCTGTAATTACTTAAAGTTTGGTTTCTTGCAAATGGTTGTGACAGAATAAAATGACTGCAACTTACATGTAATTCATGTTATCCAGATGGTGATGTAGATGCACCGTCTTTACTAGGATCTGATTTGTTGGGGGTGATGGCTGGGTACTTACTTCCAACTTTAGCCCCTTGGATAGGAATGTATTGCCTAGAATTTGCAGGAATTCAATATTTAATTAAACAAAAGGGCCTTTAATGACATGCTTTTTAATATATATATATATATATATAAAGAGAAAGGGGAAAATTAAATGGATTACTGGAGTCAGTCCCCAAGAAGTTATCCAAAAAACTGTTCTCCATTGTTGTTACCGCAATTATATATATGAGAAAATGCCCAGTGTTTCCATGGTCCTTCTCAACCTTTTGAAGTATTGGACTGATCTCAGTGATATAACATGCTGGGGTGTCTCAAGTGTCTCTATCTCAGTGATATTCACCGCTCCAGTATATCCAGAGATATGACACCTTTTAGAGGTAATATGATTCTAATCTGGGCGATACATACCATTGGATAGAACCATGTCAGGCGTGATTCATCTCCATGGAGGTAATTGCATATCTTGGCATGATTCAATTAACAGTAATGCAAGTCTGATCTAATTCAGGCTCATAGTTTGTTAATGCAAAGATTCAACAGTTTGCATTTTTAAATGTGGACCCACAGTTAAAATTTTCAAAAACTGAAAGGGGATATGTAGTGTTTCTGAATACACCAGACAATTTCTATGCTATTTGCATCGTTATTAATTAATACTGCTATTATTATTAGTTCAGCTGCTGCTATAGCCATCATTGTCACTCCTCCATTGCATGACTTCTTCCATCAGCAGTAAAAATGATCGACTCTTTATGCATTTGTTGGGTTATGTTTGTTACTCTTTTATCTTATGGTTGGCATGTGCAGATCATAGAGGAGTTTGGATCATTCGACCAGTACTGCTGGAGCTTTGTGAACCACAAGCCTATCCTCAACCGATTCCGGTACCCACGCCAGGTACCAGTTAAGACTCCAAAGGCAGATGTGATAAGCAAAGACATGGTGAGAAGGGGTTTCCGCTGTGTAGGGCCAACAGTCATCTATTCTTTTATGCAAATAACGGGAATGACCAACGACCATCTAATCGGCTGCTACCGATTTGAGGAGTGCATTGCTGCTTTGACGCAAGATCAAGATGATGCTGGTAAAGCCAAGGTAAAGGTAGAGGAGAAGTCTGAGGACTTGGATATTCCAGGATTGGGAAGAGATATGGATGAGTTGGTCATCTAGCAGTCAGTCTCCATATATGAAGTGAAAGCAGAAGAAGAGGAAGAAGCAGTGGCTGGCAGCAGGTACATGGTCTTTCTCCACTGCTGTGTTTTGAACAGGTATTTGCTGCTCATTTCATTCCATGGAAGGAGGTGGTCTGTACAAAAATTATCAAGTCTGTGTATCTTGATTTGTAGATTATATAGCAAATTGATTCTCTGCGCGGGGTGCATGTGCATGTGTTTGAGGTGCCTGTGGATCGTGTTGAATATGGAATGGTGTGGGCATCAAATGCAAAAAGAGAAGTCAACGATGGAGACAGCAGAGCAATAGTAGCTAAAGCTGGCTAAAAATTCTTTTATTTATAGAGAGAGCGTTTAACCACAGCAAAGCAATCAAATGCTGCTTTTAGAGTAACTGATGATGGCAATCTCGTTGCTTTGTCAACACCCCTGAAAGGAAAATCCAGTTGATGATGGAACCTGAGCAAATGGCGATCTCATTGCCAAATCAGCTGCCTAAGTTTCCGGAAGAAAACTTCCAGCCATGGTGATGGAAGGCTGCATCTGATCAAATTTGGAGGCTGCTTTCTTGTAGCTGAATTATTGACGCTGGCCATTATCCATTGTTGAATTAAATAGTAGAAAACTGCGATCATCAACACACTCATTGTTGAGTGGTGTTGGCACCTTAGTTTCACTCACATGTCCAGGGATCTATCTCTGGGTTCTCAAGTAGTAAGCATCACTTCTAGACCACCAGCCCAACATAGCAGAAACAAATCATACAAACTGCAATCATCACACATTGGGGTCCCTAAAAGAAGGGTTGGGACTATTTGATCAGAGATCAGGTCAATCCCTCCATGCCGTGACCACTCGAGTGATTCAATTCATGCTGATGGCCCTGTGGAGAGGGTGTGCTTTCGAGTGTTTGCGATGCTGATTGGTGCATCTGGACATTGAAATGCAGAGAACAAACAAATTCTCATGGAATGACAAAGCTACAAGCCTAATCGTCTTATAGATCCCTATCAGCTGGACAAGACCTGGGGCCTTTAAATATACGGTTTCCAAACAGAACATTTGATGGAATGGGTTTGTTTTTTTATTCGGTAGAGAGGCATCTGGGTAAAATGTTGGCACATGCAACTGTTCGATGGCTAAGATTTTTTATCAACGGGGTTCGGCTGATGAACCAGGCTTTTATTAGTTTTAGGCTCTTTAGCAATTCTTTGCACAAATGTATCATTAAATTACAAGCGATCCAGGCTGGACTTTGGGCTTTTCTCACTAAGGCAAATTGTGGCCCAAATATTAAACAGGTCCTACATTTTACATCCAAGCCTGTCCAAAGTGGGCTGGGCCAAGATTGGGCTTGGGCTGACCCTGCCCATGAAAACCCCTTCATCTGGATTAGGGAATCTTGGGGCGCAGCAGCAACATATATATGAAAATATTCATGCACATCTATCCCTCACCATATGATGAATGACAATATAGTAGGGTTAATTTTATTATCCATCCGACCATTCACACATCAGACCCCTCGAATTACACGGGATCCATTGGGTTTTTACTGATCCGAATGGATTGGACCATTGGATCAATTTTTCTTTAATTTAAGGTCGTTAGATTAGTGGGCCACGGATGAAGGAGTTAGAGGCATGATATTAATCCCAAATTTGATAGATGAACCCATCTAGTTTATCTCTTTCCATCATTCCCAAGTCCCATGATTAGCGGGGTTCTAAATGGACCTTATCAAGTTTGTCCCTCACCGTATTGTGGGAGATGGATGCACATGAATGTACCGTTTGTTTCTGGCAATTTTGTCCTTCAATGCACAATAGTAAGAAAGATAAAGGTCATACCGCGTTTGATTTTATGAGTAGAATGCAGTTAAAAGCCAGCCACATGTAAACAGGTTAAGGCTGAGATGAAAATGATGATGAACAATAGTACAAGAGATACTGACATCATTTTATTATTGAAAAGATTTTCCCCTTCTGTAACTAGGGCACATTGGAAAGTCATAACAATCAATCTCTCTCTCTTTCTTCCAGTTCTACCTTGCGCATGCTTTATTATTAGCCACTTCTAAACTTACAAATAGAATGTACAGAAGCAAATATATGCAAACTGCAAACAGGAAGAGTAATTAAACGAACTATGATAAGTTAATAAGAATGTCAAAATTTGCTCGCATCTGTTGACTCGTCAACCTAAACGGAAACCACTGCATTATTTCCATTGAAGAAAGGCCGTTCAATCACATTTGCGTTTTTTGCTCCTCGTTCAGCTTCAGAAGAGTTCAAGTTCAATCCAATGCTCAAAAGAGTTTGAGCCGACTCCAATGCCTTATCACCTCCAAGCTCCAATGCCTTTTCACTCACTTCATCTTTTCGATCAGAGAGGAATCGCACCGACGATTCTTCCACGGGCAAATCATTGGACGTTGTCAACTGTCCTCCAGCACTTAAAGCTGCAGCTGCAGCAATGAGAAGAGCTGGACCGTATGAACCATAGCTATTCTTGGAAGCAACTCGCTCATGGTTGTGTTTACCTTCATATGTTATCACAAGAGCTTTCGCATCATCTGAGGCCCTCTCAACGTGTTTCCGAACTTGGCATCCGTCATAAGTACATTTGTAGTAGCTCCTGAAAATAGTCAAAAGATCAGGTTAGATGGAATAAATAAACCATTACTCATGAGCATGAAGTTTTCAGCCTTTGATCTATCAGAACATAATATGATCCCAACCCATGGGGCGTGAAATGAACATTACTCCAAATATGAGGCGCCCATCTGATGCAACCTAAAATATGGTATGCTTAACTGAATCTTTCTTGAATTGCGTGCTGGAATGCATGAAGCTTTCTTGGCTACATGCCTGATTCAACTTGGCTGATAGCTATGGGATATATGATTATATGCTATCCTTAATAATGTCATTTACATAGTCAATGACATCAAAACCTGTTCCTTGAGGAGGGTAATCAACTAATTATAGAGAGGAGGTCAAGAAGATGCTAGAATAAAAATGCTCTTCTGACATTTGTATGAATAGTAGGAGGTGTGCAAGCGCATGAGTGCAATATACATTCTGACTCGACCAAATGAATATGAGGATGAGTGAAGTCTATAGCTTGGTAGCACAAACAAGTGGCCTTGATGATAGTACAGGCGCAAATGAGCGGAATTGAGCAAGGCTTGGCCCAGCTCTAGCATGAGCCCAATTGCCTTATCCACAACTTGAGCCCAAGTCAAGCTTAGAGGAGCCAAGCTCAAGCTCCTCATCCTCACTTCAAGAGCTTGATGTCACGGCCTGCTCAAACACAACTCACACTTGCACGATGCACCCACATAGAGAGGCAAACTAAAAATTCCTAGATGAGTCTTATACATGGACGGCGCTTACTCTATAACACTTTGGTCTCAGCTGTTGATTATTGACATGTGGATCCTAATCAGGAAGAACAGAGAGACTACTTGCAATCGTCCCAAGAGCCAGCAGGAAGCGAAGGCGTGGACTAAGAGGCGTTAGAAGTTGGAATGCCATGAGTGTCATTCCAAGGAGGTCGAGGGGGGCTTGGACGGCTTGGAGAATGACCAACAAGGGTTGATCACCCAAGTGCAAGAACTATGTGCCAAGGTCACTATTACTAGTAACTTGCTGAGGGAGCAAGTAGGGGATACCTTCATGGTCATGTCATTTAAGAGGAGAAAAGGAGACCTTCACCCAATTTTAAACAAGCTCAAGTGTGAGGTCAGTGCGGATGTGGACAAGTTGAAAGCCAAGACTGCAATGTTGGAAAACTTTGCCTAAAGGGTCATTTTTTTCGCTCCATTTATGTACGTAAATGACCCACAAGTGAAACGGTTACACACAAACCATGTTCGTTTGTAGCATTTACTCACTAGGTGTGCAAATGGTGTGAAAAAGTGCCTGCATTTTTACCATCTCACAGCTCAAAAATGCAGAGCTACAGTATCGGCGACGGTCAATAGCGAGTCACCAGTTTTTTCAGTTTTTTTTTATTAAAGTGGGTCCCTACATCATAAAATGAACCGTTAATAATGTTTAGAAGGTCAAAACTAGCTATCGTATCAAATCTGAGCGATTGGATCATCATGGATTGTGATAAATTTATGAAAAACTTTGGACCATTAGATATGAATTTCTGGACATTGTGGGCCCCATTTCCCGATCCAAACCATTAATCCTCTTCAAAAGGCCAAACACGGGTATGACATCAAATATTAGGTCTTGATTCATCATTGTTCTCTAGAAATCTATGAAAAAATGCAGAACCGTCGGATGCATGCAGTCTACAGTATTGCTACAGTGAAAATACAAGTATGTTTAGGCAGTCCGGGTTTTTTCAAATATGACAATTCTGTGGGCCCCAAAATCAAGATCCGAACCATTAGACCTCTTCATAAGGCTCACAACGGCTAGGAACTCAAATTTGAACAGTTGATCAAGAATGGATTGTGAAATGTTCCAAAAAGTCCAAAACGTTAGATCTACTTTTATGATTTCAATGGGCCTCTTTTTCCTAATCCGACCCGTTGATCCTCTTCAGAAGGCCAACAATGGCCAGTGGGTCAAATCTCAACACTTGATTCATCATGGAGTTTTTAAACTTCTGAGAAAAACGGTGGGGGACATGTGAACCGTTGGATGCACTCAGATTCACATGTGAAGAGGTGTGAAAATGACAAACAATGGAATGTGTTTCATATGTGACTCATTTGCATATAAAATGATTCATATGTGCATCGTTTACACGTGGACCATTTTCATATCACTAGTGAAATTGCCAAATGACACCTAAGAAATACACAAGGGACTTAGAAATGCCAAATGAGGTGGAGGATTTCTTGTGACATGGAACACTACATGAAGCCACGGAGATAGAGGATGATGTGACCATAGAAGTGGGACTATACACTTCATGGATGATGCTATGTCATGATGGAAAAGAATGCTCAATGATGTAGAGAGGAGTCTCTACACCATTGACGCTCAGGAAGCCTTTCGAAGAGAATTGAAGGCCCATTTCTCACTCGAAAATGTAGAGTATTTGGCAAGGAGGAACTTGAAACACATCAACCGTGATGGTTTGATCTGAGACTACATGAAGTTCTTCACCCTCATGCTAGACAACAAAGACATGTTAGACAAGGACTGACTGTAGTTTTTCATGATGGGCTACAACCTTGGGCTAAACAAGTACTCCAACTCCAATAGCACAACATGCAAGACTTGGCCAAAGCTGTCGCCATCATGGATACAAATATCGGCCGATACGAAGCGTATCGGCCGACAGCGATACGATAAAATGGTTTTATCGTGTATCGCTCCGTATCGGCCGATACTATATCGTATCGGCCGATAAATGTCGATACGTATCGTATCGGCCGATACGTACCGGGGGTTTTAAAAACCCCCCATCCGACCCATTTCAACATTTGTGACTACTTTTCACTCACTTCTCTCTTTCACTCATCTTTCTATTGTCAGTGTGAGTATGAGAAAAACCATTGAAGACATTTGAAGTGCCCTAACTTTAAATCAAGAGAGAAGTCATTTTACCACAAGAATACAAGATCCACTACAAGTCTACAACAAACATCAAAGAAAGGAGAAATAAGAGAAACATCAAGCTTCCAAGGTTGAAGGTTCAAGGTAAAGTAGGTTTTTTTTCTTTTAGATATTTTGTAGTTGACTTTTGAGATCATCAATTGAATCTCTCTCTAACTACTATAAATGCTTGTGAAACCTTGTAATATTGTTAGATCTATGTTTTCCTTTGATGATTTACACATTTTTTTTAATTTTTCTCTATTTTTTATTTTCGGATTTATTTATTTTTGAAAAAAAAAAAGTGAATACTCATGGACAACCCATGAAACCACTTGGAGATGCATTCTAAATGATAGATCTATGTTTCCCATAGATCAATCCATCACATTTTGAATGTTTTCTTATTTTTTACTATTTTTTATTTTCGGATTTATTTATTTTTTGAAAAAAAAAAATGTGAATACTCATGGACAACCCATGAAACCACTTGGAGATGCATTCTAAATGATAGATCTATGTTTCCCATAGATCAATCCATCACATTTTGAATGTTTTCTTATTTTTCTCTATTTTTTATTTTCGGATTTATTTATTTTTTGAAAAAAAAAAAGTGAATACTCATGGACAACCCATGAAACCACTTGGAGATGCATTCTAAATGATAGATCTATGTTTCCCATAAATCAATCCATCACATTTTGAATGTTTTCTTATTTTTCTCTATTTTTTATTTTCGGATTTATTTATTTTTTTGAAAAAAAAAAATGTGAATACTGATGGACAACCCATGAAACCACTTGGAGATGCATTCTAAATGATAGATCTATGTTTCCCATAGATCAATCCATCACATTTTGAATGTTTTCTTATTTTTCTCTATTTTTTATTTTCGGATTTATTTATTTTTGAAAAAAAAAAATGTGAATACTCATGGACAACCCATGAAACCACTTGGAGATGCATTCTAAATGATAGATCTATGTTTCCCATAGATCAATCCATCACATTTTGAGTGTTTTCTTATTTTCTCTATTTTTTATTTTCGGATTTATTTATTTTTTGAAAAAAAAAAAGTGAATACTCATGGACAACCCATGAAACCACTTGGAGATGCATTCTAAATGATAGATCTATGTTTCCCATAGATCAATCCATCACATTTTGAATGTTTCTTATTTTTCTCTATTTTTTATTTTCGGATTTATTTATTTTTTGAAAAAAAAAAATGTGAATACTCATGGACAACCCATGAAACCACTTGGAGATGCATTCTAAATGATAGATCTATGTTCCCATAGATCAATCCATCACATTTTGAATGTTTTCTTATTTTTCTCTATTTTTTATTTTCGGATTTATTTATTTTTTGAAAAAAAAAATGTGAATACTCATGGACAACCCATGAAACCACTTGGAGATGCATTCTAAATGATAGATCTATGTTTCCCATAGATCAATCCATCACATTTTGAATGTTTTCTTATTTTTCTCTATTTTTTATTTTCGGATTTATTTATTTTTTGAAAAAAAAAATGTGAATACTCATGGACAACCCATGAAACCACTTGGAGATGCATTCCATAGATCATTCCAACATATATTGCTTGTGTTTTTACTTTTTTATATTTTTAATTCTTTGTTTTTTTAATTTTTAACATACTACTTGTCCATATTTAATTATTGATAGCCAGGTATTCAGTCTTCTATTGAAAAGTTAAAATGCCTCGTGATATTGATCCCGCATGGAGCTTTGGTGAGGCAATTGATAATAACAGGTTGAAAATCAAATGCAAGTTTTGTGGGAAAGTGATCCATGGGGGCATTACAAGATTCAAGCAACACTTGGGCCATATTTCTGGTAATGTTGCTGGCTGTACCGAAGTACCAAGGGAAGTCAGGGAACAGATGAAAGCATTGCTTAGCCAAAACAAAGCTAGAAAAGTAGAGATAAAAGAAAAGAGGTGGCAAGAAGTTGATGCTGCCCGTTATGAAGTATTTGGGGATGAATACTTTGATGAGGAGGAAGATGCACAGATGGAGGCTGCACGCCGAGAGTCCATCATGAGTCAACAAGAAGAATATGAACGTCGTCCATTTGCTGGAAGCAAATTTTATGATGCAGGGGGGCTCATCATCTGCTGTGCCAAGCAGGGGCAAGGGCATTGGGGGGTGGGGGGGGGGGGGGGGGGGGGGGCTATGCGTAGGGCATTTAGCACCCGGGAACGTGATGTTGATGTAGAAGTTATCTCTACTAGAAGAGCAGTTCCTCCTCCTCTTGATCCTCTAGCACATAGAAAAGAGGGTGCTAAACAACCAAAAATATCGAGTGTTGTGAAGGGGTAATGAAGGCTGCAAGAGATAGGTTAGCCAAAGCTACCGCAAATGGCTAATTCACAAGAACATACCACCTACAGCAGTGGATTCCCCATATTTTCAGACTATTCTTGATGTTGCCGCCGAAGCTGGGCGGGGTATACAGGCGCCCTCCGTATATGATGTGGGCACTAAATACCTTGAAGAAGAATATAGAGAAATAAAAGCATGGGTGGAAAAGTTTAGGCCCATGTGGCAACAGAATGGTGTTACTATCATGTGTGACGGGTGGACCAGCGGCACTCAAACACAATTAATAAACTTTTTGGTGTATTCAGTCGCAGGGACCGTTTTTGTGAAGTCCGTTGATGCAACTGAACATAGACGGACAGCCGTATATATATACACTCTTATGGATAAAATTGTAGAGAGTGTGGGAGAGGAGCATGTTGTACAAATTGTTACAGATAATGGTGCCAATTTCAAGGCAGCTGGTAAGATGTTGATGGACAAGAGGGAACATTTATTCTGGACCCCATGTGCAGCACACTGCATAGATCTCATGTTGGAAGAGATTGGAAGAAAGACAACAGTGGCTTCATTGATCAAGGCATGTAGAGGAATTACAAGATTTATATATGATCATTCATGGGTGTTAAACTTGATGAAAACATACACAAATAACCATGCCTTGCTGCGTCCAGGATTAACTAGGTTTGCAACCCATTTTCTGGCTATGGAAAGCATTGTAAGGTTTAGAACAGAGCTGATTCAGATGTTTGCATCGGAAGAATGGCTTCGTTCGAAATGGGGCAATGCAACTCATGGTCCGGAGTTTGAAGTCCCAAACCTGATGAGGGACAATAAATTTTGGAAGAAAGTAAAGAAAGTATTAAAGGTTTTTGAGCCTTTAGTTAAAGTGTTGCGTCTTGTAGATGGTGATGACAAGCCGACAATGGGCTTTATATATGAAGCAATGGATCGGGCAAAGCGAGCCATAATGGAAAATGTTAGATATCACCAGAAATATATAGACATTATTGATGCCCGTTGGAACGATCAGTTGCACCATCCATTGCATGCTGCAGGTAATTAATATATATCTTTGATAGTTGATACTCTTTTGTTTTCCTAAGTCTAATGTATTTATTACATTGTTTGCTCACTGTACATTCTACATATTTTTAATGTAGGTTATTTTTTGAATCCCGAATTCTATTACCAAAATGCCGAACTACACACCGAAGCAATAGATACGGAATTGCGGGTAGGATTACGGGAGGTATTGAAGAGATTGTTAAGCGCAGATGATCAAGTTGATGCCATACAAGAGGTGAGTGGGTGGTTATTGGTTGGTGGTTACTTAAGACTTAAGAGAATTTAATTATGCTGCCAACTGCCAATTGCCATACATGCTGTATGCCTGTATGGGTTTACTGACTTATTTTCAATTTTCACATTGTAGATATCTATGTATACACAAAGGAGAGGAACCTTTGCTGACCCTCTTGTGATACGATCGATTGGAAGGATGCCACCTGGTATGACTATGAACAAAAGACCACACCCAATAGTCTTGTTCTATTTATCTTAATTGATTAGAATGATTTGAGGGTTACGAATATCTAACTTTTTATTTAATTTTTGCATTTCAGCTGATTGGTGGATGAATTATGGAGAGAGTGCTCCACATCTAAGGAGAGCGGCTGTTCGCATCCTTAGTCAAACTACAACATCTTCCAACTGTGAAAGAAATTGGAGCACTTTCTCTTTGATCCACACGAAGGCCAGGAATCGGCTTACCATGCAAAAACTCAACAAGCTTGTATACTGTCATTACAATTTGAAGTTGAGAAACAGAAATAGGGAGAGAAAAGCAAGGGATGATCCTGCTTATTGTCCTATTAATTTGGATAACATATTCAGAGATGACGATCCCTTACTCCCATGGCTAGCCGAGATAGAGGATCCACTGCTAGATTCAGATCCGGGGTTTCAATGAACGATTCAAGAATTGATAGATGAGGATATGGGTGAGGGTCGTGAGGCACCTGCAGAAGGCCAGCCACCTCAAGGAGAAGGTACTAGTACCAGGTCCAGTAGGTCTAGGAGTGGAAAAGAACCTGCTCATATTGGATCTTCTGAGAAAGCTAGTTCCACCACTGTCTCTTCGAGTAGCCATGGTGGAGGAGATGTAGGAGGAGACAGTGGGACAGGTGGAACTAGTGAATACTACCAACATGATGAAGATGATGTCGTTCCTATAGAGGAAGTACAGGAGTTACCATCTGGAAGATTTGATCCAAGCCGTGGTTATCAACGGCGCCGAAGAGACTCACCACCTGGGGTTGGAGATGGTAATGGGCAAGGAAATATGGGTGGAGATGTTGGAAGACAACAAGCGGCATCATGGATTGATTCGTGGAACCCTAGTTACAGTGGACAAGGATCCTCCATTATTTTCCACATGGTCAAGTACAAGAACAAGAACAGTCTTCAACTTCAGGGTCCTACTCATATGGTGACTATGGTGAAACACAACATGGTAGATATCCACCTCCACCTCCTCCAATTTCCTATGATGATCCGACTGCCTTCTTTGGATTTGTGGATGCCAATGCTCATCAATATCAAATTCAATATGGTGCCAATAGAAATGAAAACACTAATGAGGATGAGGATAACCATGGCGCCTTGAATCTTGGTAGACATTCCTTTTGGTGGTGATTAAGGTATTCCTAATCCTATTTCCTTCACTAACTCTCTACTCTATCATTTGACTCATTTCTAAATTGGTGTTGAATGTTGATTGTTGATCACTTCATAGTTCATTCACTTGATTGAATTTGAACCTTGAATGTTGAAGTATTTATATTTGATTGTTCAATGTTCAATTGTTTAATAATGAGTAATGAGTAATGACTAATGACCTAAAGTCTTATGCCTTTATTTCATGTTCTATTTTTTTTACGAGTTTTCCATTACTTTCTAAATTACTATCACTAAGAAACATGAATACATGTGAAAAAACTAATCATTACTATTATTTTCTATTTATACAGCGATACATGACTTCATATATTGAGGGCACCGATACGCCCCCTTTTCTTACTTACTTTTGCAAAAGAACCACATATTCTTTCATTTTACAATTTTCTGGATTTTTGGAATTTTTTCAGATTTTTGGGCGATTTTTTCAAATCGCACCGCTACGCCGATACGTATCCCCGATACGCTACGTATCGCCCGCTTCGTATCGGTTTGGCGGCGGGCCGATACGCCCGCCGATACCGATATTTTTATCCTTGGTCGCCATTGTGAAGAAGCAAAATGAGTTCTTAGATGCGGAAGTTCAATTTTATGGGTGAATGGTGATTCTATGGGCACCTTGGAAGTTCAATTTTATCCTCAACAAAATCTTTACGAAGCAAACGTTCTTGTAAGTAGAGTTTTATCATATTTTGCGGCAAGCAAATGAGGTTGCAGACAGTCTGGCCAAGTAGGAGTTGCTAGATCTCTTTTTTGTGGTGGTCCTCCACTGTTTGTGCTGCTTTAATTGTTTATTAGCTCTCTCTCTCTCTCTCTCTCTCTCTCTCTCTCTCTCTCTCTCTCTCTCTCTCTCTCTCTCTCTCTCTCTCTCTCTCTCTCTCTCTCTCTCTCCCACACACACCTATTTCTGATAAAAAGGGATAAAAAAACTCCCTCCCTCCCTCCCACACACACCTATTTCTGATAAAAAGGGATAAAAAAATATTTAGTCCCTCCCACACACACCTATTTCTGATAAAAAGGGATACAAAAATATTTAGTTCTGGCAGTGGCCCTCTAGAACTGCTTTTTTACTGGCAACAAAATGTACCTGTTTCTGCTAAAAAAGGGATAAAAGATATTTAGCGCATTGTCTCTTCTTTTCTACCATGATTTTGAGTCATTCCCACTTGTATCACATGCGGGCTCGCAATAATGAATTTCATTTCTTGCAATCTATCAAATACAGATTTTATGACAGAATTGTGTTGTTGATTTTCGATGGTCCACTGAAGCACATACAATGGCATTGGGGTTTCTGAAATTTCTTCTGTGAGAAAGGATAGCAGAATTAAAATTAATTAATCAGGTTTCCTACTGGAACATATCTAATGAAGGCTAACAGAATTATAACTAATGTAAGCAGGTTTGCAATTGGAACATATCAGAAACTATAAGTAATGTAAGCAGATTACTTATTGGACTGTAAACTACTTGCATTGAGTTAGATGCTAATCAGATAACATATTTTCGTGCTCTCACAAACATAATGAAACAGAAATCTAAAACCATAAACTTTATAGAAGTCACCTACCTGGGATTAGGGTTTCCCTTCACTATTTTTTGCCCATACTTGCGCCACTTGTATCCATCATCCAATATTCCCAGATCACTTCCTGTCTGCACAACAACTTTAGCATACCTAGTTGTTTTTAATGGAGGCGTCGAATATGTAATCCTGCTTCATAAAAAAATGAGTATCTGTTAATAGAGAGCGTGTAAGATAGGAGAATCAAACTTTCAACCAACTTTCTTTCAGAGCTTGCCTTCGTTTTGGTTCTGGTTCATCATCATACTCAACTTTAATGCCAGCGCCCACATCACAACCACTTGAGGAATTGAATTGCTGTTCATGTGCTGCAAGGCCAGAATACAGTTCTGTCTTAGGTGTAGGTGATTTTGATCCATTAATTTCTTCTCCTGGATGATTTGCAGTTTCACTCTCTCCTAAAGATGCACTAGACAGAACCCTACTCTCCCTTGTGTATCTAATCTTTTGAGGTGGGTCATGATTGTGCTGACCTTTATAAACAACTTCAATGACATTGCCACTGTAACAACGCATAACACTCTTCCTGACTTGGCAATTGAGATGTGTACATCTATAGTAGCTTCGACAGCACTCTACACCCTTCACTTGCTTCTGACCGTACTTCCTCCAGTTGTAGCAATCACCAGAGGGAGCCTTTGCAACATGAGTAGAATGAGGTTTCTGGTCAAAGGGAGGGTGCTGCTCCGCTTCTTGAGTTGAGAAGCTATCACCCAATAATTGTTGCGGCTTTTGTGGTTGTGGAATTGGAGTGAATGCTGATAACGCTGATGGGATGGGAGAATTTAGGGGTAATCCTGATGGCAATGATGGATGGGCTGCCTGCAGTTTCATCTGCGCGTGAGCTGTGACACTGGCCAATGCTTCTTGATGTGACATACCAAACTGCCCCTGAAAATTAAGGTATGGATGGTTAGATACCCAGTGTTGATGCATTAGAAACCAATGATTGCTTGCCAAAACACATGCAAGAAAAGAAAAATGCTCAGCAATAGCACTAATCACAAAGAAAAAGCAGTATAAACAATGTACCAATTGAATGCCATTGATGAAATATAGATGCAGCATTAGTTATACATATGAAACAATCTTCCATTATTAAGTACTGCTGCCATCATCATCATCATCATCATAGTTATCATATCCTTAAAATTCACATAACCACATCCAAGGGAATTTGATATGTAACTTGGTGAAAGATCATTGCCCCCACCAGCCTATGTAAGAGAAGATAATAACAGCTGCAGGATAAGGCATTTAAGATTTGTTATGTTTCACCAAATCAATGCCATGATCAGGTGAGATGGGTTTTATAGGAGACATGAAAAAACATCTGTAACTTGTAAAAGATAATATGCAAATACAAGCATATGTTGGGGTTCTAAATTTTCACAAAGGACATGGAGTCGGGCATTGTTTTACTTGAACATCAGATAGCATACTCATGGTGCACACATCTATGAGATATCTATTGCCATATTGCAGGCTCTACATGGATAGTTTATATCCCAAAGGCCACGTCTTAATCTGGAGATTCTTAATTGCTTAACTAAAGGAGCCTTTCTATTCAATGTAGACCATTGGAAGAAGTTCTCTAACCATCCAGTTACAATATTTGAAAGCTGCGAGGATCGAGTAATTGGTGTGAGTTTTCAAGCTTTAGATGTAAAGTCAATATTGGGCCCGCTACCATCCAAGCGAAAAGGTTCACACTTCCATCACTTCTTTTTTTCAAGAAACAGTAGGGTTTCATTCCTACAACTCAAATTGCAAAATCCAGTATGTCATTGAGATGACTCGCAGGTGATCATTTTCAAATCACCAAAAAATCAACCAGTCACAATACGCTGACAGACCAATACCCAGCCACATACTCTTGAGTCTTGGGGCTGTAGGGGAGTTTACCCGGCTTCACTCTGCCGAGAGGGACTAGTCTAGTCCAAAGGGTTGGGAACCCTCCAATAGCAAAAAAATAATAATAAATAAATAATAAAACTCCCGAGTCCCGACTCACCTTCAAGAGCAGAAATTAAGCTAATATGCACATTTCAGAAGCTATCAACTCATTCACTACACAATCAGAAACCACAATTCCAAGTTCCCAACAACAACACAAAGTCCCAAACAGACATCAATTCCTAATATTGAAAGTTCAATGAATGGCCACTAAAATTTAATACACAAACAGATACTGCATTCTTCCAAAGAAAAAATCCAAGCCTGAAACCAGCTAAGAGTCCCACTTACAAGCTACTCTCTCCATTCTCAATCATCCACACTATAAAAGATGTAAAAGTAGAGGTATTATACTATTATATACAGCCCCATACAGGTATAGCCTGTCTATCAATGATCTGACCCATTCATCTTTTGGGATCCATCAAGGATGGGCCAAAGATCGAAAATCTCTTCAATTAATCATATTCCAAAACAGGTGTACTCACGATTGACTAAGCACAATTAGCCACACTAGCGAGGTAATTACAATGGCTATGATTGCAGGGTGGAGATAGCTTCATCAATGTGCATCCACAGTGGGTCCCTCCAAATGTAAGATCTGACTTCTAAAAAAATGGGTCTCACCTTACATTTATGCTTGGATGGAAATTGAATTCTCCATATATTTTAAAGCCCAAAGAAGAATGGTCAAACAGTATCCAGACCGGTGAGGCCCACCACAGCTCCCATCACCGTCGATTACACATCACGCAACCGCGACTTTGAAATGTCGGATGGTGAAAAAAAGTCCCACCACTGGTTTTATACCATTTTCATTTTGTGGGCCCCAACCAATTCGAAAAAAAAGCTAAAAAGAACCCACCTTTTCCAAAATGAATGTGATTATTCTCATCTTTACACCCATCCAACAAAATCAACTCATTCCCTTCTTTTATTAAAAAAAGAAAAATTCATGTCGGTTTGACTATCAGTCAACCATTTCCAACATTTCAACAAAATCATACTATCCTTTCCATCATTATCAACTTTTTATAACCCCGAGGAAGAGCGCAGTCGCAAATTAAAGATTGTGGTTTCAAACTCGCGCTCTTTTTTTTTTTTCTTTGGGAAGCCGGCTAACCGGTTTATCGCGTGCATGGTTGGTTATTAAAGAGGCTGGACACCTAATCCACAAAATAATAATAATAATAATAATAAATAATCAATTTTTCTTAAAAAAAATGCATTCCTTACCTAAAAAAAACAATTTTTACTGAAAAAATCAAGCATATGATATTAAATGCAATTAAAGAAAATTTTAGAATATACAACAAATTCAACCACAAGAATTTAAATTAAAAATTACGAATAATAATAATAAATTATCCAAAATTCAGAGAAATTTAAAAAAAATGAAAATTTAAATTGAATGTGAAAAAACAAACATCAAAACCAGAACCAGAACAGAGATGGAAACACCTACCTGAAATCCGGACAGGAAGCTCCGACAAGCTTCCGCCGTCGACTTGCCGGAAATCATAAAAACCGGCACCGGCGTCGCCTCCGATCCAGACAGGAATCTCCGACAAGCATCCGCCGTAGACTCGCCGGAAAGCATGAAAACCGGCACCGGCGTCGCCTCCGGTCCACCGGACGAAGAATTCGCCGGAGACGGCACCGCTCCGGTCAGTGGATTCGAGAAGGAGCGGCGGCAATCGGACGAATCTCTCTCATTGCCTTGGAGCGAAAGCGGACTCGGTAGGGTTAGGGTTTCTCGAACCGAAGAACGAATACTTCCTTCTTCAACGAGACGACTCGGTTGAAGAATCGAACGGACGAGTAACGATTTCTCTTCTTCTTCTTCTTCTGCTTCTTCAATCACTTCTTCTTTTACATGAATCTGTTCTGCTTCTTCTTCTTGTTCTACTTTTGAGGTCTGGTTTCTTGCCATGGAAGATTGGATTGGAGGAAGGAGAATCGGGCGGTTCAGGAGACCGAGTCGTGACTCGGAGCGGGTTTTGTTTCGAGTTGTGAAGTCGAGAGAAAGGGAGAGGGAGGGTTTTTAAAAAACGAGACGGGGAAGAGAGAGGGTCAGGGGTTATAACCCCGTTTGACTGCTGTTGACCGGGAGGCTTTCACCGTCATGACGGCGTTTTCATTTTTGCACTTTAGGTGGAGCTTGGGTTCGAGACTTCGAGCGTTTCGACTTTCGAGAGAGAAAGATAACGGTTTTTTTTTTTTTTCTGACGGAGGATAACGGCGTTGGTCCTTGGTTTGACCTGAGTACAGTTGTACCAGACTGAAATAGAGTCATCCTCGATCCTGTGCTGCTCCATAGTGGAGTCCATTTATTAAAATTTAAATTATTTTATTAAATATATTTTAAATTTTATTTTAATTGGAGATTATCTCACCATTGGATTGAACTAAATATGCATAAGTTTGTACTAATTTTTTTTATCAATGGGTCAATGTACCTGTGGAAGAAACTCGGATTGACATTGGGGGCGGTGGAGGGCATTTCATTTGTGACTATTTTCAATAGGTTGGCCTCCGGTGAAGTCGCTCATTTTAATTCGAAATTTCTCTATGTTAAAGTATAAGAGGATCCAGAATCATATTCCCGAATGGCCCTTTGAAGGGGCCATGGTTCAACCTAGACTGTTGAGCTAATGGGGTCCATTTGGATAGGATATCTCAAAGATATATGACATCTGGATTTCCAATTGATAGTATGAACTAAGGATAGAATTTGCCCATTGGATGACATCTGGATTTCCTTTTATTGGGATCACTACATCAATGAAATGATTTGGGAAATTATAGCAAATAGTTATTAAAATATCATCATCGTCATCATCAAATTCTTATTTATTTATCAATTAATTTAGTTGTAAATAAGAAAAAAGTAAATAAATGAATAAAATAGAAAAACAATTAATTCAGGTCATTAAGAGAAAGCCCCCTAAAATAAGTGTTCTAAATGACACATGCATAACATTAATTCGATGACTAGCCATTTTAACTTGACTTAAAAAAAAAAAAATCATGTCATTTCTAGCAATGCCAGCATGGTAGACTAGATGAAGATTTTTTTTTTTTTTGGTAAAAGACTTGATAAATGAACAGGGAGAGAATCAAATACAATTGCCCACATGTATAACCTCTATAATTGGAGATGGGCCACTTGGGTGATCATGATCATCATTTGATTGCCTTTAAATAAGTGGGCCATGGGTTTTAAATTTGTATTATTCCACTATAGACTATTGAAACTATGGTCCACTAGATGAAGGATTCCATTCACAATGAGGATTGAGGACCTCGTAAATTGGGTAGGGGATAGCATTGGGTGCTTTCCCATCTTCCAGGTGGCAAAACCAATTTGTCATGGGTTGGATTAGTCAACTCTTTAGTCATCCTACTACTCAAAAAATCTAGGGAATGTTAATATCTCCTCTCCTTAGTCCTCCTCCTTATTCAAGGTTGAGTATAGGTTGTATCTTGTATGTATTACATATCACATATTTTATTTTGTACTTTAAGATATGAATGGACATATATTGTATTTAATAAATAATATATGATAGAATAGGAAATATTCACCTACACACCATGCATATAGACCATGCGTCACATATATTCAAAGATGGGTCCTGCTTTTGGGATGGTCCGAATGCGCAGGGAAATATTTTTTAGCTTACAAATAACTCCACAGAATACGGTACGTTGTTTATTTAAGTTCCTAGGCATTTTAAGACTTTGTATTTTTATAAGTAGTTAGAAATGAAAATTCAAAGGATAATCTTTAAAAAAATGACCCTAAACTAATCAGTAATCATCATTTTGAATCAAGCAAACATGAGTAGTATCCAACCCTCACCCTAGTAATTCACAATATAGGAAAGTCAAAGTCCTATATGCATCACTACTATATCCTTCACCATTCACCTCGTATCTTTCACCTCTCACCTTCTTAATAACCCTTCTGTAGAGCTCATTTGCGTATGAATTCCTATGTATTCTAGACAAAGAAACAAGCCCTATAAAATGTTTATAAGAATCAAACTTATGACATTGCACTCACACATGCATGTATATGGTTATGGCCTTACAACGTACTATTAGGAGAGGTGTCAAGCCCCTTGTGGGATCCACTTAGATGCATATCTATCACAAGAGGAATATTATAATGGAAAAGTCTCGTTGTGAATTTGATTTTGGGCAAAAACCATCTCAATCAAGCATCACACGCATTTATTTATGGGCTTTAAAGTTTAACGGTTTCTTAAATTACCTTTTTATAAAATTTAATCCAATGGTTAGTATAATTCAAATTAGAGTTAAACTATGGTGGGTGACAATGCATGAGAGGATAGTGAGTGTGAGGAGGTTAGATTAAACATGAGAGTCTCCTATGATGTTACCTCCCTAGCAATCAATGAGAGGTATCTCTAATATGGCCTCGCATTATACAAGTATGATCATTCCTATGTAAGGGTCATATGGCAGTAGGAGAATTATGAGGAGTTACCCATGAGGTATTCGTAGTTGTTCTTGAGTCATGGGAAAAATAATGGGTCATGGGGGGTTAGTGGTTTACTTATAAATAGGAACAGTCTTCATATTTGTATGAGTGTGAGTAGTGGGTGCAGTTATTTGTACGAGTAGTGAACGTACTTGTGTTAGTTATAGAGAGTGGGTCAAATTGTGGTAGTTATAAGTGCATGTATCTTGTATTTAAAGTTGACATAGATTAATGATGGGATATTCTATCTTCTAGCAACTTTTTGTTGAGTTTTTTTTTTTTTTTGTTAAGTTATTGGAGTTTGAAGTGAACCTACATTTTTTTTTCTTTTGGTGAAAGAAAAAGTTTACACATAACAACCTCTTAGGAAAGATGAAGATTTATTTAGCTGACCCAATATAGTTGGGATAAGGCTTTGATGATGACGACCACGGTCATATAAATTTTGTAAGGTAAGTACTTGCACACCCATTCACACATGCTCACCCAGGTCCTCTTAGGAAAGATGACGATTTATTTAACTGCAGCATAGTTGGAATAAGATTTTGATGATGATGACGATGATGACGACCACGGTGATATAAGTTTTGTAAGGTAAGTACTTGCACACCCAAGTCCCCTACCATCGGCACCACATATCTTTGGTTCCTCGCAAATTTTTATTCCCATCAAACATATAGAGTTAAGCTTACCGTTGTTACTCATCATCGAGCTCAACTCTAATGAAGCATTAATTTGACGCGGCTCAAGATCGATGCAGATTATCCAGCTAACCTTTGGCTTGATAGTAGTTCTTGAGGTTGGGGATTTTTGACAATACATTAGTAGTTATCCCACAAACTTTTGAAATTATTTGTTAGATACCCCTGTGATTTTTTTGACCTACCAAATTTCCAACATTCTCCAAATTCCAACTTTGAGCATTTTATGCATTTAAAGAATTCAGATATCCCAAGACAGGAATTTTCAGATATCCTCTAACCAAACAGGAAAGGAGCTCTATCCTGTTCCCCTTCTTTCTCAATATTCTTTCAACTTCAGTAGAAGCATTAGAAGAAGAGACCTCTTTTTAGCAAAAAATAATAATAATAATAATAATAACAGTACAATTGTGCTTGCTAGGGGCATAAAATCCCCCCATTAGAGGGCAGGAGTATGTAGTAGTTTCAAGCCTAATGAGGGCCGTGAAAAGTATTTCATCACCATCATCATCATCATCATTCGAAGAATCAACCCACATCCCATATTATCTGACCATCCATCCATAGAAGTGGATTGATTTATGGCAAGTTACTAAGGTATAATTTGTGATCAATTGTTCTACTATTATTTTAGGATGAGCAATAGTGAGCAATAGAACACCTAAAGATCAAATTGACAGAAGGAAACAGCTCTACAATAAAAACTATTCATTAGTCATATATCATCATAAATGGTTTTGTTATAATATCTATAAGTGTATTTTTTTAGGCACTTCATATTAATGTCAATGACCAATTGACCAATTCAACTATCTCTCGGTCGTGACTGGTAATTATTGTAAAGATACTATTAGTTGTCAAGATGGCGTTGCAGAAATATCTCAATCTAATGGTAGATCCTAAATTGTGCTATACAAATTATAAAGAGGGTTGAATGTGATCACTTCTCATATTTGTTGTCTAATTTGGCAATTAACTAATTAAAGTGAAGTAAAGTGAATCCAAAAAAAGAAATGACAAGGAGTCATATCAAAAGTATATAATTTCAAAAATTCCCTCTGAATTAAAAAAAAAAAAACTCCTTTCTCCACTAAAAGACAAAAAAAGCTTCACTTTTCTATACAAAAAGTCAAAAAGATTACATACCAAA
Source organism: Litsea cubeba (assembly GCA_012931725.1). Classification (NCBI taxonomy): domain Eukaryota; kingdom Viridiplantae; phylum Streptophyta; class Magnoliopsida; order Laurales; family Lauraceae; genus Litsea; species Litsea cubeba. Next base: position 9,755,625 of record CM022945.1, on the reverse strand, counting down.
CAACTAAAAACAAAACACCATCATAATACTTTATATTTTATTCTCTCTTGACTTGATGCTTTACCTCACTATACTTCAATTCACCATACATCCAAACAGGGCGCATGTAAGTGAAGATGGGCTCAAGATGGAGCCACTGGCAATCAATGGAGAAAAATGAGCCATCTCTTTTTGGACCTCAAAGATCCAAAACCTACTTTATATGATAAAACAATCAACAGATGCCTCAAAACCAGAAAGGACATGCCTAAACAATTGAGAGCAGTAGATGGGTAGACCTGGTTGGAAGTTGGAACTGACTCAGAAACGGTTTTATAATAAAATATATTTACTATTAGTTCATCTGATATAATACATTTATTTAGGTCACGACCATCGACCCAACCCGGACCAGACCATGCATAACTATTTATAAGATCAGACCCAATAAGAGAGGAACTGGCTAGTCCTGGCTGGGGACTTATTTCACCAAAATTTGTTATTATGATGAACATTTACAATCACTCTATTTAGGTCTAGATCCAATTCAGACTGGACTAAATAATAGGTTTTGGGTCCCTAAACTGACCGACCCCTTCTTTAACAGGAGAGGCCCATTCTAGATTCACAATTGACCACAACCCTCCTTCAGAGACTAAAACCTGGCCCTGCATACACCTTCCAAAGAGGACCCATGCATTCAATCAACAATAGCAGGCACCAAACTCCATGCGTGGACCTTTTTTTCATGTAAGAAAAGAAAAAAAATTTACAGCATGAAACAAAATATAAAATACTTATATGAAGTAAAAGGTTTTTACTATTTGGATCTTTGTCTATTAATCTTTTTTTTTATTATTATTTCAGTCAAACTGAACTTTAATTAAGAAAGATATATTTCTTCCATATTCTTATGCTGTAGACTAATCTTTAATATCTTCCATTCCATTTTGGTAAAAAATATTAGAAAACTGATTTGTCTTTGATAGGTTGCAGACTTACAGGGTGGCTCAATCACTTCTTTTTTTTTTATGTTATTTTTACACATTTGTGAAAAAATATATTATTTATTCTTCAGTTCAAAAGCATACACAGAAGACTTTTACTGTCCAACAACAATTGCCATTTAAGCTATATATCATACTATTCATACAGTGTAATGATATTCAAGGAGCTCCATTTGGCAAAGAATCAGTTAGATGCAGTATCAAAAATAGATGTGCAAAACTGCATCCACAATGCCTTCTTGGAGATGCCACATTTGCATTCATGAATATGCACAGCAGTGCATATGCATCGGGTTTCAGAGAAAAATGCTCATTTTCTACCGCTGCATGTTTGCTCATGTTTCAAGTTTCAGAGACTTTGTTGATGATGATAGAAGCGTAATTGGCAATTGTTGAATCTGGAGACTGTCTCAGGCGTGCAAGATCGTGGAAGAACTCAGATGAGCGAAGGAACTGTCTGCAAGGTGAATGGGCACACATCTTCCCCAAGGAGAAGAGTGCTATCTTCAGGGGAGACTCATTTACAGCATCCCTTCTACTCGGGCTCAAAGCAACAATGGAACAATCAGAAACCAGCTTTAGCAAAGCCTGCAATGGGAATGAAAATGTGTAAAAGTGCATACTTCATAATATGTAAAGGACTGCTTTAAATAATGCTACTACTGCAAAATTAATCACAAGTTATAACTAAGTGGGAATGCACTATTATTTCTATTTATTTATTTTGCTGGAAGAGCATTTGTTTGGCCTAACAAACTATAGATTCTTAGGAGGCATCCACCATCTCAATTATTAGATGATTATATAGCCATACGATCGAGCCCCATTAAAAAATCAGCTCATTGGTTATAACAGTCTTCTATTGATTTTACACATTGATTAGATAGGAGATATTTGGGGCACAAAGCAATATTACTATTCAAACAAATTCTTTAAGGGGCTCACTCTAGGAGTTTTGCTTCCCATCTAGGCTTATAATTTGGGCCTGACAAAATTCTTATGGATAGAATAACAAATAGGATCTCCCTCCCTCCCTCCCTCCCTCCCTCCCACATAAATATTTAAGTGCATAAGAACTACCAACTGAGACATTCTTGCGGCCACCTGGCCCACCTATGATCAATTTACCCTCCTAACACATTAAAACCTTGTAAATTGCCACAAGCCCAAATTTGACACACTGAACTATTCCTCGCTGTTGGATTGAAACCAAAATAACAAAGCTTTTTAAAAACACCATTAAACTTGAGGCTCACGGCCACGGGTCAAGGTGTCAGGAAGATTTGATGGCCTGATGGGATTGATATTTACAACCCTAGGTCGAGATCTTGGGTGCGGATGGTTCTCATGCTGAAACACACATTTGACACATGCACATGCAGATATTTAGGAAGAGCAATCTGTTCTGGGCAATGGAACAAGCAGTCCTGTGGGTCCCACATTATGATACTTCTTTTCCTTCCTTTATTTCTTTTCTTTTCTTCTCTCTCTTCTTTCTGTGACAAGTATCATATCAAAGCATACCTGCATGGCACCTGCGGAGATGATATCTTCACAGAGCCTGTTGGAGTTGCGCACAAGATTACTAAGAGCACCTGCAGCATTTGCTTTTGTTTTGTCTTCTTCTTTTGAAATTAGAATTTTTGTAAGCTGAGGTATAGATCTCTTAAGCTCCTCGTATAACATGTCATTATGGTATGCTGCATTGCCCACCTGGATAAACAAAGAGGTCAATTTTTCCAAACAGCCAAAAAAACAAGTATATTGCATATGGAAGCACTGTTAGCTGGCTTGGCAGAGAGGATAAAAGAGTTACCTAAGTCAACTTACTCCAAATAAAATCATAAAACAGATGAAATATTTTAAGGGAAATTTGGCAAGACTGTACAATTCCATGTAATTTCCATCCCTACTTTTCAGACTGAACCATGCAACATATCCAAAAAGATTTTGCAACAAGAAAATATATAATGCTCAGCACAGGAGAATACTATTAGCTCAGGCCATGAATCCAATGTGAGTGATCTATGGGAAACCCAAATGGTTCATCTGACTGTGAACTGAGTAGGTGATGCAGTCCATATTCAACTAAGAAAAAGACCAGTGCATATCTAAAGATATTACTTTTTGTGCAGAAGGCTTTATTCCTTTGCTTATTCAGTGGCTCACAGATGAACAATCCGCCTTTTTTTATTTTTGCTAAGTCGCAAAACTGAATTGAGAAAGAAGGAAAAGAATACAAGCCCAAAAAGAAAACAAAAGACAGCCCACAAGAAATAGAGAGCCAGAGACACTACCAAACTCTATCTATACAGGGGAGGTCTCGGATTACACACATTTATAAAATAATAATAATAATAAAAATAAATAAATATTGTTTTGAAATATGGGTCCAACATGATGCAGAATGATTGCTCTGAACAAATGGTAGATTCCCTTGGGATGTGCTTTGTATAACACCTATTTCACTCGAGAGCTTTTGAGGTAAATGCATTTCCTGGAAATAAGTCTGCTTCTTAAGTTGATGTGTTGCCAGAAAAACGAATTATTAATTTATTTTGAAAGATAAAAATGAACTATTTATTAACAACTTTGAGTACTCTCAACCATATGCTGCAACTTTCCGCTAAATGTCCACTTTGTTAATTGATCTCATGATAATAATCTCTATTTCACCCAATTTCTTTCAACCATATCTCTATCTCTTATCTTTGATTCCTTGATGCATAACTATTGTTATCTTTCTGCTCTAACAAACTACTAAACTTCAACACAGAATCTCTAAAGAACCTTGCATTGCATGGATATATAGGACCTGGGGGCTTTTGGTAGAGGAGAAAAGGAGGGAAAAGGTGGAGGGAAAACCTTCCCCCTTAATGGAATGCTCTGATGAAGTGCATATCCTCGTGCAAAGATACATGTCATTCTACTGATGTATATTTAAGAAACTACAGAATAACATTCTTCTAGAAGGCAAATCTCCTTCCACCAAAATGTGTGTTTGCTAAGTAATTGTGGAAAAAGTAGAAAATACATAACATGCTCCAGTACATTTACTAAGTGGACAAAAATCTTACCGCAAAACAGGCAAATTTTCGGGTACGTTTATCTGGATCAGCACATCTATCAATGAGGAGACTGATTATATGATGCTTTGCCTGAAAAGAAAATGGCACAATGAGTTCAACCAGTGCACACAACCACATGGACAAATTTCATTACCTTAAAACTCTATGCAGCCATGTACAACTGAAACCACTTACTAGCAAGTTATAGAAATAGGAGCTGTGACGGCACATGTTGCCAATAGCACTGCAAACCTTTGCACGCACATCTGCGTCTTCGTGGATTAGAAAGTTTTTCAAGAACTCCAACAATTCAGCCCTGTCAATAGCTTCATAAAAGTCCTGCAACGGCGAACATCTAGTTAAGATCATGTAAGGTCCATCAGCATGGAAATCATATGCATACACCTCAAGCCCAAAGCAGTGATAGTTCAACAATTATCCTCGCACAAGTATTTTTCTAAACCAACATGCACATGGAAATGAGTCAATTTCTACACAGCTACATATGCCAACATGGCACATGCATGGGACATCCAAGCCATTAACATCCCACCATGCCTTTGCCCCAGACCAAATATCAGGTCAAACATCTCTTCACGTTGGCCCATGGAATGTCCATTTGTTTCATAGGCTGGCCTGCCTGATGAAGTTCAATCTGAATTAATTATAAGCACATGGCAGGACCTGCCTGATGGATGTCCAGTTGTCCACATGAGCTATAATAGTATGTGCAAGGAGAAATGGCAATCACCCGCATCTACATGACAAATAAGATGCCAGAGAAAAATTCAGTGCGCAATTTTTGTGTCTGTCAAATTTTCTTCAAACAGTCAGATGTTGGCGTAAAGAAGATATGGCAACATATAAACATGATATGAACATGAAAGATGAGATAGAAAAGTTGAAAACAGAATGATCCACAAAGCATGAAGCATACAACAAATGGATTAATCCCCTGACCTTTGACATACGTGCAAGGTCAGAAACTATCATCAGCATATCCAGCACAACCTCCCGAGGACTACACACATCAAGCAACTTTCTTACTCTGCTTGGATCCAGCAGACCATCCCTAAGAAGTTGAATGACCAGGCGAGGATAGCCAGTCATTTTAGCAAGAAAAGCTACCGGCTTTCCTAAGTCTTTGGACTCCACATACTCGAGGCACCTAAAAATACAACCAAGCACTCCTACCTGCATAACAAAGGAGATATGGTGAGAAACTGTCAAGCATAATCCTACCTGCATATCAAAGGAGATATGGCGAGAAACTGTCAATGAGTAAATAATGATCGGATAGCCAAGGATTTAAGATCTAACCTCCAGAAGGATCTCTACATATTGAGGCATGTTAGCCTCAAGTGCTTTCACGATGTCCTTGTTTTCCATGCCCACTCTACCAGCAGGTGACCCTGCATTGAGAAGGGAACCACTGCATATGGATGCAGTTGTTGATGGCAAGCCAGAACCATTTTGCAAGGCAACAAAAGGAAATGCAAAAAGATCAATTACTGCATTGATCAGTTCTCTAATGCCATCACTTCCACCACCAGGCCCACTCCAATGTTTTAAAATCTTAAGGTGTGCTTCAGATATCAGGTCAGCAATGATTTTAGCATGTTCTCTCCGGAACAAGATCTCACGGAAAGAACCACCAGAGAGGCAATGGCATATCGAAGAAACAGTCCACACAACACCAACAGGTGATAGTGCAACTTGTTCCTTTGTGCAATCTGCTCCTTGCGGTGGGACCCTCTGAAGGCCGTCAGCCAGCACATAAATGAGAAGCTGGGGAATACCATTTGAGCAGGCTTGTTCAATGGCTAGTGGTCCCCCCAACTTCAGTCTCATTTCCAACAACCCAACACATCCATCCTTGAGGCCATGCCAGTTTGAGAGCATTCCAGAGTGTGTGCCAGTAGCTTCATTTTCATCAGATGCAGAACGCCTGAGGTGGGCGCGCAGTGTTGTTGTGGGAGGAATCAGGGACAATGCTGTTTCAGTGAGAGGAGAGTTCATCGAACCTCCACTTTCAAGTGCTATGAGAGATGCGAGAGCTAGCATGGCTGATGCACATTGGGATGGAAAGGAACTTGCCAACCTATCTTCAGAGGAAGAAAGATGTGCAAGGAGAGAAAGCCATGAATGCTGTTTCTTCTGAGTATTTGTAAGCATGCATGATGCTGAAGTTCTTCCAGCTAACTTCTGACGCTGTGCAACTGTCGCCAGGGTGAGACAACAATGTACAGCTAATGTATGTGGATTCGATAATTTACATTTTTGGTTACTCGCATCTCCACTTGATTGATCTTTGTTGGCAGATGCAGCACATAAAGTTAATACCGAGAAAAGGCTGGAAACTATCGTTCCATCGCCACCTCCACTGATGCGAGGTGTAACAGGTGTTGAAGTTGGCAAACCGCAGAGCACATCACAGACAGATGTGCTAAGTACACAGCTCCTCAACATCAGCTGGAACAATGAAGAATATATCAACATCCAACAAAAAGAGAACAAAGTCATGTGCAATGATGAACAGAACTAGATGCTGTAAACAGTACTTGTTATTTTCATTAAACAAAATGAAAATGCAGTTGGAAGCCCATGGGACCAGTTTCCATCCTGGGATTTGTAGGCCTTTAAGAAAAGGCTACTTCCCTTCCTACCATACGAAGTTGACAATCCAATCTATTTCCATAAGTATTGCTCACTCTGTTCAAATAACAAAGACCGAAGTATATAAGGCATTTTGAAAGATCTCGGCTACGGAGGGCAACTGAACAGGTCAAAAGGGTGACCAGCCCTGACCCGCTCCTCTTAGGGTTTTGCTTGGCACCAGTTTTGACAGGATCAGTTCGAATATGGTTATACAATATAAAATCAAGTCAGGTTCAGGACAGGTTTGCACTTTGGCTGTCTCGACCCACTCCACACCATCTATGACCTTTTAACTATTTTCTTAGTGAAATATAATATAAAGGGCCCCCCTCTGCTGAGCACCGGTCCTTTGGGGGCCTACTTGGGGATGGGACCAGGGGGATCGAAAGACCTCAACCTCACCCCCACGGCCCTGTGTATGGTGACATAGGCTCGGATTATCATCCTCACCACTTGATCAACAGCCCACAAGTTTTCAGCATCCCAACAAGTCCACAATTGATCCAATAGTCCAGTCTATTCAGATGGGTGCTGGGAGGGGGGGGGGGGGGGGGGGGGGGGGGGGGGGGGGGGGGGACGTGGCTTGGCAGAGGTTTTCCTTAAAATAAAATGTGCTTTTTTCTTTTAAAAAATGGTTAATATTCTCTTGGTAGGGGCACATTGCTCGGCAGAGGTTTTCCTTAACATAAAATATGTTTTTGTTTTATTAAAAAAATGGCTAATATCCTCTTTCAAATCAGAAGGGTAACTTGTATCGTACCCAACCCAACTTCTACCCTTTAAGGAGGATTTATTATCACATATACTAACCCATAACAGGCAGGACACGCAGGTACAAGGTGGCATAGGTTGGAGTCGAGGCGGAAAAGGGTTTACCCGAGCCGTACCAAACCCAACCTGTTGCCATCCCTAGTCTAGACACATAAGATTCTAAATAAAATCAAGAGATTCTTCAAAAGGCCTGCACTGTAAACAAGATCGGCAAATGTTTAATGTGTTTCTACTTTGACAAACATGAACCCTCAGCCTCTAAGAATTCTAAATCCCCAACCATATTAATACATTCTGAAATCTGAAAAGAGAAAATAATCTTGCATAATACATTAATACTGCAGACTTTACTGATCTTGAGAGAACATTTGCATATGTTCCCGTGGGGTACCCAACATTGTATGTTATCTAAAATATAGTAGTCTGCTCAGGATTTATTGAGATTGATTGACACGTAACAAACTGTAATGACCCAAGCCCTTTGTCCACGTGATATTGTCCGCTTTGGTTCATGGGATTCCAACCCAATCTCGCCTCACGGTTTTAAAAGGCCTCATATGCAGTTAGGGTGAGGTCTCACATATCTATACCCAAGATCAGGACTAGCATGTTTCCGATGTGGGACTTATGCACCACTGCATACCCAGTCCCCGTCAGACCCAACGCCCTTCTACAGGGGAGCTACAGGCGTGGCATACTCCCCTACCGGAACGGCTCGGATACCATCTGTAACGACTCAAGCCCGCTGTCCACGTGATATTTGTTAACAATAGCTGATCCAAGACCCGTGTACAATAGGCCCACTGGCCCATTCTCATACATCACGTGGGATTAGGATTAGTTGACTGACTCATCAATCTATCTCTTTCCTTTTATACATCTGTATCAATATTCTTTATATTCTTTCCTCTGTTAGAGATTGTAATTATATTCTTTCCTCTGTTAGAGATTGTAATTGCCTTGATTAAGGCCAATAAATCTATAAGTAAAGCAAGGACTGATCATTGGTGATCATCCAATATTCCAAAACTTATTCTCTTCATCTTAGAATTCTGGTTCTGTCATGGTATCAGAGCCATCTGATAATCTTTTAGCTGCTGTCTTCTTCGAATCTTGGTAAAAACAGTCATCAGCATTTGCTTGTGGCTGTTCGTGCATACTCAAAGTAGATCTTCATCAAGATTTTTGCAATCTGATCACTGCGGCCCACCTTCGAAGCATACAGATCAAGGATTTGTCATCTTAATCTTGTGATTTCAAGCAAACAGATCAAGGATCTGTCATATGAGCAACAACCAGATCACTGATCTGTGTTTATTTCATACAGATAGTCTTCTGATCGTCTCAGATCATTTGTGGCCCATCTGAGATCATCATCTTCAAGTCAGCGGATTCTCCCCATCTTGGTCGACTGCTTTTTTGCTTCTTTATGAAGATTTTTTGAAGATTTATAGATCATCACAGTTGTTGTGATTGGTTCTGATCTGGCTGGCTTGTGATCTGATTGGTGGCTGTCTGGAATCACTTCTTAAGCATTTTTTGATCATGGACAAAACTGAACTTTCACTGGTGAAGTTCAATGGAACAAATTATACATCATGGGGATTCCAATTTCAGATATATCTTAAAGGAAAGGAATTATGGGGTCATATAGATGGGACTGATCCAAAACCCAGCGCGGATGTCAAGGCCATCTCCGCATGGGAAACCAAAGATGCAAAGATCATGACTTGGCTTCTGGGATCAGTCGATCCCCAATACATCCTCAACCTTAGGCCTTACAAATCAGCCAAAGGCATGTGGGACTACTTAAAACAGGTATATCAACAGGATAACTCTGCTCGGAGGTTCCATTTAGAACATGAACTGTCTCAGTTTACTCAGGGAACCATGTCCATTCAAGAATATTACTCTCAATTTATTCGTTTATGGACGGACTACACTGAGATTATCTACTCCAGCCTCCCTGATGCCTCTATTGCGGTTGTTCAGAACATACACTCTACCAGTCAAAGGGATCAATTTTTGATGAAACTTCGCCCTGAGTTTGAACAAATTCGTTCAAATCTGATGAGCAGAATGCCTTCTCCATCTATTGATTCTTGTTTTGGGGAACTCCTTCGGGAGGAACAACGTCTTAACACTCAGGCTGTTCTCCAACAAGCACTTTCACCAGCTCCTGCAGCCTATGTTGCACGTTCCGCCCAGCCGCCCAGAGATATGACCAAAGTGCAGTGCTATAGTTGTCAGAAATATGGACATGTTGCCACTCAGTGCAATAATAAATATTGCTCGTACTGCAAACGCAAAGGTCACGTTCTTCCTGAATGTCGGCGTCGAGCTCAAAATTCCTCTCAGAAAGCCAATCTGGCCACTTTGGATGCGTCTTCCTCTGCATTCTTTCGTCCTGCTGCTAATACTATGTTGCCTGCTTCACCTGCTCCACCTGCTTCACCTGCTTCTTCTTCACCTGCTTCCCCTTCTGTTACTCCTGACATGGTTCAACAGATGATTGTCAGTGCTTTTTTCCGCTCTTGGTCTCTCAGGTAAAACCAAACAGTCAAACTCCACCTGGTATATGGATTCGGGGGCTTCTAATCATATGACTCATTCTTTTGATACTTTATCTCAAATAAAACCTTATGATGGAACTCTCCGAATCAATACCGCAGATGGTGGCAGTATACCCATTACTGCCATTGGTAAGGTCTCACATTCATTACCTTTGAGTCATGTTTTTCTTTCTCCTCAGTTATCTACAAATTTAATATCTGTTGGACAACTCGTTGATAATGACTGCTCGGTCTCTTTTTCTCGTTCTGGTTGTGTTATACAGGATCAAGCATCGGGGAAGGTGATAGCGAAGGGGCCTAAGTGTGGTCGTCTGTTTCCATTCCAACTTTCTACACAAGATCGGAGTTTGAGTTCCTCTGCATTGTTTTTAGCTTCTAGTTCAAATAATAGCCAATTATGGCACAATCGTTTAGGCCATCTTCATTCTCGCACTTTATTGTCCTTGTTTAAATCTGGTTTGCTATCTGATAATAAGATTTCTCTTAAAGATGTGTTCTTAAATTGTTCTAGTTGTAAAATGGGTAAGAGCAAGACTCTCCCTTTTCCCATTAGCACTACTTCATCATTGCACTGTTTTGATCTTGTTCATAGTGATGTATGGGGTATCGCACCTGTTCCATCACACTCTCATGTTAAATATTTTGTTACATTTATTGACGACTATAGTCGTTTTACATGGATTTATTTTTTGCATGCAAAATCTGAGGTGTTTGCTACGTTTAAAATTTTCTTAGCCTATGTAGAAAATCACTTCTCCACCTCCATTAAAACACTCCGCACAGATTCAGGTGGTGAATATGTTTCTAATGAGTTTCAGACCTTTTTACAAAACAAAGGAATTATCTCTCAAAAATCATGCCCTTATACACCACAACAAAATGGTGTATCTGAGAGAAAAAATAGACATCTCCTAGACATTGTTCGGTCCCTACTCTTAGAATCCTCTGTTCCACCAAGATTTTGGCCAGAGGCTTTGTCCACAGCTGTTCACGTTATCAATAGGCTACCCTCACCACGTATAAATCATGAAACACCTTATTTTCGTTTATTTCATAAGCATCCTGTTTATTCTCATCTCCATGTTTTTGGGTGTGTATGTTTTTGTTCTTCTTCCCCCGGTAGAAAGAACAAAACTATCTGCTCAATCTTCAAAGTGTGTTTTTTTAGGTTATGCGAATGATCAGAAAGGATTTGTTTGTTATGATCCAAAGGTCAAACGTATCAGGATTTCTCGTAATGTGGTGTTCTTTGAACATCAATATTTTTTTCCTCATTCTCTTGATCATGATACATCTCCCACATTTTCACTTGTTCCTGGTTTTACTGATTCTCCGGTTCTTCCTATGGATCCTATCAAACCTCTTCTTGTGTATGAAAGGCGTCGACGGGAACCTATTACTGCACCTGAGCCTCCTGATATATCCCCTTCCACGGCACTTGACCCTGAACAACCTCCAGATACTTACACTTTGGCTCATGAGATTCCAACGCAATCTTGCCTCACGGTTTTAAAAGGCCTCATATGGAGTTAGGGTGAGGTCTCACATATCTATACCCAAGATCAGGACTAGCATGTTTCCGATGTGGGACTTATGCACCACTACATACCCAGTCCTCGTCGGACCCAACGCCATTCTACAGGGGACCCACAGGCATGACACAAACAAACAATTTCGTCTGATTGTAAACTAAAAATAGTCTGGGTATGGGTGTGTTATGTACAAAGAAGACACCAATTTAGAATATCGACAATCAATCGTATACGAGAAACCATTTTCTTTCTCAAATACTCATTAACTAACATTATAATTGAAGGTAATCATCTTGTCACATTAAATTTGATAACCGCAAAAACAAATCACCACATACTTGGAACTCCATTCATATGCTTGGGCAGTGAATGACATTAGTTGGCATTATCTACTTAGCAGAAATGCAAGACTATGTGATTATCAAACTGTTGCATGCATATGTTAAAATAAGAGAGAACATGCACCTGGCTGGCAGCAGAGAGGGTAGGTTCTAGACCTTGACGGAGGCAATAATATATAGCAACCTGCACTTGTTTTGATTGAAGGAGTGTTCTCACCACCATTTCAATAATTCTATCTGATTCTGTCTCAGGCAGTGAACCATGATCATTGTCCCTGATATTAAGCCGAAGAAGAGAATGGCTGAATAAAGAGTTTACTGGAAACAAATAAACATGTCCTTTCATGGTCAGAGCCTCCAATGCATCTATCAAAGCCCACATTGCCTTGCACGCTTCACAAGCCACAGGTAACATATTTGGACAACCAGACATGAGAATTGACCCCGAAGCACTTAAACACAGGCACAGGAGATCCACAAAACCAGGCGTTCTAGCATGATCCAAAATCTCTCTTGAAGTTTCTTCCACTGCAGACACAGAGACCACCTCAGGACTTCCAGCTGACACGCATGCTTTAAGTCCGATAGAAACTCTAGATAACATGACTGTAATGCACGCAGTTGACTCATATAATACTCTTCCAGATGGATCTCTGGTGTAGCCAACAACCTGTACATTCAACAAGGGCAGCAACTTTGAAAAGAAGAAAGAGGACTGCTGAAGGATAATAACAGCTACAAACAGGGGGAAAAAAGAAACCTGAGGATAAAGCTGTGCAAGGTCAACCCAGTGTCGACAGTAAGAATTTCCCATTACTTTTCCACTGATATCGAGTAATTTCTTTAAAATTGAAAGGCACTGCATGGATCAGAAATTATGGCAGTCAATGACTGTAAAGACAACAAAATTTGAAACCAAACAGAACTGAAAGTAGAAATGTCTTGCATGCAACAGCAACCAGAAAAATACTGGTGCATTATGACAAGCCCATATCGAGCATCATGACTGTCACAATTAATTTGGTCAAGGTACAGACTATACCTTCACTATCAAGGCATTACCATCAAAAAGAAGACATGCTAACTGTGACACCAGCGAACCCAATAAGTGTGCATATCACATCATCTAATGATGCATTTGAATGAAAAGCCCCAGCTGCAAGTATGTTCGTAAGGATTCTCAGTGACTGGTTTACACAAGCAGAGCCCTGATCTCTGTACAATTTCATAAGAAAACTAGTTTTATTGGCTTGCAAAGTAGCTTGGTGAGTACCAAAAGTATGAAATGGGAGATGATCCTCTTTAACTAAACAATTATCTAGCAAAGATTAATAACCACTTCAAACAATTAAAAAGAGATGAAGGGGACCAAGATAGACCGGAATGGCAAAACAAAATTCATGTTACCACACAGCTGACTCCAATGTAATCAGGACAAGGCTTTGATGATGATGACTTAAGAAGACAGATGAATCAAGAATGGTTGAATAACATTCTTGTCCATATGTTTATGTAAAAAAATCATACATTCACAAGACTGAAATTTCGAAGTTCATGTTACTTTTTATCATATATGTGTTGGAAAGTCCCACATCCCACATCGCCTAAGTAATAGGCTTGACATGTCTTCATATACCTGTATGGGCCTTCCACCTATAAGCTTATTCTTTTGGGTTGGTATATGGTTTCTTACATGGTATCAAAGTGGGTTTCGATCCCGTCGTTCTTGTGTAGCCCACGTGACAGGCTCGTCCAGGAAATCTATTGAGCCTGTACGTGAGGGAGAGTGTTGGGAAGTCCCACATCCCACATCGCATAAGTAATAGGCTTGACATGTCTTAATATACCTGTATGGGCCTTCCGCCTATGAGCTTAAGCTTTTGGGTTGGTATATGGTTTCTTACAATATGATGATAATGATAATGGCGATTATGCTCTACCAATAAACGAGTATGTGCCTTTATAATAATATACAATTGACTTACAGAGCAAAAGGATTTACAAAATTTTAACCAACTGAATTTGAATAAGCAAAACAATTAACATTCCAAAGAAAAAGGAACAACTTTCATGGTCAAGACCTCTACTGTGAATGGAGGTAATGGTTACAATAGATTTTTAGAGGAATAATAAAGAGCTTTACCTTCCTGAACTCGGTGATTCTTCAGGCCAAGTTTTCAATGGATGAAGGACAAGTGCTAGTGCTTCATTATCTTGGCCAATATTGTTTGCTCCTTTGACAGTACGAGAATTGTTTTCCAACTTATCTAACACCTGGCACTCTGAGAAGGAGGTAGGATCTCAAATGCACCATATGAAATTCCATACAAGTGGGAAACAAAGGAATGATTTTAAAAATAAAAATAAAAAAAAAGGGGAAGCAAATGGGTTCCAGTTGTAGATTCATTGCATGATCAATAAAGCTAAAATCATTATCGATATAGTATCTTTGTTAAACAGCTCACATTAATTGAACTTAATCTCAGAATCATTTTATTTACCAAAAAAAAACCTCAGAATCATCTTATGGGGAAAAAAAGGACATGAACATTCACAATAATTCCCCGTTGTACTTCTTCAACACCAGAACAGGGTTGCAATTCATACGAACTGACACCAAATGGAAATACAGATGCTAAACATGGGAAATGTCAACAGCGCCAAAGGAGAGCAAGACAATATAATTCCTCAATACTTTGATTTGCAAGGTCTAGAAATTAAACTCCACTAAATAAATTCCGAAGAAGGAAAACAGAATATTTATGAATATGTCCAATAGATGCAGGCATTAAAAATGTTACAAGTGGGTTATAAGGAGATTCAGGACTAGATCATGACCCACAGAAATCAAGAAACATCCCAAATCTGACCCGAGGTAACTAATGTAATTACTAATTTGTTGGAACTACATGACAAGCAGACCTAAAAACACCTTTCATGGACCCACTATCTTATCACCAGGCTGCCACTCAAAAAGTGTTAGATAGAGACAGTCGGACAGATCTGCATATATAGTTTTGGGGCAGTTGCCCCAGTCGGACCTGGATCCGCTTCCAAAATACACATGAAAATCTTGGATCTGCTTCCAAATGCACATGAAAATCATGGTCTGCCCCCAAAACAAGCATGAAAATCCTGGGTTTGCCCCCAAAACCATCTGTTTGGGTCTGCACCCTCAAAAGAGTTACCTTTTCAGACAATCGATGTCGTTATTCTTCTTAGAAGAGTTACCTTCGGGCCGATGACACCAAAGTCATCATGAATGTCCAGTGAAGTTATGAAGAGACCTTGGCCCACAAGTCAAGACACAACGCCCACTTAGATTGACCCAGATTACATTGTTGAATCATTTGAATTGTCAGGTTAAGACTAAGCCAGGCTTGACCAATACCAACTGGATTGGGTACAGTACTAAAAATGTTGACCTAATCACGATCCACGTCCAAATCCAGTTTAGATCTTGTGAGGTTGAGTCAGAACCACTGCCATGAGTATAGGCAATATTTTGAAAATAGTGCAATACCAAAAAAAAAAAAAAAAAAAACACTTACCATGATATTTCAAATCATTGCAAAAAAAAAAAAAAAAAAATTGAAAATATCAATATAGAAAAAAAATGCAAGAAAATCAGAATAAAATGGGATCGTCAATAAAAATCTATAAAAATATTTTTTTAAGTGTTTTTATTTAATTGTATTATTTAAAAATAATTTACGATCATTTCAGAATAATAATTGTGATAATGGTAGAACCTATCATGACAAACCCTAAAGTTGGCCTTACAACAACACCAACACCCCCCCCCCCCCCCCCCCCCCACACACACACACACACACACACACCTTTCCCCCCGCCAATTTAATGGGCTGCCCTAAATTTTTACTCCAATAGGAGATGATCCTACCATAAGGTTGAGCATATATTATTCTCGAGACAAACTTTTGTTGGAGAAAATTTTAATGGGAGCCTTACTACAAGTGAGGACATTTGTTTTGAGTGGTTCGGATATTCCACAGGCAGGCCCCACTATGGAGTTTCACGCCCCACTAGAAGCACGAGTGAGCCACTCACGGATCGGGACTCCAACTCGGCGTTATCATATCATTTGTTAATAACCAGAAATATCAAAAGCTCAAACTGTTAGTGAACGACAGAACAATGCATATCAAAGGGTCCTAACAGCCTCCCTCGCATGTGGGGCTCCGCACGTGGACAGAAACACACCAAATGACCAACGTAGATAGAAACATGTCCCAAGGGATTTGAACACACAGTCCCCAGCTCTGATTGTAGAAGATAATAGGCCTTAAACAGGCTGGGCCTGGCCCATGTATAAATCCACGTATGGGATATTGTCTAAAGATTGTGTAGCTGTATAGTCTCCTTTTATTTTCCTTGTTTAGACTAGGTTACATTCTTTCTATTCTTTCTTTCATCTAATTGTATTCTTAACATACTTAGGGCCTTGATTGAGGCATAACGATATTATAAAATGGACTGTCGATACTCTAAGGAGATACGACCTTCTCCCATTCTTCTTCTTTGATTATTTCTCTCCTTCTCACATTGTTTCATGGTATCAGAGCCATATCAATCTCTGATCATCTCCTTAGTAGTCATCTGGGATCATTTTCTTCAGCCAGATCCTCTCTGATCATCTTTGATCCAACGTGGCCCACCTGTGATATCATCATCATCGTAGCAAAAGTAGTCCACAGTGTCCGTCAATTTCTTCTCTTATTTATGAACATTTTTTCAAGATTTATGGGTCATCAGAGGTAGGAGATCCACTCAGTTTTGTGCAACAGTTTTCATCTCAGCCGTCCAAATTTGTGGATTTTGATCCGTTCTGAGTGAAACTTTGGCCTGGAGTTGCAAAAATAGCTTGTCCTTCCATCCCCCACCTCTGATCTAGTCACTGATCCTCCAATAGGATCTCTGTGCAATATCGAACCCCTGACGAACTGGACGTGTCGTGCGCTGTTCTCGTCAGTGCTTCACTGCTTCACTACAGCCCACATACGATGATCCAAACAGCACCAACTGTCTACCTTGTGTTGGTCGACTATTTATTCTGGGAATTGTAATGATTTTTCTGGATTTTTTTCATCATCTTTGAGGAAGTTTCCAACCCCTTCTTCATCTGACTATTTTCTCAGAAGGTTTTCATCTCCACCGTCCAGTTTTGTGGATCTTTTTCCAAATCTCATCAGATTTGGACTGCAGGAAGCCAATTTGATCTACTTTACAGAGATTATACTCTGATCAGTGATTGGATCAAGTTGTGGGGCCCACACACAGCGACTGCCCAGAAAATCTTGTTCGTCTGGCTCTATTGTTTTCTGCTCTTTACTGTTTTCTGCTGAATGCATATATCAGCCATTCCAACAGCATCTTTCATGCTTGGTTAGTGAAATCATAGCAGATTACATCTTTCTTTACATTGAGAGTTGTTTTTCTTCTCTGCTGCTACTGGATTTTTCACTCTGCTGCTGTTCTTCTCTCTTTCATCCTGTTGAAATTGCTAACAATGGAGAAATATGATGTTATTCCTGTTAAGTTTAATGGGCAAAATTATATGGCCTGGTCCTTCCATCTGAAGAATTTCGTAGAAGGACAGGGGCTATTTGGTTATCTGGATGGAACAGTTACAAAACCTTCTAATACAAGTACCACAGACTCCAAAGTCATAGCCACCTGGTCCAAGGAAAATGCCAAAGTAATTACTTGGATTCTGAACTCCATTGACTCTTCCCTTGCTGTGGCTCTTCAAGCTTATACTACAGCTGCGGCTATGTGGGCTCATCTCAAGAAAATCTACCATCAAACCAACAAAGCCCGTAAATTTCACTTGGATAGTGAAATTGCTAAATTTACTCAAGGGGATAGATCTGTGCAGGAATACTATAATGGCTTCCTCACTTTATGGACTGAACGGGATTCCATGTTGATTCAGACAGTCTCTCTTAGCTTTCTCTCCGAGGCTCTTACTCTCCAAGAAGAAACTCACATTAGCCAGTTCCTTATGAATCTACGGCCAGAATTTGAATCGGTTCGGTCTGCCCTCATGAACCGAGAACAGTCAGCTAATCTTGATACCTGCTTTCAAGAAGTACTTCGCGAAGAACTTCGTCTCACCTCCCAGCGGGCTATTCTTGACGAACCAAAGGCATTCCTTTCACCCCTTCCGGCTGACTTTGCTCTTCTAGCAACCCACAATCCAAAGCTCACTCAATGATATGAATGCAAAGGCTTTGGTCATATTGCCAAGAATTGCTGCAAGAAGTTGGTTTGTCGCTACTGCAAGAGGTCTGGTCATCTTATAGATGACTGCCGCAGCCTCCAGCGTAAGAATGAGGTGCTGCCTAAGAAGCCTCTCTCCAATCTGCCACGACAGATTAATCCTTCCGCCTTCCAGGCTCAAACACCATCATCTGATGCAGGAAGCACTTCCTTTGGGGCTGTATCCATGACTCCTGCTCAGATTCAAGAGCTGATCCAGAGCACGGTTACTTCTGCATATGCGTCTATGGGCATATCTGGTGGTTGGTATCAAACTCATTCTCATATAGCGTCTCCTGCTTTTCATTCCTCAGCCTCTCTTTCTTCTCCTATTACCTCTTCCACTTGGTTTTTAGATTCAGGAGCCTCCAATCACATGACATCTGTAGAACATGGCTTTACAGATTCCCACCCTTACCTTGGAACAGAGAAAACAACCACTGCTAATGGTGATCAACTACTCATTTCGGGAGTTGGTACCATTACTTTATCTAGTATTTCTGGCCAGTCCATCACTCTTCCCCATGTTTACTTTGTTCCCAAATTATCAGCCAATCTTCTTTCTGTAGGACAACTTATTGATGATGGCTATCTTGTTCACTTTTCTTCCTCTGGTTGTGTTATACAGGGGCGACAAACTGGGAAGGTGATCGCGACGGGGAGTAAACATGGGCGCCTGTTCTTGCTGGACATTGGACATCATTCTTTTTTTGCTTCTTCTTCTAACTTCAATAAATTGTGGACTGTTTGGCATAAACGTCTTGGTCATGTGAACCATGCAAATTTAATTTCCTTGTTTAAATTTGGTTATTTGGATTCTACTATTGATAATAAAATGATGTCTTCCTTATCTCAACCAAAGTGTGAAACTTGTTGTCTTAGTAAAAGTCATATTTTGCCTTTTCTTGTTCATAATGCTCGTGCTTTGGCATCATTTGACATCATTCATTCAGACGTTTGGGGAATTGCTCCTACCTTGAGTAGGACGGGCTTTAAATACTATGTAACCTTTATTGATGACCATTCTCGTTATACTTAGATTTACTTTATGCGTATGAAATCTGAAGTATTCTCAATTTTTTAAAAATTTTATAACATGGTCCAAACCCAATTTCAGAAAGCTATCAAAATTCTTCGATCAGATTCCAGTGGAGAATACATGTCTCATAATTTCTCTGCCTTCCTTTCTGATAAAGGAATTCTTCACCAAAAATCTTGTCCACATACTCCTCAGCAAAATGGGATTGCGGAAAGAAAGAACAGACATATTCTTGAAACTGTTCGTACTCTGTTGATTGCATCCTTAGTCCCTCCCAAATTTTGGTGTGATGCTGCACATATCGCTGTGTATCTTATCAACCGTCTTCCAAGCGCTGTTCTAGGAAAGACTACTCCTTACGAAGTTCTCTTTGGTAAAACCCCTTCATACTCTCACTTACGTGTTTTTGGTTGCCTGTGTTTTGTTCATCTTCCTCCTACTGAGCGCACAAAGTTATCTCCACAAGCTGCTAAATGCATTTTTTTGGGTTACAGTAATGAACACAAAGGTTTTTTTGTGTTATGATGAATCGGACAAACGCATGCGTATCTCTCGTAATGTTATTTTCTTGGAACATATTCCCTTCTTTTCTTTACATTTGGAGAGTCATCCTATTGCTGTCTCCTATCTGCCACAATTCTCAGAGTCTACTTCTCCATCACCTCCTCTCAAAGTCTATGTCCGGCGGAACAAGGTCTCTCCTCTGGCGACTCCCTCTCCTAATCCTCTCTCAGCGCCGCCTACTGAGTCTTCCGATAATGATACTTCTTCTAACACCATTTCTCTGCGACGCTCTAGTCGTCTTTCTGTTGCCCCTAACCGCTATGGATTTCCTGCTCTTCTTACTTCCTTGGATAGTACGCCTATACCCACCTCATATTCACAGGCCTCAAAGATTGCTTACTGGCATGATGCTATGATACTGGCCCCGGATAGAGCCTCTGTGATTGGCAGCAAATGGATATACTCCATCAAAGTACATGCTGATGGGACTCTTGATCGCTACAAAGCCAGATTGGTTGCACAGGGTTATAAGCAGGAATACGGAATTGACTATGAGGAAACTTTTGCACCAGTGGCAAAAATGACCACTGTTCGTACTCATCTTTGTGTCGCAGCCGCTCGCAATTGGCCTATTTGGCAAATGGACGTCAAGAATGCTTTTCTACATGGGGACTTGAGAGAGACTGTTTATTTAAAACCTCCTCCTGGCTATGCTTGTCCTTCGAAGCATGTGTGCAAACTGAGGAAAGCTCTTTATGGACTTAAACAAGCTCCTAGGGCTTGGTTCGATAAGTTCCAGACAGCAATTCTTAAGGCTGGATTTCGTCAAAGTTACTCTGATAGTTCCCTCTTTCTGCGATGGACATCGAAGGGCTACACATTCCTATTAGTCTATGTTGATGATATGATTATCAGTGGTAATGATAATGCCAGCATTACGGATCTCAAACACCACCTAACTCGCCACTTCAGAATGAAGGATCTTGGTCCTCTCACCTACTTTCTGGGACTTGAGTTTGTGCGTAACAAATCAGGCATTAGGGTCATTCAGCGCAAATATGCGACAGATTTGATCACATCGGCTGATCGGCCAGGCTTGATGATGCTCTCCCTTTTGATACGCCTTTGGAATTGAATAGCAAAATCAGTTCCGATGATGGCACTCCCCTGGATGATCCATCTGTTTTCCGGAGGATAGTTGGTAGTTTGCTCTACCTAACTATGACTAGGCCGGATATCTCTCATGCAGTTCATACGGTTAGCCAGTTTGTTAGCAATCCTTACAAACCGCACCTTGCTGCTGCATTACGCATCCTCCGCTATGTTAAAGGAACTCTTCATCATGGACTCTTCTTCCCTTCTGATACTTCTCTGCAATTAACAGCTTATGCGGATGCTGACTGGGCTGGCTATCCGGATACTCGGCGGTCTACCACTGGCTGGTGTATGTTTCTTGGAAAATCTCTGATTTCATGGAAGTGCAAGAAACAAACCACCGTATCAAAGTCTTCGCTGAGGCAGAATATCGAGCGATGTCATCTGCCAGTGCTGAAATTATCTGGCTCCGCCGCCTTCTGTGTGAATTCGGTGTTCTTATTAGTCGTTCCACCCCTCTCTATGGGGACAATACCAGTGCTACTAGAATTGCTAAGAATCCGGTTTTCCATGAAAGAACAAAGCACATTGAGATTGACTGTCACTTCATCCGTCAACATGTTGTTACTGAGAAGATAACTCTGCCTCATGTCTCTTCGTTTAACCAGTTGGCGGATACCTTCACCAAAGCTCTTCCCAAACCGCGTCATCATGATCTAACTAGCAAATTGATGTTTTCAGCCTTACCACATCAATTTGAGGGGGAGTGTAGAATATAATAGGCCTTAAACAGGCTGGGCCTGGCCCATGTATAAATCCCACGTATGGGATATTGTCTAAAGATTGTGTAGCTGTATAGTCTCCTTTTATTTTCCTTGTTTAGACTAGGTTACATTCTTTCTATTCTTTCTTTCATCTAATTGTATTCTTAACATACTTAGGGCCTTGATTGAGGCATAACGATATTATAAAATGGACTGTCGATACTCTAAGGAGATACGACCTTCTCCCATTCTTCTTCTTTGATTATTTCTCTCCTTCTCATATTGTTTCACTGATACCATGTTAATAACCATAAATACCAAAAGCTCGAGTTATTAGCGAATGACAACAATATATATATCAAAGGGTCCTAACATCATTTACACCTCAATGACTTCAAGTGCTGCCCTCTCGATCATCCATGCCTGCCACAACATTGTGACTCACCAAACGATCACAACAAACCAACTGAAGAATTTTCATTTATTAATTGTAATGATTAGTTCAAATGTAAAAAATTCGACATGAGTTAGATTTTGATTGGAGAGAGATACAAAACTCATAGCTAAAATATGAAGAAAAGGATTATATTGAGCAATTTCTATTCATTATAATTAGCCATAGTATTTCTGTATTTTAATGCTCACAAAGTTTTGAGAAATTATGCATTGGAAAATGATTGACCTATGTTCAAATTTAGAATTTTGTTTGGATATAATTGAAAATTTCTCAAAAACTTAATTTTCAAATAATTAGTAAGAAATCAATAAATATTATAGCCAACTATTGCTCTCCCCCACCCTGCAAGAAATTCATCTCTTCAACCCTATCTAGCATAAAATAAAGTGGTGTTAAGAAACCTTCACGGACAATACCTGAAGGAACAATACCAACTGAAACTGGATTTCCTGATGATTCCACTTGCTGTGGAGAATTGGCATAATGACTCTCTGCTTGCCTCTCTCCTGAATGATGCCTAGCATTACGATGCTCAAGAGCAGAATAGTGGCTCTTACCTGTAATCAGTTTTAAAAAGATTGTCAGAAAATGAAGACCTCAAAAACTGTGAATGTGATGTGTAACTGGAGGCCTCACTCTCAGGACTGGCAGTAGAGGTTTTGATAGTTGAACTAAGCTCATGGTTCACTTCCCCTTTCCAAGCTGCATCACATCCCCTGGTTGCAACTGTAGCAGCACGCAATTCCTAATGTATCACCAAACATTAAAGGCTTCCATAAATCTCATTACTGTTAAAGAAAAAAGGAAGAGAAGCTTTTGAGTCTTGAGACCAATACATAAAATAGTTCGTGGGAGCTTTTCAAATACTATGTGGCCCACCTTTCACAAATTCAAACTATTGAATTCAGGTCATTTGGGTGCTGGCCAATAAAGATTCATACTAATGAATTCAGGTCATTTGAGTGCTGGCCAGTAAAGATTCATATGGCTTGTTAGATCAAAAGGGTTCACCACATTCAGCTCCTTCCTTGAACCCCACATGTGATGCAGTACAGACCAGGCCCAAGTCAACTGGGCCTACCCATTGACCATGAGTCAACCCAGTCCATTGGGTTCAGCCCACAAGCCCAATTAGACCAATTGCTACTGTGGAGTTTTAATTCTAACTTATTTCTGTTATTAGTTGATTTCTTCTGAGTTTTCTCTTCAATTATGGTGTTTCCCATTATTTGAATGTGCCCTACTGCTTGAATTCATCTTGGATTCAGGGTCTGCATCAACACAGCAATTAAAATACAACTGGTATGTTTTTAGTTGGCAGAAAAGTATAGGAGTCGCAGAAGTGTGTTTACTGCTTTGGTCAATCAATTCCTAATTGTTAGGATCGATCTATATTAGTTAGGAATCCTAATACTAGCCAAAGTTATATTAGGAAGTCTTTTAGGAGTCCCAACTTAATTAAGATTCTTTTAAGAAAATCTTTAATGTTAACAAACCAATTGGGAAAAAGTAAATAAACCGATTAGAGAAGTCCTAAATCCCAGTAGGAACTCTTGTTTACTTTTAAAACGTTTGTGTAAAGGGAAAGATGGTCAAATATTGCTTGTAAAGAGGATTTCAAATCCCGCAACAATCACTAAGTCTTGTTTATTTGTATTGTGCAACAAATTTAATAATAAATGGAACTTTAGAATTTTGAATGCTTTACAGGTGTGGTGTCACTGATGGATTATCCAGCAGTTTCAAAACCAGAGTGCGACTCCAACAATCCAGAATGCATCACCTGCCAATTCACAGGAGGATGGTTTGGATTCATGAAATGTGGGTCGAAGGTGCAGATTTCATGGTTATGCAAGAGAGTCTGATTGTGAGTGCAAACAAACAAGTGAACTTATATATAAAATATAGTCTTAGCTGGTTTCAAATTAGATGTATGGTTGAAGCATTACCCTGGCCTCAAGCTCATCTAAGGTTTCTTTGACAAATGGATGTTCCAGAAGTGCAGGCCAAGTCAACCTTTTTTGTGGTTCCTGCTTTTTGAAATTTGAGAAGCAATGACATAGAAATAAGAATCTAAGTGAAGACTACACAAAGATATTGTAAAGCACCTAGTGATTCGAGTTTTAACTCAAGAGTATGAACATTAACAACCTTGTTGAGCAAACCCTTCAGAAAGCTTTTGAAATTTTGACTCATGTTGTCGGGATATTTTACAGGGTCCTATCAAATAGCATAGAAACAAATTCAGTCCCATGCAATGCATAGTAAATTATAAGATCTGAAGCTTAAATGTGTGGAATTTCACCTTGACAATGTGTCGAATGAGTGCATATACGGAATTTGTATAAAATGGTGGTTGACCAACAAACAGTTCATACCTGGATATGCCCCATACTCAATTACTCTTTAAAATTATGATAAAGAAAATGAATTAGAACTTAGAAGAAATAAAGCAAAGCCACACATTTATGAAGAGCAAGTCTTCATTCAGTTGATAAAGGAACATTGACGTCTGATTCAATAACACTTGTATGTTCATGGAAAAGCCAAGCGAATTACAAGCATCATACATCCTATGTTAAGCATTTTAAATAATATAGATTTGAATATGTTTTAAAAAAGGATGGAAAACCACATGAGACAAAAGAAACCAACGTCTCCCCTTGTCCAACCATAAGCTTGTCAACCAATAAACACAAAATTCCCGCTTTAGACAACATCATCACCATCATCGAATCTGTAGCCCATCTATCTGGAGCTCTGAGCTCTACTTTTCCGCTCATTTTTTGTTTGAAGTCATTATTTTAGTCACTCCACAATCTGTAAATGCGATAGTTCCTTGCACTTGAAACTATTCAATTCTTTGTGAGGGTGCACTTTCCACGCTTTTGCACATATATCCAACTATCTCAGATGACAATAAACATCATTATCAATTTACAGAGTATAGTTTTTTCTTTCAGCTTGAATCAAACCATTGAAAAAACGTATTAACATATATATATGTATTGCTTCTAGTTTGATGACATTGAATTAAAATCAACTCAACCATATTTTCTAAGTTGTGAATGATGATAAAATAACTTATACAAATATGCAAGTTGATGCTTCAGATTCTTCCAGTAGATATAACTGGTTCTCTACCCCATCTCTGGTAGAGAACCAGAGTGTTCTCTACCACATTTTTCTAGTTTAACAATACTTGCAACTGTAAGATCAATCTCCAAAGACCATTTTCCAACTTTCTGTAAATTCCAGATTATAGTGACATGTTTGTGTAACACCAAGGATTCCTCAGTAGCAGAAAAGCCCCATAATTTGTGGTTTGGCACAGCTTTTTTCCACATGGAAAAAAGGAGAGAATTGCACTAGTTTTTCTCGAGTCCATGGAAAACCATTTCCTGTGGTGGTGGTCGTAGAAACGGAAATCCAAACAGAATGAGAATTCCAACATTACACAAACATGTCCTAAATATAAATCTTATCATCTGGCTTACCATGGAAAATTTAAAGAATTGAATAAAGAGGGCACCATAAAAATCTACAGGTTTCTTGTCACCAATTTAAGGAACAGCTTCTTTGGTCCTTCGATAATCACAGCTAACACTCAAAACTAAAAAGATTAGAAATAAAAAGGTAGGAATCATGCAATATTTATAGACATGCCCTGAAGATATCAAATTCATATAGAAGAAAACATAGATGCAGTCCTGTGACTATAGAACATTGAATTTGTCAAATAATCCATAACAGCATTAGTCAATGCAATTTTTTTTATCAAACTACACAGTTCATGAAGCGTTATTTTGGAAAATTTAGGAAAATATCGAACAATTTTACAAAATGACATTGTATAGTGGAATTCTTCTTGCCCCTTGCTCTGGAAGTCCAACACACCAGCATACAATACCATTCAGAACTAGAAAACCAACACAACAGCGAAAAGCAAGCGACCATTATCGTGCTAAGAGAGCATAACAGAACTATACCAGCAATGTTTCGCTCCCTTCCCTCAGCCAAATCATGAAACATTCCCAAATATGGAAGTAAAACAAAATTTCAGCGACTATGGTACTATCCATTAGAAAAGAGATATAGGCTGGAAAAAAAATACGTACAGAATAACTCCAAGAGACCATAAATCTGCAGTGTGGTTGTAGGGCTGCTCACGTACCAATTCTGGAGCCATGTATAGTGGGGTACCTAAGTAATAGCAGCAGATAGAAAATTCAGCTACCAAAACTGATAACAAGAATCAAGACCCCTTGAGTTACCTAAGAAATGCAGCTCACAAGTACTGGTTTAGAAGCATAGTCTAAAGCGGGGATTCAGGTAAGTATTGGTTAAGAAATGCACCATAGTAGCCTAAGCAGGGATTTAAATACCAACTGTCAGACAATGCATAAGGATTCAGATCTTTGAATGATCACATAACAGATGCCTAGCTTCAACAAGACCATGCTTTCGTATCAACCCACTGACTGACCTAGTTTACAATGACAGGCCCATTCAAGTGCATTTTTTTTTTATAGATATGCAAGATTTCTTGACATTGAAAAATGCCTGTTGCCTCTGCCAATTTACAATATGTAATTAAGATAAACAATACCCAGTGCAGAATCACATGGCAGTCCTTGAGAATAATGTTCCGCAGAAAGAATATTTTGGCATGAAAAAAGTTGAATAAGAATCAAAGTAAAAAGACCTTTGATGATAAATGTTTGCAAGTAAAGATATTGTTGAATCAAAAGTGGTAGCCATAATTCAAAACATAAAGTATGGAAAATATTATAACCCCAAAACAAAACATTGTATGGATTTGTAAAATTTTAGTTGCTCATGAGCTGACATAAGCTAACCTTTTATTGATCGCAGGACAACAGTGTTTGTCGACATTGCCCGGGCAAATCCGAAATCACAAAGCTGTGAGGGGCCAAAGGAAAGGTGTTATGCCTTTTTTGACTTGCAACAAAGTTTAACAGGAGAACTTGGAAAGAAACATGAATCACTTCAATGGTGGGAGTATCGGTAACACTGGTAAAAGTAAAGCATGCAACTAGTGTAGTCATTAACAGAAAGAAAGGGGAAAAAAGTAAAAGGGCAGAGTTATAATATACAGCCAGTGTATAAGGGATAATATTTATAGCTTGTCAGCAGTCAGTTGTTAATGTTAACTAAATAGAAACTCAATGATGGTAACAATTTTCTATTGCTTAAAATTCATCAAAAGCTAATTTTGTTGAGTTTGGAGACAAATTGCAGACCTCAAAATGATTAACAAGGTTACCTATCAATATACTCAAAAATAAAATAAAAAATAAAATGGGAGAAAAACAGAAGGTGCAGGAAAAACTATGTTTACAAATCTGTCCATGCACATGCTCGCATGAGAGAGAGAGAGAGAGAGCATTTTGAAAAACTGACCTTAACAATAGAACCAGCCCCAATGAGAATATTTTGGGGTTTCATATCCCGATGGATAATACGGTTAGAATGCAAGTAATGCAATGCTCTTACCTGAAATGGTTTAGAAGCATAGTAACATTCATATTATATAAGTTATTGGCTTCCAAAAAAAAAAGGAAAAAGAAAAGAGCAAATGCAAACATATTTCCATCAAATAAAATAAAAACAGTCCCAATAAAGGGGGAAAAAAAGAGATTTCAGCAAAAAATACCAACTGCTTAGCAATTGCTTGCACTTGCTCTTCCGGTAAGCTCTTATCATCCTCAAGAATTTCAAAAAGTTCCCCCTACAAAAGTAACAAGTGTGAAGTATTATAACTCCATTAACTGCCATGAATCTTTTTTGAAACAGTAACTGTTATGAATCTGAACACGCTTTATCCCCCCTGCATCCATTTTAAAAAAAAAAAAAGAAGGATCACCTGTGCAAATTCTGTGACAACACAAAACTCTTGGGGACTCTCAAACGCATCCAGCATTTCAATTATGTTTTCATGCTTCAGCTTCTTTAAAATCTAGGCATTGCAGGATAAGTAGAATCCAGATGTCATCATAGATTAGATCAAATTAACTAATAAGAACCAAAAAAGAAAAACAGCAAGATAGAATAGATCATGACTGTACAGCACAAACCAAAAATATAAGTCTGCCTAAATTTAATGGAAAAATATTCCTTCTGTCAGAAGTATTAATAGAAATGATTATGTCTCGATGATAGATGAACATTAATTGCACGGTGGATCCCACCTATCATCAAGATAGATGAGCTGATTCAGCTGAATCAACATACAGCAAATTGCATTGAATGGCTTCAAAATCACTCCAATGACCACTAGATTGCAGCAGTCCTGCTCCCATGGAGATAAACATGAGACAGCTATATGTAGAAAACAACTCTACCATGAATATCTCCTGGGCCAATTACAATTCACAAAGACCAAAATTGACCCATATCACAAATCACGCTCAATGCCGCCTGAATCTTATCATCCACCTATAACTATCACAAACAACTTCACATGGCCACATCCATAAATGGGTTCATCCAATGCAACCACCATAGAAAAGGGTTATACAAACTGACCAAAATTAGAATGAATTTTCATCAAAAACAATACCTCAATTTCCTGTCGCAGATTGTGAATGTCCTTTTCGCTTTTCCCATGCTTAAGAATAAATTTCATGGCAACAGTCTGCAATCAAAAGCAGCATCTTCATCACAACAATGCTTACTATAACAACAAGTAAAATAAGCTCTATGCATGCTTATATTGGATTCAAACAAACCTGTCCTGTATACTTGCGCCGTCCTT
This sequence comes from Litsea cubeba, assembly GCA_012931725.1. Lineage (NCBI taxonomy): Eukaryota > Viridiplantae > Streptophyta > Magnoliopsida > Laurales > Lauraceae > Litsea > Litsea cubeba. Next base: position 9,726,777 of record CM022945.1, on the reverse strand, counting down.
TATAAACCTTGCCAAAAGATCCTTCCCCTACCAGCTCTATTACATGGTAGTTCTCCACACCCATCTTCTTCAAGATCTACCTCCAGAACTACATACATTTATAAGGAGAGTTTTTAGGGTTTAACAGTAAAAAGATTACAAACTTTTTTCAACAAAACCCTAAACAGAGAATTCAATTGAGATCCAATCAAAACTAACATTTATAGGGATTCGTCGAGAATTGCCTGCAAAACTACATAGATTTTGTAGTGGGATGTTAGGGTTTTGTCAGAAGAATGGAAAAATCAAGGATTCAAAAACCCAACCTGGGAATTGTTTCAAAATCATCATAGAAAAGTAGAGTTTCTGTAGAATGCACTTACAGAAGATAGGAAGAAGAAGGAAGCGTAAGATCGATCGATCTCTCTCTCTCTCTCTCTTTCTATCTCTCTCTCTCTCACTTATTGTCTTCAATTTCATTTCCCGCCCATTTGCATCTTCCACAGTTTCAAGTTAGAAAATTGCTTCTTGTGTTGTCTGGTGTGAATTGGCGAGTTACGGTGTGACTTGCCAGTTGGAGGGACCTACCATGCCCGTTAGTGGGACCCACCAACCTCTTGAAAGGTCAACTGTAGAGACCCCGGTCCGGGTCGGAGTCGGGATCCTTGTAACAAAATCCTAGAACTCCATTGTAAGACCACTTAAGATGATCTTGACAGATCGAGCTGGATTTCATCGTTTAATTTTAACTTAAAATGAGTGAGTCCCGGCGTCCGATTGAGAACATGACTAAAATGTGATTCAACGCCTGCGCAGTATGAATGTTACTGCAATTTCCTTTGTGTGCTCAATTAGGTGGTGTGACCTAGGCTTCTTTTTTAACCGAGATTTGGCTACACAACACTACAAGGGATGAAATCCATCTTCAATGGCTTCGATCATCTCTATTTGGCCCCATGAATGGAGTTCTAGGATTTTGTTACGCGGTTCTCGTGAAAAAGTTGTGATAGAGGATCTAGACTCCTGCTCTGCTCTTTCCCCTAACTGGGCCTCACTTTTGCTTATTGTAGCTCATTGACTTACATGCTTAGAAGCAAGAGAGCTTTAATTTAACCTCAAAGGATAGCTTAGTTAGCTTGGGACCACGATTTACACTTAAAAATTAAAGGTTCGAAACTGTACTACCACACTGGGCAGCTTCCCTTTGGGCCCGAAAGGGATTAGTCCAGGCCAAAGGGTTGGGAACCCTCCGATAGCAAAAAAAAAAAGAGAGAGAGAGAGAGAGATTTAATTTAAGAAAAAGAGAGGAAAATATTGGATATTTTTATGAAAAAAATGGGTGAGTTTGAATGTTGTGGGTTGTCATTTTTAAGGTAGATACAAAGTCTTTTTTTCGTTTAATCGTCCATTTTATAGCTCTTGATCTTACTTTTATAGCTCTCAATTAAATAGTTGAAAACATCTTATAAAATATATCACTTGCAAATAGTTGCATCACAAAATGCTCATCTATCTGGTAGGAATCAGTACGAATTCATTTTTGGATATTCACCATTGATTATTCATTTTTGACCATTTATAAAAATACAGCTCTTTTATTATAATTAGTAGGAATTCATTCACATGAAACAAACAGGCCTTGAGATAATTTTAGGGAGACAACAACAAGCTACTGTTATTGTTGTATGAACATAGAGATGTCAAGTGGGCCGTGCCGGCCTGCCAGTCAACGGGCCGTGGCACGGCAAGGCCCGGTCAACGGCACGGCCCATGACGCGGGCCGTGCTGGGCCGAGCTGCGCACGGCCCGCTGGCCTGTTTGGCACGGCCCGCCAGGCCCGTCGGCCTAGTGGGCCAGCCCTTGCAGCCCGCCAGGCCCGCCAGTATAGGCCCGACGGGCCGGCCCGCCAGTACGTCCCGCCAGCACGCCCAACAGCCAAATTTTAAAAAAAAATACCATTTTACCCCCCCCCCAACAGCTATAAAACGGTCATATAAGGGGTATTTTGTGTCATTTTTCATTATACTAAGTCTATAAATATCCTAACCCTCCCATTCTCATTCCTCACCAATTACACACTCATTTCTCACCAATTTACACAACTCTCTCATTCTCTAACTCTCTCTCAAAGCATTCAACTCTTTCACTCTCTCTAAGAAGTTTTTGGAGGACCAAAGATCAAGTCATCAAGAGACAAGATTAAAGGGGCCTTCAAAGATTTAGAGGTATTTATAATATTTAGATTTGAGATTCCATATATATAAGTTTATATTATATTATATTAACTCTCATTTTCTCCCCTTTCTTATAATAAATTATCACAAAAGAAGGCTATTAGCATATTACTATTATTATTTATAAATTTATTCTTTTGAAATATGGCTAGAAGATTTCCCACAGAAGCCTCTTCCGTTAATTTAGAGGTAGAAGAAGATTTTATTGAATTACAAGATGAAGTAGGTGATTTACCACCCCCCTTTCCTCAGAGTTCCCATAAACCAAACAAGAGGAGTAGAACTTCAGCAGTTTGGGATATATACAAGGTATGATGTTTTTGAAAATGGAAAGAATGTTGAAAAGGCAAAATGCACATTGTGTGGTAAGATTTATAATGCCCAGTCAAAAGGGGGTACCGGCCATTTGTCAAGACATAGGAAAACATGTTTACAAAAGCATAAGCCAGAGAATGCAGGGACAGGGGGGCTGGTTCACAAACCCAAATTTTTACTACTGGTGGTGGTAGTAGTAGTAGCAGTTTGGGTTTTTTTTTCTTTTAATGCACAAAGTGCTAGACAAGGTCTTGTTAAAATGATTGTTTTATCCGAATTACCATTTGCTTTTGTTGAAAATGAGTTTTTTGAACAATGGGTCCAGCAATACTGTCAACCACAATTTCACAGTATTTCAAGAAATATAGCCAGAAATGATGCTATTAGACTCTGGCAGGAAGAGAAAATAAATATAAAAAATTATTTTACAGAAATTCCTGGTAGAATATCCATAACCATAGATATGTGGACTTCTAAAGGGGGTGATAGTTATCTTTGTATTACTGCACGTAATATAGATGCAAAATGGATTATGGATAAACGTATACTTAGTTTTAGCACTCTTGAATGGCCACACAATGGAACTAGGATAAGTACATTAATTTTGGAAAAACTAGATGAATATAGTATTAAGGAAAAAGTTTTATATGTAACTTTAGATAATGCTAGTAATAATACAGTGGCTATTAAATTAATGAGAATGCAGATGCCACTTGCAACTTTGATAGATAGTTATATCTTTCAAAATAGATGTGTATGTCACATCTTAAATCTTATTGCAAAAGTTGGTTTAAAGCATATTACAAGTTATACAGATGCTATTAAAGACATTGCTATATTTGTTTTTTGCTCCGCACAAAGAAGACAATTGTATGCCCAAATATGTGCGAGGCAAGGCGTATCAGCTATTAAAATGCCTAAAGAAGTTGAACATAGATGGAATTCTATGTATGATTTGTTAAACAAGGCACTTTCTAGAAAAACTGTTTTGAAGGAATTTTGTGCTTTTCATGCACAAGATTTAATGATTAGTGATGAACATTGGGAGTTATGTGCCCATATAAGAGATTTATTAGAACCTTTTTATACTTCAACATTATTTTTTTTCGGGATATATTATCCCACATCTAATGAAGCTTTAATGAAGCTTTTAAAATTACTTTACAATTCAGTAGATTTAGAGATCATTTTTTACTTGGTAGCACTATTAGAGACATGGAAGAAAAATTTAATAAATATTGGAAAGAGGCTCCAATGACATTTTCTTTAGCTACTGTATTTGATCCTAGGTTAAAATTAAGTGGTGTACAGTTTTTTATTGATGGAATAAATAAAAATATGAATTATATAGATTTAAATGTTTTTTCAAATATAAGGGCAAATTTACAAGCACTTTTTCAATTTTATTATGAGCAAATGGGTACAGCTGGGCTTAGTATGGGCAATTCAGAAGTCCAGCAGACAGGTGTTGGTGAGTGGGATGTGTGGTATTCTTCCCTGTCCACGGGCATGGCATCCAGCTCAAGCTCAAGTAACAACACTGTGATGGAGTTATCATCGTATCTTGACGTAGGTGTAATTAGGATGCAGGATGCATCTAGCTTTGACCTTTTAGCCTGGTGGAAGCAACAAGAAAGCATTTATCCAGTGTTGGCAGCCATGGCTCGTGATCTATTGACTATTCCTATGTCCTCTGTAGCATCAGAACAGGCTTTTAGTGCAGGTGGACGTGTAGTAGATGACAGAAGAATAAATCTCACTGAAGAAACGGTAGAGTGTTGTGTTTACCTACGAGATTGGTACTTGGCAGATAAGAGGAAGCAAGAGTTAACATCATTAATGGAAGATTTTGATCCAGCAGAATACATTAGTGGACTACAAATCTGATTTTTTACTTTTTTCTTCATTGTAATTTATAAGTTGTTCATTCTTTTTTTTTTCTTTTCTAAAAAGATTGTAAGGTTTTGAAGGTAATCCTATTTAGAAACCTTCAAGAAGTTAAGATCCAAATGGTTCTCTCTTCTTAGTGGAGTAGGTCGAGTTTGACCGAACCACTTAAATATCTTTGTCATTCTCCTTGCTTGTGTTCTAATTTTTATTTTTAATACTGATAAGAAAAAGAAAATTCATATATAGTACTTAAGTAATATGTGAGTAAATATCTATAAATTAATTTGAACCACTCAATCATTTGTCAAATGTTTGTATAAGTTTAAATGTTTAGAAAAGTAACTATTGAAAAATTAATGTCTATTGATCGAAAATCAAATTCAAATCCATGTCGTTACGGACTTACGCTTACGTTACGCCTTACGGTAATTATAACAGTCTATTAAAAAAAAAAAAGGGCCCGCCGGCCCGCTAGCACGGCCCGCTCCAGCCCGCCCCACTGTGGGCCGTGCCATGGGGCCGTGCCGTGCCAGGGGGTTTCCCCTGGCGGGCCGTGCCGGCCCGGCCCACGGCACGGGCGGGCCAGGATTTTAGTGCCGGCACGGCCCGTTTGACATGCCTAATGAACAGCAGCAGTTCAAGTTTTAGTCTATGGTGTAACCAGATTTGGACATGGAGGCCATTAGACCCATGATTATTAAATATTCGGGGTTTTTTTTTGGAAACCCCCTCGGTTTTGTGTTATATATAAAGGAGTCCTCACCTCTCTGCCACTTTTTTTTTTTAATAGCATTTTAAACACAAAATATGCTTCTTTCAAACATAAAGCTTAAAAAATAGAAAAAAGGAATCATCATAAAGACCCTATTATTTCTAGATAGAAAGAACTAGCATAAAGGGTCCTTTGTTTGCACTCACTTGCATATATAAATGTTTCATTAAGCGTTGCACACCATCACATTTGTTTGTGATTATTTGTACATCTTACTTGTAAATGAGGTGTAAAAATCATTCATAAATGAGGAATTTACTGCATAGGACCTCGTATGACCTCATACCACTTATGAGGAGTTGAAAACACCGTATGTATGAATAAGGTCGACCTCAAGTTTTTTTTTTTTTTTGTTTAGCGAATGGTCGATTCTGCGGGAACCTAAAAACAAAATGGGTTTTTCATGATGGAGAAGAGGGGAGGAGGAGGAAAAGGAGGAGGGAGGAGAGGAGATGTTTCTCTCTTGATTGCTGGTGCCCTGCAAATGGGTCAAAAACATTTAACCCTCTCTATCATTTTTAACTTCATCTTCCCAAACTGATTTTAGAAGAGTAAAAGAGGGTGATGACTGATGAAGCCTTGGATCTGCAGACGAGTGGAGATTGGTGAAGATAATGGTCGAATGAACAAATATACAGATATTTTCCTTGGGTTCCTTCTTCCTCTCTCTGATTTCTATTGTTATTTTAGGTTAATGGTATTTAGGTTGGGGGTGATGAGGCAATGGAAATGAGAAAGAGATTGAGGGAAATGAGAGATTGGTATTGCATTTCCCCTCCTCAAGTGATTAAACATCAAGTAAATTGATGGTTTTGACCCATTTGCAGGGTATTGTTCTAGAACAGCACCAGCAATCAAGAGAGAAAAATCCTTTCTCCTCCTCCCCTTTTCTCCATCCTGAAAAAACCCTTTTTTTCTCCCGTTTAATGGTTGATATCGACCATTCGCTAACCCTTTTTGTTTTGTCTTAAAATCCTACCAAGACCTCGCAGCACATTGGACACGGGACTGACGGGAGGGGTCCTCACGTGGCCTTTTTCCTCTTATTCTTCTTTTTTTTTTTTTTTGTCTTGTGATATGGTCGATATCGACCATCCCTAATGGTCGATATCGACCATTCTGTCGATCAGATTTTCTTCTTCAACAGTTCAGCAGAATGGTTGATATCGACCATATCGCGAAATAACAAGAAAAAAGAAGAATCTGGATTTTCTCATTTGGTTGTTGGTGCTGCTCCATTGCGGTGGATGCGGCCAAGGATGCAGAGAGGGGGAGGATTCGAAGGAGTGTAGGGCGGCGAGCATGGGGACGTCTTCGTTGGAGGAGGAGGAGGATCGCCATTTACATGAGAAAAATCAGATCGAAGGAAAAAACAATCAACGTTTAATTTTTCATCTGTTAGTGTTAGGGTTTAATGATGATTTGCACGAACTGTTGTTACAGGGCTTTTATGGTGTTATTCTCTCCGGAGAAGGAGGAAGATCTGTAAATACCTTTAGAAGTCCAGGACTTTTTATTGATTTCTAGGGTTTTTGCTCTAAGATATTAGGATGGAAACCATAAAATTAGTTAGGGTTAATGCTGCCTCTTTTAGATGCATTCAAGGCTCTGAGGTCTGCTGTTGAGATATCGATGCGCAATTTATCTTATCTTGTCGATTTCGTTCACATGGTCATGATTGATCTGAAAACCGGGGAGCAGCAATCCGTGGGTTATATAGATGAAGCGGAGAAATGCTTCTTTCCTATAGTATGCTTTGAGGATGGCGACGATGAGCTGAGCAGCAGCAATGAGATCGAGGGGGTGAAACCCACTGGTATTAGTATTATGGGTGCTTTACATGCATGTGTTGATTCGCGTGATCCTCCCTCTCCCTTCCCCTCCTCCCTCCTCCCCTCTTCTCCATCCTGAAAAATCCAATTATTATTTGGGTTCCCGCAGAATGGTCGATATCGACCATTCGCTAAATGACAAAAAAAAAAAAAAAGCACCTTAAGGACCTTATCCATACATACGGTGTTTTTGGGACCTCAAAAGTGGTATGATGTCCTACGAGATCCTATGAGGTAAATTCCTCAATATAATTTCATGCGCTTCTATGAGCCCCCGAATTCATCATCTGAACCGCTGAATGTTTTTATATTAATGGCAGGGATGAGGATGATTGGTGTCCTGTCTTAATTTTTCATAGATTCTAAGATATTTTTAATAAAAATAAAAAAAAAACACTTCCAAAGAAATTCCAACACATCCAAAACCATTAGTTCATCCTTGACCACTTGGTGAGGTCCATGCAATCATTATTCTCATATTAGATGAAACTTTTAGGTCACCTAAATAAAGGACAGAAAAGGTGTCTGTGCCCACGAAGAGACAAGTCAATGTTTCAACCAAAGAAAAAAGAGACGATCAATGACAGCATTGGCTATTCCTAATTTAGGAATTTAATTAAATCTATTTTCAAAAGGACTAAATTTAAAAATGTAGTGAATAGAAACAGAAGGCCTCAACGACCGTTTAAAGGTAAAGATTTCAAACAAGGAGCTTTTTCAAGCATCAGCCAGACAATAGGCTTGGCTTTATATGCTCTCTCTCTCTCTCTCTCTCTTTTTTTTTCTTTTTTCCGATGCGGGTGTCCCACCTCTTCAAGAACTGACAATCACCCATCGAAACAGTCACGTATAAAAAATTATTAGAATAATGTTGTGGACCATGAATTAAGGAGTTAAAAATATAAGGATTAAAAATATTAAATTGACTTGAAACTTCACCGCTAGCTATCTAGCTATAGAAGTGAATGATTAAATATGAAGATCCCAAGAGGTCATCAAACAATCTCCAATTGATTCATTTTCTAATAATCAAAATTACCGATTTATCACCCTAAATCCAACCTCTAATACTCCTTTCAAGTGGTTTAATCGCAACAGCAAGTTTCACCACCGTAAAAAGAATTACCATACAGCCCCATGTATGTTCAACTTGGCTAGTGTAGGCTCAACAGAGCTGCCCGTTTGCTTGCATGGGACTGGATTTCTAGGAAGTCTATACAAAATAATATTTCTAAAGTGGTCAAAATTGATAAAAAAAAATAAATAAATTCCTATATAGCCATCAAATAATCTCCCCTTCTACAAAATACTGAATCAAAAGATCATGCTAAATGAGTATCCAGTCATCACCCCCATTTAATCAGATCCTAGGAAAAACAGTTCTCATCTTCATCTTATTCATGAATTATATGAATTGATTTGCATAGATTGTAGGGCCTGCATAGATTCAAAGCAGTTCTCATCTTCATCTTATTCATGAATTATATGAATTGATTTGCATAGATTGTAGGGCCTGCATAGATTCAAAGCTCAACCTCCTAAATCCTTCGGCTCATCCTCCAAAGAGTAGGCCCATTGAAATTTGAACCAATCAAGTACAGGACCCAACAAATTAGGTCGGTCATTGTTTTTGGCCAAATCAAGTAGGACCAGGCACCAAGAAAATAAGGTAGGTCTATACCCTACTAACAAGATAGCATTCAAATTCAATGATGGAAAAAAAATGATACAGGAAAAGAAAAAGAGTTCCATTTGGACCTACAACAACAATGCCTCAGCAGGGGCCACAGGTTCTTTTGATAAAGGCAATATTTCCTCTTTATGAACCTGGTGAGTGGTGACCACAACTAGGGCCTTACCAGAGGTCACTGCATGGAATGCTCAACTGCTACAGGCACACATGGGTGCTATTGAATCAAAACCCAACAATGCACACATGGATTAAGCCTTCCATTTCACACCCTCTCAGCATAAGCACCCACCCAAATTACACTCCGGTGAGTGATATGGCCCACTGGATTGATCAATGTGTATAAAAGGGGGATTTAGCTTGATAGTTAATATTGTTTTTAACATATAGAACATATTGATCAATCTGAATGGCTTAGTGCAAAGAATGGTGAAGTACGCAACTCCCAGGGAGACATCATTATAATATCATTCCTAACATCTTTAAGAGAGAGGGAGGGGGGAGAACAAAGAGAACCATGTAAATCAACCCTTATATAAAAGAAAAGAATACTGTGTAAAGGTATGATGTAATCCATTTAACTTGATTAAGGAGATATGGATATCCATCAACACCTCATGCAGTTATCACAATTCCCTTATATTAAAAGCCTGAAATTATCTTCAACATACAGCACTCAAATTGTCGTTAAAAATTGTCTTAATAATATTGAGGTCACAAAAAAAAAAAAAAAACCCAGCCTACACCATCATATGATGATACCATATGTAAGAGCATAACACCTCCCCTTATTTATTTGGGGCCAATGTCCTTCAGAGCACAAATCTGCTCTTCTCCCATAGCAGACATGACAGTCACCACCAGATCTTTTCCGTCTCCAAAGCCATCTTTAATCTGAAAAGGTAAAATAAAGATAGAAGAATTATAGAGCTACTCCAAAGAATATAAACTACAGCAAACAAATACTGCCATACTGATAGGTTTGACTTCCACATAAATAACCCTTAACCCATTCTTGCACAGTGAGCACCTACTAAAATAGCTAGCAAATAAAAAAGGGAAAGAAAAAATCATCTCCCCAACAATGGCCCAAAAGAAGACTATTTCTAAAAAGACAGTAATGTGAAACAGTGTAATATACGAATGTAAGTCAAATATAAGATCACTAGTATCTTCAATTTTATAATCTTTGGGGCAACACCAATCAACCGGATAACAGGTCAATGGTGTGGAATATCAAGCCGTGGGCTGATTGGCCTCAATCATAGGAACTTAATATACCAATGCAAGTCAAATATAAGATCACTACGATCTTCAATTTTATCATCTTTGGGGCAACCCCATTCAACCGGATATCAGGTTAATGGTGTGGATTATCAAGGCACAGGAACTTAATATCCATGGTTCTAAGAATCACAAGATTGCTAAAACTGAGTCAATTTTTTAAACATTAATGGTCCCATGGGCGAAAAGGATGCCCAAGCTTGGGCCTGGATCAATAGGTAAGAAAGCCATCCCTTGTACTAACAGTGCTAATCTTTAACCTGCTAGTAATCCTTGGGTTAGATCATATGATTTGGCCAAAATCCACATGGCAATAGCAACAGAAGCGCACTTGACATGATGGCTATATTAAGTGCAATGCAATGGCGCCAGAAGCTTCTGCACTAACCTGGGTAAGCAGACTGTCATCAGTGGGGAGCCTCAGATCATCCTTGGTGTTACCATTTTCAGTCAAAAGACTCACCTGCATGAAACCCAATCCAAGTTTATCAATAGTCATCATAGATTGCCCAATTCCAATGAATGACTTATGTCCATTAAATGAAAACTTACGAAACCATCTTCAGAAATATCAATCAGCTGATAGTCAGTACGATTGACATGAGGGACCTGAAAAACGAAAGCACCAAAAATGATCTGAGTATTTTTTTTAATCGTCCTAGCTGATACAAACATGAATATGGAAGAAAATGGCGAAAAGATGCTACATCACAGTTGTGGGATGAAGGCACAATATCTTCAAGCTTCTTGCCATTGAATATATCAATTGCCACAAAGTGACACTTGGCATGACCATGCTTTCCAGTTTTTGAAGTGGACACCTCAACAACCTGTTCACCAAAACACCAAGAAAAGGATAAGTTGTAAAGTGTAAGGACACTCGAATCCTTTTCCATGCCAATGAAGCACCGACTTTATTATAAAAAAAAGGTGCAAAGATCTCAATTCAATATAAAAAAGAAAATGATAAACATGCTAAAAAATTTCATCTTCCATAAGAAAAGCATCGGCTAAATAGCTAATGAAACTCTTCAGTCCATAAACTGCTCTTCCACAGGCTTACAACTAGAGCAAAACATCAACAGTGACCAGAAAAAAGTATTAATGTAGAAGAAAATCACTATAACACTTTAAAAGGAGTCAAAGACATGGTCCCTTTTTTATCTTACACGCAATTGCTCAAAAGGGATTGACATGAAGTAATGTCCAGTACAGAATAGATCCGCTGTCTAGTTCCGATAATCTCCAACCTTTGGAAATACATAAAAAAAAAAAAAAAAAAAATAGTCTTCAAACTTAAAAAATGCGATTAGGAAATCTTCAAGCTATTTTAACATACCAGTACATGATGGATATGATTACTTTAAGACTTGTATCCATCTATATCTTGTTACCCTAAAATAGTCTCAAATGCCTCAAATTAATTCAAAAAAAAAAAAGTTAAGAAGTAACTTTAAAATAGCCAATTGCCTAAGCTGCATGAGTACAAGTCGTGGATTCAAACTTTGGTATTGAACGCCAAATTTGATTAATCGCTGCAAAATACATTCTGTTGATTAGTAATCTATGCATCATGTAGTAATAACCAAAATGTTGAACCCGAGAGATAATACTCATTTTACTAGCTTCTATGACATGAGTTATAGTAGTCATAACTCAAATATCTTTAGTGTCGTTATATGTATAAAAATTTCCTACTAAAAAGGTTTAACTAGAAAATGTGTATGCGTGCCTGTGACCACCGACGAGATACAAATAACAAACCAAAAAAAATAAAATCTCCACTACCATAAACTACAGCAAGTGAAAATGGCAACGTTGCAAAGAAAACCGATTTCATGGAAAATGAGAAACCGAACACATACATAACCTACCATAAGATCTTCATAAGATTTAAATCGTGACTTCATAGTAATTGAACCTGTCAAGAATATATAGTTGAGTGATCTAAAATATCATACTATTATACAATTAATTTGTCATTTCATAAAAGGAGAGTTCTTTTAGGATCTTATAAGCATGAGAAGAAATGTGTGATCTATTTGGTTTTCAAAGCCTTCTGGATAAGTAGTTCCCACATCTTCAAAACTGGCAGCTTGGACCCTACACGCAGTTGATTATCAATGTTAAAGCTCTACTTTCTAATTAGATTAGATTCTAAGGTTTTTTTTTCCCCCCTTTTAGGTTATAGACTTAAGGTTTTACTTGTGTACCTAAGACACCCAAAAGCCTTAGGACGATTAAAAATTTTTATTTTGTGATTTTTTTGAATTTTTCATACAAAGAAACAAAATGGACTAATACAACAGTAGAACTGCAGCCACATAATGATTTTGGCCCTGATCGATGGAGGTCCCTGCATTTTAAGTCCTCAATTCAGATGATGCATGGGTAAGTGAAACATTGGTCAACTGCCAAAGTCAATAACGGCTTCAATAGGTGATGCGGAGTGGGGTACCAGATGCGGGGTAGGTATAGACACTGGGACTGGAGGTGGAGGGCGGAAGGGATAGGTCAAGCTTTCGCCTGAAACTTTGCCTCACATCAAACTCCCCATCACGGGCGACGAAGTAGAGAGAACTTGAGACACCCCAAAATCACTCGAGAAAATTTTCATTAATCATTTAACTGAATAGCCAATGCTTAAACATTTGAAAACATAACCCCAAAGCTAATCTAGACCATCCAAATACACCGATGGCCAAAATTAAAACATCCACCTAAATACAACTTAAAACATAAATGGGTAAATAAAACTCTAAATAAACTAAGATAGGAGGGCTACGCCCAAAAGAACTCGTCGAGATAGATGGGCTGGGCCCATTGGTGGGTCGACCATGGGGGACAATGGGTCTGTCCTCAATAGGGATAATATAACCCAAGTGCTAGTCATCCCGGCTCTCACTTGGCTAGTTCGGGACACCAAACGTACTCCATAGGTGGGTGACTGTGTGTGAGTTTGAGTCCTTCCAAGCAGGAAAGAAACAGTGCTAGCCCAAGCCCTGGTCAACAAGGCATAGCACCTTTACAATTATGCTTGCTACAGGAAATAAAAAAATGAATCTATAATGCAACATTATTTAGAGGTTCTGGCGATGTAAACTATGCTCAGGTGAAAAGCAAGGATTTAACTGACAGGTCAAAATAAGACCGAGAAGCAACCCCTCATAAAATGTGTGGGACTCTAAATTTATAGAATCAAGATTTTGATGGCATGAAACCCAAACAAAAGTGATGAAAAACCATTACTACATCAAAGCCATACATCTTTAATAAGGTGGGAATAATGCATCAACAAGAAAAGCTCCAATTTATTAATAATAAGATCTGAATTGCATAAGGGATTTTCCTAGCTTGATTCAGGAAGGATACTTTACAGCTTTTTTACCCCGTCTGAATGGTAACAAGTCACGGGATGGTTTCCATCCAACTAAAGATATGTTTAAAGTTGCTTTAAAGCAAAATTATTTTCTTTTGAAATAAGATGCAGGCATGAAGAGTGGGAAGTCAAAAAGAAAAAAAAATGGCAAAACAGAGTCTCAAGCATCTTCCAATTCAATGTGGATGGGGTGAGGAGGGAAACTGGAGACAAATGACATTGGTGGTCTTTTGTTTAATGGGGAAGGTGATAACTTACAGATTTCTGCAGTCAAAATGGAGTGAAAGACTGAAATGAGGCTGGAAATTGGTCTATTAGAGAAGCGTTTGAGGCTTCATTAAACAAAAATTCTCAACATCTTTGATTGATAAAAGCGATTCTTCTGATGAATTTATCCTGGGTTTTACCTGACTGGAACACTCAAGGAAACAACATTTCATTTTGAATAAGTAAGGGCCACTGTAAATTGAAGGAGGTTGAACTATGCCATATTTCAAGAGATGCAAGTGTTGTTGTGGATTCCTTTGCAAAAAGGGAATTGATAGAAGTAGCTTCTATGTGGGTATTTTGATGTAATCTATGTTTGCATTAGCAGTATCGTGGCATGTTCTTTGCACCCATTGTATATTCTCTTATACCAATTTCCTTTTGTTCTATGCTGGTTGCAGCATCTTGCTCTTTCGATGAAATGTTTTTAGACAAAAAAGAATAAAAGAGATGATAAGTTTGAGTCTGTCAAACACAATATGTTTCGAAATCTGATTATTGGGGTAACATGAAACACATTTTTCATGGAGTAGATAGCCATCTCTTTTGAAAATACTTAGTTAGCTTGTAATTTTGGAAACATCAAGCCGCCAGTGTTTTATACCAATAGAAAATTTTAATCGTAAACATGCAAACAAACGAATTTAGTACAAAGAGTGGTAAAATTTTCCCAGAAAGTCCTTCAAGATGTGGAATTCGGGTTTTTCGCCTTATTTTTTATTACATGCCAACCTGATATAAGAATTCAGGCCTCACAATCTATATCTAAGTATTTCAGTGAAAATTCAACCATTACATCGGGAAAAAGAAAAGCTAAGAGTAAGATTTTACCCTCTTCTTCCCATTCACCTACAACAGACATAAATCAATACCAAGATCATACCCAAAACAACAAAGAGCGAAAAAAAATAAAAGAACTCCAAGCAAGAGAAATCAATATATGTGAAAAGAAACTAAAGGAAATTCAATCATAGCAGAGAACCCATATTCAAAAGAAACCATATTCTACAAGGTTTATACCCAAGAATAACATAGTAAATACAAAAAAATCAAACAAAACCCATCATGATCTCTGAAGAAAACAAGAACCCTAATACAAAAAAGGGGGCTCACAACAAATCCCAAAAACCCTATTAAAACTTATCAGATCACAAGGAGATGTATTCAACTGCCACAAGCTCTTGGAAAATTGTAAACACCCACAAAAACCCAATCAAATCCATGGAAAAAAAAATCAGCAAACAACAGATCTAGAGACTAGAGCAAAAAATTAAATTTTTTTATATAAATCCAACAGAACCCCATAAAAGTAGAATCATAAAAAATAGAATCTAAGCAGTGGGAAATCAATACCTTGCATGGCCTGTTCTTGATGACTATGTATCCATTCTTCCGGATAGTTCCTGCCTGCTGGGGATAAGTCTTTGAAGCTCCTGCATCTGCCTTGGACTCAAAGTGATGTTCCTCATCCGACATCTTCTCTTCTCCTCTTCTTCTTGTTGCCTTCACAGAATCAAATAGCAGACAATGGAAAGAAGAAGGAGAAACCAATCAAAAGATGAGAGAGAGAGAGGGAGGTGAATGCAGAATTCTAGGGCTCATTGATATATATTTATATATCATCTAGAACCTGATTTGTCATAGATGTTGTTGTGAGGGAACAAGCCACGTGGCTAAAATGTTGGGGCCCACTATAAGCTAATGACTGTTTATGGGTGCTCATTGGATCCAAGCCCGGCCCTGGCCAGATCCAAGCCCGGCCCGCTTTTGTTTCGGGCTTGGATTAAGTGTTGTGGAGCCTCAACCCACGCCTAACTTGGTCCGAATAAATAGTGCTTGTAATTTAGTAATAATTTGGTGAAAGAATTGTTCGAAAGCCCATACAATTATAAAAACGTCATTTGGCCCATTTGGACCGAACCCGATTAATAAACTTGTGGACTTGAGGGTAAAGAGCTTGGATATGGCTCAGCCCGGCCATAAACACTACTAACTATATTATCATAATTAAGATATTAGATGGCTCCGAGCTAGTGATAATATATATTGTTGACGTGGGTGTCCGGCCTCTTCGAACGATCCCACGGAGTTTGAAGCTGCTAACTCCGATAAAATAAATTTCTGATGCACAAGAAGTTATATATAAATGAGCCCTTATCATATTAAAAATGGTTAATAATACAAGGGAACTTGTTGCAGAAAAGTTTATTATTTGATACCTTTTAGATATTCAATAATTTTATTGTTATTTTTATAAAAATAAATAATCATGCGAATTCAAACAGATTTCCTTAAACGTTTATTTTGATCATTTTTATGTGAACAAAAATTCTCATTTTAAAGTTAAAAGTGAGATTTGGTCCAATCAGTACTTATGATCAATCAAAGGTGAGATCTACACATGGCACATGGGGTTGAAAGCACTATCAACAAAATAAATCCTTGTCAACCATGTTAATCATCCAATCAAAGATGATCATCAACTAATGCCTTGCAAGGTGGACATATCATAAAAGTTTTGTCTATGGATGAGTCAGGGAAATTAGAATGATTTTTTTTTTTTTGAAACGGTAACAAAACTTTATTAAAAAGAGAAACCAATTACAAAGCTGAAAAAGTAAAAGAGATAAAAGTAAAAAGAAGGTACTTATACCAACCCCAACACAATTACATAATCACACCCACCCATGGAGATAGCCTCTCGACACCTTGCTTGGCTAGTGTATCTGCGATTAAGTTAGTTAATCTAACCTCATGACGAAAAGAGACATTTAGAGTGGCCAAAAGCTCTATAATTTCATTAAAATGGAATTGAAATTTCCAAGGAAAATCTTTTTGGTTAGATACACAAGTGATAGCAATTGAAGAATCACTTTCCACCACAAGAGCACCAATATATCTCCTTACAAACAACGTAAGACCCTAAAAAATAGCTAACACCTCGGCTTCGTTCGAGTCACAAATGCCCACATTCTTAGAGAACATAAGGAGCATCTCACCCTTACAATTACGCAACACGCCTCCAATTCCTGCCGGCCCTAGCTTATCCCTTGAAGTTCCATCCACATTTTTAAAATCCCAAAAGGAGGGGAAGACCACGGGACGAATATTCTCTCCTTAAAAGGGAGACACCCCATACAAGCTTCCTAATTATAGTTAATATCATTCAAATTTATATTTGCAAACTCCTTCCGAATTGAAGCCTATTTCGCAATCCTAAAATCAACCTCATATATCAAATCAACCACCGAATATGAAGGGCCTCTAAATATCATCTCATTTATTTCCTTCCAAATAGACAATAAAATAGTAAAATAAATCATTATCCATAATAAACGACCACAACTAATGAAGCACCCACCACGCCAAGCATTTGCCGCTTCCGCCATATTCTTCGAACAACACCAAGCAATACCACACCTCCTAATAAAGTCATTCCAAACTTGGACCACCACCTCACAATCAAGGAATAGATGATTAATCGTCTCATTCTCCTTACCACACATTGTACATGTGTCTAAAATAATGGTGGAAGTCATCCCTCTCTTTTTTAGATTATCAACAGTGGCCACTTTCTTAGAATGATTTGTTGGGTCATTATCACTTATCAACACCAATTTGAATGATTTTGTTGGATCATTATCACTTATCAACTCCATTGAGTTAAAGAGGCGCACATCATACACTCTCAAAGATAAGATCCGTGGTTTGCAATTTTTATTGGTTGCCTCCACTTTTAATTGGGCCCACTAGTTTTTTATTTTAGAATTTGGGTCCACTAGGTTGATAGTTTCGATTGAAGCACATGTATCACATGTGCAAGATAAGTGTGAATGGAAGAAGAATTTGAGATGAGGTGAAAAATTGTAACTATAAAATGCAATCTAAAATACAAAGATCATTAACATGTAAGCTCAAAATTATTTACCATCTATTTAATGTTTTTAGATTGTACAATTAGCAACAACCAACAATCTTGATGTGCTTTTTCTAAATTTTTTGTATCTTGGAAAAACAGTTCTAACAAATTATGCAACATGTTTTTTAAGGCTAGATTTGGTCAGTGGTTCAGTGCTGTTGTGATATTAAATGAGACACCCTCACCATTGGGTTGTCTCTACTTGTCTTATTTTAATTGAGATGACTTTTAACAAAAAATTGTTGTAATCTCCCAGTGCCATAGGACTTAATTTTTTCATTATGTCATTCTCAAGACATTGTAGTTTCACTGTAGCCAAGGCCTTCTAGGATTCCCATCATAAAATGGAGAAATAATATAAGGGCCTCTTTGGCACTATTATTGCAATTTGTCATTATGAAAATAAAGTAAGAAAAATTTATTTGACAATCATTTCCTCTCCCTTACTTTTGTATATTTGAAGCATCTCTTCCTCTTTTATCTCCTTATTTTTTTATATCTTTAGATTTTCACTCTCACACAATTCCTGTGAGACTAGTTTTTCTTCATTTAGGATGATGCCAAACACCCCCTTAGCCTCAAGGGGTGGTTGATGTTGATATTGGCGGTCAAGATGAGCTTTGAGAGATAGTGGAGAGAATTAGATGCTTTTCACATGTTTGACTAGAAAGGGATTACTTTCCTTTATTCTCTCTCTACAATGGAACCTTGAGGTTTTAGAATATTTTTGGAATTCTCTCATGCATCATTTGGTGATCTGAACTGTCCACATGGTGGGCCATATTATGATGGATGGGTAACAGCTTAACAATTACACAGTGTAAGGGCAACCATCTGTTCATTGCAATGTAAAAGATGCTCATACATACTATAATCAACTTGTGGCCCACTTCAATGCATGGTTATAAACCATCTTGTGCTCCTGTGGATTACCAAATTGGGTGAGTAAAGGCCCAAGGGCTAGCTGTGTTTGCTGGTCTCTCCTTAGAGCCACAATATATATATATTTTTTTTATCTACATAAATTTTCTATTCTAAAGCCTACATTCAATCCACATATTCATAAGTTTCTTAGTTATGCGTTTCTTCAGTAAGTAATCCTAACTGTTATGGATGTAGAAGAAATTCAATAACTTTGGAAAGGAAATGAGATTTTTTTTAGGATAGATGATTAAAACTTGGGAAATTCTATATGCACCCCAAAAATTACTGGGCACACCCACATTCTAAAGAAAAAAAATCACTGTTCGTTGAAGAATGTGGGTGTGTTCAGCAATTTTTGGGGTGCATATAGAATTTCCCTTAAAACTTACGTTTTTTGTACTTCATATCTGAAAAATATCCTATTTCAAAATTCATGGCCCGCCTATTATTGTTTTTTATTTTTTTAATAAAATGGGTATCCATGTCGTCTTTTTATCCGATAGGACTATTCCCCCGAGTGGTAATTCATTGACTTACCCATTTTGTAAACTTTTTTTTTAATGATGTTGGTATTTTTATCTGATCTGTCTATGTTACCTGCGTATATACACAACGTTGCAATACACGTGCACATGTAAGTAAGTATGGGGTGAAAACATTTGAAAAGGAAAATTTGCATACCATGAAATCCACAATTATTGTGAAAATCTACCATTTCTATTTGGCATCTTTAGGTTCATCAAGCGATTGGTTCAATGTCTAACCATCCAAAACACACACACAAAAACATATATATATATATATATATATATGGGAGGTATTTCTATTAGAGCATCTCTCACCTTATTATGAGAACTTTTTTGCCGGGTGGGTTGGGGGAGGGGAAGAGGGTGGAGGGAGAGAGGGAAAGGGAGGAGGGGTAGTTTAGGAAATGATTTTTTTTCTTTACGGTGTGGAGAGAAGGAAGTGTGGTGCCAATAGAACTCCCCTGTTACAAATTGAGTTGGTATGTCATAATATTTTGATTTTTAAAAATTTTTAGGTGGCATAATGTTACGTATATGAAAACTTAAATATTTTTAAGAGGAATTTACCTGGTAGAGCCCGGTACAGCCCTATACGTGCTACGAGGACCCCGTTTCATGTTGGATACGAGAGGAGTCCTCAAGGTCCCTTTTTTTTTGTCGTATAGCGAATGGTCGATATCGACCATTTTGCGGGAACCCAAAACGAAAATGGGTTTTTCAGGAGGAAGAAGATGGGAGGGGAGGAGGAGGAAGAAGATGTGTTTGCAAATAAGACGTTTTTACATGATGTGGAAGAGGAAGAGAATGAGCATATGCTCAAGTATTGCAGTGAAAAACTAGTTGTACAACACCACCCTCCCTCTTCCTCCTCCTCCGCCTCCTCCTCATCCTCCTCCCCTCTTCTCCATCCTGAAAAATCCAATTTTTATTTGGATTCCCGCAGAATGGTCGATATCGACAATAAAAGTGGTCACACTGACAACGACTGTAAATTTATGTTTCAGTTATGTGGTCGGTATCGACAATAAAAGTGGTCGACACTGACAATGACTGTAAATTATGTCTTTCAGTTATATGGTCGATATCGATAACTATTATAGTCGATATCGACCACTTTTGTGCTTACTCTACTTTGTGAGAAACTTGTCTCCACCATCATTTGGGTATAATCTGGATCACAAGAAATTTATCTCCACCATCATTTTTAACATAGACATATTACATATATTCTTAAGTAAATATAATTAGTATAAGGATCTCATAAGAAAACCTGAAGCCCCTTTACTGCTGTTGCCATATCCACACCAACCTGAATGCCATGGGAGATGGATGGACTTTTTTCTTTTGGCTGGAAATCACCAAGACATTGCAACTTTGGTGCATCCCATCTGGTCTTAGTTCCTCACTTCCTTGTTTTGGGTGATTTAGTTCAAATGTTCTTGGTGCTGATATTTGAGACCTGAAATAAAAAACGCTACCACAGTTAATTTGATTTAGGCTCTGCATTCATGGAAGATATGTTTTCATTGGGTAAAATAAAATAGTTTAGTCACTCCTACCTTGCTCTGTTTGTAATTGTTGCAAATTACAGGGCGTCAATGTATGACTTCAACAACGTGACATTGCAGACATGATATGACATGGATTCCAAGTGGACATTAGGACACCCTTGCAGCCCCATGGGAAATAACAAGACTACTAGTTTTAAGAAGATTATTGCAATGTTGCTCACTGGGTGGGGATTTAACCAAATCATTTTTATGTTTTGTTTTGTTTAAATGCTAACTGGGGTTTCTTTACTTTCTTATGATTAAGTTGGTCAGCGATCGCAACGCATCTCCCTGGACGGACCGATAACGAGATCAAGAACTTTTGGAACACCCATCTAAAGAAGAAGCTGATCCAGACGGGTATTGACTCGATGACCCACCGCCCGCGAACTGATGTCTTTGCTACCTTGCCCCAGTTGATTGCTCTGGCCAATCTGAAAGAGGTTATGGATAACCAACCACATCCCATACAATGTAATATAGATGTTCCATGTGAAAATCCCCATATGCTTGGAGACACATGTAACCATCCCCACTACTTGAACACCCAATCTTCCAGTGATCTAAAAAACACCATACCACCGGATCCCCACAAAATCTCAATAACAAATAAAACAAAACCATCCCAGAAATTAAAAGAAGGGGAGCATAATTTCAACTAAAGCATTCGATTCATTATTGGAATGAAAAAACAAAAACCCCCACATCTTATCAAACACTGATATAGCAAGATAATCATTAAACACAAGTCCACATAAGAAGGAGAAGAAGAGAGACGGTATGCAGGCCTGCCAAGCCAGTGAGATCACTGGTCGGGGTCGCAGCAGCAGCAAGCGCTCTAGGGCTTTCTGGTGGGCCCAAGTCTTGATGGTGAGGTCGGGCTTGGCGCTGAGTCCGACGCCGAGAATGACGATGGTGAGGAACCAGGTGATCGATGATCTCGCCCTCTTCTCCCTCCTCCCCTCCCCTCTTCTTCCTCTCGAAAAACCCAATTTTTTTTTTGGTTCCTGCAGAATGGTCGATATCGACCATTCGCTAAACGAAAAAAAAAAAAAAAAAGGACCTTGAGGACCTTATCCATACATATGGTGTTTTCAACTCCTCCAAAGTGGTATCCAGTCCTAGGGGGTCTTCTTCGGTAAATTCCTCTATTTTTAAAATTAGTATTATACGATTGTCGTATACTCTTATTTAAAATCTTGAATATTCATAAAATCTGTATCTTAATACTTTATATTTTCAGTGAGGTATTTCTTCTATGAACATATATCAACAAATATAAACCTACTCAAATCATCATAACACTCCATTTAGTGCTCTTTCTGAAGTTCAAAGATTTTGTGAGTGCTCTTTCTGTTGTGATTCAATCCAAGGGTGGATAGTGGTCAGATCACAGTGTCAACAAATTGTGAAGAGTGTAGGAATAGCTGCATGTGATGTGAGGGGGTTTGATTGATCACAGGTATGGTCCACTGCACTGTACATATCAACACAATATAGAAATCCATGCTTAGATTTGAAACAAGCAAAACAGAGCACATAAAGTATCCATATTCATTAGCTCCTCAAAATTTTCAGCTTCATCAAGCCCTTCAATAGGGTTGGGTTGTGTCCAAGCCCTGCCTGTTTATAATTGGGTCTCAAATTTAGGTCCAGTGCCACCTTACTGGCATGTGTGTCAAGCCCACAACTGGCCTCTGCATAAAAATGTCAAGCCCGAGCCTGGGCCCAATAGTTTAATCAGCAAATTGCCATTTTTGGTTTCACACAAATGCATGCCCGGGATCCATCCCTGGGTTCTCAAATTAAGCTAGCGGATCCTGACCAGTGGCCCAACGTAGCCCAAAAAAAATGTGAAAACTAACATAAAAGTCCTTTCCAGAGGCTAATGGGCCACAAAAGCCTGTCCAAGCTTCTTGGTCCATTGCAAAAACTAGCCTTCAACATTCTTTGTGATGCTTCACCCACATGGATCCAATTTTTCTCTATTCTAGTTTCTAATATCGTTTAGCAAATGAATTTCACATGAATCAACCATGGCCCATGAGTCTCTAACTGCATCACTACCCTATAATTCCTTCAGTGGGCCCTCCTGAAATTTAAACCACAAAGTATTCCTGTGCGTATTGGTTATCGGTTAAATTTTACTCCAGTCTGGTTGTGCCAACCTTCAAGCATTGATTAAAAGAAAGCACATTGCAATCACTTATTCCACACATGATCAATCTCACAGTGGCCCATCTTTAATTGGAGTGAAATTTGGCCCATAACCAATGCTAGGAATAGTTGTTATGGGCAATCTAGATTACATAGGTGGGCCCCAATGATGGATTTATTGGGCTGGATTATCATACTCTCAAGGGGCTCAGGGCTCAAAGGAACCGGATTTTTGACTCTTAGGACGTATTTGTGCAATAAGAGGATTTCACCTTTTAATTTCTATACTGCAGGGTTGAAGAACTCTACATTTCTACCCCTCCCATGGGAAATCCAGATTATCTTTTATCAAGGAAAGCAGTTCAGTTTTTTTACCTTTTCCACAAGAAAAATGTTGCACCATACAACCAAACAATATGGTTGCATAGTCCAACACACTCATAGTTGAGTGGTGTAGGCACCAGTAGCCCAACCTAGTAAAATGAAGAAGACAGAAGAAATCAGAACAATTTTACTCTTTGTCGTGGAATCCTCTCATCGTATAAATACGCCCTTAAAAACCAAGCAATTCTTTCGTTTTTCAAATTTTCGACTAGTGAATAGAATTCCTTTATTAGCTAATCAATCTTTCCTACCTGAACTTTATTCTATCAAATCTGTTGACCAGTTGATTACATACTGGCCACAGAACATCAAGTAAGGGAAGAAAAGTCTTCAGACTTCAGATAAACAACCCTTGGGAATTGGGATCCTCTCTTTTGTTTATTTGTCCCTAAGCATCTTTGACCTTACACTTACTACTGTAAAAATGAGATCATCTATGTAAGTCTGATTCCCCAATATTATTATTATTATTATTATTTGCCTTCATCTTGTTTGGCCACAAATCATTACTTAGTTCATGGTTCCAGCTGCTTCCCTCATTTCCAATATATCAATCTTCTTTCCATTGCTGTTTTAAAGCATTAACCTGAGTACCATTTCCAATACACAAAGCTGAATTGCATTTGACCTTTTGTCTTAATCTTACCATGTCCTTTTAAAGAGGAGTATCACTTTTTCCCATTGGCATCCACCAAACCCTGTCTTCATTCAACATTTCTAGGCCAATTTAACAAGGAAAGCTTTGTTTGTGACCCTCCAGTTTTCTCAACCCCAAGCTTTCTTCATATTTTGTCTAAAAAATTGTGAATTAGCCAAAATTTAACATATGGTTATAAGTGTCCTCCATAAGGGTAAGAGACCAAAGATTGAACGACCAAAATCCTACAACCCAGAAAGATTTTGGGGTCTCCCCCCTTCCAAGATAAACGCCTATAGTATCAATGGTCCGGATCATGAACTGCGGGTGAGCCCACTATACAAACATGAGGATCAACAAACTGGGCACCCTTTTGAGCCAAGTCTCAGGTATCAGAGTGGGGAGGGGTGGGCAAGTAGGCCCTATGGGCTGGCCCATTTCTGAAAATTTTGGTGTGTGTAGACTGTAGAGAGATGGAGAATACAATCACAAGAATATGCAGGGGAAGATAGTATTAAAGAATTTATTGGGCGTGATTAGTTTATGGTTTTCACATGTGGGAGCTTAGTGTACTACAGTGTAAGTTATGACTTTTTTTGGGTACTAGTATGTTGAGACTTGAAAGAAAGAAGTTAGGCAGGCAATGTTCAACATGGATGAGACAATCCTAACTCTTTGATTGGAGGGTTATATTAGAGCTGACCCAAGATGGACTTTCCCTATATTACAAATGCCTAAAGTCCAACAATTCCAGCTTGCAAGACAACCAAAACAACAACAACAATATGCTTGAAGGATTATCATGAACATGGCCTACCTAACTCTCTCTCTAAATACACTGTTGGATACTGCTCTCCCACATGAGAAAACTATATACTGAGTGCCATAAAAATCTTGATAAACAGTACTCTCTCTCTCTCTCATATTTTTGCAGTACCTCCTTACTTACAGTATCAACATATATAAAATTAGGTTCACTTGTGCCCTATAATTTCTAGTACTGTTGGTCAATACCATAGTAATGGAGAAAAATAACCATTTAAAATCTAATATTATCTAAAAAATTTCAAGATGCTTTTTTTCTTTTTTTAAATCTGTGTGCATGTTGCTTATATGGAATTTGGGATGATCCATTCATTGCAAGCAGTGGGTTTGATTAGTCTAGTAATTGGGGTTCTCTACTGAATGAAATGCTGTTGTTGATGTTGTTGTTATTGTTGTTTATGAGTCATGCACACTCAAGGCTCAACTGATCAATTCATCAATCTGTAGATTAATGATAATATTCAAAAGGCCTGATTTGGACTCCACCCTGCATCGTCAGGGTTGTTTATCTTATGGGCCTCACAGTGGATGCCCTGCAATGCAGAGTACACTACGATTGGAACTAATCAACTGATTGCGGTCGCAATTGGGTAATTAACGAATTGCCAGAGATTACTACATTCAACAGATAAAGCCCTCTAATCACACAATTAGGGCGATCAAACAGTTTTTTTTTTCATCATGACCCATGTGAAGCAAGACGCAGAAAATGAATGGTTCTGATAACTATACATTGACCTTGATCGGATGAGCTTACCTTTCAATTAATGTGCTGCAGAATGAATGGTTCTACCAATTTGAGTCCAGATGTCCATTTTGAATGCTCTTGAGAAATGATTATGAACATTAGGACATGGTGAAAGAGGTCTGAAGGGCATCCATAGCGGTCCCTTCCAATCTAATGACCCTTGTGATCAGAGGTGGGCCACACAGTGCGAAAATGGCTTTAGCATGACATCAATAGACATTTGTACTCTTTCATCAACTTTTTAGAAACCTCATTCCCAAAACACAAGTCAAGTCTCCAAAGGACATGAAAAAAGAAAGGTCATGGGTCAAGAAGCAATATTCTGAGCCCCCTTATCTCGGGAAGGCGTGTACTTCTGTAATTACAGATGGAACCTGTGGTTTGTGTTGCTCTGTTTCTCTCATAAAGTTGAAAGAGAAGGGGGGAAAAGGAGGAAGGGCTTGTCCTATATTTTTTGTATCACCCATAGGGACCATTGGGACCACAAACATGTTCTTTTAGTAGTGTTGCTATTATCATATCAGATCTTCAATTCCATCTTCAGTTTGAAAGGATAAAATCTTCAATGGAAGATATAAATCTTGCTTAAATAGCAGATTTTTTTTATACAGAAAACAGAAATCCACATCTCTCCACACTGATATGTGTTCACTGACCCCATGAATTAAGATTTTGTGATGGGATGGTGTAGGCCCAGCCTTTTAACAAAATTCTATAAAGATTTTAGCACTGGACCAGATGGACTCATTAAAATAGAAGTACTGGCCAGCCTGTTGGGTCTTTTGGCAGACATGACCATGCCAGGGCCAAAGCACATCCTGAAGGACTATGCTCTGTTGCTGATCAATAACAGATCCAATTGATCTCAATTCCTAGTTCCAGAATTCATAATTGAATACAACAATAGAATGGGAAGGAAAAGAGATTTAGAGGAAAACTGCAAGGAAATAGTGACCATAGTTACCTAGTTCTTGCTAACAAAGTTCAAACTGCGAACTAGCTTTCTTTTGAATAAATCATACTTCGATTCGCTTAAGTGTTTGAATTTGATGATTTCATCTATAGTTTGCTAGTTAGATCAAATATCAAACCTGTTAAGAGTAAATTTGGGAATCACAATTCTACCTTTAAGCATACTGGGTTGAATATATTGAATGTGCATGTGTATAAGTATACACCCTCTAAATTTCTTCTTTAAAATGGGTTTTGTTTTTGAAGAAATTATCAAATTCCATTGATTCAATGTATAAACTTTGACAGGGACGTTCACGGTTTGA
Source organism: Litsea cubeba (assembly GCA_012931725.1). Lineage (NCBI taxonomy): Eukaryota > Viridiplantae > Streptophyta > Magnoliopsida > Laurales > Lauraceae > Litsea > Litsea cubeba. Next base: position 9,700,187 of record CM022945.1, on the reverse strand, counting down.
TATATTACCTACGAATTAGTTCAATGAAAATACGGTTGATTCAATGTATAAACTTTGACAGGGTCGTTAACGGTTTGATATATTACCTACAAATTAGTTCAGTGAAAATATAACTCTTCTAAACTAGAAATTCAAGTTTGTTAATGGAAGCAGACAAACTCAAACTACAGATTGACAAACCAGGAAACAAGTTGAATAAACACACCCAACAAAGTGACTATTACAGGTACGATTTGCGATTGTTAATTGTGAACTTGAATGCCAATTAGATCAACTGCTAAGTGCTAACCAGATAATGGGAGGCTTAAAAATCTGTGTCCTTTGTAACATAACCTTTTTTCTTTTCATGAATTAGAAGAAAAAATTAAGTTCAACACAAGCTCAAACCTCATGTAGGTGTCCTTCCATTGTAAAAAAAAAAAAAACATTGTAATTGAAATTGAACACAAAAAAAGAACCAATTCTCACTTCCTTTCATCAACCTGCGGCAGGATCAATGTCTTTCAATAGCCCCACAATCTGCTGCATATTTGGCCTCTTTAAAGGCAAATCAGCAGTGCACAGGTACCCAATCCTCAGCGCTTCCTCAATCTGCATTGCTGATCCTGTCCCACGAATTTTGGGATCAATTGCCTTTAATCCTTGATTCTTCCTCACCAGTCCCCTTACCCAGTTGACCAAATTTGAATCTTTCTCATCCGGGTAATCATCTCCCACTGGTTTCTTACCTGTAATCAGCTCAAACAGAACAACTCCAAATGCATAAACATCGGATTTTGACGTAGTAAGTGCTACCTCTGACTGAGAAAACTCAGGAGGAGAGTAACCTGGTGATTCCATTGAGAGCTCATTCTCATCCAATTCACTTTCGACAATCTTTGCCAATCCGAAATAAGATAATCTAGGCTCCAATGAAGATCCAAGATAAATGCTACTGGATTTCACATCTCTGTGAATTATTGAAGGGAAGCAGCCATGGTGTAGAAATGACAATGCTCGCGCGGTCCCAAGAGCTATCTTGTGTCGAAATGTCCAAGTAGTTACACCTTCAGATGCAGATATTCTAACACTAGCAATATCTTCTCCTTCCCATGTATCCATGCTCCAATCTTCTGTTTTTTGAATTCCTAGCGGTAAGTCATATAAGAGGTTTTGCAGGTTTCCATTATCCATGTATTCATACATTGCTATCTTCTGATCGCCCGCTAAGCAATAACCAATCAAGGGGACTAGATTCGGGTGCTTGATTCGGCTCAGGCGTTCAAGCTCTCTTGCAATTTCTTCATCTGTCATTGTTGATCCATGTACTAGAACTTTTACAGCTGCATTGACTCCCCCAGGTAGGAAACCTCTATAAACCGGCCCAAATCTACCTTCAGCCAACAAAGCCTCTCTATTGAAGTGGGATGTAGCAGACAACAGGTCGGCGAATGTAAGATTCAGCAATGGTTTATTGAATACAACTACAGGGACTGAAGTTGCAAGCTTCACATCTGCAACCCAAGTTGTTGAATCAGTCTGAAACGAGAAGGGGCCTGAAGCATTCTTTACTTCTTTACGTGGGAGCTGCTTCACAGCCCACAACCAGGAACTCCTCCTGCAGGAGAATACGAGGCAGATGAACCCTGCAAGACAGAATAAGACAGAGAACATGATTGCCAATGCTGGAATCAGTTCTTTATGTTGTGCTCTATTTCTTCGAAAGAGAGCCGGGTTCGCAGCGATCGGGCAGTCATCTTGTGCTCCGGAAAATGCAGTCATGAATAACTCACGCGAGAATTTTGCAGCACATAGACTCACATTGTTATAGGAGAAGTTAAATTCTGCCATTTGAAGAAGTTTCTGAACCAAAAGCAGAGGGATTTCGCCGGTGAGATTGTTATGAGAAAGGTCCAGAACTTGGAGATCTCCATTGCCACTTAGATCAGGAACACTTCCAGCAAGATGGTTATGCGACAGGTCTAGTGTTTTTAAGCCACCCAGTTCTAAGATTTCAGTGGGAATTAGGCCCCTGAGATTGGTTTTCGAAAGATTGAGATACTCAATATTCAAGAGGTTGTCAATGTGTGGAAAATTCTGGTCAGCAAATCTATTGTGAGCAAGATTTAGGTGCTCAAGTGACTCTGCTTGATTCAATTCACTGAAAAACTCCCCACTCAGCTGATTTTCAGACAAATCAAGAAAAACTAAACTAGCCCAGTTGAAGCTGGAATTGAAATGTACCTGAGATATGTGGCCATGGAAATGGTTCTGGCTCAGGTCTATTACCTTCAATGGCCCTTGGAACACGCGCACCACAGGACCATGAAACATGTTGCTAGAAAGATTCAGATAAGTGAGGGACTTCAGGCCTGAAAAGTCTGACACCCTGCCGTGAATCTCATTTCTTGCGAGGTTCAAACCACTGAGATTTGCCAATGCAGCTCCAAAACCAGTTGGGACTTTTCCACTCAGTCTATTCCAAGAGAGATCAAGTGAGACAAGGTCTTTGCAGTTTAGAATCCCAGATGGGATTGTCCCTTCAAAGCTGTTTCTGCTGAGATTGAGAATTTGCAGGCTTGAAAGAGATCCAATAGTAGCGGGAATCTCACTGGAGAGACTGTTGCAGGAAAGATCAAGGCTTTTTAGTTGCACAAAGTTGCCTACATTGCTTGGAAGTGAAACATGAATCTGATTAAAGGAGAGGTTAAGACTTATGAGTGTACTGCCCAAAGACCAGAAATCTGCAGAAAAATCAGTGATGTAGTTGTTGCTGAGGTCCAGATATTGGATAATCTTGAGCTTTGCAATGGTATCTTCAGGAATGGAGCCAGAGAGGCCTAGACCAGAAGCCACCAAACTGGTGACACTTTGGTTTTGAGCATCACAAATTGCACCTTTCCATGAGCAGACAGGAGCAGAGAGGTTGAAAGTAGAAGTGGAATTCAGACCCATTTTCTGAAAGAAGTCTGAGAGAAAAAACCCATCTGTGTTTGGTGGATGAGAAGCCAATGGTCTAAACAAGATTGCTAAAACCAGAAAAGAACCAAAGAAATGAAAGAAACCAAGACCCATTTGAGAAGACTGAGACTGAGAATCAGAGAAAAGAGAAAAAAAAAAAAAATAGAACGAAACCAAACAAGTTCTTAAGGAAGTTGTAGAGAATCTAAACCACCCATCTGAGACAACATGATCCTTTTGTTTTTAATAAAGTGGTTTTTGAGCACTGCCTTGTCGAAAAGCTGCCATTTTCAGAAAGACTTGGAAACTCAAAGCAACTAACTATTGTCTTGTTAGTGGTTTTGGACTGGGAAGAAGTTTTGGGCTCTTATATCACAAATCCTGTTCTCTATACACAATTTCTGGAAGTTTGAAACCACAATTTAAGGATAAGTAGTTTTGGGTGTTTAAAAAAGATGGTATTTTGGGCTCTGTAACAGGATGGAGCTAGCCATGTCTGGTGTTTTGCAGGAACATTCAAGAGACAGAGAAGGACAAACCAACTTCAGAACTTACTCTGTTAGAATGTGAGAAGGCTCTAAACATAAAAAACAGAGAGAGAGAGAGAGAGAGAGAGAGAGAGAGAGAGAGAGAGAGAGAGAGAGAGAGAGAGAGATGGCAATATGGTGGAAGAAGGTGAATTTATCAAAGCTATTTGTAGAAGTTGATGATGATTCTGCTTATCAATTTTACTCTAAATGGAAGGTGTTCTTTATTAAACATGAAAGTGCTTTGATTTCTTCAAAAGACAAAAGAGAAAATGGCAATGTAATTACAAAAAAAAAAAAAAAAAACACAATAGTTCAGTGAAAATCTCAAAATTTTGAAGTCAAACACAGCGGATATTTTTAATGTTTACATTTTTTTTTTCTCTTTTTAAGTCTTGTATCGTTCTTGTATAGTTGTATCATTCAATTTATGTTCAAATGTTGTGATTGGAATAATATTAGAAACTATCCATTTCTTTTTCTTTTTTTTTTGGAATGGTTGAAACTATCCATTTCTTTTTTCTAGGGTAGTTTGATGTTGAGAAGTCAGGTGGTAAAGATGCCCATAGTTTTTATCTCCATTTTCTCCACCTTTTCTTCTTATCCAAATAAATCTGAGCGGCTTGTTTGAATGTGGGAAAGTTTAGTGAGGAAAGGATTTGCTTCACCACATTTTCTCCTTGATTAGACCCTAGGCCTTGTTTGAATGTGAGGAAAGTCCACGCGAGGAAAGATTTGCCTCAGCGGATTTTCCTATGTTTGATTGCATTTTTTTGTGAGGGATTTTTTTTTTTTGTTTTGTTTTTGCTTTTGTGATAATGGAGGGTGTCCCAGCCCTTTGGGCCGGACTAATCTCTACGGGCCCAGAGGGAGCCGAGTAAATCCCCTGTGGTCTTAGTGTGGTAGCGTGGTTTCGAACCCTTAACCTCTACAAGCAAATCGTGGTCCTAGACCAACTGAGCTATCCCTCGGAGTTTCTCTTTGAGAAAGTGGCTAAGTGAGGACCATTTCTCCCTTTAAAAACCCTGACAAAAAGTACAGGTACAATTTTCCTAATTTAACCATTGGATGACAATTTTCCTAATTTAACCATTGGATGCCATCTCCAACTCAAGTTTTCCATAGTAAACCTACCAAGGGTGCCAATTCACCCACAGGATCCATCAAGGCAACATCATTTGGTATCAACAACCTTAATTTCTAATCAACTGATCTAATTTTCACTTTTCTTGTATTAGTTTTTTAGATCATGATTTCAGAACTTGACCCCAGTCAAATCATGTTGCCCAAAAATCTATTGGAACTCCATTCTTATTATCTTTATATTCTATTTTGTTAGTTTATTTGTTGAATTCTCTCAAACTAAAGAGTATGATCATGTAGCCATTTGCCCAAATAATCATACATGGTGATTAGCTGGTTAAGGAGGACATTGTATGGATTGCACAGCTCAGATATCACCTTGATTCAATAATCACAACCATTCTTTAGGAGCCAAATAAACAAGCGGCGAGAACAATTTGATCTATCTGTTTATTTTGCAAGGTCTTGATTTTATGATCTTCGAGTCAGATTGAAATTTAGACCACTGCAATTCAGTTAGATTGTTCCTACCCTTTATTTCTTATTAACAAGGCTGCTCCTTCTAATACACTCGAATCCTATTAGTGTTGGTCCTACTTGAGCAAATCCAAGCATTCACCTTGCATGTGCACCCTTGTGGTGATGTAGACTGTTCAAGTATTTGGTCCCATCAGCATGAGCAATGTTATGGACCATGGCCCTCACTTCATCTGTTACACTTTGATGTTACAAGGATGGAGAAGGTCTTGAATAAGTATTACAATTTATACATAGGGGTGGGTCGGGTCAAATCCAAACCCACATGGCCCATCCGAACCGAATGCGAAATTCGGGTTGAGCTTGTTAGGGTTTGGATCAGGCTTGGGCCTCAAAATTTTAAACTCACAAGAAAACAGGTCACGGTTAGGTTTGCAGTTTGGGTACCTGAGTTCAACCTAGGTACCCCACCTTATATATAAACATCAATGTATATATGTAAGGGGAGCTGGTGTGGACTTATTTTGCAAATTTTGTAAAAGTTAGATTGGTCATTTAGGAGAGAATCAAGGGTACCTTTGGGATTTGTGGTTCAGGTGCACTTCCTGTAAAAGTGGGTATGATGATAGTGCATTGTTGAACAGCAACAGATGCCATCCATGATGGAGAGAACAAGTGTGCTTGGATTTAATAAGAGGGATTATCATGCACTGAAAGAGCAATATGCATATGGAGAGAAGGCTTTAATGATTTGCATTCATTGAGGGGGTGGAGTGCAATGGACTCAACCCACTTGATTATTCATTACACCATGGAAATATATGAATGATGATTATGTATAAGGGTTGAATGATAATGTAAGCAAGCTTTGTTTAAAAAACAAGGATCAACTATCCAGACCAACCTCCTTAATTGATTCTTTGTCGAGTTATATAAATTACATTAAAAATAAATTTGGTAGGATTGGTCCTAGCTGTTTCTCAGTTGATTAGGGATATGTATAGTGTGGGTAGTGTACATGCACAAGTCCCTTATAAAGTGAAGAAAAAAAAAACCAATTTAGTCTTATTGAGCTTTCCATTTTAAGTTTAAAGTTAGGATTTAGGGTTTTTGGTTGAGTTACTCAAAATTTGATTGAGTTAATTTTCTAAGTCGAGTTGGGCATTTTTAATTTTCTAAGTCGAGTTGGGCATTTTTCAGTTGTTTAGCACTCGGATGAACATCTTAGTTATAAACTATATACCAAAGCTTAGTGCAATCTTATCTTACTTTCCGGCTGTACACATTTGTGTAGGTTTGATGTTGATGGGTTATTGAAGATTGAAGATAGAGGGGAAAAACCATTGCTCATGTGTTCACATGATCCTAAGATGGATGGTGGGACCGACCCATATGTTAAAGTGTTTAATTTTAAGGCATTGCCCCATTTAAAGACAACTATTATAACGGCTAGGCAAGGTGGTTGATCTATTAAACGGTCATCTTAGTTGGCCTACGACCATGGTTTGCTCCCAGAGGTTGAGAATTTGACACTGTGTTACCATACTGGCGCCACAAGGGATTTACCCGATTCTCCCATTCCCATAGGCTTCTATTATAAAAAAAGAAAAAAAAAAGGTGGTTGATCGAGATTATTAGATTAATAGATGTGGTTCATGGTAAAATTATAAAAACACCTGATTATTGTAAAAAATATGCCACTTATCTAATTATCTTTAATTTCTGAAAAATAGACCTAATTAGAATGAGTAGAACTTTCTATTTGGCAGCTAACAAAATGCCCATGGTCCAACTTTCTTGAGAAAGAGCATAAAGTACTTCTCTTCCAAATCATCATACCTTACACAAAGGAATCTATTCCAAGCTATGGTGTAATCACTGTACATCTACATATTCTATTCTTATTAATAGCTCATATTCGCTTGATTTGACTCTTGTGATAATCCATAGCTTTGGACATATCATGACTCTATAGAAATTAGGAATCCTTTGTTTTCATTAGTGGGTCACCAAATCTTCAGATTGGCTGACAGATCAGGATAGAATAGATTCCCCAAACCTGTTTGAGAAGACCCAGTAAAACTCAAAAGAGATTCCCCAACAGCTCCTGAAATTTACCATTTCTAATGCTACCTTTTCCAAAGCTGGTTCTGTTTGAAGGCATCTCTCTGTTACATAGGGGAAAAAAATACTGCATAAGACAAAACATAAGAAAGTTACTAAGTGGTGTGTTCATTTTCTTTAGATGTCTGAGCATTCTATCCATCACTTGAAGATATCTGAGCCGTCGATTTGGTGGGCCTTACTTACAAGTATTTGCTATTCAGTCAAACTTGTCAATGAGTTCAGTCAATAGAAGATCTTCACACCTCTCAAGACAGCCAAAACTTATGATAAAAATAAACCATCAACCGTGGGGTCAAATGCATTTTAAGTGATCCTGATAACTTTGGGTGCGCCAAAATTTGATTAGGAATTAAAAGTGTTCATTTAGGGTGCACTCAAATCAAATGCAACTATATGTTTGGCATGAAGCATTCTGAGGTGGATTATAGGAGGACAAGGTATTTTCTTACTTCAGAAGAAATCTCATGTTTGCTAGCTCATCATTCTAAAATGCTAGAGAGTCCCACTTTCTGTCATTTTAAAATGAAGGGTTTTCATTCATTTTCTCAAAAGAATCCAAAGACTTATCTTCCTTCATTTTGGTTAGGGCTGAAAACTGGTTAGGTTTAGGTTCGGGTTGAGTACATATAGGGTTATAAATTGGGCCGGTCCGCCCAGGCCCAGCACGGCCTGGCAAGCCCGTCAACGTGCCGTGGCCCAGCCCATGAAATGCACGGGGCGTGCTTGCTTGACCAGGGTGCCGTGGCCATATGGATTGTCCATATGAGGCCCAAACTTGAGACCCATAACACAGACCCTCAACCATCAACTGGATCTACAAGAGGATCGATATTTACCACAAATTACTAGGTTGGGATCATCAGCATAATATGGGTCCAAAGACATTCCTAATTGGGGCCCGATATTTAACTGTTTGGGCCAATGGGTTTGTATGCTAAAAGGCCCAATCAACATATTCAACATAGAGGTCTATATATTTTTCTGAAAATTGGTTCAACTTTGGCCCAACTGTTAGCCCTATGAGCTGGATCTGGGACCAAATATTAGACCTAGTCAGAAATGGGATGACTTAGACAAGCTTTGGGCCGGCCAATCCCATGCCATTGCAAATGTAAAGCACTTTTCCTCACACTTGTGGAAAAGCCTTTTCAATGGGGGCCTCGGATTTGAAAAATCATAGGTAAATGGATGTGCCTTTTGCTGCTTAATGCAACCATTTTTGCCATTACACCTTGTTTATTTCACTGAAAGCAAATTAGCTACACTAAGCATATAAAATGAATTCTGCAGACTTCAAAATCCATGGCAGTGCTAATCCATGAACAAGGAGAAATAAAAATTCCTGTCAAGACATCCTGTCCATTAAACAAATGAAGAAAAAGCCTCCTTAATTAACATAGAATTCACTGAATTCTTGAAAACTGGGGATATTGCAAGGAAATGAATTGATCAGGATGCTATATAACAGAAACTTTATCAGATCTGGAGTAAATCAGAAAAATGACATCAAACTAATCAGGTTTAATTTCCAACAATGCTCCAACTTGCATTCTGGGTGAGTATCTGTTCCATTAATAAAAAAAATTCTAAACAGCTCTAAACTGAAAGTGCCTCCAAACATGCATCTAAACGTCTCATTGAGCTTGACAAATATACTGAACAAATAATGGAATAACCAATGCGGAATATCTGGAGATTATTGCAGGAAAACATGTAAAGTAGGATGGAGTACTGTAGCAACAGAGCGCATAATGCTAGCTGAGCAAAATAAATAAATAAATAGATACAACCCTACAAAGAGGAAAAAAAGATACTTAAATTTGCATTCAAGCCATCTTCTGGTATCTCTCCTTGTCTACTATTTCTGTTTCATGCGCATTTGTTCAGCATGCACAGTATACTAAATGTATAAGCATAGAGATGCGTAAATAATAGCTTGAGAGGACATCTCTGTTTACGCTATATGGAAAGTTATTGTGCTTTAGTTCTTACCAACCAAGACAGATTAGTCTTTGTGATGCAAAAGGAATTGAACATTGTCTTTCCACCAACAAATCTCCATTTCTTTCTCATGGAGTTTGCGCTCAGCATATTCCAAAGCAGACTCTAACTCTGCTATCTGCTCCCGCTGTCTAGATTCTAGCAGCTCATGCAACCTTCTCTCAAGCTCATTTGGAGAAATTCCACGATACTCCCTGCTGTGAGATTCTTGAGGATTACACTCTAACTCGAAACATGGACTAATGCTTCTTTCCATGTCTATGTTCTTCACAACAATCTGCATTTTTTAATGCCCCCAATCAGAGAGGGATTGAAAGAAAAAGGAAAAATACAACTGTGTCCCTTACAGTTACAGAGATATTGGTTTTATACATTTACAGTTGTTAATGAATAAATGCAGATGAGTGTCTTATTGTGTCAAGGTTCCTGGATATTTCAGTTTTATTTCAATCAGATTAAGTCTCCCTTGTCCTTGCTTCAAGTGAAGTTAGTGTGTGGGGAGGATGGCCAACAGTTTTGAAGACTCTTTAGTCAAACTAGGGGTGGATAAATATTTAGACTTGCTTGCTTTTAACTGCATTTTGGTTTTTTTGGTTCAATTCTTTTATACCATGGTGTTTTTTCCCCATAGTTGTAGAGGAATTTTTTTTAATTCCTCTTAACCAAACAAATTCACTGTTACCTTATAAAAAAATGAGGACGGAGAGAACGATTTAGTTTGATTTGGAAGACAAGCAAGCATTGGATATGAAACACTTTGCCACCTGCTTGAACAGTGGACTGAAGACATTTAATTGGCAAGAAAGATAACATGGAGGAGTTTTGAGAAATGGTAGTGCGATTCTCCAGGCTGAGGTTGGAAGAAGCAATGGAAGAGCGAGTAAGAATCCATGTAAAGACTGGCAATATTTTCCAACTACTTTTTGTAGCCAATTTAGGAAGAGTAGAACAATGCTTATCAAATGCACTGCCTCTTACTCATCTTACTTCTAGAGTAGAAAGTTGCAAGGATATGGAGGCCTCGCCAAATCATGTACTCAAAGGGATCAATATAGCATCGCCGATGAAACCGTTGAAGGGGGCATGGGACAGAAGTCAGTCATTCTTCATGGCCCTTCGCCAATATGCTTATCCATCTTGTGCGTTCACATACAAAACTAACATTTAGAAAGTAAAAGAGAAAATATATATACACACACACAAATGAAAATGAGTTGAATATATTGATACACTCCTCAATTTACTGTGTATGTATCTTCCATAAGATTCCCACTCAAATCAATTAAACATGGTTTTTCATGGATGTGCTTAATATCTAATCAACCTAAAGATTCAACTGAATCCAAAGGTTTCTCTTGATGTCTCATTCCCTAACTGCCTTGGCAAGCTAGGATATCATAGTGTGTTGCTCATTTTCCTCCTACAGAATCGACCCACAAAAACCTTTTTCTTTATTGTTTTCTCTCTTTTTTTTTTTTTTTTCGGTGGAAGACTGATCCTTTAACCAAAAAACAGAAAAATTTAGTAAGTAAATGCATGATAAATAGTGAAGAAGGAGAAAAAAATATTTAATATGTATGCATACCTTCATGCATTTTTTCCTTTGAAGTTCAGATGTATTTTCAGCATCCAATTTGAGCTGCAGACGTTCTAGTTCCGCTTCAAGTTCTGCTTCAAGCTGATGCATTCCTACACCTTTTGCACTCCCTTCCGTTAAATCAGACTTGGAGAATTGACCACAGTCCATGGTAGAAATTTCCATTAACAAACAATCAGATGATCCATGGCTTTGAATGTCAAGGTGGTCCTCTGTGCATTCAGATCCATTGGAATTTGATACAAGGTTATTTTTACTTAACTTGGTATTGAGACAAATCATATCCTTTCTTTGCATTTCGTTCTTAATATCTCCAAGTAGCATTTCCATTTGTGTCTGCAGCTCTTTCAACTTATGAAATTCATTTTTGCTATTGGCAATTAGAAAAGCCAGACCAACTCCAATACCCAAGTTAAAAGATGCCTCATCAATACATTTTCCTGAAGAAGGAAAACAAATATCCCCATAAGAAATATGACAGCATTAATTATATCTGAAACCACAATACACAAATGTGAAAATTTACATTTTAAAAAGCATGCAAACTAAGCTCAACAATTGATTGTGTTGCATTTGTTTTCTTTACCACATCAACATTTACAAAAAGGTTAGCTCCACAAACCAAAAAATGACCTGATATGTGGCAGAATAAAAGGTCATCCATTCCATTGCAGGAAACAGGAACTGCATTGCAAGTTTTAGTTAAGAGGAAACTTGTCTAATTCTGATTTGCACTTGGTAAGCAAACAATAAATAAAAAACAGATTAAAGTGCATTGACCTGCACTAACACTTACACGTAACTCCTAGAAAAAGTGCACCAGTCACAATTTTTCTATGCAATAACCATTTTGGTGCTGAGGTAAGAAATGGCTAGTTGCAGTAATAATAGCACAGTTGGTAAAAGCCAAAACCAAACCTTTAACCCAAATTAATCCAAGAGGTGTATTTAGTCCACCTTTGAAATACATTAAAATACACTGACCATCTTACTTACTGTGATGGTGACTTCTAAGGGTGCTATGTCCCAGATTCTGAAAAACAACATTTTAGGATAAGTGCTACTATTGTTATCAGGGTACATTTAATAATTAAGTAGATCAGTTTAAATCTTGGAGAGAATTATGATTGTTCTTGTTTGTAATCTATATTCATTTGGTTTCTTTATGACATGTACAGTTTGATTTTAATCTGACTCTAGACCTTCTGTTTGTCTATCAGCCTTGCCATTAATCTTATTGAAACCATCTACGTTGTTCACTTGCTTTGTCTTCCAAACTCATGTGTCTCCATCTCTGACCATCTTCATTTTGAGAGGGGAGTGTTAAGATTAGTACGAGTTAGTAATTCTGTCATTGGTGTAGATTTGATAAGACTCAGTAGGGGCATGTTAGGATGTTCGGCAGAATTGGCCACTAGGGGTGCTCTTGACAATCTATTCGTAAGTTCTCTTTCTTAGGGAGAAGTTGAATTAGTATCTTAAGTTACTTCTAAAACGTTGCACCAATCCATTGAGAATTTGAGATATGTAAGCGAATATTCAAAATATGGAAGTGCTGAGTAACAAGAAAGAATAGGATTAGGAATGACTACATAAAGATGAAATCCGTGTGTGGTACCAATGCAAGAGGAATTGAAGGAGTCTTGAGGTAATCTGTGTATGTGATCAGACCAGAAACAGCCCCTGTAGTCAGATGGAACATGACTTTGATGATGATCTCATTGGGTGTCTCATTTTTTCAGCTTCAATACTCAGAGAGAGAAGAGTGAAAAAGCTCACCCATGAAAATATCTTAATTCCTATCAACAGGTTTCTGGTTAGCATTCTACCTCAACACTCAAAAACCCCAAATGTTTAGTAAGGGATAACAATCAACTAGTAATAGCGGATAAGCCCAAATAAAAGAAGTAAACTAACAATCAGCTCAATCAACAAAACAGCTTAAGAGATCAAACAAAACATAAGTAATAAATCACCTGACAAAACAACTCTATCTGAAGAAGCTGAACAGGTTGCTACGTCCTCCAGTGAGCCACAGCTTTTCACCTTTGAGTTCTTTAAGATGGGTTTATTGCATTTGCCAGCTTCTTTTAAAGGCAATGCGCATATATCTTTCACTCCATCAATTGAACCTGAAAGTAAATGGCTTCCTAGCTTTCCTTCCTTTCCACTATCACGCATTGACAACTCCTCATACTTGGTCTCCCCAGTTATCCTCTGCCCATGATCAACTCCTGCAAATACAAATTCCAATGCTTCCTCATTCTCTGGAGCGATCTGAACAAGGGAACCCACAACTGTCTTACTTCTATTCCTCATCATCTCAATCTTATCATCAGCATCTCTCTTCCTCTTGGATGAAGATGCTGCAGAAGATGCGAACCTCAAACGAGGAGTTAGAGAAGAAAGCCAACGAGAAATAAGCGATCGCGGGGATGACGGCGATGACAAGGACTTTGAATTCTCTCTTCCATGTTTGATCTTTGTCATGTCTTGGGATTCTTCTTTAAAGAAGTCTATGAATCTCATCTTCTTCCCTCAACTCCTGGACCACTGGACTCTCCAAAGAAGCAGAGGCCTGCCTTCTATCTCAACAACAAAAGGCATATTTAAATTCCTAAAGTTGGTGGGAAAATTCATGGTTCTGAACTATCTTCCTCCCAAACAAGGACTAAGAACATCATATTTACTCCAGAATTTAAAACTCTGGTGTAATCAATAAGAAACATAAGTCCAGATGAGAGCATTTCAAATCCTTCTTAGAAATTTGAAAATTTATGCACGACAATAGAAGATTTATAGAAGTACAATCATTCAAGAGAGCCTTTAAATACACAAACCCAGTGAGGCAATGAATTATTAAAACTATTGACATAAAAGGTGGCAGGAAAACACAGATTGATATTTAGGACCAATGAAGCCAGATCCTCTGGGCCTTGGACTCACAAGGAATTACAGCGTCTCCTTAGTGGATCCCACTTATGAAAAATCTAGCCGCTCAAAATAAATGCTCATTTCTTGTATCGGCCATCCCAAATCTCAAATCCAATAGGAGTGCCATGATGCATTTTAGGCCCATGGGCAGGACCCGGGTCTATGTCCTAGCTTAATAGTAAAATGGGCTAAAGATGGGCCTATTTATGCTACAAAATCCAGTACAGCCTAACATATTAAGAAACAAGGAATATATATTTTTGCAAGTGGGATGAGTCTCAGCGAAAATCTGAGGCCCATGAACTGTATTCAATGTGAGTACTGGGCCCAAAAAAGTAAAAGGGCTAGGATTGGACAAGGTTCTGCATGGCCCAGTCCAACGTGGCCCACGACAATTCCTATAGCCTATCAGGAGGCTATATTGTTCCATTATAAATGGTACAAAACAATGATTACTGCCATCAGATTATAGTAATCTAACAAGGAAATCACTTCCCACTCAGTGAGCTTAAAAAGAATAAGATAGGCTTGGATTACAAATTTAAAATAACAGCAGAGACCTGACCCATCTATTAATGGGCATTATATCTAGGCCTAGCACCAGGCTAAGGGCCTAATATATCTATCCAATCCCAACCCATTTTACTAAGTCCTGAACTATTATTTTACCTGTACAGATTCAGATCAAACCATCTTTTCTTTATAAGTTTGGAACACTAAATAAAAAACTAAAAGGTAAATCAATTTTCACTTGCAGCTGTTAAATTTCTAGTATCATTTTTACTATCTACTCATGGCCTGTGAAAAGCATCTTTCATGATGGAAGAAAAGTAAAAAAACACATTTTCTACAAAATAAATCAAATGTAACATAGATGGACCATCAAACATTATTAGAGAATTCCTTTTAGTAGAGAATCATCACTTCTCTTTGTCAGTATCATAACTACAGTGCAATAATGAATGCATACCACCCCCCCAAACCACCCCACCATCCACACACACACACAAAAAGCCCAAAACCAACATTTCTATGAACATCAATAAATTTGAAATGGATATGTGTTGATATGGAGAGGCCATACCTATGAAATAGAGCTCAACAACCAAAGAGAAGAAGAGATTATAATCCCAACCATCTTTCTTCTCCTTCTTCTTATTTAAGCTTTGCTTTGTCAGTATGGGGAAAAGAAAGAGTTTCTAGAAATAAATGCTGCAAAGAGAAAGAGAGAAGAAGAATGGAAACTAGAATCGGAAAATGAAAAGCTTTCAGGCATTGATGGAGGGGGAGAGCTTTAATGAGGGGTGTTAATTTTAGAGAGCTTTATGGGCCGGGTTTGGACCTTTTGAATACACGGGCTGTGTTTGGATTTTGTTAATATTTACGCAAGGCTTGGAAATTTTTATTTGCTATCGGAGGGTTCTCAACTCTTTGGGTCGAACTAATTCATCCGGGCCTAGAGGAAAGCCGGGTAAACTCCCATGTAGCCCCAGTGTGGCAGTGTAGTTTCGAACCTATAACCTCCGAGTGCAAACCGTGATTTAGTCTGGCAGGCCTGAATAAGTAGTATTTGTAGTTCACGGTTAAGTGATAGAAAGCCCAACTCAGCCGAGCTTGATTGACTAAATGAGCAGGCTCGGGCCAAACTTATGGTCTATGTTGGGCTTTAGCCAGATATAGGCCTTTTTTTCTAAAAGTAGATCAATACCTGGATATGCCTCAATGCGGGCCGACATGGCCATGAACATCCCTATTACAAGCCTTTGGCCTCGCATGGGCCCACTAGTGATCAGTGTAGATTCAGCCAATGGGCATTTCAAGTTTTTTTTTATTCACCCAATGGGCCTTTTTATTTTTATTTATTTTGCAAAAATTGGCATAAGATTTTTGAGAAACAATTTCCTCTTTTTATATTTTCCCTACATGTCCCTAACCAACGAAGCCCGCTAGGGATGTAATTGCAGAAATTGCATAGATCATACATAGATCAGTCATGGATTTTTCGAATTTGAAGTATCTGGTTGAATTGCAAACAATTAAGATGGTATTTAATTTCTTAGAGCTAGTTTAGGCCAAATTTTAAGTGGGAGAGATTTTGGGTGGATAATTTATAACCGAGGATCATCACTTTTCTTTAATAGTAATCCTCTTGGGACTAAATGGAGAAAGGTTATAGGAAAATAAAATTCTAAAATCTTTTTTAAGTGATAATTATTCTTAAATAACCAAATAACCACTTTAATGAATAAAAAAATATTTTTTGAAGAGAAATTGGTGTTCTTGAAACCACCTCAAGATGAAAACTATTTCTACTAATTTTTTTTTTTTTGCATAAAACATTTAAAGATAAAAATTACATTTCTCATATGCTAGAAATTCAAATGGGGATAAAGAGCTTTTTCTAAGAATAAGAAAGGAATGAAATAAGATTTCTCCAAATAAGATTTCTCAAGATTCTTATACAGTAACGGTCACCTGTATTGAATTTGATTGAGCACAATGATTATGAGTTTGTGCCATTCAATGTTTGCTTTCCTCTTTTTTTTTTTTTTTTTTTTTTCTTTTTTCATAGAGAATTGAAACTGCCTTTTCTTTATTTAAAGAAGATAGCTATAGGTTAGGAATTGTATGAAACCTGATTTCCAAGTCCAAGTATTTTACCCACAACGGGTGTTGGTCCTTTGCATAATGTGTGAGTTTGCTCCTCACGTCATGTGTGAGTTTGCTCCTCACGTCATGTGTTTGACGTCTCCAAATTTACCTGGTACACGTGTTGCAGGGTCATAGGTCGACGAGAAAATTAATTCTATTGAGTTAAGTACGACCAAATACCCCCACTAGGAAAAACAAAAATAAAACTCTAGGTATTTTGAATTATATCAAATTTTATACAAACATTTTTTTTATTTACACTCTTAATTAATTATTGAAAAAACCAATTAGTTGTATAATACATTCATTTAGGTTTTCCAAACGCGAAAACTATAGTCTCTCACATGCAACAAGTTCCTTTTCGTCAATGATTTTGTAGACTGAAGGCTCAGATATCTGAAATGTTTTAACTATGCAAGATTTTCCTTCTTCTTGTAGAAGTTATGCAAGGTGAGTGTTAATTTTTTTAAAATAAGTCATTTTAAATTAAGAGTGCAATTGTGCATAGCTCACTCGCGGCACCCATTTCCGACCTGGGTAGAAAGGAATTTCAGATCTTCGCCACATAAAATACAGCTAAAACGCCTTCTTCTTCTTTAAATCATTGTTGCATCAAATGTAAACGAGAAAAAGCACGAAATCCCACATGGCGTTTTTGCAATAAAAGATATTACCCTCCCCCAGCCCCCACGCCCACGCCCACACCCACACCCACACCCACACCCACATACAAACACCTTTTTACCATTAGCCTTCAAACCCATATGGGTTGCATTTTAGTACAGAATCCTGCTACATGGACTAACTCATGGACAGAACTATGGACTAACTCCATCGTTCTCATCCTGGATGATGAGATCCAATATTTAGATGAGAACGATGGAGTTAGTCCATATAGAATTTTTGTTTAGTAAAATACTTGTTATTCTATAAGAAATTGTAGGCTGCATTTTCCCAGATTCCCGCGGGAACTTGATTGATCATCAACTGTTTGAATTTGAAAAAAAAACACACTCTGATGGTAATAAATTATAAATATTGAAACGAAACAACGGACAAGATACACTCGTGGACACGAAATAAGAGGTTAGGTTGGTGACCAGCTTTGTCTTTTGTCTCATCTACACCGTCTACATGTGGCATGTATTTCGAGTAAAAACGTTTTGGGATCACGCCTAGTTGGGACTATGGTTTCAAGTAACGGATTTTGAACAAACCACCGAGATGTCATGAGACGCAATGGCAATCGTTTTAAGGGGATCAATCCAAATAAGTTAGATTTGTAGGTAAATTCAGGATTTTCACGTGCGTTTCGGGATGGACTCGAAATTTGATGTGATTTTTGGAGGTGGATTTAAGATTTTCATACAAGTTTTGGAGCCGGACTCAAGTCTGTCGGGGCCAACTACCCTGTAGTCATATGGGTAAGCCCCTGATGATCAATGTAGAGCCTCCATCCAATCAACTAACTGCTTTAATTGTTTGACACAACCAAGTGGGCCAACATTTTCATCTAATCTATGCATCGATTAGTTGAAATCAGGAACATACTTAATCCACAGCTATCTTAGCCTCATCAGGGGATTTTTTTTCTCTGAGGTAAGTACTCTATCGCTCACACACTCACACAAGTTCCTTACCATCTGCGCTAAAGTCGGGAATGTCCAAAAAGTGAGGCCCACCTATTAAACGCACGGTTCTAATAAGAGCCATGAGAACTACAGCTTCCAAACGTGGCACATCTTGCAACAAAAAAAAAAAAAAAAAACGCCCTATGAAAATAGTTGACAATGAAATATGATCCCCACCTTTACATGGCAGAACTCATGTTTTAGAGGTCTAAGACCCAAATCTAATTGACTAATCAAAAGTCATCCCCAATGATACAAGAATCCATTAGTTGCATCATCCTAATCCATGATCAATACCCTGCAAAAGACTTGATAGCAAGACAGTGGCAGATGCACTCAACATAAACAAGATCAGGAAAACTAGGAACTTCAATATCAGGATATTTTTGTACTACTGATATATCCTGTGGGGGTCCTTTAAGATAGACGTATAGTTTGGCTCGACAAAGAGTGGACCAGTGCATAAATAAGGCCGGAGAATATTGTGCATATATTATCAATGATTACATAATAACAAATTACAAAAGCCCCAAAAAAAAAATCATAAAAAGTTGGTTTACCAAGGCC
Organism: Litsea cubeba; assembly: GCA_012931725.1. Lineage (NCBI taxonomy): Eukaryota > Viridiplantae > Streptophyta > Magnoliopsida > Laurales > Lauraceae > Litsea > Litsea cubeba. Next base: position 9,681,651 of record CM022945.1, on the reverse strand, counting down.
CTGATTTAGATCCCTCTAAACGCAGTTGCTGTGCACCCAGATTACCTGCAAATCTAATTACCTGAAAGTCTGTGTACATGTAATTTAGTTAAAGAGAAAAGCAGCCACTTACTGGTAAAGTGTGATATCCAAACACATGAACCACACAAACACATTTATGGGAAAAAAACCAAACTACCGAAACTCATTTAAACAGGCCCCAGGGAAAAGAACATAAGATTCATAGGGAAAGAAAAGCCTAAAGAGTCCTTCAAATAATGAACTCCTTAAATAAATTGCTTCAAAATTCCTACGTACATAAATATAGGAAGTTTCACATTAGAATGAAAAAGAAAGATAGATCATTAGTCATTCTTGGGATCTTCTCACCATTACAATTACACACCACAGCATTGCAAGTCAAAGGTACAATACAAATGGATATAAAAGCCAACAGCAGCGGAAATCCATCCGTTGTAACACCACATCATATCCTGAAAGGTTGGTTTCCAGCACTGGTCCGATCCATTGTCATCTTCATCTTCATATGTGTTTTCTTCATTGCAATTTCCTGAAAAGGGTTTCGCCCACTAAAAGAATGGTCGGATTTCCTGACCTTCTTCCTCTTTCCGCGGTCGTATTCTTCATCCCTAACAATGTAAAAAGGAATAATGGATTAGAGAAGAAGGGAACAGTAGGGAACAAATAGACTAAACTTCATGCAGATATATCCTTTCTGACATTTTCTAAGCATATAGAAGGCTGTGCAACCTCTACATGTACTTCCATGATAAAAGACTCCTATAGTTTGCCTTCTACTATGAAAGAAACCGTCAAGTATGATTCTAACGGTCAACATTAATGACTCCGCTTTTATTCAAAGGACCCAAAGTTCCCATCAAGTATGATTCTAACCGTCAACATTATGTTCACTATTTACCATTCAATAAATAAATAAATACTTCTACAGCTTGACTCTTAAAATAATGGGACACTTGGACAATACAGTCATTCGAAGGACCTGAAGTTCTTAACAGGGACAATTGGACATTAGCTGTCATTCAGAAGACCCAATGATCACTTAACCATCATCCACCCACTGAAACCATCAAATATGATTCTAACCATCAACATTACTTCTACTATTTGACTCTTAAACTAATGGGACACTTGGGCAATACTATCACCCAAAGGACCCAAAGTTGTTGACGGGATTCTATTATAAAAAGAAACCATCAAAATCAAATATGATTCTAACCGTCAACATTACCTCTACTATTTGACTCTTAAAAAATATCACTTCTACTATTTGATTCTTCGACTAATGGTAGCTATTCACATCAACAAGAGACTAATTGGACGTGACTGAAAACATACAGAAATTTCCAATAAAAATGGGAATACATATATTTTTCCTGATGAATTCATGGGACACATTGAAATAGGCACAAGTGCAAACGAGTCCAAGGTGGACTTGCATCCCGATGTGGGGCCCTTTTTCATATTGCTGTTCAACAATGTGAAACTATAAATTTGTGGTCCCCACCCCCAAAAATCGACCCCACCCAACCCCCACTCTCTCTCTTCTATGGTACTGACATGTGGATCAAGCCATTTCTTCTTATCCATTGCAATTGGCAAGTTATCCCCAAATCTCAAACTTGTTACACACACAAATTCCAGAAACACATTCCTAAAGTTACAAATATGCATTAGTGACTATAGAAGCAACCACAAAACTAACATGCATGGTTTCACTTTAAACAACAGGACATCTTACCATTCATCCAGTACATATCCAATGCTGCCGTTCTGAACATCACCCAACCCAAAAGCTTCAGATGATGGTGATTCTATGTCATCCCAACGAGCAACTGAACTTGCACGTAAATGAATAAGATCATCATATAAAATGAAATAAAACAAATGATGAAAAATAAGACTATCATCATATAAAATGCAATAAAACAAATCAAGACAGGATAAGACTATTGAAACACATTGTAGAGGAAACCTACCAGTGGGCATTTCCAAACCCCTTGTAAGCATGCTCATTATACCATGCTGAACCAATCCTCTCTTGTCTTGAACATCACACTGAGTTTCTATTGAGATCGAAGTCTTCTCCAACTGTTGATCAGTTGCAAGAATAGCAACATGGGGACCAATCCTCTCTTGAGGACCTTTCTCCTTAGTCTCAAAAGAATTAACACTGCAATCATTGGAACTCTTTGATGCTCTACAAGCGCTTCTTTTCTTATTAAGTGTACCATGATGGCGTCGTTTTTTACGTCGAATCAGCATACAGTCAACCACCCTATCCTTCTCAGATGTGGAGGTCCCTGGATCATTTGATGCGTCTCCAATGATGTCCTTTTGAGCATGCTTCCAGATATCCAAAGTGTGTCTTTTGCTCCGCTTTTGTTTCTTCTTTCTTCGTAGACTTGGAGAAGAAAGAAATAGTCGCTTTGGGCCGAAAAACATATTTTTTACTACCGGAGATTTCATAGGCTTCTTTGGCTTGGGCTTGAGCTCGGGCTTGGGCTCTCCCAGGAGGTGATCAACACCCAAATTCTGGGGATGTGTTGAATCAAGAGTACCCTTCTCATTTAGAATAGCACTGTCCTGAACGTGCAAAACAGGAACTAAAATTCATGCCATACAATTTAAGTGAAAGCAAAACATGATAAGAAGAAACAGAAACTCAGAAGAGAAAACCATTTATTAATAGATTTTCTTAATTCTTATTAGTTCCACCATCATGAGACCCAAACATTATACTCATGAGGTCCCCATCAAGGACCGCCAACCTTAGCAGTCAATCTTGGTTTGTTTCGGCTAACAAGACCAAAACCATTCAGTTCAGCCGTGTCAGAAGTTTAAGTCAAGATTTTGGACTCGTTCGAACCTATTGAGCTGTTTCAGTCCAGATTTCAGTACGTTTTGCCCAACAGGTCAAAATGGACAGAATTCGGCTGAATACGAAAAAACCAATGTTAAAAAAAAACATTCATTTCTTTTCAGCAATAAAGGCTCTTCATTTTGATATAGGTACCAATTTGCCCCATTGTGTATGAGTGGGCTTATTTTATGGTATTGTTTGCTAATAGCATTAAGAATTGGAAATGAAAGAAGATATTGGATGTCATAATTTCACATTCTCACACAAATATGACTTCAAAATTATTTCACGCGTTTAGAATTAGCATGTAGGAAAGTATAGTTGATTAAGAAGAATGAATTAAAGATATACAGTACATATGCTATTTTTACTTCTTTTTTTACAAATTTGTATATCTTTAATCCTATATTTTTTTAAAAATTTAAAACTTTATGATTCAGATCTCATTCCTGGTGTCACCATTCTGGAAGGATCAAAGAACAGGAAGTCAAACAAGCAGCAGACCAAACTTTCCAACAAAACTGGCTTTTCCTCTTCTCACATAGGAGGTCATGTATTAGGGATCCATTTTGTCATATATTGAGCATTTTAGGTTTTATAAGTAATATCTGTGTTGTCCATTAAAAAAAATAAGACATCTGCATTTTCATTTAACCAGCAAAGGAAAAAGCAGAGCAATGCTCCAGCAATCTATGCCACTTATCATCATGGGGTGTATCATCCCATAATACCTTCCCAAATTAGATGATTGTAGTTACTTAACTGGTGGCCAACAAATAGACAGCTATAGACAACAGTCCACATCTAACAATGGGATTAGTCTAATTGTTTGTAATCAGTTGGGGAAAATGTCGTAGAATGTCTCCCTCCATGACAGGGCAAAAAGGTGTAACCCAGCAATGGGAGACTCGCAAGCACTAGCTGTTATTGGTGCCAAGCAAATGGCACTATCAAAGATCATCACATGCTTTTGAAAAAGGAAGCAGCAAAGGAGCTACCTCATGCATGCCATTTTCCATAGGAAGCTTCTTGGAAGAGGAGTTTTCTGGCTGATAGTGACCATTTTGCTTTGAAACCATGCTGTTTGAATCTTTGCCAGCTCCCTGATTAGTACGAGAATCATAGGTGTGATGCTCACTTCCCAGAGTAGTTCGGGCAAATTCATTCATAGAACCGGCACCACCAGTAATAGAAGTGGGAACAATGGGATCCCCTGATAGAGTTGACTTCTGCGTAACTTCAGCTGCAACCCGGTCATTGCTCTGCAAACCAGAAGCTTCCTTTGTTATTGGTTGCTGCAATGAGGTCCTCACTGTGGAAGTCGACTGACAGTGCGAGGAAACTGGAAGTGCTCTAGTTATAGAAGAAGCACATTTTGAAGCATCTAAGCCTCTTTCCATCTGTCCATTTTGAATTGCTTCATTTGAACCCAGGGAAGAAACAAGAAGTTCCTTGTTTCCCGTGGTGTTTGAAGCCACGGTATCTTTACTAACGACATCAAGTGGTTTCTTAGGAACAGCAATGCTTTTTCTGTCGCGGACGTAAAATAGCATATATGCCTTCTGTTCCAATACAGTCCTCTCACTTACTTGGAAAACCTGCATTTTTTTGGGTGAAAATGATCAACTAAAAAAGAAAGCATCAAGTAAAAATTAAGAAATCAAATTTCCAAAATTCAAAAGATAATTCATGAGGATAATAACTAAAAGTGCTCCTAAAAAATTATTCACCAACATTCCCGCTAGAATAAAGAGAGTGCCAAGCCTGATGAACTTTCTTGATTCAATAAAGTTCTACACCATATATATGAGTTATGATACAGATCTGCACTGTGGGGCGAACTTTTCATTGAGATAAAGCTGAATCACTAGATAACAGTAACATTAACCATTGCATTGAAGTGATATTCTTCACCACAAGAAAAAAATGCAAGAACATTGTGTAAAGATGACTTCAATCCATTGGTTATTATTAACCTGATCTGGGTTATGTTTAAGCCAAGTCGGAAAGGGTTCAAAACCATTATCTGCATTGGAAAAAACAAAAGAACAAAAAAGAGGACCAATGGCATATCTTGATCCCATGCAAGACAACTATGATAGTGTTGCTTGTATTCAATCATTCCTTTTTCTTGATCTTCTAGAAAGTAGTTGAGGTAGTACAAAATATATAATCTACAACAAGGCGCTACTTTCTAGATGCGGGTGAACCAACATAAACCTAAAAGAAGCTTTTCTAATTACATGTGACCATCCACACATGAACAGCTGATGAGCTGTTCATAAGCACCACCATGTTGATGACCTTGTCCAAAAAATCAGGTCGGTGGACTCCTCAGGTGCACACATGTGACCTGTATGCTAAATGTGGCTGGTCAACCAAATCTTTTCACAGCCCATTTCTTTTATACACATCAATTTATCTCACCAAATGAGGGGTTCAGCCTATTTTTGATGGTTGTGCCAATACAATAGGTGGTGGGAGTGGGACGCACATGTGGACTACAAGGCGTAGCAAACCTCCAAAAGATTATCTCAAATAATAAAATAGATCATGGAAAAATGAGGTATTCTCACCCTGTTATCATCGAGAGAATACCACATTCCGCTTGAAGTGCGTACAAAACAGTAATAATGACCAGAATGGGTACTCCAACCAGCATGAACAAGCACACCATAAAGAGTGTATTTCAAGTCACCCTCCTGCAAGTAGTGAGAAATTTAAGAAGAATTAAGAAAACATGGTACCTTTTTAGCTCCACTAAGATAAAGGAAGCTCAGCATCTCTAACAAAAGGATACTCACATATGGACCGCTTACAAAAGGCTTCAAGTCCAAACTGGGCCCAAAGTCAACTTTCCTATCAATTTTTTCTCCAGGAACATCTGAACCAAAACGCTTTAGATGAATGGTGAGCACATAAGGAGCCTTGTGAACAGTAAGCTGTTTTAATGCCCTAACTTTCTCTTTGCAACGCTGGCATTGGTACTGCTTTTCTCCTCCATCTAGCTGCTCCTTGGCAGTAAAATGTGCAAGTGCCCTTCGCAATGAATCTGCCCTGACTATTTCCAGACTTAAATCTAAGAAAGGGTCGAATTTATTGGAACAGTAGGAACATTGCATGCATTTCACCTGCAGTAAAATGGATGGAACAATGATTATAAACAGTGCAAGAATGAATCTAGGGAGGTGGTACACATGATCCACGATATGGCTGTCAATGGACAAAGTGCCAGTAGAATTACGATGATTTTCTATTGAGGCTAGCCCAAGCTCATTCCAGGCCCATTTCAAGTTGTCATGAGTTGTGCTTGGATATGAGTTTTCAAGCCTGTTAGACCACATCAGGGCCTGACTTTATCCACAAAAAGATAAAGATGGGCATTTCTTGGGCTTTTCAAGCAATGAGTTGAAGGAGTTACCTGGCTCCTGAGACGGCCGCCGAATATCTTATGGACCAGACTTTTTTCATAAGCACTAGGGGACTCACTTGAGACACCAGACGGTAAGCAGCACTTGTGCATTGATTCAAGCAGGTTAACCATGTATTCATGAGCATCCTCCTGTCTAGAATTACGAAAATTTCGAGATATGCCTAACAAAATTGTCAAGAAAATCACATTTGCAGACCCCTCAAAATCAGAAATAAGGTGATGCTTCGTTAATAGGCTAGTAGCTAGTCGTTATCCTTGCTTTTGGGGCATGTTTGTTTGCATAAGGGGTGGAGTGGAATAAAATTAAGGATTAAATCAAAAGAAAAAACAAAGAGGAGGGAGTTGAAAATAAAAGGAGAGGAGTAACATTTTGTCAGTAGTGCTTTTACTCTCAACCCCCTCCTCTTTCTGTTTCCATGATTTGACCCTTAATTTTATTCCACTCCATCCCTCATGCAACAAACATGCCCTTGAGGAGCGCACATATGTTGCAAGTCATCCACTATTCTGGCATAAATGCAAGACAAACTAGAGTCAAAGACAAGTGCCCTCTTAAAGAAGTGTAGCCCAAGAATCACATTGAGGAGACTATCTTAATCATGTAGCTTTTCCCAATTGAACATGGGTTGCTAATCATCGATAATTTAAGTTCTAGCCGTCCAGCCAATGGTCACCAATCAATTAAGATTATATAATCCTTGTCATTTTTGGGCTGAGCTCTATCAACATTGCAGCCCACACTTACAAAAAGCGTGCATGGCATGTGGATAATGGATGAATTGAAGCACCCTACCCTACTAGTAAGGTCAGATTGAAGTGCATTTGTCATTTGTAGTTTTGTACAGTTGATAAATTCAAGTATGCTTTACTTCTACATTATGTCCAGAATGAATGCAACGAAAAATAAATTAGATGCAAGCCATCTTCCACTTCAAAGCAAAATATAAGATGAGAAGCCTTAAAAGCTGGAGGATACAGCGCAAGTTCTTAACGAGATGTAAAGGTGACAATATTTTCCCCGTTGCTTGTAGAGCACTCCTGACATGATTCTGAATTGCGCACAAGGCACAAAATCCAGCAGTGTGACCTTCATAAAACCATATTGCACGAAAATCAGGCTCAAAGTACATGTGAGAATAGCTTGCAATATAAACTGAACTGAAGTTAGGAAGAATGCATTTTAAAATATGGAACGAAATAGACCGAACAAGTTGTAACAAGCATAGCTTGCAAACATTGACATTCAAATTGGTGGCTCCACCAAGTCAGCTTGGCTCATATAGTTGATGAGTCTTGTCACTAGAACAACTCACCAAAGGAAAGACTCTAAGGGCCTGTTTGTGTGCAAAGAATGCATGGGAATTTAGCACATAGGAATTCATGCCCTAAGCAGTTAAAAATGAAGACCAAAGGTGAAATCCAAAAATGACCATAAATAACCTCCCCTTTAATGGAATCTGAATCAAGAAAGATGGGAAATGAATACCCAGCCATCGCCCAAGTAATTCAAATCCTAGAAAGGTCAAGGCCCCATTCACATCAATACCTTATATCATTTTTATTTTTTCTTGAAAGGTAATATTCATTAAAGAGAAGCTAGCAGTACAAAAGACATATACTGACAAGCTTACAGCCAACACCTAAGACCAAACAACAACGACCAACAGAAAGAACACAAAATACAAAACCAAAAAAAAAAAAGGAAAGGGAAAAGGCCTAATAAGACAGGGCAACATCCTTCCAGTTCAGCATAATTTGGTATAGCGAAATCCCATTAAAAAGAAGATTTATAAATGCCCAAAAAAGCAACATATCGGACACTTAACTCATACTTGAAACACTCCCTTCGAAGCACCTGGTGTTTCTCTCCTTCCAAATTGACCAGACAATGGCAAGGAATGACAGCTTCCACATTTCTCTTCCCCTAGGTGCCATAGATGGATTAATCCAAGCTTCAAATAGGACCCAAAAAAAACTAAGGAGAACCCACTGCAGCTGAACCAATCCAGCACCACATACCAAATCCTATGTGTAAAGCTGCACTTAACAATAAGATGCTTCACGGACTCCTCGTCCTCTAAACACAAGGGGCAAGCATTCACCACAACCATACCTCTTCTTCTTAAATTATCCATTGTTAGGATTATGTTTCTGAGGGCTAACCACCCAAAGACCAGAATTCTAGGAGCTTTTAATTTCCAAATCCTTCCCAAGGCGCTTCTTGGTCTAATCCTCCCTGGCAATACCTTGAAGAAGGAAGAGACTTGGGATTCCAAATTCTCTTGCCTTGCAATCCTGGATAGAAACCGAAGTAAGAAGATCGAGGAGGGAGAGTACCTGATTTCCCTCATTCTCCTTTCCTTCACCCTCTACCTTTTTTATAATCTTTGGCAGAGCTCATTTGACCATGAAATCCTTTGTATTCAATGCAAACAGAACAGGCCCTAAAGGTCTCTAGCCAAGATGGATTAGGAGGTTGAGTTTTGAAGCATATATATTTCAAGGCACATTTGGTAACAGTTCTGTATCCACCAAGTAGGCTTTCTGTGGACAACTTTAGGCGTGTCGGGTCGGGTGAAAACCCTATTTTTAGGGGTGTAGTGATGAAGAGAGGAGGGAGGGAGCACCTATTTTCTGGAAAACACACATGACTTGAACCCACAGCAACCTCAAGGTTGCAATAGTGAGCACCTTCCATTGTTCCACCGCCTCCTGTTGTTACTAATTTATATATAATTTTGCAGCTGATAGTATTAATAAAATAGTATTGCTCTTTTTCTTCTTTTGAACTCTTAACTGATATAATTCCTTTCGTTGATTTCAGACCAAAAGATTGGATTATGATTTCCCAAAAGTATAACTATTGATAAATTTAAACAACCAGGATATCAAAGAAAATATATTCAATATAATAAATCCACTCACATGAAGATTTATGCTTCCCACTTTGCAAATACGCTGCAAAAGGCTCTGTATATGTCAGGCATTGAAGAACTGAGTTGAGAAAGCAGGTATTCCCAAGATTAGCCAAACCAGCTCCCTGTCAAGCAATCACATTACACCTTAGAAACCCAAATACTCAACCCTAAATCAAAGCTCATCTTAAATCCAGACTTTTAATCGAAACATTAACAAAACCCAAACACAGGAACCCAAAAAAAAAAAACCATCAGATTTAAGAAAATTAAAAAAAAAAAACCCACAAAGCAAATCAACGAAAACCCATCAAAATCACGAAAACCCCAAGAACCCACTCACAATCCTCCGAAACGTGATCTCAAATCTGAGCTCCGGATCCAACCCATGTTCCAAGATGTCACCCCCACCATCCGATTTCTTCCCCGCGGAACCAGACGGGCCGCAGCCGCCGTTGCTCGTGCAGGGCCGTTGCCGATCCGAGCTGGGGTTCAAAGTCTCCAAATGGAAATCGTTCGCTGCATTGCTGCTGCTGCTGTAAGGATAGGAAGTCTTACGAGCAAGATGAAATTCGATCCTCCTCTGGAATGGATTGTCTTTGAAAGATGAAATGGATGATTCATCTCCTGATTTCTTCATCTCTGTCATCGTTTCCGTCATCGATGCTTAAATGGGTGTCGAGATTTTAGGGTTTTGGAGGGTTTTTGAGATTGAACGGCGACGAAGAAGAGGGTGGAAGGAGAAGCCGCAATAGCAAGGGCTCCTAATCCGATTTATTCTGCTGCTCTGCGAAAGAGCCGAAAGAGGGATGGGAGTTAGAATGGTTGTAGTTATAAACCCTATACCCTGGATAGTGTCTGTCGGGCTATACAACATTTCGGATCGTATTGCGGATCGTTTTGAGTCTTGAAGGTCTCTCTATATATATAGAGAGAGAGACACACACACCACCTTGTCACTTTCATTTTTGAGACTTTAGTGAGTTTGGGTTTCTGTTCATCACAAAATCAGAATATTCAAAACCCCATGAAAGTCCAGAATGATATCTAAATAACTTCCATGTAAAAAGGAAAAGCAAAAACACCAACAACATTCATATTGAACATTAAATTGATGATTACTGATTACTGAGTATAACAAAAGAAAATTACCAAAAAACCACCTCAGATGTCCGGTGCACAAAAAAGGCCGATTATAGTTCATTCGTAATAGTAAATGCCCTCCTGCCAATTTTCAATACTTCTATTGAACGACGATATCGTCACTCATATTTCTTCTTCCTCGTCATTTTTCCTCTTCTCCTTCTTCTTTCTCAATATGCCTCATTCCATTCCTCACCCAACCTACTGAAAAGCTTTAGTATTCAATATTATGAATTATGAGCTTCCTTAGGTCGATCTGAAAAATCCCACAAACATGAATTCCTCAACAAAGGTAAGTGAAATCTGGAAAACCCCAAAACCCCCAAATGGTGGAAGATGAAGGAGAATGAGCTGAATCCGCTGGAGAAATACATCATTGTTATTTTTTTAGAGAAACCCATTTCATGAAACTGATTTTCTTGTAATGGGTGCCTCGAAATTTTTCAGATGGAGCTCTTTGTGATAGAGACGGAGAGCTAATGTGTGTTTTTGATATGAGAAGAAAAAGAGTTTTAAAGGGTGAATGAAAAGTGATTTTTGATGGAAATGGAAGCTTGTGATGTTAGTTTTCTGATAATAGGAGAAAGATTATGTCTTTTTTAGGGTAAAAAGAAAGTTGATTTGGTGGAAGTGGATGCATAGTGTGTGTTTTTGAGAATGGAAGGAAGATAAGAGGTCATTGGAGAGAGAGCGGAGGCGGTGGGTTGGGCGAGAAATGGAGTGGGGGAGATGGAGAAACAAGAGGAAGAAGTGAAAGAAAGATGAGACAGAAGAAATAAAGTCGATGTTATTGTCCCTCAAGAAAAGTACTGAAAATTGGCAGGAGGGCCTTTACTATTAAAAGGAACTATGAGGGTCCTTTTCAGTGCACGGGGCATGCAAAGGGATTTTTTGGGTGATTTTCTCATATAATAATTATTTTATTTTAAATTCTTATTTGTTCCAATATCTTGATAATTCTTATATCCTTAAAAATTCATAAAGAAAAATGTAGAGGTTTATGCCAAGGCTTTTGGTCTATTTTGGCTTTGTTCAGAGTTCTTTTGAATGAATCAAAAGAGGAGAACTTTGAATGGTGTTAAGACATAAACCCTATACCCAGTAATGAAGCTAATGTCAAGCTTTGTATATATATATATGGGAAATATTCAAGTGAGAACTAGTTCTCACCATGCTTCCGTGAGAACTATTGGTGGGGCCCACTTAGAAACCAATCCAAACCGTGCATAAACAATGACCTCCCTTGATAGTTACTAATCCTGAGGTTTGACACCCATCCAAATGGATTGGGCCGTTGGATGGATGATTAAATTTTTGCTTAATATGAAGCCATTAAACTCGCGGGCAATGGATGAAGGGGTTCGAGGCATGAGATTAGGGTAAAACTTGATACTTGGGGTGATCTTACATAGATCTTTCCATCCCCTCTGGTCCCATCCCTAAATGGGACCCATAAATACGTCCCATAAAAAGTTCTCATGGTGACTATGTGAGAACTGTTCTCACTAGAACAAAGCCCATATATATATAGGGGCCAGCTCTCCTAAGCTGAAGCTTAAGATAAGGTAAGCTTAAGTAAGCTCAATTACGTAGTGGGGCCCACTTGGGGACCCATATGGGGATGGGGGTAGGGGGATTTCAAGGACTCCCTGGGACCCTCCTTCCTACAAAAAATCAGCCCAAATTGTGGTTTCTATCATCTCCATCTGGGCACCAAAAGTTTAATGGTCAACGGTCTATTCGGATTGGTACATAGTCGATCCAACGGTCTAGTAAATTCGGATTTGACCAAAAGTTGGTGGGCTTGTGCAATTTAAGGGGGTCGTGTGTTTGGTCCATTTGGATGGATCAAGGATGGGCCCCAGAAGCGTTAGCTTACGGAATCATATCATAAGCTTAAGCTTAGGAGAGCCTTGCTCATATATATATATATATATGCAGGAATTCGGATGGTAGTGTGGATTGTTTATGGGTCTTGGGCTCTCAAGCGAAGAGGGCTTTTGTCAATGGATCATCTCATTTCTCAGTTTATGAAGTAGATTCTAATGGCATCATTCACTTGTTTATAATAGAGAATTAGGGATGAGTTTGTGTTAGAATACAAAGGATGGGGAGTTAGATTATACGGTGATTGCTTTTTTTTCTTTTTCACTAAGCTGGGTCTTTGATGTAGAACTTGTGAAACTACTTACCTACCCATGGATCAATTCATGGGTACCTGCGAGATGAGATGCCCCTTTCCACTCTAGCATCTCGTGTGAAAGTGCAATTACTAAAATGGAATGAATAAGCTAGTCCAAATAACCAATGCACAGCGTATATAACCAACCAAATAAAATAAAACTAGCAAGATAATCTACCAATCATACACCACAAGAACGTAGATACAATTTTTAGGGGTGCACATCGGGTCAGGTTCCGGGTTATCGGATCGGGTCTGACCCGACCCGATATTTTTTAAGGCCTATGAACCCGGTACGGTAACCCTATTAAGTAAAACCGGGTTACCGGGTTCTGGTTCCTGGTAACCCGGGAAGGAACTGCGTATCATCAAGCAGACCGCCAGAAAATTCTTCCTTCTCTGCCAATGTTTCCAATGATTCTGCCAATTTCGAGTGCAATATCTGCTTTGAATTGGCTCAGGATCCTTGTAACCCTTTGTGGTCACCTATTATGTTGGCCTTGTCTTTTATAAATGGTTTAATATCCATGGGCATTCTCCTAAATGTCCAGTTTGTAAGGTGGTCATAGAGCAAGAAAAACTATGGAAGAGGAAAGGCGCCCACCGATCCAAGGTCTAACTATCTAAGTCAATTCCAGGCATGAACATTCCTAATCAACTTGCTGGGCAGAGGCCAGAAACAACGTGTCCGCCAGACCAGAACCAATTCCCTCAACATGGGTTTGGGTTCATAGGTGGGCTCGCACCAATGGCGACTGCAAGGTTAGGGAACTTCACATTCTCTGCTGGCTTTGGTGGTCTATTTCCATCTCTGCTAAACTTTCATGTACATGGGTTTCCTGATGCCACTGCCTATGGAGCAGCTGCTAGTTTTCCCTATGGGTTTTCAAACCCATTTCATGGTGGTCATGGTCATGCCTTTCACCTCACTCCAAGTCAAGGGCAACATCTGGATTCCTCTTTTCTGAAGATATCAGGACTGCTTCTGATTCCATGGGGTCACGATTGGCAGAAATCGGCGATTCGAGAAGATTCTCGCAAGTGTTTGCAATCATGGTGGATGCATCTTGATCAGATACTTGAAGGGATTCAAGTTCCAAAACATCAGGATGGGTTTGGACGTGATCTGTGGGGGAATTATCGGAGGAATTTGGGATTTCAGCGGATTGGGATTTGGGATTCTGGGGGATTTGGGATTTCATATGAGGAATCTGGGTGAGGGATTGAAAGGGGTTTGAATTCGGTAGAGTGCATCGTTTCAGAAGAAGAACATGAATCGATTCCAACGTCCATGATGGAGCTAGAAGATTAGAGAGGAGGATTTGGGGGAGGAGCTCGAGAAGGACCAAGCAGAGGCTGCGAGCCATGGAGGAAGCTGAGGAGAAAGTCTGAGGAGAAGAAATTTTGTAACCTGTTTTCATTTGTTATCGGGTGACCCGATAACTTATAAAATTCAAACCCGAAACCCGGACCTGTTAAGTAAGGTCCGGGTCGGGTTTGACCCGACCCGATAAATTCTTTATCTGGTCAGCCTGATAAGGTTCGGGTTGGACCGGATTTCAAGACTCGGTGTGCACCCCTTACAATTTTAACGTGAAAACCCTATATAGGGAGAAAAACAACGATCAAAGAAACCAATCACTATTAAATGGTTACGAGATATACTCAAAGCTCCTTTATTCCAATCAGTATATCGATGTAAGGGCTGTAGTTCTTCTTGCACAATTCCTCGCTACCACGACTACTTACCGCACACCGCTCCATGTGCTTGATCCTCCTTCTATCACCTTGAGAACTAGATGAACCAATATTCTATAAAAAAGTAAAAGCTTCAAACTTTTTAGAGCAAATCTTCAACCAAATCTCTCAATTGATTGCTCTAGAGAAAAAGTATATCTCTCTTAGATCTCTCTTGCTCAGAATAATGAGAGAGGTGGTATTTACTTTTGGGTTGAGAGAAACACCCAATTTATAGTCCTAAATTTGTTAAAAAGACTTATAAGTAAAATACAATCAGAAAAGTAATTCTGCACAAACTCTTCAGAATAGTTCGGATCGGATTGGGCATCTACGCCAGGCTCGCTATAGCGAGCTCCTTCGCTGGTTTTGGCCCTAACATCGTGTTTAAATACAATGATTAGTAATACTACACATGTTTTGGCTAATGTAAATCCTAACCTTATTAGAACTTGTTACTAAAAATTCCAGTTACAATTAATTAATAATTAACAACTATTAATTTTTTTGAGGATTTTTAAGAGAAAAGATCTCTGAATTATTATATAGTACAGAGGAAGTTATTCAATTTAATTTTGACCATTCTCTCTTAATTTTGACTTTTAGTGGAGCACACATTGTAACACCCCGACCCGCCTTAATCTCGATTTAGAGTTAATTAATTTAGATTATTGCTTAATGGATGTTTTGATTGTGATTGGACTTGATTAGGTAGAATTAGTGGGGTTTGACCATTTACTAGGTAGATTATGACTTTTGGAGTGTTTTGGGTTTTTGTGTGTACTTAGAAATTTCTGGGTTTTTAATGCATTGCATAGAGCATTTCATGGGCCTCAACTTTCATGCCTTGACCCATCAAATTCGGATCCATTTAGGCCCATTCCCAGCCCACTCAATCAGTCCAAGCCCTTTCTTGAAATTTCAGTCCATTTTGTGGACTTGCATGCAAGTGCAGGATAAAAATTGGGTTAAAACCCATTTCAGCTAATACTCCTTTCTTCTCCTTCTTTCTTCATCTCCAGCTGAACCCTCTCTACTCTACTTCTTCATTTCTTCCTTCACTTCTAGCATCAACCAAAGGAGATTGCAAGGAAGCCATCCACCATTCCAACACTATCATCTTCTCCAACAAGACTCCATTTTCCAAGCTCAAGCATTCCTTCATTTTCTTCTCCTTGCACTTTTTGGGTAAGCTCTTTTCTTTGTAATCTCCTCTATTTGATGAGCTACATTTTCCTTTTCCCTTTGTATGCATTTCAATCTTGAGAGTATGTCCTAAATTCGTGCATACATTATCTTCTTCCCCATTCATTTCATTCATTTTCGTTTTCACCATTTTTAGGGCATTTGAGCTTTCATATTTGGGGATTTTCGAGTTTAGCAAGGATTAGGTGTGAGAGCTAGCTTTCAAAGCACCAAGGCAAGTTAAACTTATACATTTGTATGCATGATTTCTTGTTTGATTCATGAAGATATGTAATCTTGCTTAGATACCCATCTTTTGCTCAAAAATGGATTTTTGTGGGTGATTTCTTTTGTTAATGTCTATGGGTTTATTGATGGTTTTGATGAGCATTTTGGAAGCTCAAGGACACCTCTTGGTAGTGTTTTAAAACCTGATGGAATGCCTTGAATGGCTTGAGAGAAATCAAGAAGTTTCAGATTTTCGGAACCCAGGATTTGACAGTTCGCTCGAACGAGCGTGAGTGAACGCTCGAGCGAAGAGCTCTCTGGGAGAGTTCGCTTGAGCGAACTTTGGTCCGCTCGAGCGAACAGCTCTCTGTCTGGGGTCCGCTCGAGCGAACATCTGGTCGCTCAAGCGAACCTGATACTTGCAGTATGCAGATTTTCCAACGACCATAACTTTTTAACCGTAAGTCCGTTTTTGGAGATCTACATACCGTTGGAAAGCTCGTGATGTGTAGAACCCAACAAAAGGTGATTTTATTTGGTCTGAGCCTTGGAAAAGATTATATGTTGGATTTTACATAATTGTGACAAATGGACGTTTCCATGAGCCGGACATTGGACCGTAGCTTGTTCTAGTTGATTGGCCTGATAGATGGACTTGTAGGATGTGCACCCTGGACTTTTATCATGACTGATGGTTTGTTTAATTGTGGATATGGATTGAGCACCCTTACCCACAAAAGGGGCATTGTGTTCTTCGGATTGTAACCGTGCCAAATGTGTTCTATTAAGGGATTCGACATCCAAATTATGTAACGCCAAGGGGTCCTCGTAGTCCGATAATGTCGAACTCTTAATACTACCCTGAGTTGGACGGTGAAGACCACATGTGTTCCCAAGACCGTAGGCTTGGTTTGATTTCTGTCTTGACTCCGTATATGATCTGTATGTACATGCATTGCATTTCGTTTCCAGTATTCTAGTATGACTTGATCATACTTCTGTCCAGTTATGTATTTTCTGTTACACATCTGTTACATTGCATTAATTTCTGTCTTTGTCCAGTAAGTACCGATTTGTTATTTATGTGTCCTGTATATGTCCTGTATCTGATTTACACTGTCCTGCACCTGCTCTGTTGTTTGTATATTGTACTCTATGAGTCGGCACCACTTAGCTTCGACCCTATCTAAGTCGGACCCGGCTAAGTGTGGGTTTAGTATATTCTGGCCCTCTGCAGATGGGAATATATTCTGAGGGTTTACCGGCACCCTAGGTCTACGATGGAGAATTCTGGGTACCTCTGTCTCCTAGTAGCACCGCCCTGTCCTGTCCTGATATCCTGCTCTCATTTTATTTCATGTTATATGATTAACTTGAGAGAACATAGCTTATGTGGTTGTGCCAACTAGTTTGTTAATATGTTTATCTGTTATCCATGACTCGTATGTCTCATGCTAAATTCATGCACTGATATGCCTAGTGATTATTTCTTGATCTCTTATGATTTATACCTGTCTGACTATTCATTTGATACATGTTATATGGACTGTATATGTTTGTCTTGCTTAGCTTAGTCTAATGGTGCTACACTTGGCGTTACAGGTGAATACATTGACGCCATTGCCCCGGAGATCCTTGAGGAAGAGGAACCTCCACACAACGTAGCAGAGTGGACTCCTGATGATGTCTTCTAGACATCCACTCGATGAGAAAAGGACGTTTAATGACCCACTGACCGTGGCTAGGATTGCCACATATTTTGTAGAAACTTATAAACTTGTTTAGCTTTTGGATTGTAAACTTAACTAACTTACTTATTCTCTTTTATCTCTTGAACTTGAATCTTTAAATTTATGCTCATGGACCCTTATGCTCTATATCTTGATAATTGTGTTATGTTAGTTGGATATCTATTTGACAGATTTATACAGGCATGTTGAGAAATATAAACCTCACACGTGATATCCTGTGGGTAAATTCCGTACGTGGGGACCTAGAGTCAATGAGTTTGACTCGAATTTCCACGCGGGCGTGTGTCGCGCCTCGGGATGTGTGTAATCTCGGGCTCGGGGCGTGACATACGTAAGTTGGTCTTGAAACAGGCCCACAAAACAGGTTTTAAATCAGCCCAAAACTAACTTTGAACAGGCCCACAAAACAGGTCTTAAAACAATCCAATATCAGGCCCTAAAATGACCCAATATCAGGTCTTGAAATGGCCCAAAAACTGACTTGAATGGTCCAAGAAATAGGCCCAAAGGATACTCCAAAAACAGGCCCAAAACGGATTTTTAAATGGACCCAGAATTCAGCCTGAATCAGGCCCCCAGGCTGGGCTGGGCTCGGTTTAAGGCCAGCTACGGGCCTGTTTTAAGAGTTTTGACATTACTTTTGATACTTGGAAATTTATGAAATGGGAATGATGTGAGAATGAGTGTATGTGAAATTACCCGGGAATCGTTCGAGTCTCAATGTACACTTTATCATTTAAATATTATGGATTTTCATTGGCATCAAACGCACTTTTTATTAATCAATGTTTAAAGGTTAAATGTGCATTGAGATGGTTCCTTGGCAAGGCATTAAGTCATTCTCCACTATCCATTCCATTTCAAGTCAGAAAAATGTGTTGGTATTTGTATTTGCACTCTTTGGTAAACTAATTTGAATAGCATCGGTGATTTGTTATAAAATCATGGGGTCTTCCATATCCGAAGGGACTGATCGTATGATTTTATACAAATCACTTTGATGTGTATTTGAGCGGTTTACCATTGATATTCGTATGTTTTCTCCGAATTGATTTGAAAGGAGATTGGAGTGGAGTGTCACATTCGGGATTTCTTCGATGAGATTACTATTTTGATAAGACTAGTAATTTGGAAATAAAAACCTCGAGGCAAGACGGGGCCAGAGCTTTGTAGTGTGAGCCCATGAGCCAAAGAGGCTATGATTTCAAAAATAAAACCTCGAGGCAAGACGGGGCCAGAGCTATGTGGTGTGAGCCCCTGAGCCAAAGGGATTAGTATTATGCTTTGATTCGTATCAGTTCGAGTTTTGAAAACTAAAGGCACCACTAGGCTTAGGTCACCTTGTCGGGCTGATCACCCGGCTTGGGATCTTTAATCTGTCCGCCAGCTGCAGCTTGGATTCTGTCTGTACCGACCATGGCAACGGTTTTATCTGCCGGTCCCATTTGTATGGCTACGGTTCTGATTTTTGATCTGCCGGTCCCATTTGTATGGCTACGGTTCTGATCCTATTTCCAGTACCACGTTCAGTGGCTACGTTTCTATCTGCTCTTATTACTTCGGTAATAGGAGGATTTAGCTATTTGTGGTCGCCAAGGTTTTATCTGCATATTACTTTATTTTATGATTCTTGTGGGTTATACTCTTTATGCGTTGATTTGGTTAACGTTTACGATATCGATCATTTATCATATTGTCGCTATTACTCAGGATTTGAAATGTATTTCCGACTATTAAATGTTTTATTAGACTGTTCCTTTATTTGTTTTGATACTTATGTTCGGTCCTTCGAGCGTTTTAGCATGCTTTATTGTCATTATTGTTTAGACTATTTATTCGGTTTTACGATGATTTCATCAGGTTTTACGAAGGTTCTTTTGTTTCATATTACTTGTTTATTTACTTGCCAGACCGTCGTGTCTGACCCTGTTTGTTTGGTGCCAGTCTCTTCTTTTCTGTTTGTAGGTGTTTGATCAGAGGAGGCGGTGGGACCGCCGGTCTGACGTGAGAGGCTGCCCGTTGATATCATCTAGATGTCAAGTTTGGCACCGGAGTTCGTATCGAAATGTTGGGGTAGTAGCTCTGTTTAGTTGGTTATATTTGTATGGCTTGTTAGCCTTTTTATTTGGGTTGTAATTAAGACACTTGTTAATACAAATTTGAATATGGGAAATAATAGATTTGTTATTACCAGCTCAGTGTGTTGTGATTTATGACTTGTGCCAGTCTTATTATGAGATGGCTTTATGACATTGGTGGCGTGCGACACGGAACCCGATGGCCACGGATTTCCGAGTCGTAACACCATGTTTAGCTTCTGCGAAAATATACTCTGATTGTGATGAGATTTGATTATCCTCATTCACGCGGATCTTGGGAACTATGACAAAAAGTTCCAAATTTATCCCAAAAATTCGCACCCCAAGGTCGGATCACTGCAGGGCCCGGTTTCGGGGTGTGACACACATCAATCTTTTAATACATTTTAACTAGGCCAAAAGGTTTTGGTATTTCATATAGTGTTAACAATGTATCACTAAAACTGTAAAAGTAACATAACCAATAAACTCGTCATAATATACTTCAAACGTAAATCAAACAAACATGATTATTAGAAAAAAAAAGTTTCAACAAATATACTAACAAAAAGTAATAAACCTAACATATTTCCATCATTTTTGAAACTTTCAGGTGAATTTGGATTAATGTTTATTTTGCAATTAGGATCTTTGAAAACTTAATGAGAGCCCAAAAAGAGATCTAAAAAATACAAAAACCACCTGATAATTTGTTAGTGACTGACTTAGAAAATATTCCATGAGGGGCATTACCTCAGGGTCATTTGATTTCTTACATATGTAAATGACAAATGTGAATGTATTACAGACACAAATGATGCACATGTGAAGCATATTCAAGTGCCTATCAAAATACCATTTTCACATTAGGAGATGGTACATGCAACGGTTCTAGATGCATTTAGATGTTTTTGAATTTTCTCACAAATTTCTCAAAATACATGAATAAGATAAGAAAATTTTCTTTTAGACGTTTTTAACTATTTAAAGAAAATGAATAGTTCAAATAATGAATTGATTTTTTTTCTTTTTTTGCTATCGGAGGGTTCCCAACCCTTTGGGCTGGACTAATCCCTCCAGGCCCAAAGGGAAGCCGGGGTAAACTCCCCTGCAGCCCTAGTGTGGTTGTACAATTTCGAACCTACAACCTCTGAGTGCAAACCGCGGTCCCATGTCAAATGAGCTACCCCTTGGGGTTTAGATAATGAATTGATGGGACACAGAAGTTTAGAAAACTAGACATAATAGTTTGGATTTTTCACATATTTCTCAAAATCCATGTAGAATCATTATAAGAGATTTACTTCTTACATGTTTTTAGCCGTATAAAGAAGATGAGCGGTTTTGATCGTAAACCGGAGGTCCACGACAATGAAAAAAATAAAAGGGTTTTGATGAGCCTTATGAGAGAAAGAAAAACACTGACAATACCAATGCCTTTTGTGTTTGGAGCTGTGAAACCATTTCACATCTATGGGACTGTGAAAATGACTTCTTTTTCACACTTAATTTACGCAATGTGCAAATTGATCCAAACAAATGTGACACATGCCTAAGAAGCTGGGCGTGAAGAACCGAGAGGGATGTCTTCCTTGACTCATGTTTCCCTGCCGGCTACCTTTCAACCAGAACCTCCGGACCCACAGCCTACTTTTCCACTCGTCTTGCAATCTGACTAGCCTACATTTCCACTCATCTTGCAGTCTGACCAATCTTCGTTGCTAACCAGGGTTGTATAATCCAACGAACCTGAGCGACCACCTGACTCCCCGATCCATGGCATGGAGATTGACCGGACCTCACCTCGCTCCTTCCGATCGGCTCTTTGCCCGACACCGACCAAGGTTATCCAATCCCTGGGATCAAGCATCAGATACCTGCCACCTAGCCAACCCCCTCATATAGATGAAACCACACCGGTGATTGTGATAGAGGAAGATCTCGTAGATGAGAATCGTCGCAATATGCAGAACACCCTTATTGGACAATTCCTCGAGTGGACGGTGCCCACTTGGGTGCTGCTACAGAGGCTACCCACTCTCTGGCGTATGCAAGGCGGGATCGACGTGCTGGAACTCCCCAATGGGTTCTTCCTCCTCAAATTCGCAGATGAAGCGGATCTATGCAGAGATTGATAGGGATCGCCATGGACGGTGGCTAGATCTCCCCTAGCTGTCACAGCTTGGGTTCCAAACTTCGATCTGCAACGTGCTTTCCTAGGGACAACACCTCAATGGATCCGCCTTCCGGGATTACCTCTTGACTTCTGGAGTGAAACGGTGCTCCCCACCACCGAAATGCCCAACATGCAAAAGACTCCAACTGAAAGCCCCTCCATGCATCTTCTGCCAATATGCTCCTCCAATCCAACCGGCCCCGAAGCCTGTGGACAAGGGGAAAACCCCTCTAACCTCCCAAAAGCAGCGTCAAAACATCCCAGTAAAACACTCGGAGGATGCCACAGATGGGGAATGACGCCAGGTGACACACAGGCGACGTAACAAACGTTTATCGTCAGGCCAACTACAACCCCGACCGTCTCCGAAAACCAAACTAGGTTCCCAGTTGCCTACTCACCGGCCTGTCCCATCTCCAATTACAGCTGGACACTACAAAGGCACACGTGGACATCCTACTGCTCTCCACACAAATCCGTAGGTCCCGCGACACTACTCCCAAAATAGCAGCCATGCAGAGAGCATTCCAGCTTCGGTTGCAAGCTCGAGACGGACTCTGTCAACTACGCCCAATCATTTAGAAGGACAATCGGAAGCTTCGTAATATCATTCAAATCGTCATTCCCGGTAAGAGCCAGTAGGTTTCGCCACTTGTCAGCCATGCACGTCTTCCAGAACTTCAGCCAGACACAAACCTCCAGGACACACCAACCAGAAACACAATGGAGATCCCACAGCAGGTAGTCCCAAGCTTCATCCTACGCAAAACCCAAAGCCTACTCGTCATGTTCCTTTGGCCGTACAATCATTTGCATGCACGCCTTCTTCTCATACCCATACGAATACAACTCTCAGCCTAACCCATACTACCATGTTATCCTCGCCTTCTCCTTCCACCAACCCTCACTATGAACAACCAACCACGGCGCCCCAGACCCCTCCGCCCCATTCTTCCCAAACCAACCCCCTCACCTATATTGACTCCCCATCCACTGCCACGTCCCACAATTCGCCCGAACATGAACATCTTTCCAACCCAGTTCTTGCAAGGCCATTTGAATCCCCACCCTCTACAACTCAGAGCAGGCCCTCTAAACCCACACATCATCCCACTGTTTTCACCAACCTACACCCCAATTCCCACACCATACCTGAATCAACCTCCACCATCACCACTAAGCTGGATACCGATACAACCTCAGCCAACACCCTCACCAATGATCCAACCTCAACCTCATACACCACTTTCGGTAGTAACCCCCACCCTTCAACACGCTCTGCCTCCGGTCCTTCTCCTCAACCCTTCCACTGGCACTGGATTCCAGCATGGAAATGCCCGGTGACGAGGGTCCTATGGACACCTCTATCACTTCTTATTTCACCTACCCTCCCCCCTCCACCACTCAATCCTCTAGCATCACAACCGGCACTTGGCTTCTGGTTACAAATCCTGACCACCATGTCGAACCATCCAATGAGCCCAACTCTCCAGGAAGTTCACCAAGCAGGTGGCGATCCACTTCACATAATCCAGCCCAATGTGGACCTGGCACCGGCAAGCTCGGCGATTGGAAATCACTTTGGATTGCCGAATAGAGAAGACACACCTACGGGGTGGCTGCACCTACCGAATTCCCTCGACGAAGCCATGCTTATTGGAATAGGCCTTCTACAGGACATTTTCAGCAACGCGGCTGCCCCACCCTCCTGGCCAAGTTCAAGGCCACCCGATCTCAGTTAACTTTGGAGCTGAAGCTACAGGGACTCAATCTTGATACTTGGGAACTTCTCCAACAACTACTCTCTGTCCAGGAAGGTCAGTTCTCCCCACCCACTGCACCACCCTTTTCACTTGCTATTGTCTCATATGTCGACGATAATCTGGAATGTGAGGGGAGCGAGGCGTAGAACGCTTCATGGCCACATGCAACACCTCCTGCAAAAATTTAAACCATCCATGGTAGTCCTTCTTGAAACGAAAGCACTAGTGTCTCTAACAATCGGACCTTCACCCTACTATCCCAATCCCTCCCTTCCCATACCACTGTTCCTGGCAGGGGTCATGGGGGAGGGATGTGGATCTGCTGGGACCCCCTTAGCCTGGATGTTGAGCTAATAAATCAATCCTCACAACACATAACTCTTTCAAGGACTTTTACAGTTGACAGGGCTCATACAGGCTTCTTTACTACCATCTATGCCTCCCCGATTTGACAGTCTCGTCAAATCCTCTAGGATACCCTTCCCCAATTCAAACACAACTCTTGCAACTCTCAGACCCCATTGCTTTTAATAGGTGATTTTAACTGCATTCTTGGTCCTCATGAGAAAAGGCGGGGAGGGGGGCTTGCGTGAGTCCGACTGGGGCCCAGAACCGGCCCCAACTCCGGCATCAAAAACTTTTTCGCTATGAGAACATGTGGCATTTTAACCCTACCTTTGAACCATGGATGGTCAAGTCTTGGCCCCAGCAAGAGCTTGCCCTCTAAAACTCCACATTATGGCTTCAGTCCTGAGTCTCCTGACGGACTGGAACCATCGGGCTTTCGGTAACATTTTCCATGAGAAGGATCGAATTATTTGTAGAATCCAAGGAATTCAGCAAGCGACCTCTTACCCAACCTCAAACTTTCTTCATTCTCTGGAGAATGAGCTGCTCTCCCAATATGCCATAAAAATCCAATAGATTGAGCAATTCTAGGCCCAGAGGTCTCGGATAAACTGGCTTACTCAGGGGGACTCCAATACTTGCTTCTTCCATCTTGCAGCTAAAATCTTCCATCGGAAAACCAGAATCCAGAGCCTGAAAACTGAGATTGGCTCCACTCTCTCGGATCAATCTGAGCTGGAAGCTTATTGTTACCATTTTTTCTACTCTTGGTTTTTTGCCTAGCCTACTCATCAAAATCTAGACGATCTATCTATGCCTCATTGCCTGGAAACCAACATCACTTTGCTGGAAAACGACAGCCTAAACTCTATTCCCTCACTGAAAATGAGGGCCGACATGCTGTCTTCTCTATCAACCCTAACAAGGCCCCTGGCATGGATGGTTTCAATGGTAGGTTCTATCAATCTTTCTGGAATTGCTTGAAGCAGGATCTCCAATGCATGTGCTCTGCCTTTTTCTCCGATGGGCACCTTGACCCCAGAATCAATGAAACCGTCCTTTTCCTCATCCCAGAAAAAGATGCCTCAGTGACTCTAAAGGACTACAGACCCATCAGTTTGTGTAATGTCTCCTATAAAATCCTTTCCAAAATCCTAGTCCACAGGCTCCGCCCCATCCTTTCCAAGCTCATCTCCCCCTCCCAGGGGGACTTTGTCCAGGGTCGTAGAGCTTTGGATCAAATTGTGGTGGCCAAAGAAATGGTCCATGCAATGTCACGGCTCAAAGGTTCCAAGGCAAGGGTCGCCATTAAACTTGATGTTGAAAAGGCTTATGACACGTTTAGTTGGGCTTTTCTTCAAGCTTGTCTCCACCAGCTCGGGTTCAATAGGGAGTTCATTGCTAAGATCATGATTTGTGTATCCTCGGTCAGGTACAAGGTCAGGATTAATGGAGCTACTACCCTGCCCTTCACCCCAAGGCGTGGCCTCCGGCAAGGAGACCCACTCTCCCCTTCTATATATTTTATGTGCTGAAGCACTGACTCATTACACTAGACGACTCAGTGCTACCAAATGGATGTTATTTCCCCTAATAGCTCCAAGGGGCCATCGTGTGGGGTTGCTGCAATTCGCGGACGACCTTCTCTTCTTCCTTCACATCAATGAAAAAACTTTGACTCACTAATCTAAAACTTTAAAAAAGTTTGAGGAAGAAGCTGGGCAACGGGTCAATACAGCTAAGAGTCAACTTCTGTTCTCTAGGAATGCCTCTCCCTCTCAGAAGCGTCTCACCAAGAACACCTTACTCATTACCAATGTTGTGGATTCCTTTGACTACCTTTGCACCCCTCTATCCATGGACAAATCTCAGTGTGCGGCCTGGCAAAACTCTATTCGGCGTATCCAAGCGCGCATCGCGTGTTGGCGAGGGAACCTGCTCTCCCCTGCTGGTCGTCGGATCCTGATTCAATCCGTTAATAGTGCTATTCCTATATTTTGGTTGGGCCACACCACCATCCCAGTCAAGGTAATCAAAGAGATCAATCGGACCAATGCGGCTTTTCTCTGGTCTGGCCAATAGTCCCAACACAGTCTCCGCCCTATAGCATGGGAGACCATCACCCAACCTATCCTTGAAGGTGGGTTGGCTGTGAGGGATTTAGTTTCTCAGTCCAAAGCTCAGCTCACCAACTTGGTTTGGCGTTTTCACACAGAACCTGAGTCATTTTGGGGCTCCATTTTATCTCAAAAATACTTGTGCTTTTGCTCCTTCAGAAACTGTACTCCAAGCCCAAAAGACTCACCCTCTGGAGAAGAATTCTTCAGCTCAAACATCACATCTTAGACCACTTATCCCGGTCTGTTGGAAATGGGGTCTCCATTAATGCTCTGCAAGATAAATGGATCCCGGGTAATGCAGCTTTGCTTCCCCAGACCTCTTCTAGGCCACCCATTACTCTCCGTGTCAGCGACCTCATTACCATGGACCCACAAAATCGTCCTTCTTGGAACAGACAAGCCCTGCACAACTGGTGGAATGATGCTACAATGGAGACTATATGTTCTATTCCGCTTGGAGGAAAGGACATTCCTTGTTGGAAGAATGAAAAGGCCGGGTCCTGCACCACTTAGGCTCTCTACCAGCACCACAAAAGTCGCATCTCTGGGCCTCACCTCCCTTGGGTTAGACTTTGGTCCCTCCAGCTTCCATCTAAACTAAAGCATTTCCTCTGAAAGTGTTTTCATGGTCGATTACCCACTAGGACTCATCTTCACAAAATCTTCCCCACAATTGACTCGAGGGGTGTGCTCTGCCATGTGGGAAAAGAAACTGCAGATCACCTCCTCTCTTCCTGCACAGCTGCAAATCTCGTCTGGCGCCCTCTCAACAACAAATTCCATAACACCACCCCCATACCTACAATAGCGAGCTGTTTCTGGCACCAAAATAAACTAACCCAAGTCTATGTCACCTGGACTTGGTGGTACATCTGGAAAGCTAGGAACGACATCATCTTCAACTCCAACCCCTTCCACCCGGCCTCTATCCGGGGGAAAATTACAAAGGCCTTGCATGAAGGGCAAATAATAGCCACCATAAGTCCTCCCCTATCACCAGATATCTCACACCAATGCATTGGAGCCCCCCTCCCTTGGGCACTCACAAGCTCAATATTGATGGATCCTTCAACCCTAATACGGGGGCGGTAGGTATTGGGGGTATCCTCAAAGACTACAAGGATGACATCATCCAAGCCTTCGCGACGGCAACAGTTGCGCATTCAGAGCTAGAAGCAGAACTTCAGGTCTTGCTTCGGGGTATTCAGTTGTGCCGAGATCAATACGTAATCATTGAAGGTGTCACGCCCCGAGCCCGAGATTTCACACATCCCGAGGCACGACACACGCCCGCGTGGAAATTCGAGTCAAACTCATTGACTCTAGGTCCCCACGTACGGAATTTACCCACAGGATATCACGCGTGAGGTTTATATTTCTCAACATGCCTATATAAATCTGTCAAATAGATATCCAACTAACATAACACAATCATCAAGATACAGAGCATAAGGGTCCATGAGCATAAATTTAAAGATTCAAGTTCAAGAGATAGGAAGAGAAGAAGTAAGTTAGTTAAGTTTACAATCCAAAAGCTAACAAGTTTATAAGTTTCTACAAAATATGTGGCAATCCTAGCCACGGTCAGTGGGTCATTTAACGTCCAATCTCCTCGTACGGATGTCTAGAAAACATCATCGGGAGTCCACTCTGCTACGTTGTGTGGAGGTTCCTCTTCCTCAAGGATCTCCGGGGCAATGGCGTCGACATATTCACCTGTAACGCCAAGTGTAGCACCATTAGACTAAGCTAAGCAAGACAAACATATACAGTCCATATAACATGTATCAAATGAATAGTCAGACATGTATAAATCATAAGAGATCAAGGAATAATCACTAGGCATATCAGTGCATGAATTAGCATGAGACATACGAGTCATAGATAACAGATAAACATATTAACAACTAGTTGGCACATCCACATAAGCTATGTTCTCTCAAGTTAATCATATGACATGAAATAAATTGAGAGCAGAATATCAGGACAGGACAGCGCGGTGCTACTAGGAGACAGATGTACTCAGAATTCTCCATCATAGACCTAGGGTGCCGGTAATCCCTCAGAATAATTTTCCCATCTGCAGAAGGCCAGAAATATACTAAACCCACACTTAGCCGGGTCCGACTTAGATAGGGTTGAAGCCAAGTGGTGCCGACTCATAGAGTGCAATATACCAACAACAGAGCAGGTGCAGAACAGTGTAAATCAGATACAGGACATATACAGGACAAGACATATAAGTAATAAATCGGGACTTACTGAAATATGCTGAACAAATACAGAAATAAATATAACACAACAGATGTGTAACAGAAAATACATAACTAAACAGAAGTATGATCAAGTCATACTAGAATACTGGAAACGAAATGCAATGCATGTACATACAGATCATATACGGAGTCAAGACAGAAATCAAGCCAAGCCTACGGTCTTGGGAACACATGTGGTCTTCACCGTCCAACTCAGGGTAGTATTAAGAGTTCGACATTATCGGGCTACGAGGACCCCTTGGCGTTACATAATTTGGATATCGAATCCCTTAATAGAACACATTTGGCACGGTTACAATCCGAAGAACACAATGCCCCTTTTGTGGGTACGGGTGCTCAATCCATATCCACAATTCAATAAACCATCGGTCATGATAAAAGTTCAGGGTGCACATCCTACAGGTCCATCTATCAGGCCAATCAACTAGAACAAGCTACAGTCCAATGTCCGGCTCATGGAAACGTCCATTTGTCATAATTATGTAAAATCTAACATATAATCTTTTCCAAGGCTCAAATCAAATAAAATCACTTTTTTGTTGGGTTCTACACATCATGAGCTTTCCAACGGTATGTAGATCTCCAAAAACGGACTTACGGTTGAAAAGTTATGGTCGTTGGAAAATCTGCATACTGCAAGTATCAGGTTCGCTTGAGCGTCCAGATGTTTGCTCGAGCGGACCCGAGACAGAGAGCTGTTCGCTCGAGCGGACCAAAGTTCGCTCGAGCGAACTCTCCCAGAGAGCTCTTCGCTCGAGCGTTCACTCACGCTCGCTCGAGCGAACTGTCAAATCCTGGGTCCGAAAATCTGAAACTTCTTTCCAGGTTTTACACACTACACAAGGGTGTCCTTGAGCTTCCAAAATGCTCATAAAAACCATCAATAAACCATATTACATTAACAAGAAGAAATCATCCACAAAAATCCATGTTTGAGCAAGAAATGGGTATCTAAGCAAGATTGATCATATTCAGAGACAAACAAGGAAGCATGCATATCAATGTACATATTTAACTTGCCTTAGGTGCTTGGAAGCTATCTCTCACACCTAAAACCTCTTAAGCTCAAAATCCCCAAAAATGCAAGCTCAAATGCCCTAAAATGGTGAAAACGAAATGAAAGAAAAATGAATGAGGAAGAAGATGATGCATACATGATTTGTAGCTTTCCAAGGATCAAAGAAATCAAATGGAAATGCTTAGTGAAGAAAAAGCTTACCAAGAAGATGATGGAGAATGTATGAATGCTTGAGCTTAGGGAATGATCTCTTTCCCAATGGAATGAAGAAGATGAAATGGTAGCAAGAGATGATTAAGATGGGGAGTAATGAAGGAAGAAGAGAAATGGAAGAGTAGTAGTTGTAGAGAGGAAGAGCTCCCAGCTGCTGGAAATGGAGAAGGAAAGGAGAAAGAGTAGCTGAAATGGGTTTTGGATGGAATTTATTTCCAATAGTTGCATGCAAGTCCACTAATGGGCTGAAAATCTCAAGAAGAGGCTTGGACTGATTAAGTGGGCTAGGAATGGGCCTAAATGGATCCGAATTAAATGGGTCAAGACATGAAAGTTAAGGCCCATGAAATGCTCTATGCAATGCATTAAAAACCCAAAAATTTCTAAGTACACACAAGAGCCCAAAACACTCCAAAAGTCATAATCTACCTAGTAAATGGTCAAACCCCACTAATTCTATCTAATCAAGTCCAATCAAAATCAAAACATCCATTAAGCAATTAATCTAAATTAATTAACTCTAAAATGAGATTAAGGCGGGTCGGGGTGTTACAGAAGGAGACTCATTCATCATTTGGAACTCTTTTCATTCATCTGAAGGCTTCTGCTGGCAGCTTATGCCTCTCTGGCGTCGGATCCTCCATACAATACACACTCTCCATAGATGGAGACTGGATCTCATCCGTAGATCCACCAACACTGTCGCAGATCAACTTGCAAAAATAGGATCGCCTATGGAAATTCTTTTCACTAATTCCTTACCAATTCACATCTGCCATATTTATTTATTTGAGAAATGTGTGCAGGTTAAGGAGAATGGGGGTAATGCGTCTTCAAGCCAGGAGCGACACCTTTTGCTGCGGAATTCTTCATGACTGAGGAAATCCTCCTTTTGTCGTCGCCACCGTTTTATATTTTAGATTTTGACTTTGAAGATTCCAGTATGTGCTTTTGTAGAATCAATGATTGGCATCTGGTCCGTTTGTATTCAAGTTCCTCCTTTTAGTAAAACTACTCTTTTACTAGCAAAATAAAAATAAAAATTGTGACACATGCCTAACCATTATGCATGTAAATCACTAAAAAATGCTTCACTTTAAAAACGCCCCATTTTCCGCACCTCTTATTTTTCGTCATGGGGCACATGTTGAGTCAATCTAATTTTTTCACACACACTACTCCCCATTAAATACTTATAAGTCCAAATTTGGTACTCATCCAACTTTCTTCATCGTTGGATTGAAATCATGATAAAATGATACTTTTAAACCATTAAATTTTAGGGTCATAGATCAAAAGGTTAGGATAATCTTATGGGCTCAAGATTTTACATATAGTTAGGCCTCATATAGATCTTTCCATCCAATGGACTTCCATGATCTTCATGCATCCAGTGGGCCCAACTAAGAGGGACGTTTTTTTTTCTGGCGTTTGTAGCGCTCCCTTATATATATATATATGGAAAATATTCAAGTGCATCCATCCCTCACCATTTTTGGTGAGAGACACCCCCCTTTGGAAAGTATAAGTACAAAAAGGGGAGTGTCAAGTACATAGGACTCCCCTTTTTGTACTTGACACATTCCAAAAGGGGGTGTCCCTCACCAAAAATGGTGAGGGATAGATGCACTTGAATACTTTCCTATATATATATATATATATGAGCGCAAATAAATAACTCCTAAAAAAAAAAACTAGAGTGGGGTACATATAACAAGACAACAAGTTTAAAACAATTGTGGAGGAAGACCGTGTGATTTGCCATCAGTGGTCCAGGGTTCGTGAGACCTAGCGTGACTTACCACTCGAGCAAGTCGCCGTTTTTATAATACCAGCGTTTGAGTAAAAGGATTGATAGAATCATCAAAATTAAAACTCACTGTAACTCTAATCCCATAGAATTGAATATAATTTTGCTATTTTATGAATATTACTTGAAAAAACTGATACATGTTCGGCAATCAATTCCTATGGGGGCCATGCTGGAAATGATGAGAAAGAACTATGGTCACATCATTCTAACTAGAGTTTCATCACTTTCGGTTTCGGCTAATGTCCTCCACGTCAATCTTATCCAATACCAATCATTAAATCTTTATTGGTGGGTCGCACAAATTTCTTGGTCTCATCACTGGACATTTTACACCCAAAAATTCAATAGATAACAGACTTGCAGTGGATAGTTAGGATTGTCTATAACTTTTCTTTAAGCTCATGCGCGTTTATGGCTGCAGACAATGGACTAGTAGCTTTCCAGTGTTCACATCATTGCACAGGTGCAAGTGGATTGTGAAGCATACAAACACTTCGACCATGGAACTGTCGGCATACCATGGGGACTTTCCAGGAAAAGTTAAGGCCATGTTTGGGAAATGCTAAGATTCCAAAAAAAAATTTAAGCTGTCGTGGAAATTGTTCTGATTTTCTTGGGGTACTATTTTTTCAAAAACCCTTTTCCAGCTTGCTTTCTGGGGGCTCGAAGAAAACAAATTTCCATGGAATATGAAATAGCAGTGCTGGTCAAACAAGCCACATGTTTGGCACCATAAAGTAAGGGAATGTTTGTGCACGTGCTTTCAGAAAGATAGGGCCTGTTTATATATAACGCGTTTCTTTTTTTTTTATCTTTGGGTGCAAATGAACTCTCTGCAGAAAATCTTCATTAAGAATACAAATTTTTTGGACCGATCAATTTTTTCTTTTTAGGTTTTACCGTGCCCAAGTATGATCAGTTTAATTCACATACCCATCCTCTTGAATTTGCATTGATTCTCATTTATTATCGCTCTCACCGAATTAATATTGAGTTTTTTTTTTTTATAAAATAATTTTGCACAACATATAATATAGTTTGAAGATCTAGAATTAAGAGTTATAATCATTTGATTGGCCTCATATATAAGGTACTCCACGTTGGCATCCTGGCCTTTTTATCGTAATACCTCCCTTTGATCATCTTACATTCAGGTAGGTGGGCTTGTTTTTAATTGAGAACATAAGTAATGTGTAAAGCTAGCCCAAACTGGGTCAACATAATCCTTGCCATCACTAATCCTAAATGAAATTCAGATATCCATAAAAACTGTTGAAGACTGGGCAATTCAACTGGTGAAATCCACCATTAATTATTTTAAAATTATGATAATGGGAGGTAAGATACGGCAGTTCTCATATGGAGGTCTAGGGTCAACCATGTGTGAGGTATCACTCCAAGCATGTGCGAGTTCCTTTCTCCTCGCATGTACGAGTTTACTCTGTATGTTGGCAAGTTCTCTTCTCATGTGTGAGTCACTGGGGGGTCTGGGATACCAAAATATTATTTAATAATAAGTTATTTAAAAATATATGTAACTTTCTTTTTACCATTTTTTAAATCGCAGTTGAATTGGGTTGGACCAAATCATCCACTCTCCTAGCTTTGTCCTCTGTTGTGATTTTTTTTTTCCGTGGACATCTAACCATTTGGGAAAAAAATAAAAAAGAAAAGAAAGTTCCATTTGATGTCACCAATTGTCTGATATTTCATGGCCTTAGATATGGCAATGTCCTAATAGACTTGATTTATTGATTTACTTTTGTTGAGGACTATATCCCGGGGGCGGACCCAAGTACAAGGGTGTGGGGGCTGAAACCCCAACCAATCCTTTAAAAAAAAGTACAAAATTTTATAAAGCCCTAATATATATATTTACATAGAGCCCCCACAAGGATAATTTTCTAGGTCCGCCCTATTCAAAAGACCTCTTATATTCTGTAGTGCAATGAGACGCTCAAACTGACCTATGTTGCAAGAACAGCGTCTTACCTTCAATTCTCACTTAACTGTCTAGGAATCAATCTTTGTTCCCACAAAGAGAAGGTTGCCTTTGTCTTATTTGAGGGGTTGATGGGGTCCCAACCCCACTTAGCTGGGCTACCCAAAAATAAAAAAAATGATCTATTTTACTTTGTAGAGTGTGTGAACTGCTGCTTGTCGGAAAAGGGCTGTTGATTTTTTTGGCAACCAGCACCACTACTTTAGTAGTCTGAATTTATGTTTATCCTTCTGATGAATGAATTATATGATAAGATGACTCATCGCACCACCTTATTTGGTGGGATGCATTATTCAAATATATTTGTATGTATGATTCATCGCCGGTTCAGATTCCAAACAGTCAAGTTGGTTTGATTTTCCCCTTTGTATGTATCCGATTATTGGAATTGTTTTAGTACCGTATATTTGACAAGAGGGATCATCAGAGGATTGGCGGGCCGGGGTGGACCCAAGTGTTAGCATGTGGGTGTAGTTGCACCTGCGTGATTTAAGAAATCCCTTTAGATAAGTTCTTAAAAACTTATATTTTATTATTTATTTCTTCACTTTACCGCACCACCCAAATGAGAATATTGGATTCGCCATTGCTGGCGGGCACATTGCTAATATGCTACGTAGGGATATAAATGGGTCTCTGATTCTCCAATTATAACCGGAGGTTCCGACCTGTTAAAAGTCAAACTTGGGTCCTTATTTACAATTGATAAATAAATTGGTTCGAGGTTGGGTCCTATTTTGGAACTGTGGCCTAAACGGGTCCTGATCCGGTTCCACCTTGATTCGGACCCATGGACCCGGGATCCGACATATTACCTCAATTTTCGAGAATCTCTTCTAAAAATTAGGTTTTTTCCATATCATTCTCCAAATAGACCCCAAGACCCGGCATTTTACCTTAATTTTTTAGAATCTCTTCTAAAAACTAAGGTTTTTTTTTTCATATCATTCTCTATTTAGACCTGGACCTGGATCAGAACCCGTCCCATACGCGATTCTGGTTGCGGTTGTGGTTCCATCTTCACATTTAATAGTTCTGATTCCAGAACGAAGAAACTGGTTCCAAAACGGGTCCAAGTCCAGTTCCAACTTCTCATTAACGATTCCAATTCCACCATGGGCCCAAACCAGTACCGACCCGTTTACATCTCTAGTGCCGTACTGGCAGGGTAACAGGCAACAATGCAATGGAAACGGAACTTCATGCTTTGGATCAAGGCAATCATGAAAATGGAGTTAAACTACATCATCATTGAGGGAGATTATCTCATTCTTATAGAATCTATTTAGAAGTTTGATAACCTGTTGTGGCTTATAGAAATCTCTTCAGAAGTTTGATAATCTGTCATGGCCTTTTATGGTAAGCTGGAGAAAACTGATGCAGGCATTAACTAAATTCACATGGTGGGAGGCACATTTTTGTAGGACTGCTAACACAATGGCAGATATGCTATCAAAATTGGATCTTAAAAACCCACTGATTCTGCCATTGGGAATCCACGAACAATACAGTCAAGACCTTTAAGCTGCAAGGACTCATCAAGCAATGTATAAGTGTATAACTTTGCCCAAGAATGTGTATCTTCTTCTCGAGCATCAACATCATCCTGCATCAATATGCTGGGAGCTCTTTCATTGGCGGATACAACCTCAGCCTCTAGTTCCACCCATTGAAGACTTTGAAATTGCTTAAGGACAGGGTGATGACTTTTGTCTGTTAATTGTTTTGTGTTAGTGGTCTTGTTGCTGTCTATAGGGTAGTTTTTGTCTGTAGGTTACATGGAGCATGGTTGGTCCTGGAGTTAAGTTACCTTCAGGGTCTGTGTCTAGTTGGTTGGGTTTTGCTTTATGGTCTTTGTTATTGTCCTGTTGTTTTTGTTTTGCTTGGTTGTTTTGAATGAAAGTCCATCCAAACCCCCCCCCAAAAAAAAAGAAAGAAAGAAGAAAATTAGTGAAGAAACGACAAAAGATTTCTTCAAAATATGCATAGAAAAAAAGGATTGCATACCTCTTCTTTGAACCGGGCTTGTTTGAGTAATTTACTTATACAGTGAAGTAAATAGAATACAACGGAAGTTTGAATGGGGCTTGCTTGAGTAATTTATTTATATAGTGAAGAGAATAGAATAGTTACATCAAGAGAGAATAAATGAAGATGGATCAAATCAAAAAATGATAAATAACAAAAAGTCATATGCCATGAGAACATAGATTTGTCCTTTTTGGTAGAAAGAATAACGTTTTTTGTCGTTTGTTTGGTGGCATGAAAGAATAACTTTTTTGACTTCCTTTTTCTAGAGAAGAGGTGCTTTTCATCATTTGCTAACTTTTGATTTAATCATCTTCCTTTTCTTATCTCTTAAATTGACTATTCATTTCACTTCACTTACCAAATAAACTGTTTGTTTTTTTTTTTTCTTTTTTTTTTTTTTTTTTGGGGGGGGGGGGGCAAAATTTTTTTTTTTTTGACTTTTAATAGTGATTCCATACGCAAATCCTTATCATTAATTGCCAATTGGTGGGTTCTTTATAATTTTTTTTTTAATAAAGATCATTAATTGCCAATTGGTGGTTCTAAAAATAAGCAATTCCGAGAGATGGTTAAATCTTATTACACTTTAATCATGAATTATCAAAACCTGATGAAACTTTTTTTTTTCTAATCCTAATTTATGATGATTTCTTTCCATCACTATCCTGGTCATGCATTTAAATGGGCCTGACAAGAAGTGAGTACAAAACTTGTATCAACCAGGGTCCTGGGTTGATGCTCGTTTGGACCCCATACACACACACCCCATTGTTTACGGCGACTTGGTCACCATTCAAGTTAACAGTCAAAGTAGATTTTGTGCTGATCTGAAACCACTCATCTTCTTTGTGCCGGCTTGTGCCCATACTTTAATGAAATGGTCCACACAAGTAAACAAAGAGAGTTTGCTAACACTTCTGCTAGTGTTTGTACCTTTATGCAAGTATGGAATTTTATGGGATTGGCATTAGAACTTGTACTTTGACCTGGCTTCTGGTTTCAGGGATCCAGATCACCCATGTGATGGGCCCCACAGTTGGATGGCAATATGTATAGAATATCTCATGTTGGAAGATGTAATCCATCTTATCTTCAGCTTCTTTTCTATTGAACTTGAATCTATATAAACTAATTTGATCAAGCAAAGGGTCATGGGATTTTATTAAAAACTCCTCCCCTCCCAAAATCTAACCAGCTACAAGACTGAAACCAAAAGCAGCATACTTGCATCAATGGAGGATCATGCTCATGGTCTCTGTTTCATGGTCATCTTCATAATCTTCTCCAATCTCCACCTTACCAAATCAAGTGAGTGCCACCCAACACACATTCACATCACTCTACCAAGTCCTACTACTTCGTAAAATCTCTATTTCTCATAAACATAATATTGGCTCCTTTTTTTTAGGTACATGTACATTGGATTTCAAGCAATTCCCATATGAAGAGCATGGCGACTGCTTCGACATTGGGATGGTTGCAAAGCCAGCTCAACCGGAGGGGTTGTGTTGTCAATTGGGCCTCCAAAATATCTTCATGGCAATGGCAATAACAGCCAATGTCTCTAGAACAATCTTCCTCGACACAAGTCAAGCGCTCGAATGTAATGCAGTTTTTCAAGGCCTGCACACTAGAACAAACCTCTCCACCTGCAAATTCCAGGACTTCATCTCTTCTTCTACAAGTAGTAAATGCTCAACCGATGTCAATGCGATCGTGGGTTTGCTTGGAATTGAAAGATTTGCTGACCTCCGCTCGAGTTGTGAAAACATTTCAAAGAATAGTAGTAGTGATGAAGGTTGTTTCAATTGCTTGGTTTCATATAGGAGATCCCTGCAAGCTTTGGAAGATGCTAATGGACGTGAAGGAAGCACGCCAGGTAGGAGTGTGTGCGCTGAAGCTCTTCTTGTGAGCCTTGCAAGCTCTGAAGTTGCCTCGAAGGAATGGGTTCATGGCCTTTTTTCTTGTTTATGGGATGAAATAAGTAAGTTCTCTTTTCATTGTGCTTTTTCATATTTAATCCATATTTTGTTAGTATTTGTTGAAGCTCACATTTATAGTACTTTCATTTTTCTTTGTTCTATAAGCTTATTTTGATACATACATATATACATAAATATAAACAAAGACTATTGTGTATGTGTGAAGTGAAGGTGGAATTTTTTAGCGCGAACCATTGAGCTATCAGAACTGCAAAGGGTCTTGTAGAGTGCTCCTAGAGGCATATCAGTAGTGAAGTAGGGGATGGAAAGGTCTCTCGTCATAGATTAAGATAGGGTGAAAAATCAGTCACATCAGATGATCCTAAACCTTGATTTGAAATCTGTGATTTAAAGGCCCAAAGTTCCCCTGCTAATGGCATCAAGGTGGCCTTACAGGATCCATTAAAAATTCTGAGGCTTGTGGATAGTTCATGTCCCAAAACCCTTGGATATGAATACAAAAGCATGAAAACTTGTACACTCAAAATACTCAAAGAAATATGCAAACATACCATGTATGCATGAATATGCTGATTTATTTTTCTACTAAAATATCAACTATTGTTCATATTGATCTATAATTTGCAAAGGTTTCTATATTTTAGAGGAAGGAAAACATTGCCTGTTTTATGCAAAGGCTAACAAGACTTTGTTTATGTTTGCAGGCACCACTTGGCCTACAGCAAAGCAGGAAAAAGGTAAACAAGAATAGTGTTCCATTTATATAAAGAGATACAAGAACAAGGCCTAACATATAATCATAAATTTATATATGAAAGGGAAAGGATTTTCTTCGAGATCTAAGAAACTCCTCATTGCGACACTTACCGGGGCATCTCTGTTGGCGATATTGGCACCAATCTTGTACATAATAACAACGAAACGATTGAGAAAAGAAAGCAAAAGGGAAATTGAAGATTTATCAGGTCAGAAGATCGATACACTTAGTATTAATGGTTGTTTATTTCATTAATGTAGGTAGTGAACATATTCTTAAATAATTTCTCATTTGTGGTCGCAGTTATAGTTACAGAGAAGTCAATTGAAGATGATTGCTCAAACTCGTTTAGTTTTTCTGGTCTGTATATTTTTTCTCGATCAGAAATCGCCCGAGCTACGGGTAATTTCAATGTTACCAATGTGATTGGGGAAGGAAGCAAAGGTGAGTCGAAAGCTCCGTGTGTATGTTTGTATGGTATAAAGCACCTGAAAAATGTGACATTCAAGGTTAGATAACTAAGAAAATGTTGGTACTTAATTCTCTCTTCCTGTGTAATAAACTGTCTACAAACTATGGCATGAGATATTTTCACTCATCTGAAAATTGCATTAAAATGCATGTGTTTCATTCTACAAGAATATTTCTCAAATCTCACAAGCACATATTACAATATACAACTTAGGTTGCTGTAATTAGATGCTTACAAATATTACACAGGAAGAGAGAATTAAGTGCCAACATTTTCACTCATCTGAAAATTCCAGTAAAACTTCATTCTATAAGAGTATTTCTCAAATCTCACAAGCACATTGACAATATACTACTTAGGTTGCTGTAATTAGATGCTTATAACCATTTGATGTGATATAGGAAAAGTCTATTTAGGAATAATGCCCAGTGGACAGAAGGTGGCTGTGAAGCGACTCCATGACGATATGAAGCTTCAAAATTTTGCAATGGAGATCAGTAAGTTAGCAAGAATAAGACACCCAAATGTGGTTTCTGTGCTGGGATACTGTGATAGAGGAGAACAGTGCCTGGTTTATGAGTTTTGTGTCAATGGAAACCTTGAGAGTTGGCTTTTAGGTAAGATCTTATTTTCTCACTAAGCTATTGATTAACGGATTTTCCATGAAGTGGCATGAATCACAGAGTGATTGATTTGATTAACTTGTGTTGATTTATAATATATCATCCTCCCTATTGAGCAGGTGATTCGAAGTTGCAAGTGTTGACATGGGAGCAGAGATTACATATAGCTATCTGTGTTGCGCAAGGTTTATGGTTCTTACAGAACAACCCCTTTGAAGAAATTAAGCATGGAGACATAAAGGTGACTTAATTCTTGATTCCTTTACTCATTAACTAATGTAATTGATTGTCACTTTTATATGGACTCACTTTTGGGGAGATTAACAGGTCACTCTTTTAGACATGCCATGACCTGAATGTGTTATCAATTAATAGGTTCCTTTTGGATAATTAACTAGAATCATTTTTGTTCACCAAAAACACCATTTGTTAGATGATTAGCACCATTAATTGTATGTTCTAGATTCTTGGTCTACATGGCACAAGGCCAATTGGGGGATTGAAGTATAAAGATATTACTCTCATCAACCACTCAAAATTCAACTCAAGTGGTATGATTCAATCCAGTAATAATTGTTTCTCTAATCAAACTCTTATTTATGGGTATGATTATCATGGGGAAGGTTAATATAAAACAGTTTTCTTGTTCCTAGGTGGACCCCATTAAATTGAATAAAAGCAGTGTGATAGTGCACTGCTCTTCATAGGCAGCAGCATCAATTAGATGAATAGTAGCATGTAAGTAGTATTCTTGAAGAGCATGGATCTAAAAAGTGGCTTAGTCGAGTCACCTTCAAGTCGAGTCCGACCGAGTTCGATCAAGGAAAAGGCTAAAACTATTAGAGGCTTTTGGGGGTTCTTTAAAGTCCATGAATACATGGCTTCAGTCATTCAATTGGATTAAAATTTCATTATATCTAATGTAACAATTCACATCCTCCCTACCCTTGGAATTGTCATGCAGCAAAATTAAGGTGAGGCCCACAATGTATGCTGTACTATACTGTATGAGACAATCTCTCTCTCTCTCTCTCTCTCTCTCTCTCTCTCTCTCTCTCTCTCTCTCTCTCTCTCTCTCTCTCTCTCATATATATTATCTTATGTATGTTTTTGTAATCTATATTGGTTCTTATGTAATTATTTCTTTTTTTAAATCATGCTGCTAAAATATTTCTGGATTTCAGCTAACAAATATATTGCTGAACGAAAGGCTAGAAGCAAAGCTCTCAGATTCGGTTTTATCAAGCAAAAGGCCTACAAAGTATGACAGAAAAATTGATGGGTATTTTAAGGATGAATTCATTACACAACCAAGTGAGGTTTACAGTTTTGGAGTGTTTCTTCTTCAGCTGCTTACTGGAACAGTAGTTGATTTTGTTGATTCTAGACCATGTTTGCTCGTAACTGAGGTCAGTTTCAAAGAACCATAAAATCTCCTAAAAAACTTTCCTAATATTGCTTACACAGAACTTCTGTGCATAGATTTATTAGATTACACACCCAAAAGAGAAAATATGCTGAATATTTGATGTTTCTGCTGTTGGGTGAGGTGTGAGTTCCACCAATGAAGGTTTGGTCAAAACTTGTGCTGGGTCCAGACAATGAAGCATTCATGCGCCAGAGTCCAGACAGGTTTGGTCCAAACTTGTGGAGAACTAGCCCATTAATTATTGGACCAAATATTCTGGCCCACATCCAGCCCACGACCTGAGAGTTGGGTCAGTCCAAATCCTAAATTAAATTGACAAAATGAACACCCCAAATCTTGAATGCTACAAAGGAATGAAAAAAAAAAATCAAACCACAATTTCAAAATTATGTCAAAATTAATAATATAAGAAATTTTAACTTAGAAATATGTATGTAACTGCTATGCCCTTCACATAAGCAACTATTTGGGTGTGGCTCTGAGTACCCATTATTAATGGTTCGGTCAGGTCTTTGAGCAATTGGGCCCATTGACAACATTCACATATTATTAAGAATTAAGATACCACAGTGGAGGATGTTTTGCATCATTCCTCCCACAGCACACATTGTCCTTAAAAGACATTAACAACTTACTATTTGTTTCTTTGTTTTTTGCTAATGTAGGCAAGGGAAATGGCAAGAAAAGGGGAAGATACCAGTGTTCTAGCAGATCCTCAGATGATGGGTCTATACAATTCTACCTCATTTCAACGTGTTGTACTGATAGCTGTTCACTGTACAGCTTCATCTGAACGTGAGAGGCCAAGCTTGGATGAGCTTCTATATGGACTCCAACAAGAACAAGCTCTGGCTTAAAGGAATTTAGAGTTGAAAAAAAAGAGGAAAAAAATGCTCTATTATGTAGATGAGACCTGAATTTTCCTAGGATTTGAATTACTCGGGTGAAACTGGGTGTTTATTTTCAATCTTTAGTTAATTTAATCTCATTGAAGGGGAGTTTATTAAATGGTCATTTTGGATATTAACCTTTGATTCTTCTTTTTTAACCACTCGTATTAATACCAAGTGATCCTAGAAATCCTTGCGACCTAAAGTTAAAACTTCGCTAAGAGTACTTGCCATGCAACTATATTGAATTTGGCATGAGTCATATCATTAAGTGAAAGTGATGTTTATACGTTATTAAGGGACTATTTGGAAACTCTAATCAAATTACTTAGAGCTAATCAGACTAAGGTATAAAATAAAAGCTCTATTTTACAATTAGCGTGTTTGGTAAGATTATTAAAAAAAAAATTACTTATTTCATGAGGTAATTGGGACTGCCTTTTATTATTTACATTATAGAACCCGCCATGTACGCTACTTTTTAGAATCTTATGAGGTTATTTTCATTCACTTGCTTTTGTTAGCTAAGCTCTAAAACCAAAAAATATAACTAGAGATTTACCATACGCTCTAATTTGTAAATAAATTCTAAATCACAAATAAAATCTTATTTTTAGAGTTAGCAAACGCCCCCTAAGTCTTGAAGTTAGTTAACCCATTAAGCACATTGGGTTAGGTGATTAGATATTATGCCAAATTAGGTATTCACATTATCCTAAAACTGTCTACTGTGAAGAACCATAGTTTTAAAGTTAGTGAACCCATTAAGCAATTCGCCAGGGCATTTGGATATTTGAAATTCATTCATGAATATCTTGTCTTATGTGAAGAACCATAGTTTTACATGTCCAATCATCGCATCTTGCACAATAAGAAAACTAGAATTATTGGTATTTGTGCATAGATCTCCATTGTATACTCAATTACAAACGGTTTAGTGTTGTGCAAGCAGTAGAGTGGAATGACAGCTAATTATATTCTTGCATAGGGTGCAAATGGGGACCAGTCAAAATCAACCATTACAGTGGCATGGGAAGGCTTTCAATGAATTTGGACACTCATGCAATACCGCTGTTTGTATAGGCGTTAAAGTTCCATTCGCAAGTTTTCCTCCCGTGTGAGAGGAGGAAAACTTGAATTTGCAGCTATTCCATTCATACAAAAGGTGGTAAAGTGGCATTTGTAATGTATACACGGTACATAAGGTGGTAAAGAGCCACTTGTAAGTTTTCCTCCCATCTTAGTGGAGGAAATCTTGCATGGGATAGGTAAAATTGCAAACCGATACTTCTTTTCCTTTTTTCTAGATCTTGGTTGGGTCACGGGTCTTGGCTTTGGTCCACACATAATGATAGATGGGTGTAAGTGCAAAAACTATAACTCATAAAATTAAGGGGTGCCTGGTAGGACTTATCCAAACATACGATGAGAGTCAGCCGCCTTTAAGCCTGAAAGGGGAGGAACAAACGGTTAGAGGACCCTGGCCTGAGTGGCAAGGCTCTCCGATGCCTAAGTTAGTGTATGAACTAAACAGAGAAAGGAGAGGGAGAAGTGAGACAGAGTAACGGCTCAAGAGAGAATGTTTGTGCATACCTTTGTTTTAGAATGTCATGCTATTTATAGAGGATTTTACCTGATATTTTGGACTGAGTCCCTTGATTTGATGGGAATGATCTCATCAGCCCACAAAGTAATAAATGCGGGTCCATCATAGCCCACGAAGCATTTAATGCTAGTCCAATCAACCCACGTCGCATTAAATGCGCATCATGTTGGGCCTGATCATGTCTCAAGCCTTTGGCGGTTGAGGTCCCATCGGATCGATCCTCGAGCCCTGCCCTGATATGGCTACAGTAGCTGGATGCCGTCTTGTCAGGGATCTGGCGAAGATTGTGGACGGCTGGGATGACCCATCTTTTCCCAATGGCTCGTGCCCGTATTCTGCCACGTGTCCGATGACGTGGCGGACGTAGGGGAGAGAGCATGGTTTTTCTTCATTCCGGCTGCTGACCTTGCTTCCTCAGCCGGGGTCAGGCGTACATCCGAGGTCAGCCTTCGTAGCCGAGTTCGGCATGGAAGGCCGAAGTCAGGCCAGTTTCGGCCGAGGCTCTGATCCTGCTGCCGAGGTGTGCCTGGACGGCACATGGGTGCGCTAATTGGCGTCTTATCTTCGAGTGTCTTGAAAATCTCCCCACACAATGGGCATGTATGATTAATGTCTAAATGTAATAATATCAAATCACAACAAATACACACTAAATCACTAGTTTGGCAAATTTAGTTTACCCGTAAAGTGAAGTGAATGGTTAATACAAGAGAGAACAAAAGTATAGTTTTGGTCCAATCAAAAGGTGAGAGAGTAGCCTTTTGAATTTCTCTTTTAAAAGGAATAGTGTTTTTTTGTAAGGGTGCTCATGGATTGGGTCGTTCCGCGTTGGGTTGGGCATGCGGTTTAAGTTATAATAGATTGGTCGTGCCTATATTTTTTTTTTGGACTCGGTGGTTGAGATCCGGAATCCCTGCCCATCGTAAATACACATATATAATTAAAAAGGAGGGAGTAGTAATAGAGAGACTCAAACCCATGACCTCTTACAGAAGGTGATTTGACCATACTAGTTGAGCTGGCCTAGGACATGGGGAGAAACTCTTTTGTTTTTTTGTTCTGTGAGTCTAACATTGGTCAGGGTCGGGCTACAACATTTCCATGCAGGCTAGGCGCGGCCGAGCAAGTCAGCAACTTCAGGCCTGACTCAAGCTTAGGCCAGGGCTTCTAATTTAGAAGTCGGGCCGTTTTAGACATTCTTCAGCCTTGCCATGCTTGGTCCATGAATGACTTAAGTTCTTCTTGTCATTTAGTGGCATGAGAAAGTATCTTTTTAACATTTTTTTTTTGTTAGAAGGAAGAGGTGGTTTTCCAAATTTAGTATTTTTTTTACATTGCTCCTTATATTGCCTATTGAATTAACCCTTTACTCTACTTCACTGGCAAAGTAAGTTCACGAAATATAAAGCAGTTAGTGAGTGAGAAGTAGGGCCGGCTCTGAGGTTTGGGTGGCCCTAGGCGAGCTCCTAAAAATGGGCCCTGTCTTGGAAAAAAAAAAAACACGCAATTTTTTTTCTGTAAAAGGAACATAGAATTTAACCCCACTAGCAAGATAAAATAAAACATAACTAGTGCCAAAATAATTACAAAAGCTAATAATCATCTAAAATTTACTCGTCTCGCAGTTTTCGCTGCAAAATCAGTAATTATATTTGTAAAATCTATCTTCTCTACCAACTCTTTTTCAATGGATAACATAGCCAGTCCATTCAGTCTTTCTTGCGACATGGTTGACCGAAGGTAAGACTTGATCATCGTACGAGTGTAATAGAAACTTGTGCGAGAAAAAGTTATGTGCTTTGACTTTTCATTGCATGACACACATTCCATTTATAAAGCAAACTGGATGACGTCAGCTTTTCTTTTACTTTACCAAACGAGGTGAG
The DNA here is from genome assembly GCA_012931725.1 of Litsea cubeba. Taxonomy (NCBI): domain Eukaryota; kingdom Viridiplantae; phylum Streptophyta; class Magnoliopsida; order Laurales; family Lauraceae; genus Litsea; species Litsea cubeba. The sequence goes on along the minus strand of CM022945.1, from coordinate 9,636,752 downwards.
GTGCACGGAAACAAACTTTTCTAGAACTCACCCATCTGACCGTGTGGACACTTACTACTTGGGAGCCTTAACATGTGGGGGCCCTAGGCAGTGGTCTAGGGTGACTACCCCTCAAAGCCGGCCCTGGTAAGAAGTGAACAGATAGGGAGGTGTCCAGTCGTGATCAAATCCTACGGTTAAAAATAAATATCATCTGGGTTCTTAGGATCAGTTCCTTACTGATGAAAAGTGAGTTTTGTTATGGAAGAGGTGGGGGCGGAATGGGCTCTTCTCAAACCAAGTACAGGATGGACCTAACTCGAAACAATCTATCTAGTACTTGCATGCTTACCTCAATTTAGGCTCAGTGTGGGTTAACCTCTCTCATTAATCTAGTCGTAACCGTACCACTTTCCATCTCTCGGATAGGCATATCCCAGTTGGCAAAAAGGTTTCTCAGGGTCTGATCTTGCTGAGCCTAACTTGTGTTTGGCCTTTTTGGTATTCATAAAGTTCATTGGGATTTTTCTATTAAAATGCTCTAGAAAGAAAAAAAAAAAAAAAAGAAGAGAAAACTTCTCAGATACTTCTGACTACTATTTATCTATTATATCTTTGTAGTTAACATATATTTGCACTGGCCATTCAGTTATGATTGTTCAGCCTTTTCTTTCTTGTTTCATTATTTTAGCCCAAGCATTGCACAAGTCTCTGCTGGTCTAAAAGTGAGAATAATCCCCATGATAACTAAGTATGTGTTTAAATTTCTCATGACTATATATGCAGATCCTACGATTTTCAAACTGTGACACCCTAGAGTCCCACATCGACTATAGAGAGGAAAGTGACTGAGATTATTTGTAGAGCTTGCACCCTTACCTTGCATGAGGCCTTTTGGTGGGTTAAGGCCTACTAGAAACAAAATCGTGAGGCCAGTTAAGCGGATAATATCGTGCATGGGTGTAGGGTGGGGCGTCAAACTAAAAGTCTCTTTTATTTTATGAAAACTTTGATTCTCTGATGGGTTTATACAAGGTAAAAATTTATTACAATCAGAAACTAGAGATCTGATATCTGCGATTGAGAATATACCCAAAACCAACAAAACCTTGAACATGCCCTAGTTGTCTACCCATCATAACTTTTCTGTGCAAGTACACATCTATATTTTTAACATGCCCTAGTTGGATACCAGATTCTTACATGTGAATCTAACATAGCCACACACTACCAGCATGTTGGCAGCACGAGCCCAAATCTTGCCGACCGAGAGGACCAATCCAACTAACCCATAATACAAGGCCTAACCTCACAAAAATAAGAAAGCATTACTTATAGAATACTCTTCAGATACAGTAATGACTGTGAGAATTTTGACATGGTCAGTTAAAATAATAACTTTTTGAGGAGTTTTCTTAGAAGAGGCTAAGAAGGGCCATATGGAACAAACGAGTCTTTCATTAGCCCCGCTAAGTGGAGCGACAAGACATTTGTAAGACAGTTGTCCATAGCCACATTGGTTATTCTTGGCTATCTAATTTATAATTCAATGCAAATTTATTTTCAAGATAGTTATTCATGTATATCTAATGTATTAATCCAAAGTAATGTCCCTAAAAAGAGAAATTTTGTATTTCGAAATGCTCTCATATGTGTGATGAATACATACTTATTAGACTTGTTACTATTAGAATCGAGTTTAAGAGAAAAGGGCTTTGGTCAATCCAAATTGCTTCTTACTACCGTTGTTCCATGGACGTCCGTTTGTTTTATTCTATGGGCCACGGAGGGATTACCAACGAAACAGGGAGAATATAATCTAACATGTTTTGCTAAAATAAATACTCCGAATGAGATTAAATTATATTTAAAAGGGGGTTCTAGGTCCCTTGCTTAATGCTAAAAACACATTCATTTCAAGATATATCAATTAGCACTGATTATCAACTACTTTTAACCGCCCATTTCATGGTCAACACATTTGTTTGAAATTTGAATTCTTTTAGAAAATATAAAACCCAATATTTTTTTTTATCAAAAACCTGCACGACAAGCCAAATTACACTTGATTTGTGGCGCTCGTAGTAGTCTATTTCGGATTAAAGGCCCAACCCACCCCTAAATTTTGTGAGGACCCATACCTGACCCAGTCCAATTTTTTTTTTTTTTTTAAATTGGTAGAGGGGTCTGCACAGAAATTGAAAGTTTTCCACTCAATTGCATATTTTCCGTTGATCGGATCGGCGGAAACTATGCGATTGTAGGTTTTCCATTAAAGGGATTGGCGGTAACTCTGCTTCTCCCATTTTGACCTTTTCTTTTGGGCTGGGTCAGGTCTGATTTCTTACAACATTAAACACAAAGACCTGTATTATTTGAAAACTTGGTGGACCTGCGGATGAATCATAGGCCCATAGGCTGATCATGAGCTAGCTTGTGATTGCCCAACTCAGGTTATTAATAGCATCACCTAAACCCATGCTCATTATCTCATAAAAGGGCAACGCTTCTCAACCCGACCTATTGTCACCCATAATCACCGTCACAAATATTAGCGATATTTTGAAAATATTATCATAATATACACTTGAATTGTACTACTCTCTCAACACATTCATGGTTGAGTGTTGTGAGCACTTAATTAGGATCATATACATGCCTGAGCGCCCATGGATTGACCCATGGGTCTTCAAGTTTGTAGCATCATTCGAGCATGAGCAGAAGTCCAACTTAGTCAAGAAAATGATAATAAGTTTTGTCTTAGCCAATAATATCATAATTTTTTTCAAAACATAGCCCAAAATGAAAATATTACAATGAAATTATGAGAAAATCAGAATAAATGAGATGATAGAAAAAATCTATAAAAGTGTTCTTAACCATATTACTAGATGAGTCGGTGCGGTTCATCACATGGAACCTGATTAAATTCAGCGGATCCCAACTTTAGATGGAAAAACCGTAAGATGAGAGGATCTGAATCAGACAGGGATTGTTTGGTTACCACCCATTAACCATTCAGTTTTTACATGATCTGTAGACACTTGAAAGTTGAAGTTCCAAACATTTTCTCAGGCGAGAAGAGATACACAGTGGAACATTATAATTTCTCACATTAGAAGGACCCAATCTCAAAATCCCAGATGATATTGATTTTGTGACCATAGGACCTATCATGAGTGGGGCCCACCCTTATGATCACATTTCACTTACTAATTGTTTAGATTAATTATTTATTGGTTATTGTTTTCATGTTATTTCTTTTATTTATTGATCATGCATGCTCATGCATTATCCTCTGCACCATACTCTCAACCCATGGAGACAAAAAAATAATAAGAAAAAAAGGAGACCATCAAGTTCCGTTTACATCTTTTCCGCTGCTTGGAATAGCGGAAAACCTTCAATGTTCAGGTTTTCCGCAGCTCGGTGCCGCGAAAACCCTCAATTTCAGGTTATTCGATGCTCATTTTAGCGGAAAACGCTGCTTTTTCATGTTTTCCGCTGCATGCTTCAGCAGAATATCCTGCATTTTCAGTTTTATGCAACGAAGTCTTTCTCCCTCTATGTTTTTTCCCTTTTTTCCTTTCTTTCTGTATGGGTAGGGTCCATGGGTTGAGGGTTGGGTCTACACTAATGAATGAGCATTCATGATTAACATATAAATATAAACAAGAAAGAATTAATCTAAACAATTAGTGAGTGATATGTGATCACAGGGGTGGGGTATCCTCATGACAGGTCCGACAATATTATTTGGGTTTTTTAGATTGGGCCATTATAATGTGAGAGATTGAGTTCCACATCTATTTCTCCTAGCCCCATAATAGTGGCTTGGAAATTGAATGGTTATTGTGAAATATCAAACCATCTTTATCTAATTCAGATCCTCTTATCTTACACTTTGTCCATATACATGGAGCATCCGTAAAATTTAACTGGTTCCGAGCGGCGAACCGCATTGATGCACAGTGCAGAGGTGCCATGGAGAAAATTGTATTTGTCTAAAGAATGAGGCCATTTTCTAAAGAGTGATCACAAGGGTGGGGTCCACAATCATTCTAAATTTACTGCTTTACCGCTCTTACAATAAGCGATAAAGCTTTTTTTTTTTCCATTTTTGAATAAAAGGGTGCGTCGACCCATGGGTCAGGGTCTGGTCCACACGGTGATGCATGATGCAATTAAATCATAAGCAAATATAAAACTAATTTAAGTGATTCACGTGTTAAAAGTGTCCAAAGAGGGTGGGGTCCACTCGTGATGGATCTATTGTCATAAATCAATATCATTTTGTTTTCGAGATCAGGTCCTATAAGTTGCATCTGGGTCCGGCGTTCGAAATCTAAATCTGAGATTTGATGAGGAGTGCATTGTATAATCAGTTAAAATAGCTTCAAAATAGTTATTTTATACAAGTGGGCCAACTAAATATATATGATTAAAGCTATGTAATCTCTCAGAACTGAATACAACTTAAGCTATGTATGCCTATTATCAATATTCTAATGTAATCATCCTGGATCAGGATCTTCAAGTAGAAACACACAACGACCCAATTCCAAGTCCAAATGTTCTGGATTCTTTGTGCACAAATCCAAATATGCATGAGTTTCTCTCGAATCAAAAAGTCGGTTTCAAACCCACTTAATTCAGAACTAAAGACTTTAGATATTCTTGTAATCGGATACCCATTTCCAACCCTACAAATAATGAAAAATCTAATCTAATTCTTACACAGTGTGCAGTTTGAAGTATAAGCAATATTGTGTGCCCAACATAAGCTAAATATGACGGCCATCAACATTATAATGATGGTAGGCTAACCAGGGGCCCTAGCGCCCCCGCGCCCGCCCCCCCGGCAAGGCTTTGGAAAAACCCTTTAAGTTGATCAAAATGGGCCCCCCCCAAGAAATTTTTTCAATCCAGCCTGGCCCCCCCTCAATCCAACGTCATTTCTAGGAAAAACCCATTTTCCAATAACCTCTTCAGCCCTTTTCCAAAACCCTATTCCCATTTGGCCATTTCTCCCTTTTTCAAAACCCATTCCGGCAGTCCCTAAACGAAGAAGAGGTGTCCGACTGCCCCTGTCCCTAGCGATTAACGAAGAAGAATAAGGAAGAAGAAGGAAGAAGAAGAAGAAGAAGGAGCGGCTGGGCAGTGGGCCTCACGCTGCCTTCCCCTTTCCCAGCCACAGCCGCCCACAGCAGTACAGCACTGCAGCAGCCAGCAGTGCCTCCGCCGCCGGCCCGCCACCGCTAGGTACACCCACCTTCCGGTCCTTCCTCCCTATATTGGTGTTTTTTGCTATTGCTTTTGGGTGGAAAGGCAGAAAATTCCTATTGCATTTGCACTGAATGTGATTTCCTCTTTTCCATGTTACCCTGAATAAAGAACTGAATGGATGCTTTCAAAGTATTCAAATTTCTTGTTTTTTGGGGTAAACCTATCAAGCTGAATTGATTCGCATAACATTATGACCTATCAAGCTGAATTGATTCGCGAGTCAGGGAAAGTCGGACTGAGTTTGAAAAATATGGTACATGCCTTTGAACCATTCATACTTGACTCCCCAAATATTGTGATGGAACACAATATGTTCACCAGGAAGGCATGTATTGAGGCCATTTTAATTTTGAACTGACAACAAAAAGGTGTTTCAATCATTCGGTGTGCAATTCTAATTAACATCATTGAGGACGGAACTGCTTTTTCTCAACGAGGAGATGCGGACGCAGCTTACGAGGCAATAACTTCATTTGAATTTGTCTTCATCTTACATCTTATGAAAGAAATCATGGAGATCACTGAGTTACTTTGTAAAGCTTTGCAATGTCAATCTTAAGACATTTTAAATGCCATGCATCTTGTTTCATCTACTAAAGCACTTATCCAAAAATTGAGAGATGTTGGGTGGGATGCTTTACTTACCAATGTGAAATCATTTTGTGAGGCACGCAATGTAGATGTCCCATATATGAATGCTCGTTATGTTGCGAGACGATGTCGAGCCCGCCATCAACAAGATGAGTTTACAATTGATCATCATTGTCGAATAGAAATTTTTTATGCTGCGATTGATTCTCAATTACAAGAATTAAATGGTCGGTTTAGTGAGCATGCAGTAGAGTTGCTTATTCTTAGTTCAGCTTTGGATCCTCGAAATGCACAAGAATCTTTCAGAAGCGATGATATTTGCAAGTTTGTAGACAATTTTTATCCTCAAGACTTCACAGAAAATGAGAAAATGCAATTGAGAATGCAACTTCACCATTATAAGTATAATGTTGTCCAACATTCAGACTTTCAAAAATTGTCAATTGTTTCTGATCTGTGTCAATGGTTGGTAAAGACTAGAAGATCAACAGTCTACCATCTTATTTTTAGAGTGATTGAACTTGTGCTTACTCTTCCAGTTTCTACTGCAACTACTGAACGATCATTTTCAGCCATAAATATTGTCAAAACTAGGCTTCGCAGCAAAATGGAGGATGATTTTCTCTCTAACTCTTTGATTGTGTACATTGAAAAAGAAATTGCTGAGAAGCTTAGCACAGAATCAATCATAGATGACTTTCGAGATTTGAAAGAACGTCGAGTTCCTTTTTGATAGATGATTCAGTTGAAATGTACTAAGAAACAATTATTTTACGACTTTTCTTTGCTTATATTTTGTTAAAGCTGAATATATACTGGTTTTAATTTTCATGTTAAATTTAGTCTTGAATTGTAATATATTTTTCATGCTTGAACTTACAAATGTCAAAAGAAAATTTAAAAATATGATAGTTACAATAATTGGTGAAATAAGAATTTATTCAAGTTTTGCCCTCCCCCCCCGAGATGAAATCCTGGCTCCGCCCCTGAGGCTAACATATATGAACACCCACTACTAATACTAATAACATTAGTTACATTTCAAACTATAAAAACCAACTCCGATCATTAATCGATTTATTCAACACTTAACCATTCCAAAAAACCTTAAAAAATGTATAGAGAGATAAAAGAATATTATGGGAACAAATATTCATTATGAAATGACAAAGAGTTGAATCAAAACTTTTATGATCATTGTGAACACCATCCCAACTTTTGAACCAGTGTGCTATGGGAGCATGTTTTTTTGACTAATATATATGGGCATCATGCACCATTGTTTTTTGAATTTGGACCACCGTGTAGTTATCACCACTTAACCACTTCAACATTTTGTCAAAGTTCTTTAAATGGTAGTTATCCTACACATGTAAAACAAACAGAGTTTTTTCAAAGATCACCTATCACTCACTCACTTATATTAGTATATTACATTCATCAAACAACACACTGCTCAAATAACATTATTAGCACATGCAACTTCTCATCCACCAACCATATATGAACAAACAGATATTTAACCAACACCGACCATCACCGCCATTAACTTCTCATCCACCACTATTCAAACACAGCCCAATGCCCACTCTTCTCCATCTCTATCACCAATAAGATCTGAACTATACATCTTAAAATCATGCTAGACATAAACCAAAAGGTAGAAAAATGCATGGAAATCATGATAAAGACTCTCACCTGATGAGTGTTGATGAGTGCCCAATACCTTCCATGAGTACATGAGCAAGCCAGTGTTCAACTGATTTACACCTTCTATCTTCTCTCATTTAATCTTTCTGTGCTCATATATAACAAAATACCCTAGCAGAGTAGAGGTCAACTTTAATTATACATCATAGATAACAAAATACGCTAGCATGTGTCAACTTGCAATACAAATGCCAAAACCAGGAGTAAACAGTCTATAGATCGATGGAGAAAAAGAATCTCATGATTTCATATAAGAAACATGATAAGTCCACAAAATTGTAGTTTTCATTCATTATTTTATATGCACTTGTTGACTTAATTAGGTTAATTGCATAGAATTACACTTAATTTCATGATTTCATGCATTTGAACATCAAAGTTGGAATTTTAGTCAAATTTGGTCAAAATTCATTACATTGCATGATTTTTGTGAAATTAGGGATTTTCATCTCATTCATCACCCAAAAATTAATCTTTTTTAGCTTCACTAATGCATATCTACTAATTTTGACACGATGTGTTGTTTTTGAAAAGTTGGGTATTTTTAGTGCATTAAGTAGGCATGTAAGGTCATATGCATAGTCCATCTAGATTCCTCACACTTAATTATTATTGATATTATTTAATTTTATTTATGTAGGAAAACTCAAGAGTGAGACCTACATTGGTGAAATTTGAAGAAATCAAATGTGAGACACCCTTCATGGAAGGCCCACATATCTTAATATCTTGTGAGAGTTGGCTGAGTCCTAAGCAAGAAATCTTTACAAATAAAGAGACAAGTCCTAAAAGAGAAGAGATTCTTTGCTAAAAAGGAGGCATCAACATCTATGAAACCAACCCAAAAAGGGGGATGAAGAGGCATCTCACGTGTAACACTCTCTCTCTCCAATTCCATTCTTTTTTTTTTCTTCCTTTCTTGTTTTCCATTAGTGTTTTTTTCCATATTTTTTATTTTGGTAGCCTTGGGCCATGTCCAAGGATTTATTTTGAAGGAGAATATTCGGGAAGGAGAAGTTGTAAAGATGAAGTTTTCAATGAAAATCACATTGTTTGCAATGGAGGAGTAGATCTTTGGATCAGAGTGTCAGATGAAGTTAATTAAGTATTTCTCATCGTTGATCTATGTGATATTTTTATCTCTTGCGTATTGCGTATTGTTATTCAAGTTTTTTATTTGAACAATGCTTCAATCATGTATGTTTTATTAATAGATTATTCTTAGATTGAAATTCTTTGATAATCTATCTTTGATTAACATGTGATATTTAGTTAAGTCATAATTTCATTAGGTGAAGGAGATTTTTGCCTTAAATAAAGTGTGAAAAATTTGTGCTCTTTGATAGACAAATTATCCGAATCAGAAACATTGACCAGTTTCTAATTAGAAGTATTTTTTTGGAAAAATTTATTTTATTGATTGCATAGAATGATGATGGGATTACTTAATGGATTTATGATATTCTGATATGCATTTTATCATATTTTATTTCTTCATTTTTCAGTATTATAATTGTTTTTTTTCTTCTTGTCATTATCATTGATAAAAAAATCAGATTTTAGTAAAAAAGAAAAAAAGAAAGATTTCAGTGGTGCTCTCTGTGGGATTCGACCTGTACTTGTTACTGTCTCGATAAGACAGCCAGGCACTTGCAATATTAAAATATTAAATTTAATTTCACATCAAAACACGAGAAAAATACAGCAAGAATCAAGGTTTTAGAACATATACCCTTCAGACATACGTGGAATAAATACATCCCATACAAAACTTGCAGGCTTAAACATGTCTCTAATCTCATTTATAGTAACCTGAAACATAGTTCAAATGTCACAATTATAATTACTAGAGCTTCCTTCAACAACAACAGCAGTAAAGTTTCAAATATGAGAATGATAGTACTAACTGCATTTGATGAACATTGAAAGGCAGATTTCTATCAATGAGTCTCAACTTCCATGGCTTCGAACCCTGTTACAAAACACACATGCAGGACCTTGTGAAATTCTAAACGTAGCTAAAAATAAATAAAAATCCAAAGATGGGTATACTTTCATCCCTTTCAAACTGGAGATACAAGAGATGAAAAGGGCATGAAAAATATGCAAGGGATGAAATAAGGCATGGAAAAGTAAATAAAGCCAGATTTACTTTTCACTTGCTTAAATAAAAACATGGCAAAATAAAGCATGAAAAGGGACAAGGAAGCCAAATCCAGGGCCATTTGCATAGTAAGGATAATGCCAAAACCCCATGGGACATCATTCATCCACTTGGATAACCGATTTGATGTACCATAAAGCAATGTGGGAAATGGAAAATGCAAAAGAGCCATATCATGGGACATTCAGCCACTTGAATGATAGAGAAACAACTATTGATGAAGTTTCTGGTTAGTAGTTTAGTCAGGGAATCAATGAAGTTTATATCTTTCGATGTTACTCTGTTTCTTCCCCTCAATAAAACTATACATTCCACTGACTACAATCCTGTCTCTTGGGTGGAGTGCGTGAAACTCTCATTTATTACATTCATGTATTCATCAATAGACGAACGACTAGAATATAATGGTCAACTTTTAAATTTTAAATTACAACAGAGCATGTTGAACACTCTTATTAATACATGCAAATATGAAATTTTATACAAATAAGGTTCTATACTACCATTCCAAGGTGTAACAAGTTATCATTGAGGGGTCGTAAATGTATATTTTAGGCTTTCATCAGAGAACATGGATAAAATGACAAAGACCACAAAGAACATCTTAAACTTTCAATTACGAAACATTCTTATTCTCAAACATTTATCATGCTTAAGACAAGAGGGCACAAAATATAAAAATAAAAAAAAAAGAACCCACTGATTTTAACCAAGCATAAAATTAGTTAAGAATTCCCCAAAAAAATCTAATCTAGATGGATCAATTAATTGGTGAGGATTGGTGTATGGGTTTCAGATTAGGGGGTTTTGGGTTTAGGCATTATGAATCAAGTTTCTAGCTTAGGGTTGAGGAGAAGGGGTTTAGGAATGTGGGGATTGGGATTAGGGCTTAGGGTTTGGGGATTGGGATTAGGGCTTAGGGATTGGGGTGAATGTATGGGTTATGTTGATGGTGGAAAAAGTGAATGCAAGTCCATCGTGGATGATGAAATAAAAAAACAATGAGAGGTAGAGGATGGAGTTAAATATGGGTTTGCTGGTTAACTTCAAGTTGATATTTTGTTGATAAAATGAAAAATGGACATATAATGAGGAAACTTAACTTCAAGTTAAGTTTTTTATGTTAATTGAAGTTTTTTTATGATCAATGAAGTCTTTTTATGTATGATCAATGAAGTTTTCAAACAACGTTCATTAATTTTCATTCTCTTGTACTGCAACCAACTGAATCTTTCCTCGTAGAGCTAGTAGCTACAGAAGTAATGGCCAATCAACTGGATTTGCTAATTAAGCTTGCTATGTTCTGCCCATATTACTCGCATTGTTGCTGTGTTTCTTTGGTCTTTCTTCTATTTTAGCCCTCTCCCTTTGCCTCCTTGTATGGCTGCACGTCGGGTTGAGTTTTTCTATTTTTAGGAGGCGGGTTTGTGGGTGATCTCGTAGCCGGTTTGGATTTTGGTGGTTAGCTCCTCTCTTTTGTTTTTCCTGTCAATAGTAGGTAAGTGATCTTGGAGCTATCTCTCATTCTTTTGTTCTTTGTAATCTCTCTTTGGAAATACAAACTCTTAACTTTCCCCAAAAAAAAAAAACTGAAGCTTTTGAACTCTTATCACTGACACATTTGTGCTCGTAAATTCCATATATCCTACTTAGCATGCACATTCCAGTTATGTGTACTCTATAAATTCCTGTTTCATCATGCTCTAACATTCCATTCCATATGACAAACTAGTTCTAAATGCCATCTTTTAAAATGCGTTCTGCAATCAAAATGGCAGATTACATCACACTTCATGAGCTTGTCTCAATGTTGCTCACAATCTTTCAGTCTATTTTGTTAAATCTAACTCAAACCCTTGATCCTTCAATACAATTTTTCTGAATAAAACCTCCACACCGTAATTTTGATGATATCAACTCTTCTACCCCACAATCTGCTAAAATTACTCTCCTTCCTTTTTCATCTACATATTTAGACAATTACTGTTTTTGAATAATATTAAGAAAATGAGGTAATACCATTGTGAAGCATAACTTTGAGCATTGACTATGAAACTCTCATAATTCAAACAGGGAATATATCCATCACATAGTGCATCCTACTTCAATTTTTTATGTACACTGTCACTATGTGTCTCTGCTATATCCATTATTATAAGAATCCTACGATTCGTTTTCCAAATCCCGAATCATAAGAAAAACGATTCATATCTATGCAACAAATAGCATTTACAAAATAATCTAAGGATTCAAGTGTGAATCTTATAATTTGATACTCATTTCATGGAATCTTACAATTCAAGCAATTTGGCTAATCGAGGATAGCTATAATTAATAAGTTAATATAAATAATCTTGTAGCTTCTTTCTTTCTTTCCTTTTGCGCTTTTAGTTTTAAAAGGCTATTTAATAATTAAAGAAACCTGGCAAGAAATAAATACGAGAAAGAAAGCCTTTTTAAAACTATTAAATAGCCTTTTAAAGCCTTTTAAAACTATTAAATAGCCTTTTAGTTTTAGTTTTAGTTTTACATTTCCTTTTGCGCAAAACTAGAAGCATTATAAATCAGACAGATTTAATTCTAATACAAACGAAGAAAGAAATAAATATGAGACAAAATTGTTATTTTAATGGTCCAATGGCAAAGAAAAACAACAATTACAAACTAAAATATTGAGGATAAGCACTTATATAATAAGTTTCTATTAATAACCAGAATATATATATATATATATATAGTGGAGCCCACTGCATGTACTCTGCTGTCTTCTAAAAGGGATTGGGATTTGGGACCCAGTCAACGTAAGCTCGAAGGATCAAGATAGGGCTTCTTTTTGTATAATTAGTAGGGCCCACTGCATGTACTCTGCTGTCTTCATATCACATTTGTGAAGGATAAGGTTCTCTTGGGCTCTAACAATGCAATTACACCTGAACAATTAAAATAAATTAAAGCCAAATCCAAATCTAAGCAAAAAGACTAAATTTTAATAACACCTTCCGATTCTCAAAATCAGCAGCTTTGTACAGCATAGTAAAATGACACTTTTACCCATTATCTTATTATCACTATATGCATAATTTGAACAGTTTGGTTTTATATTTTTTAGATGCTTGTAGCACTGACAATTCTATATAAATCCAATTTTATCAATATGGAGTCCATTTCATTAAACCCGAAACGGTCATAACCTATACTTAGGTTTGTTATAATTGACCTAATCTACGCACGACCTATTGTTGGATTGACTTAAGTTTTAAAATATATGATTAGACTTCATGTGCATGAGAGAGTTATTAGAGAGAGACCATATAGGCTTGGAATAAAATAATAGTATTTTTGTAAATAATGATAGGCTCAAATTTATTTAATGAATGTAAGGGCAAAGCTAAATAATTTTTATGAAAATTCAACACAAACTTCTTAGTGGCTCCCCATTCTCATTAGGATTACTAATTTTGCGGTTTGCGGCTTATTTAAAAATTCTATAACCTTAGGGGACTGTATAAAAAAAACTCCTTTCTTAAATAGAAAAATGGAAATGAGAGGGCTGTTGATAGCCCATGAGAGCGCATCATGAAACTATAGTCCCTGCTTCTCCTCCCCATGTTTTGCTGTGGGCGGTGATTATGAGTTTCTTCATATAAAGAGTTGGTAGATGTTGATACAATTGACTTTGGTATATATGTTGACAACCATACTAGGCTAAGACACTCTCCTGTTTACCAACCATCTGTTTTTATGAGCATGCATCAGGTGATTAATGACATTCAATGGATAAGATGACTGATCAGCTACTCAGTTGTATTTACTTGTCATTTTCACCTGATATAGAAGTTACTTTAGCTCTTTACCATTAAGCAATAAAATGGTGGGACATTGCTAAGCAATTGATTACTTGAAAGCAATCAAATAAACAGTCAGAGAATTAAGTGAGTCAAGGAGTTTTTATTTTAACTCTCTTGTTTACCAACCATCTGTTTCTATGGGCATGCATCAAGTGATTAATGACATTCAATGGATAAGATTGACTGATCAGCAACTCAGTTTGTATTTACTTGTCATTTTCACCTGATATAGAAGTTACTTTAGCTCTTTACCATTAAGCAACAAAATGGTGGGACATTGCTAAGCAATTGATTACTTGAAAGCAATCAAATGAACAGTCAGAGAATTAAGTGAGTCAAGGAGTTTTTATTTTAACAGTTCATTCATTTGATAGTTTTATATAGAGTGGTTACAAACTTTACAATGATGTACACATGATTAATTTGGGTCAGACTCAGAGATGGTGTATTCCAACCTCTTCACTTTAACTATTTATTAAGGGATGTAAACTAGTTAGATTTGGGTGAAGCCTAGATATATGCAAAATTGTATCCATTTTTATAAGATATAGTATAAGATATATATCTAGGTCTTTGACATGAATCCTATGGATTGGGTCCAAGTCCTACACCAATTAAAATAATAGCTATTAAGACAAGTATACCCATCTAAGACAGGGTTTGTAACTCAAACAATCATATATGCATCAATCATCCTTAAATATGATTGAGACTTTATATACTCTCAAATAACAATGTGATCCAAGCAGGACAAACTTTAAAAAACAGTACTTTGAAAATGTAACTATAGTTGATTTTGGATCTGAGTCATGAAACATGAAATTCCAAATTCAATAATAAAATAAAAAAGCTTTCATACTGGCCTGTAGTTCTAAAGTTAAACCATGCTTGGATATGCCTTAGCTGGACACGATCCGACTATGAACACTCCCACGCATGTTACTTATAGGATTGCAATTTAATGACCTACTTCTTTACTAGAATTCAAAAATTCTCCAACATGTGAATTTCTTGAACTATTTTCCATACTCAAGCTTAAAAAATCTCAAACAAAAGGCATAGAGGTTACAATTATAAGAACTCCAAAGGTCGTCTTAGACCGTTTGTCCAAAAATTAGATATGTTGGAAATTTATGGACATGATGTAATGACTCGTCTCGAAGCATTTGAAATACTCTAATATATTTTACAATTATTCTAAACACTAGCCACCTAAAAAGTCTCAAATAGTCTCTTGCAATTCCTAGAATCTCAATATCTTTGTTTTTTTATTTTTTATTTTTCTGAAATTCCAAGTACTCCACCAATAATAAGATTTTGGAATTCCACCTCAACATAATAACTTTTGGAGAGAATGAAATTCTTCCAAACATTAATTTTGAACCAGCCATAAGACCCATTTTAAGCAATACCAAGAACCTTCTATCAATTAACTCGAGAGGTAGTTCTGTTGGACTAAAATTACAGTTTATTTCCAGAGATCAAAGGTTAAAAAAAAACAAACTGCACTATTATACTATATTAAGCTAGAGGCTTTTTAGATAATTTTGACCATTTGATTTGATTTTGACCATAACTGCATATAACTTCTCACTTCTTATAACCACTGCCCACTTCTTATAACTACCCACTACTTTTTCTTTTCTATTTTTTTTAATATTTATAAAATTATCTTTTTGCCCACATTTCCTATTCCATTTCTACTGCTACTTTTTTTACCTCACTACATTTTAATTCCCTTTCTACTCTCCCTACTTTCAATTCTAAAATTAGTTACAACCATTTGTTTCTTTCTAAAAATTGATTCCTATGCATGAATATTTTATTTATATTATATAAGTGAATATTTGAATTGGATTGCATGGACGTACGCGTGTTCAGCACGGGTACTTGTGCTAGTTAAATTGATGCCGAGATTGATCCGGCTCTCCTTGAGCCCTTAGTCGGAAAGGCTTCCCAAAATTTAATAGATATTTAAGTTTAAAACCTCTATACATCAACATGGTTGGGACAGTTAGGCCGAGTGAACATGCCATCAAGTTCTGTACACTCTCTCTCCATCAATGGCTAGAGAGGATCCAATAGACCGAAAAGTGCAGGCACCAACGCAAAACACGAGCCTCTTCTCCCATGTGGCCATGTCTCGCGTGCTCCTGCGGACCACTGTTCTCAAAACCCACACTTCCAACAACCGAAATGACCAAAATACCCTCATTGAATAAGTAACTCTCCCCCTCCTGTCGTCCTTCGTGGGCACACGTGCCAATCAATCAACTCCCATCAAACAAAACACAAACTCAAATCAAAGAAGAAGCTCTCGTTGCGAAAACCAGAGAAAGCGAAAAAAATCACACGTCAATCAATCAATCATCATCGCAACAAACAAACATTAGAAAGAGAGAGCCAAAAAAATTCCCTCTCTTTTTTTTTCTCATTTCGGAAACCAAACCCTAGAAATCCCGACATTGAAGCCTCTTTTTCTCCGCATCGAAAGCGAGCTCTCTGGATTCCGTAAAGTTGCAGCAAAATCCATTCTCTGATTCCTGCATTCACACTCTCTCTTTTTGCGGAAATGATGATTTTCCCCCTTTTTCTCCTTCGATCTTCTCCTATTTCTGGCCTGGATTCCTCTATTTGATCGAAATGTGGTTGGAATCTGAGGTTTCCGCGCTCGATTCCCCGTTCTAGGGCTTGTTTTTCTCTTTTTTTGAGGCGGATCGGGTTGGATCGGCCTCGGATATGGCACTCTTTCGGAAGTTCTTCTACCGGAAGCCGCCGGACGGGCTTTTGGAGATCTCCGAGCGAGTCTATGGTATGCCTTACGAGTTTTTATAGGTTTTTTGGTCTTCTTTGTTGTGCTGTTTTGATTTGGCGGGAATTGAATGGAAATGCTAGTGTGTGATTTTCTGCATTTTGTCGATTTGATTTTGATTCTAAAGGTGGAAAATTGCAAGCTTTCAGCGGAATTTTGTATGATTTTCTGCGTTTTGTCGATTTGATTTTATCCGACCTTGATTCTAAAGGTGGAAAATTGTGAGCTTTCAGCAGAATGTTGTGCGATTTTCTGTGTTTTGTTGATTCGATTTTATGCGATTTTGATTCTATAGTGGAAATTGCAACTTGCAAGCTTTCAGTGGAATGTTTTGATGTTACAATGATGAATGGAAACTCGTGATGTATATCGTGCAATGTTCTCACCTGGGGATTACAGTATCAAAAGATCAGTTTGTTGTGTTGCCAAAATAAAAAAGGATTGTTGTATGTAAAATGTAACAGTATCCGGCTCTTCAAATTCACCTTGTCAAAAAGCTTTGGGTGGTTTTTAACTTTCTACGGGATGGATTTGTCTTGGGGATAAATTTATATACTAGGACTAGGAGATATCAAATTATTGCATTGTGATTATTTGATCAAGGAAGATGTCTACCACCGAACACTATTCATTCTCTTATGCATGGATGCTCTTTTAAAGAGAGTGCTCAAATGATGTTTTTCGAAGTAGAAATGTCTCTGCTCCTGCCTTGGCAGTGACTGACCCGGGATTTTTTTTAAAGGTGGCAGACCCAAATAGGTAGTTGGATTTTGTGGACTACCTAGGATTTTCATTTCTGTTTTCATGCAAGTTTTAGAGGTGGACCCAAGTCCGGCTTGGGTTTTGGTCTGCAAATGGATGGGGGGAGTGAAGTGGTTGGATGATATGGATCAAAGAAAGTGGCACCTTCACCTGAATAGGATGCTTGACCTTGACCCTGAGCATTGCATATAGCGTCCAGGAGTGTGTAGACGGTTGCATTATCACACTTCTTTTTCGTGTACAGCATCTTGGGAGTTGGAATCCAATAGCTTGCTAGATATTTGGAATATTACAAATGGTAATTGACATCATATATGGTGGAAACCAACTCTACTCATTCACAGTGAAAGGAACTTTTTTAAAACAACTTTTAATCTGCGCATGACGTTGTAATTAATAACTAAAATCTTCATGCATGGTTAAAACAAAAAAAACTAAAAAAATCAAATAAATAGATAAAGACTCCATTCATACGTGGGTAATTGATTTCTTTCATGCCATCTTGAGAACTTACATGAAAAGAAATTAAATCTGATTTTTCAGATACTGTAGTTGCTTTTAAAAGTGAAAACTTACAGCGATATGCACATTATGATTTGTATGTGTACTGTAGTTGCTTTTAAAAGTGAAAACTTACAGCGATATGCACATTATGATTTGTATGTGTCTCAAACTCTGTTTGGTATTTTTGTCGCATCCGTTGTTCTTAATATTTTTGCACAATTAGTGGTATTTATTCAGTGAGTGCCTTTTGGTCATTATCTTTGGATCGAGCAACTTTCTAAAACAGTGATGTCTGTTATATCTGCATACAGTGTTTGATTGCTGCTTCTCCACCGATGTTTTGGAGGAAGATGACTATAAGGTGTACATGAGCGGCGTAGTTGGTCCTCTTCGTGAACAGCTTCCTGATGCGTCTTTCATGGTGTTCAACTTCAGAGAGGGAGAAAGGCCAAGCCTGATTTGCAACATCTTGTCTGAGTATGACATGATTGTAATGGACTACCCTCGGCAATATGAAGGGTGCCCATTACTTACCATGGAAATGGTTCACCATTTTTTGAGGTCGAGTGAGAGCTGGCTATCTCTTGGGCAGCAGAATGTGTTGTTGATGCACTGTGAACAAGGAGGCTGGCCAGCTCTGGCTTTCATGCTATCCGGACTTTTGATTTATCGAAAACAATACACTGCAGAGCAGAAGACATTGGATATGATATACAAGCAAGCGCCTCGGGAACTTTTGCAGTTGTTATCACCATTGAATCCACTGCCTTCACAGTTGAGATACTTGCAATATGTTTCCAGGAGGAATGTGGGCTCTGAATGGCCACCATTGGACAGGGCACTTACATTAGATTGTGTTATTATTAGATTTATCCCTAACTTTGATGGAGAGGGGGGATGCCGGCCAATATTTCGTATTTTTGGTCAGGATCCCTTTATTGCCTCCGATCGAACTCCCAAAGTTTTGTTCTCCCCACCGAAGAAGAGCAAAAGTGTTCGGCTGTACAAACAGGTGATTCTAAATTAGCTAATTTTTGTTTAAAACAATCTTTATATGCTTTTTTAGGCCCTGAATTAAGGGTTAGTGACTAACTAAAATGTGTTTGTTCATAGAAAGGACCTTTCCTCCTGTTCAAGCACACACACACATGACCACTTTCAGGAGCTTGTGAGGCTCACTTGGAAACCTGACATTCATGGGTGGGATAGGTGTTGCTAGGTATCTCTATTACCTACCTGTGTGCAAAAATGGGAACCATCATTTGATCACAGAAGTTCAGTGTTGAGGGCCTCAAAGTTGTTTAAATCCTAGCAATTACAAAAGGCCTGATTTGGCCAAATATTTGCATGCTCAATTTGGGGGTCTACAACATGAGCGGAAAATTTGGGCTGGCATTAATTCACGAGGGGGTTGTGGACAAGAGGTCACATCAAAAGCACTTTAATTCAAAATTCCCTCCATCCTTTTCAAAAAAAGTAAAAAATTAAGCACCTTTATGCACTAAAAAACAAAAAAACTCCACTTCTCTATACAAAAAGTCAAAGATTTCATACCAAACAACTAAAAACAAAATATCATCATGACCCACTTATATTTTATTCTTTCTTGATTTGATGCTTTACTTCACTTCATTTCACTTGATTTTAAAAGTAAAATTATTTTACGAAAAAGAAAATTACGAAAAAACAATAAGAAAATTACTATGAATAACTATTAATTAAATGTTTAAATAGGGTGACGATATGTATTAGTATTAATTTTACAACAAGATAAATCAAGTTGCAAGAACCAAGTTGATCTATAATAATTTAACGAAAAACTTTTCAGTATTTAGAGAATAACATTAACATGTCCAAAATACTCCAATCTAATCTTGTGTTTAAAAGAAATCAAGGATTAAAATCTTTTTTCTTTGTACCACAACCCAGTGCATTGTAAAACCTTGTCTTCTACTTTTTCTCACTTGTTAATTTTTCATTTATAATCTTTTTTTTCCCGTCCCACTGAACAAGTTTGGTGCTTTAATAAACTCAATAGTTTTTTAAATCTATTTCTCTACTTTAAGTTACAGAAATATATATTTTTACTAATATATATACATTGTTTGGTTGAATCACATTTTTATATTTTATTTTTATTTCTAAATTAAGATTTAAAATTTGTTATTTCTCGAATCATTCTATTTTTCCTAATCAATACGATTACCATGTACATGCGTTACATGGGGTTTTAGACTGGCCCCTCCAAAAAAAATAAAAAATAAAAAATCCTGGTTTTGCCCTTTATTGCAACCAAATTATCCCTGCCTTCGTTTTTCTTCCTTTCCTTCGTTTTTCTTCCTTTTTTCCTTTTTCTTTTGATTAGTAACTTGATTCAAACGAGCAACCTTGTGGTCTAGCCTTGGATTTTTGAAAGCGTCAAAATTTAATGGCTTTGTATCATTTATGGGGTAAGTGTGAAGACTTGGATTGATCATAGGTGGGTGGTGGGGCCCATATACTAAAATGTGGAAGTGGATTTAAAAAAAAAAAATACTATGATGCTCCTATACATTAAGGGTACGTAGGGATATGCCATGGTTATGGCTGGGACTCGGATGATACATAAAAATGAAGTCCCTGATATGATACGATACGAATATGTTGCCTGTTTTGAAGTATGATTTGTGGTCAAGTAAGGTTTACCAGATAGGGTGGTCAAGCAAGGTCAGATGAAATGTATATAGATGTGGGACTCACCTCTAAAAGATCTGATTTTTGTGGCTCCACCTGTTTACATATAGGAGGCTTTTGAGCTGTCTCCGAAGAATGCGATATTAACTGTTTGATTGAAGGAAAATGTGATTAAAGTAGTTACTAAAAACAATCCATTAACAAATTCATTTCATGTGCACAATAGGCACATTTTGGTGGTCCAAGGCCTCCAGGCTGTCAGTTAGATGTGAAACTTTTTCCTCCCCTGTGACTGAATGAACTTTCACTTTCAGAGTTAGATTCACCTATCAGATTGGAGAAACACAACTAGCGACATTTTTCACTTGCGTTCAATCCAGTGATCAATCTTACACACTGATTTACTTGAAATTTGGGCCATGTGTTAACTCATATGGAGAGAATAAAATTGATAACTAATGGAGGGAGAATAAATTGATGATTTGGATCGATGCTGTTTGGTCCCCACTATATAGAAAATTTGATTTTTAAAAAAATATATGATTAATATGTGACTTAGAGATTGATGCGGGTCAGTTTCCATGAATTGATATGGATCAAGAAAACCAATGAATTGATGCCTGTGATCAAGCCTATCAGACATGGCCAAACTTATAAGTGGGTCGAAGACCAATAGGGCTGCAAACAGTCTCAAATATTTAATAAAATACAAAATTGGGGTCTGTTTTGACAATTGGACGACTGCAGGGACTGTTTTTGAAATTTCAGAAAAAAAATGAAACTCAAAAGGCAGGGGCATTGCTGGATTTTGGGACAGCAAAGGTTATGGTTCACACCCAGCCCAACCCATGAAAGACATACACCTCAAGGCCAGGAAGTCCTCTTCAAGATCATTGAGTGCTATTGATCATGGAGTGGGCCATGTGGACCCCACAGCCCATCTTACAAGATTTGTCTGAAACGAGCAGATTCTAGAATGTTTCCAAATTGATTTGATTTTCTTAGTATTTTGTGGTTGTTTTGATTTAGAAGCAACATCTTAGACTTCTATTTGTGATAGGATAGCTAAATAGTAGGATTTTCTAGGGTTTTGGTGTGATTTAGGGTATTATGTATATGCATAGAGGAGGTTGACTGCGGGAGTATTCATGTTCGGCTGTTTTTCTATATTAAATAAAATTTTATAGTTTGCTTTGTTAGTCTCTCCTTTGGTGTCGTGTGATACTAATGGTTGACAAAGGCTCTAGTGGTCAGTTTGTGGTTGAATCGATTTGTTCCTTGCTTGTTTATTTTTCTGGAATGTCGATAGGTTCTTGTGGACCTGTGCGATATACTATCTTGTGGGATATTTTTTATTTTGGTTTAATTGCACACTAGTCAGTGTGATTGCTTCAAATTAGGACTGCATCTTAAATTTTTTTTAATGTCCAAATGAGATGGTGACTGTTGGTGTGAACCATGGACCTAAATATGTAAATGTTGTTGGTTACATCTGTTGAACAGTTTGGATCCTCACAAAGTGGACTACACATTTCTGGTTTTGATTTGATCTTAGTAGACCACATGGTGTGATCAACCTTACCTAATTACTCTCTCTCTCTCTCTCTCTCTCTCTCTCTCTCTCTCTCTCTCTCTCTCTCTCTCTCTCTCTCTCTCTCTCTCTCTCTCTCATGCACACACTGACAAATATATTCACATGGACCTCCTTTGGAACCCACCTGAATGCATGCTAATCATTAGGATTGAGGTGATGGGAAGTCTATGCATGGATTATCGATGCCTAATTGGTTAGTTATTTAAATCATCCTAGGTATGGATATTAAGGCCTGAGGATCAACTGTGAAAACATATGAAAATATGAGCTGTTTCCATCCAAAAGTTAGCAACAGGACTGTGCATGGATTATATTTCCATTACAAAAAAACTCCTGTGCGTGCGTGCATGTGGCTTTGGTGTGTATTTCTTACGCTTGCTAATTTTTAATCTTACATTGCTGTTTGGAGACCTGCATAATATGAACCATTTTTGAGGAATGCCACATTTTTTTTTTCATTTTATATTTCTTCTCGACGTTAACAATTTTCATACTTTCTTCGAACTATCATTCGTTTATTATTATCTATACAATTATATCAAAGTAATATTTAATTTATGACTTAATTCCAAATTTTATATTCTGTTGCAGTCAGATTGTGAGCTAGTTAAGATCGATATTCATTGCCATATTCAGGGTGATGTTGTAGTTGAATGTATTAACTTGGATGATGATCTTGAACGTGAAGAGATGGTGTTTAGAGTCATGTTTAACACAGGATTCATTAGATCAAATATTTTGATGCTCAATCGTGATGAAATTGACATTTTATGGAACTCTAAGGATCGGTTCCCCAAGGACTTCAGAGTAGAGGTTTGAACTATCTTTCTTTTATTTATTTATTTATTTTTTAAAGTGCTCAATTGCCTTGTAGTGGTTTAAGTAAATTCTATTTTGTTTTTGGATGAAGGTTCTTCTTTCAGAAATGGATTCTGCTGCTTCTCTAATAACCCTGGATTTAGCTGGCAGTGAGGAGAAGGAAGGCCTTCCAATGGAAGCATTTGCTAAAGTGCAAGAGATGTTTAGCAATGTTGATTGGCTGGACACAAAGGGCGATGCTACTCTTCAAGTTCTTCAGAAAATTTCTGCAACGAACGACGTCTTAGAGAAGTTGGAAACTGAGTTGCAACAAAATGCAGAAGCTAATGCATTGCAGCAAGAGTATATTCCTGATAGAGTGGAAGAGAAACTGAAATCTGATGCGTCAGAGGATAAAATAAAGACTTCGACTTTGAATCAACCAACTCCTGATGTCCTTAAATCTTCTCCAGATTTTGACTCAAACAAGCAGAAAGTGCAGCATCAAGAAGTGCTAGTTGCACTTCAACACCCTTCTCAACCTAAAATCATATCACAACGGGTTCCTCCATCATCGTTTTCGAGCCCAGTTTCTTATAGTAATTCCTTGCAATCATCCCCTGTCCCCATGTCACGATATCATAGTGCACCCTCGATTCTTGGTATTACAGCTCTTTTACATGATCATGCTGTGTATGGTGGAGCAGAAGCCACTCTACCAGTGACATCTCCATATTCAGCAACTATTTCAACTGCCCCTGAATCATGTTTACCTGGAGTTAGAAAATCCCGTGTGGATGCATTTTCAAAACCTACCTCCACAAGCCCTACTATAAGATCTTCTACAGCCTCTCCTCCTCCACCATCACCACCGCCACCACCACCACCAGCAGTACCATCTCAGCCACTGTCTGTTTCAAATCTTGTCCCTGTTTCTCCACCATCAGTACCATGTCTGCCACTGTCTTCTTCAAAAATAGCACCTATTCCTCCCCCACCTTCACTTTCGGAACTCTCTTCACCAGGTAGATATACATCAGTGTCAGTTCCTCCCCCACGTCCTCCACCTTCTCGATCTGGTGGTTCATTGGCTGATGTCAACAGCTCTGATGCGTCTCCACATTCACCATCTTCTTTCAGGGTAGGCTCTACAATCAACACAAATTTACCATCAGCCCCCCATCCTCCCCCACCTCCAATGACTACCTCATCTACTTTCCCTCCTCCTCCTCCACCACCTCCAATGACTACCTCATCAACTTCCTCTTTTCCTCCACCACCTCCAATGACTGCCTCATCAACTTCCACTCCTCCTCCTCCTCCTCCACCTCCTATGACTATGTCATCTTCCCCTTCTCCACCTCCTCTGAAGACGTTGTCTACCACTGCTGGCCCTCCTCCTCCACCACCACCTCCTTCACATTCTGGGCCTACTGCAGCACCTCCACCACCGCCTCCATTTGCTCCGCCTGCACCACCACCTCCTGCTCCTGGAGGTGCTCCTCCCCCATCTCTTCCTCCTGGTGGGAAGAGTGTTGGACCTCCACCACCTGCCATAGGACTTGGCCCACTTGGTGCCAAAGGACGGGAACGCACTTTAGGTTTAAGAAATCAACCGTCATCAAAAAAGGCATCTCTAAAGCCATTACACTGGGTAAAAGTAACTAGAGTTATGCAGGGAAGCTTATGGGCTGAATCACAAAAAAGCGATGAAGCTTCCAAGTAAGAGCTTCACTTCTTTGTCGTTGTATTTTCTAGTATTGGTTTTCTTTCTTGTGTCATGAGATAAATACGATTCTAAATTTGTACTTATGTATGCAATTTCTACGACAGTAACATTTTGTTTTTGTTGTGTCAACACTAGGGCTCCAGAGTTTGACATGTCAGAACTTGAGAGTCTTTTCTCAGCTGCAGTGCCAAACCCCGATGCGAAGTCCGGAGACAAATCAAAGAGAGCTTCTCTTGGCCCTAAATCTGAAAAAGTTCATCTGGTAGCTTAAGTCGTTTTCTATATGAGCATGCAGCTTTAAATAAATTTTATTCTATTTGCCACACAAAATTTTCTGTTTCCCAAAATTAGTTTTGGAGAAGTCTGCATTTAGTTCTTGGTTCAATTTTGTTTTTTAAAATTTTTTATGTTCTAAATTTTAGATAGTGTTAAAGAGTTTTTTATTCTTTTACATTGCTACATAACATGATGTGTCAGCAAGATTTCTCATATTTTAAAGAATGAATGAAGTAAAACCCATTCCTTTACCATAATGGAGGTCTCAAGTGAAGAACCCTAGGTCAAGGTGAATCTTTTACTGATGAAAAGGTAAAGCCATAAAGAAGGAAGAAACAAAGAGTGCCCTTTAACCAAAATAAATAAATAAAATGGAACTGTTATGATCAAGTAGATTTAATATGAAACTGTAGGCATCTGATTTGTTTGTCTTCAATATTTCTCGCGTGGCACTTTCCACACCCTGGCAAACTTTTTATTCATTGCCAGGGATCAAACCATGGTCTGCGTTACGTTCCACTGATCCAACAATGGGTTGGCATTTGTTTTGTTTATCTCCATTGAAGGTTAAAATCTGTAGCATAACCTTTTTTTTCAGTGGTAAGAAGCCATTATTAATTTGAATCAATTCCTTTTAGTGGTTTGAGTCCCAAACTTCTAAGAAGATTGCATTCTTCCATTTCCATGATCAGAATCTTCTTGGATGGTGCTGCTGTTCATTTATCACTCTCTTTAATGTAAGACGACAAGCAACGATCCTACAGAGAATCATAAAATGCAAATGGGTAGCTACCTTGAGGGCTCTACATATAGACACATAAAGGTTTCCTAAACGTATTCTTCTCACCGACTCTCCTTTTGTATTCATAGCAGATTTGTATAGAAACTCCACCCAGCAGTGCTCTTGGCCTTCTCTACCAATAATCCTAATTTGGCAGCAATTTGTCTATCTATATATTCCATTCAATTAGGTCCTATAGCTAGTTCTGAATATCTATAGCTTGTTTCGAGATTTTTTCAAGATATACAGTGATCTCTATTTGCTTTGAGACTTGTAGTTTCAAGACTCAAAGTTTGGCCTTAAAAATTGTGATAAATTTGGTGCCTTAAAGTTAAGGGCCAATTGTATTATTAGTTTGGTTTTAGGCCCTTTGATTTACAAGTTCAAGGAAGTAGGTGAAAACGTGACGAAGGAGATTAATAGAGACATGGAATGTAGTGAGAAAAGACATTTTAGATTGTGGAGTTATAGAGATTGCGACTTTAAAGAGGAAGGAGAGGAAATTAGGAAAAGCAAATTTAC
The DNA here is from genome assembly GCA_012931725.1 of Litsea cubeba. Taxonomy (NCBI): domain Eukaryota; kingdom Viridiplantae; phylum Streptophyta; class Magnoliopsida; order Laurales; family Lauraceae; genus Litsea; species Litsea cubeba. The sequence continues at coordinate 9,610,723 of CM022945.1, read as the reverse complement.
AAAATCGACTACAAGATGGGATAATGTTCTCATGACGCCGACGATGACAATGACAATGGCGATGATTTGTACTTTGATGGTAGAGATTGAATTGATTGTAATTTTACGAGTCCATCGACATTTTTGAGTTGCATCCTCCTTTCTGCAGGTGTAATATCTCTTTCTATTAAACGATTTTTTCCTACCATTAAACAAAGGTTTCAAGGCTATGCTTAGTTGATAGTTCTAAAGTTTTTTTTAAGGTTTTACATCCTTTTGATGAATTATTGTTGATTTTCATGAGGCACTAGTGGTGAAACTTTTTTGTTATCTCATTTTTTATCCCTAAGATGTTTCTCCACTTGGGAGAGCCTTTGACTGTAAGGTTATATTCTTACAATCTAGCTCATTTTCATATGTTTTTACCGTTTAATTGTGCTTGGTTTAGGGTGGGCTATTGGATGGTTTCTTACAACTACTTACGAGTCAGGCATCATGTTGTCCATTGGTTTGTACAACTAAATGTATGGAGTATGTAAAAATGTTAACGAGGTTTCTTTTTGGTTTTCTGTGTGTGAGAGAGGGGTGCAAAGCAAACCAAATGAGTGATTCTAATCACTAAAAATAGGCTATACATTGTAGCTACGAGCAATTGTGAAACAAAATAGATAGTTTGAGTTGGACGTCACAAATAGTATTGATGCCTGGGTTGTAAAGAGTGGACAAGCTAGTGAAGTGTTTTGCAATACTTGAGTGCCACTTTAATTGGGGGTTTTGCTGCATAGAGCTAAAAGGAGGGCATCGATGAAATGACAAGTTAAACTGCATGTGGTTGAAATGTGTATACTAGGATGGATGTGTGGAGTATTGGTAGGGTTGCAAACGGGTCGGGTGCAAACGGAATCATGAAGTGGCCGTGGTAATCCTAGCGAGGCTGGCGTGGGACTGGGAGGCATTATACGAAACGGAGTGGGTTGGCCCATTCTTTCCTTCTTGGAGCCTGCTGGTTTCAGCTCGGCAAATGTTGCAGAATTACTGGCTATTAGGATTGGCCTTAGAGAAGCAAATTGCCTGAACCTACACAATTTGATTATAGAAGAGGACTCCTTTTGTGCAATTCAGTGGGCCTCGGGAGTTGCTAAAGCCCCTTGGAAGGTGGCTGGTGTGTTTGGGGAGATTCTTGATCTTGCAAAAATTCTTCACGTCTCCTTTCCCATATTGATCGAAGTGCCAACACAGAAGCTGATTGCCTAGCCAATGAGGGTGCTTCTCAGCATGATCTACGGGTTATATTGTATCCCTTGTAGTTTGTTCCCCCACCCCACCCCCCCCCCCCCCCCCCCCCCCCCCCCCCCCACACACACACACACACACACACACACACACACAACCCAATCCTTTTTGTTTACTTTTGGGCTGGGGCTTGGGTCCATAGCTTTTTGTTGGGTTTAGGCTTCCTGCTTTCTTTTGTTACAGTATACCTCTCCTATACCGTATAGCCTTCTTTTATTTTAATCATGTCACTTTCTTCAAAAAAATTATTTTCCGTTGTGGCCTATTCTGGCTGAAATGTGCCGAATTTGGCTTGGGGTTGAATGGAATTCCCCAAATAAAAATTCCAGCCACAATTTCGATGGTTTCCAGCTGTTTTGTCTAAATTCTGGCTGCAATTAAGTTGTTCTGGCTGAAATTAGTGAAATTGGTCTATTCTAGCTAGGACAAAATTGCAAAGGGAACAGTGAGCCGAAGAAGAAGAAGAAGAGTTGGAAAATTGTCTATGCCGGGTACATTTTTTTCACCTTTTAAACTCCCACCGCTCCCCCATTCCTCTTTCTTATTGGGAGATCTTGGATGCAAAAAAACCACCTTGTTTTAGTGTTCTCTCTCTCTCTCTCTCTCTCTCTCTCTCTCTCTCTCTCTCTCTCTCTCTCTCTCTCTCTCTCTCACTATGGATTGGATATCTTAGAATGCTATTTTCTTATTAATAAAGCTCTCTCTGTCTCTCTCTCTCTCCTGAGACCAACAATCGTCAACAATTTTTTTTTTTTTTTTCGTTTTCTATCTCCTTCTCTTCTCTTTCCTTGCTGAGACCTATGATGCCCAGATATGGATAAGGATACGGAGAATGATACGGGGATCGGGGATATGACTCTTCACTTTTGAAAATCTAGGACACAGATACGGATGCGGGTGTCTAATATTTTTTAGATCACTCTTGAATCAATGAAATTATCATTGTTTTCGTCCCTCTAGCATTTTTTTTTTTTTTTTGTTTTGTTGAGAAGTAAAAATATTAGAAGAACTATATGAAATAAAGGACACACTGGGGCCACAGGAGATTTTCCTGGCTCCCCCTTGGTCCCGTAGGGATTACTCCGGCCCAAAGGGCTCGGACACCCTCTGTTATAAAAATAAAAATAATAATAAAATAAAAGGACTTTATAAGTAGGATATGTTAAACTTGTTCCTTAGAAGTATTGGTGCAGTATCAGGTACCAATACAAGTGTCGTATCGGTCCGATACGGATACATTGGGCTTATATAATTATCCTAGTATCGTAGGTTGAGATAGTAGTTGTCACCAACTTTTTGTTCTCTCTCTCTCTCTCTCTCTCTGCCGAGAAGCCCAACAACTTTTCTATTTTGTTTTTATATTCTGCTCTCTATCTCTCTTTGACTGAAGCTCCAGCTGTCCTCTTCTTTTTTTTTTTTTTTTTGTTGCATACAGTCCATGCATTTAAAACTTAAAATTATTTGTTGAGTAATTTTAATGTCTTATGTATTTTATTTTGGCTTTTAATATTTTGTTTTGAGTTTTAATGTTTATTCAATTTTAGGTTTTTTTTATAATATTTTTCATTTTCAATTGCTTCTATACTGATACGAAACGTTAGAATTGACTGGAATGCCGGAATGTTCCACTATAGGGCCAAACCGAAACGGGATTGACAACTCTGGATGTATCTGGATTTAGATTTGTTTTGGAAAGGATGGATCTAGTTCCGAATCCGGTTTTGACTTCACCTCTCTGTATCAGTTCCAATCTCCATCTTCAGTACAGTGGTGTAGGAGGAGGGTTATGATAGCGGCAAGGGTGACGAGGGAGATGGGGTTTTCTTTTTGGGTGTGGAGTTGGAGTTGTGTGTGTTTGGAGATGGATGGGTTAGATTTGAGGGTTTGGAGAAGTGGGGTTTTAGTGGGGATGATGATGATGCGAAATGCGAGAGAGAGAGACTCATTGGTTTGGGTATTGAAAAAGAAATAAAAACAGGAATAAATATAAAATGAAGAGAGAGGAGATTGGGGTTGCATGAGTTGTGGAGGTCTTAATTCTTAACTATGTTTAACTAACTATTCCTACCAAAACCTCGAGGTTTTAGTAGAGGCAGCATAATTACTTTTCAATACTCCCCCTTGGGTGGAGCCCACTCCTCAACACTCACCCTCAGGTGGAACCCGGTTGGTGCACTTTTGGTGGCACACATTTTTTTCACATCGTGTTATTCCTCGTTGGGATTCGAATTTGTGATCGGTTGGCTCTAATACCATCTTAAATTTCTTTAGCTAACCATTCCTACCAAAACCTCGAGGCGTTAGTAGAGGCAGCATTAAATACTTTTCAATATTTATTTCTTTACAAGACGAACACAACAAATCTCCATTTTTGATTTCTTCCGAGAGAGAGAGAGAGAGGAGGAGAGAGAGAGAGAGGAGAGAGAGAGAGAGAGAGAGAGAGAGAGAGAGAGAGAGAGAGTCCTTGGAATCACGACTGAAAGAGGAGTGACATAACTAGAAAAAAGAAAGGGCTGAATGACCAAACTTTGCATACCTTCCACTTATATTTGAGAACATGTTTGAGAATTACATTCAGGTAGGGTTGCAAACTGGGTATCCGATTCTCCGATTATCTGGAAGTCCCGGCCCGCAAAAAACCGGGTTTGGAAGCTATTTTAGGTTTCGATTCATAAACGGGTCCGGGTTGGAACCCAATTTTGGTTTCGATTGATAAATGGGTTTGATTCTGGGTCCATATAGGTTCCGACCCATGGACCTGGGACCCGATATATGAGTCTTTGATATTGCAAACTATAGCTCAAGCCTCAAAATCAATTTTTTTTTTACATTTTTTTTGTATAATCCTGGAGGTAGTACACTTGATGCACTGTTATAAGTTGAATGATATGCTTATTTTAAGAAAAAAATAAAAAATGAAGAGAAATTAGAACCGATTTCGGAACCGGATTTGGGTTTTCCTATCGGAACCGGGTCTGGAACCAACAAAATAGGTTATGAGTTAGAACCGGACCTGGAACCATTATTTAGAAACAAGTTTGGGTCCGAGTCCAGTATGGTTTCGACTCGAAACTGTCTCGTTTGTAATCCTACACAAGGATAAAAATATCAGTAGCGGCGGGCATATCGGCCCGCCGCCAAACCGATACGAAGTGGGCGATATGTAGCGTATCGGGGATACGTATCGGCGTAGTGGTGCGATCTGAAAAAATCTGAAAAAATTCCAGAAAATCCAGAAAATTATAAAATGAAAGAATATGTGGTTCTTTTGCAAAAGTAAGTAAGAAAAAGGGGGCGTATCGGTGCCCTCAATATATGAAGTCCTGTATCGCTGTATAAATAGAAAATAATAGTAATGATTAGTTTTTTCACATGTATTCATGTTTCTTAGTCATAGTAATTTAGAAAGTAATGGAAAACTCATAAAAAAAAAAATAGAACATGAAATAAAGGCATAAGACTTTAGGTCATTACTCATTACTCATTATTGAACAATTGAACATTGAACAATCAAATATTAATACTTCAACATTCAAGGTTCAAATTCAATCAAGTGAATGAACTATGAAGTGATCAACAATCAACATTCAACACCAATTTAGAAATGAGTCAAATGACAGAGTAGAGAGTTAGTGAAGGAAATATGATTAGGATTTAGGAATACCTTAATCACCACCAAAAGGAATGTCTATTAAGATTCAAGGCGCCATGGTTATCCTCATCCTCATCCTCATCAGTGTTTTCATTTCTATTGGCACCATATTGAATTTGATATTGATGAGCATTGGCATCCACAAATCCAAAGAAGGAAACCGGATCATCATAGGAAATTGGAGGAGGTGGAGGTGGATATCTACCATGTTACGTTTTACCATAGTCACCATATGAGTAGGACCCTGAAGCTGACGACTGTTCTTGTTCTTGTACTTGACCATGTGGAAAATAATATGAGGGTCCTTGTCCACTGTAACTAGGGTTCCACTGTAAAATCTTGATTTAGACTCACTTTAGAGCTTCACAAGCTCAAAGAGTCACAGTAGAAACTAGAAAGATGAGTGAAAGAGAGAGGTAGGAGAAAATAATTACACATGGGTCCGCTGGGGGGTTTTTAAAACCCCCCGATACGTATCGTATTGGTCCGTTTCGGCCGATACGGGGCGATACCCGATTATTTCAAATAATCGTATCGGCCGATATTTTTATCCTTGATCCTACATTCAGGAGCTTGTAGGTTGTAGCGGTCACTTAGGACGTAACAAAACTCTTGCTCTTGTAGATGATCGATACTATTGGCCTTACATGAAGTCTGCTATTATCAGCATTTGTGAAAGATGCCACACTTGTCAACTAGACAAAGGGAACAAAATGAATATAGGGTTACGTTAGCCATTACTGATACCTCATGCATCATGGGAAGATATTAGCATGGGCTTTGTGTTAGGCCTGTTAAGTAGTTGTTTGTCTAGTTTCCTATCACCAATTGGTTTTAGGGTTACTAGCTAGCAACTTTGAGTTGGTATCATAGCCGACAAGCCCCGGGTTCGAAACCACTTAGGGCAAAAAAGTGCCACTTGCCACATTGTGTGTTTGTGCGGGCCCAAGTGTGCAGGGCAAGAAGGCCACATGCCGCGTTGTGGTCTTGTACGGACGTGCGCTTCGGGTCCGAGCAGTGTCCCGCCCGAAGGGGGTTGTTAAGTAGTTGTTTGTGTAGTTTCCTATCACCAATTGGTTTTAGGATTACTGGCTAGCAACTTTGAGAAGGCCTACCAAAGACAACTAGAAAAGTTGATTCAATCTTCGTTTTGGTTGATTGTTTCTCTAAAATGGCTCATTTTCTTATATGTGCCAATACAACGGATGCTTACAATGTCACTCAATTGTTCTTCAAGAAAGTTCATTTTCATGGACTGCCAAATACCATTATTTCCGATCGTGATCGTGACACCAAGTTCATGAGTCATTGTTTTGGAAGACCTTGTGGATGACAACAGAGACAAAACTCAACTTTTCTATTGCTTATCACTTGCAAACTGATGACCAAACATAAGTAGTTAGTTGAAGCCTTGGACGGCTATTATGGTGCCATGTTCGCGACCATATCAAAACATGGGATCAAGTTTTACCCATGGCTGAATTTGCTTACAATAATTCAATCAATTACTCAATTGGCATCTCACCATTTGAAGCAGTAACATGTGTTCATCCGTGCTTGCCTATTGATCTAGTTCCATTACCTATCGAAGCGCGACCTAGTGCGAAAGTGGATAACTTCATCAAACACATGCAACAGGTACATGATGAAATTCGACGGCATATCGTTGCTAGCAATGACAATTACCAGGCTCATGCAGACAAGCGTTGTTTCAGCGAGTTTTCTGAAGGAGATATGGTTATGGTCCGAATCCATCTGAAACGGTTGTCACCAAGAGCTAATAAGAAGTTACATCCACGTAAGGTCGGTCCATTCAAAGTTTTGAAGAAGCTTAGCTCCAATCCATATACTCTGAAGTTACCATCAGATCTTGGCTTCAGTCCAACCTTCAATGTTGGAGATCTCACACTCTACCGTGGGCATATCAATGACAAAGAATCTAAGAACTGACCATATTCTTACCAACTGCTCCTCCACTTGCAGAGAAAATCATTGATATTCTTGATGATCAGCTTATTTTTACTCAACAGGGGGCTTAAAGAAACTCCTCGTCTGCTGGCAAAACCGTCCAATCTCTAATGCTACATGGATCATTTGCATTGACTTCCAGCTTCTCAATCTGGATCTCTGAGTAGTATCAATCTATTAACTTGCTGGAATTGACTTTTTTCAGTTGGGGACACGTGATGCATTACGGACCAATACCAGCCAGGCCCAATAAGACAACTGGACCAACTCATTGACCATAGCTCAGCCCAATCCATTGGGTTCAGCCCATAGGCCCAATCGTGACCGAGAGCTACTATGCGAGTAAATTTATCCCTATTTTTATTTTCATTCAGTTAGTGACTATTTCTAATTGCTATTTCTATTTCTTGTTTGATTAGGATTAGTTGGTTTCCTATTTTGTTTAGAAAGTCTTGTTTACTAAGGGATCCATCCTACTTCTCTATATAAGGACGATCAAACCTCATTGTAATTCATGCTTATTACAATTAATCAAAGATTTCTCTGAGTTTTTCTTCAATTATGGAGTTTCCCATTGTCTTGAGTGTGCCTTAGTGCTGGAATCCATCTCTAGATTCAACCATTCCATTGGAAATTGATCTAATTTTCCATCGACGATTCGGGCCTGCACTGCAAGGATAACTTTTAGAATCCCAAACAACTAAAGAGAACCCAATGGAACTTGCTCTGAATCTCTGATACCAAAATAATGGAGGGTGGATCGATATGAAATCTTCAAACATATCTTGGAGCCCTGCCAAAGGAGTCTTCTCACATTGGAGATGCCAAGGAGTCTTCACACAAGGCTTAAGAGATGTTTTTTCACCAACTCAAGATAGGAATAGAGAAAGATGTTCATTCATTGATTTTCTTTGAAGAGCATTACAACCATTATATAGAGTAGTCGGCAACGATCTTGGCTCTCAATTAGAGGTTACTTTTCTAATTAGAGTGGTCAATAATCTCCGACTCTCAATTAGAGATAATAATTTGCTTGATTTTAAGGATTTTGACTTACTCATCTTTCTTTCTTAAGCAAATTACAAACAACTTGATTCTCTCTCGTGAAAGCTTCCTAAAAATATGAGATTAGGCATGTGACAAGATCACTATGCCTTTATTCAACATGTGATTAATTAATTACTCAAGTTATGGGCCTTGTTAGTAGACTGCCCTATGCTGGTCTTCTTGGGCCTTATTTGATAATTAAATATTTGGCCCATGGCCTGCATCCCAAGTGCTATTCAAATAGTGGAAAATTTGGTCTTTCAAGAAAGAATCAAGCATATTGAAGTCCATTGCAATTCTCTTTGGGAATGTTTTGATGATAAAATCATTACTCTTGCACATGTGCCTTCCAATCTCGAAACTACCGACACTTTCACAAAGGAATTAATTTGTGATTGACATCAGTTCTTTGTACACAACTTGTTGCTGGTTGATCATCCAGCATCAATTTGAGAGGGAGTATCAAATATGATAGTTAGGCGACTACCGAATTTAATGGACAACATATATTTGTATGTACCACAGGTGTGCTATTAAGATTTCTGATTCTCGTTATCTATAATGCCCAAATACGGATATGGATATGGACACTGATGCAGGGATTGAGGATACGACTCCTCATTTTTGAAAATCTAGGACACGGCTACGGATACGGGTGTCCTAATTTTTTTTTAGATCACTTTTGAATAAATGAGATTATCACTGTTGTCGTCCCTTTCTAGTAATTTTTATGGTGAGAAGTAAAAATATTAAAAGAACTATATGAAATAAAGGACTTTATAAGTAGGATATGTTAAACTTGGTCCCTAGAAGTATCGGTGCAGTATCAGGTACGATATGGATATGTTGGACTTGTACAAGTATCCAGGTATCATAGCTCATTATCCAAGCTATCTGTATTAGAATAATCAGGAGTAGATTGATTGGAATTAATCTCGGAAAAAGGTGAATATAAATAGAGGTCAAACTACAATGGGAGATCACTCAGTTAATCCAAAATCCTCTTTTGTATTTGCTCTCTCTCTCTCTCTCTCTCTCTCTCTCTCTCTCTCTCTCTCTCTCTCTCTCTCTCTCTCTCTCTCTCTCTCTCTCCACACACACTCTTGCATCACACTTGCCCGTTTAATTACTAATATGCTATTATAACTGATGATGACAGTGATGAAACAGTTAAGAAAATGTGATACATTTTATTTCTGAAGGATCAAGTTACTTATTTGGGGGAAAAAGAAAACAAAAGAAATATTTTCCATGTTGATCAAATCATTATTCATGAACACAGAAAACTGAATTTTATTATGGATAATGTTAAATCCAGAATAAGATTCTAAGTCTTTTCCTCATGAAAAGCCACTTTCATGATCTGATTGCAATAGATTATGAAAACTAGGCACTTAAAAGAGGATGGAGTTTCTCTGAACTGCAACTAGCATACAGTTCATTTTGCTTAACAGCAATACGATTATTTGTTTTCTTTATGGGTACTGACATCAGCGATTAATGTCTATGAATCACTTCATTATTTGATTCAGTGATTGAAACATTATAATTTTTCTGAATATTTTTACTTTTTTCATATCTCAGATATGGAATAATTTTTATTAGGAAGGACTTAGTGGTTTCCCTAATGTTTTGCAGTTCACATTATGAATTTCATTTTTTTCCTTAAAATATATCAGCAACTTAAAAATTGTGACCCACATTTCTTGCAGATTGATCTGAGACGGGCCAATAATTGTGAAATCATGCTTACGAAGGTTAAGATTCCATTGCCTGATTTGATGGTAAGGTGTTGCACACTGTTTTTGGTTTTCCACTAGAAGACTCCTTTCCAAGTTTGAAATCACTACTTTCTTTTGTGATAACCCCCTTAGATGTATAATTTTGAATGGTATATTTCCCTTCATTATTAAATTTATGTAATAGAATTTGTGATATTTCCCTTAAATGTTTTGTGGGATGGTGTTCCTCATAACTTTCATGGTTCATATTTAATTTCAGTGGGATGGTCTTCATTTCCTTAAACTTTATTTTCTATAGGTTTATTATCCATGGACAGGATAGCGCTGTGTTTGTACAGATTGAATGGATGATTCCATCACAAAATGCAACGTGAAGAAATTTCTACTGAGTCCTCATGGTTGCCTTCATGGATGTTTTTGCAGAGTACGTTGCTTACTCTGGATGATTCTGTTCTAGATGCTGACCAGATAGATAATCTTATAAAGTTCTGCCCAACAAAGGAGGAAATGGAACTACTTAAGGTAGATATATATCATGATATGAAAGTCAATATTCCTTCACGTGCTTCAATGGGAGTGCCTACCTTCTAACTTGTAACTATAAAGTTAAGATTTACTTAAGTTCTTCTGGCAGTTACATCACCTGATAATGTCAGCTATAACTGTGCTCATTATTTAATTTGTTAGGGCTATACCGGTGATAAAGAAACCTTAGGAAGATGTGAACAGGTTTGTTTTCTTCCACTTCCATTCTTTTCCCTTTATGATATATTATATATAGTGTTAGATCTGTGAAGGATTCTGTCACGCTGATTGTTTTGATGATAATAAATAGGTCAAACAAACATGCCAATTTATCAGTATTTGAAATTCTTGGTAAAATGCAGTTTCATAAACATATGTAAGACCTCTTATGCTATGGTTTCAACCCATCAAACCATATTATGAAGGCATCTAGATTCTAGAGTCTAGATCCTAGATTACACTCATTCTGGAAGAAGCTTTTTTTTTTTTTTTTTTTAATTTTATAAAAATGTAGAGCCATTTGATGTTTTCATCAGTTTGTTATTGACATGTTTGGTCATTTACATAACAGTTCTTCTTAGAGTTAATGAAAGTACCACGAGTGGAATTTAAACTCAGAGTCTTCTCTTTTAAGATTCAATTCACTTCTCAGGTCAGGCAAAATTATATTGAACATCTGGTTTCCTTTAGATTTTCATTGTGCAATAAATTTTGATTTGTTCCTTTCTTGACATCTGTCCAGGTTTCTGACCTAAGGAAGAGTCTGAACACTGTACACTCTGCCGCAGAAGAGGCAAGTTTTTTGTTTCCCTACCTCATCTCTGCACTGTTGCTAAGGTCATTCTCAATTATTAACTTTTCTTGCACCACTTCAACCTTGTGAATATCAGATCAGAACGTCTGCCAAGTTGAAGAGAATCTTGCAGACAATTCTGTCTCTTGGGAATGCATTGAACCAAGGAACTGCTAGAGGTGAGTTGAAATATGAATTCTGAAAGATGTGAGTTGAAATATGAATTCTGAAAGATGTTTGTGTTAAGTGCAGACTGCAGACGATACTGTGTTGACTTGTTGGTTTCCAAGCATGCAGAATGAACCAACATGTTAACTGTACTCTGGAACCACTTGAACATCTGAGTTACAAATGTGCATATTAAACTGCTAGTATCATCATAACCTATTGTATTTTTTGGGGGATTACCAAAAAAAGTCAATGCTTAGCATGAACCTGATGATGCTGATGCAGAAGGATGAAAGAAATCTGGAGGAAGTATGAGGTGGGGTAGAGAGAAAAGATGGGAAAAGAACTAGAGATGTTGCCTAGTTACTACATCAATGCACTAATTTTCTTAAGGGCTCTTTTTTCATATCTTGATATATCTAAGGGATCACGGAAATGGTGAACTTACAACAGTCATCCAGATCTATATCTGTTATAGGCTCTACTAGATCGATTGACTCCATTTTCATTAGATTGATTGACAGAATCAAATCTACTACAAACACCGGAATTGCCTTCCCATCCACCATGGTCATCCTTATCATGGTCCTAATTGGAATCACTATTCTTCTCTCACACGTAACCTCCACGGTAGGTTATATACAAGACAGGTTTGGGTCGGGACTGTGCTTGACTTGAACCTGGTTTCCACACATTCTCTCTTAATTTATCATATACTGATGCTACCCATAAATGCTCTCGAATGCGCTCTTTTATCTTTCCAATTTTTACCACACATTCATCCCAGCATTATCTTCTCAGCCAAAGTATTTCATGGTGTATTGCATATAATAATGTTAATCCTGAATTCCTGATGCAAGAAACAAACTCTAATCATCTTCATTAAAATAATGTTAATATAATATATTATGAATATATTTTTATATTTCTTATAATAATGATATATATTATATATTATGTGTATAAGATATTATCATACATTAAATACATCATACACTCTAGGTAATTGGGTCCAGTCGAGTCCAGACTTGACTGGACCTGGCCTGGGCCGGTTAGCGATTGGACCTAAAATGTGGATCCGAATCCAATCCTAAAATGTGGATCTGGCTCGTATTGGATCCGAAGTGTGGATTCGGACTAGAACCCACACTTTGAGACAAGAACCGATTATCAAATGCGGTCCGAAAAATGAACCCTTAGAATAATTGGGCAATTGGAGTTCCATTGACATTCCTACTATCAGACATTACATTGAAGATGGCTAGGACACCACACCATTAACGAAAGATAAGGGACGAAACTCTGAATTTCACGCAAACAAAAAAAAAATTTATTCATATAATGTCTGGTTGTACATTTAAATAAACATGAATTCTTTTTTTTTTTTTTTTGCCCTATTTGAATTAAATAAGGATTTGAAATTCTTTTTCATGTTAATTAACCACTTCTGATATTCCTACTACAAAGAAGTCTCTTATTTAGGAATAACATTTGGACTCAAGTTGTACACCTAGGATACCTAAAATTTGTACCCATATCTTATTTCTAAATGGACTATAACTTCTTTAAGATTTTTTGGAATTGCACAATCTTGTGATCGTTGGATAGATAATTGATATCCATCAAATTGGCCTTTTTTTTTTGTGTGTGTGTGTGTGTGAATCAGACACTGTTTTATACATGAAGCATGCCCATGCTTAGAAAAAAAAAAAATGAAAATATAACTAAAGATCAAATAAATTTCTATTTTATGGGTCTGCCTACGCTCTTTATTAGCAAGTTGATGCATGAGAAATGCTTGAGTTATTATTTTTCTCTTGCATGTAATTTCCATGACATCACACAGAGGAGGGGTCGGACTTGAACATTTTTTTTTTTTTTGTTGTTGTTGTGGGAGGGCCCCCTCCATGTATACCTATATCTTTCAGAAAATGGGCCATAACCTTTTTAATACTCATCATAATTTCACAATCTTGGGCTTTTTGGATAGAGAATCAAATGTCACACCACCTGAACCTAATTTTGTGTCAATCAGACACATGGTTTAAAATAATAGTCGGAAAGGGTGACATGGTCAGCTCGAGAATGGGGCAGTTTGTCACTTCACAAATTTTAATTTGAACAAAAAAATCTAAAAAAATAATCCAAAAACCCTAGAATATTAAAAAATTGTAACAATCTAATGTTCTTTTCCATTTCAGCATGGTATAGCGGACCCTTATGTAAGTCCTATATTGCTATTTTGATCTTAAACTGTCGAATCTTATCAAGTTTAATGATTAAATCAAATGTGTATCAAGGAATTCATTGTCATACTAAGCTTGTTTTTTCGATCTAGAATGATAGCCACACATATGCTCAAACCATTTTGATAGTTCTTTTGATCTTTGATTCATTGTATCAATGTGCTTGTCCTATCATCCATGATGAATCCTTACCATTCCTCTCTGTACTACAGTTGGTGGTTATCTAAAGTACATCCCATGAAGCGAATCAAAGTATAATTGGTATTATATTTTATTAATATCCTGTTTGCCCAATTGGTATTTGAATTCCTAGAAAATCTTAGTATAGGAGGTTTTATCAGGGTTAGGAGCGAAGTATATAGGTGTAGATTTTGATGGGACCATACCTTCCTAGGATTTAGTTGAAATGATATGTAAAGATAGGAAGAAGAATAAACAAAAGGTGGAGAGAAAACCGATACCTCAATGGGAGGCTCGTATGAGATTTTATAATTACACAATTCCCAAATCAAGGGTAATCTAATCAATATACAATCCCTAATTAAGAGTAATCAAATCAATTTACAACCCTCATCAAGGATAATCAAATCAATCTATAAATCTATACAAGGAAATAAATAAATAAGAGATAACTGAAGATACAGATATATACAAGCTCTGACGGGCCTTGGGCTGGGCCAAGTGGGCCTAAGTCACATTATTTCTACACTCCCCCTTAAATTGATGTGGTAATGCAGAAAAACAACAATTTGCTAGTAAGTTCATGATGGCGTGGCTTAGGAAGTGCTTTTGTGAAGATATCTGCCAACTGGTCATGAGTAGAAACATGAGGCAAGGTGATCTTCTCAGTGACAACATGCTGACGGATGAAGTGACAATCAATCTCAATGTGTTTCGTCCGTTCATGAAAGATTGGATTATTAGCAATTCTAGTAGCGCTGGTATTATCTCCATGAAGAGGTGTAGGCATATTAACAATAATACCAAATTCACAAAGAAGACGACGGAGCCAGATGATTTCTGCACTTGCAGACGACATTGCCCGATATTCAGCCTCAGCAGAAGATTTGGATACAGTGGTTTGTTTCTTGGACTTCCATGAAATCAGAGAGTCGCCAAGAAACATGCACCAGCCAGTGGTAGAGCGCCGGGAATCTGGGCAACCAGCCCAGTCGGCATCGGCATACGCTGATAAGCGTAGAGAAGTATTAGACGGATAGAAGAGACCATGACTGGGAGTGCCTTTAACATAGCGGAGAATGCGCAAAGCAGCAGCAAGGTGAGGTTTATGAGGATTGCTCATAAATTGGCTAACCGTATGCACCGCATGAGAAATATCAGGGCGAGTCATAGTTAAGTAGAGCAAACTACCAACGATCCGACGGAAAATAGATGGATCATCCATGAGGGGACCATCCTCTGCACTGAGTTTACTATTTAATTCCATTGGCGTATCAACAGTATGAGCATCATCAAGTCTGGCAGAGGTGAGCAAATCAGAAGCATATTTACGCTGATGTATCCGAATGCCCGACTTAGTACGCGAAAACTCAAGCCCGAGAAAATATGTGAGAGGACCGAGATCCTTCATTTTAAAATGGCGAGTGAGATGATGCTTGAGATCTGTAATACCAGAAATATCATTGCCACTGATAATCATATCATCAACATAGACTAAAAGGAATGTATAACCCTTTGGTGTCCATCTAAGAAAGAGAGAACTATCAGAATGACTCTGGCGAAACCCAGCTTGAAGAATAGCGGCTCGGAATTTATCAAACCAAGCCCTGGGAGCCTGCTTAAGTCCATAAAGAGATTTGCGCAATTTGCAAACATGCTGAGGAGGACAAGCATAGCCAGGAGGAGGTTTTAAATAGACAGTCTCTTTCAAGTCGCCATGAAGAAAAGCATTTTTGACATCCATCTGCCACAGAGGCCAATTGCGGGCTGCAGCTACACAAAGAAGAGTACGAACTGTGGTCATTTTAGCCACTGGAGCAAATGTTTCCTCATAATCAATGCCATACTCCTGCTTGTAAGAAGATCCACTTACTGCCAATGACAGAGGCTTTGTCAGGTGTCGGTACCAAGTCCCATGTATGGTTTGCCTCAAGAGCCAACAATTCCTCATTCATAGCATCCTGCCAGTATGCAATCTTCGAAGCCTGTGTATAAGAGGTGGGTATAGGAGCACTATCCAAAGAAGTGAAAAGAGCAGGGAAGCCATATCTGTCAGGAGCAACCGAAGGACGACTAGATCGTCGCAGGAGTTGGATATTAGTGGAGGAAGTATTAATACCTGAGGGTACAGGAGGCAGCATGAGAATAGGATCGGGAGAAGGAGGCCCCACAGGAGGAGTCTTGTTTCGCCGGACATAGACATTGGTAATTGGTGGTTTGGAAGAAGTTGTCACAGGGAAGTGTGGCAAATAAGAGACAGCAACAGGATGAGTTTGGAGACGCAAAGAAAAGAAGGGAATGTGTTCTAAAAAGATCACATTACGAGATATCCGCATGCGTTTCTCAGATGGATCATAACATAGAAATCCCTTGTGTTCAGAACTGTAACCTAGGAAGAGACATTTGGCAGCCTGGGGTGACAACTTAGTGCGCTCTGTAGGTGGAAGATGGACAAAGCATAAACAACCAAAAACACGCAAGCGAGAATATGAAGGTTTATGGCTAAAAAGAGCTTCATATGGAGTAATCTTTCCTAGAACGGAGCTAGGATGACGATTGATGAGATACACAGCGGTATGAGCAGCATCACACCAAAATGTGGGAGGAACTAAGGATTCAAGAAGGAGAGTACGAACAGTTGCAAGAATATGCTTGTTCTTTCTCTCAGCAACACCATTTTGTTGTGGAGTATGTGGGCATGATTTTTGGTGAATAATGCCTTTAGTAGAAAGGAAGGTAGAAAATTCATGGGACATGTATTCTCCGCCGGAGTCAGACCTGAGAATTTTGATATCCTTTTGAAATTGTGTGTGAACCATATTATAAAACTTTTGGAAAAGAGAAAAGACCTCAGATTTGAAGCGCATGAAATAAATCCATGTGAATCGAGAATGATCATCAATAAAAGTCACATAATACTTAAAACCTGTCCTACTTAATGTGGGTGCAATGCCCCACACATCAGTGTGAATGATATCAAAAGAAGATGACGCACGGGAATGATGAATGGGAAAAGGTACAATATGACTTTTACTTAAACAACATGTAGCACACTTAGATTGAAGAAAAGAGGACATCATTTTATTATCAACAGTGGAATCTAAACAGCCAATTTTGAACAAAGAAAATAAATAAGCATTATTCACATGACCAAGACGACTATGCCAGATAGTCCACAAGTTATTAAAATGAGAAGAAGAAGAAGAAAAGAGGGAATGATGTCCAATGTCCAGCAGAAACAGTCGACCATGTTTACTCCCCGTCACGATCACCTTCCCAGTGTGCCTCTCCTGTATGACACAACCAGTGGAAGAAAATTTAATATGGTACCCATCATCAATCAGTTGGCCTACAGAAAGTAAATTTGCTGATAACTTGGGAACAAAGTAAACATTGGAAAGGTGGAGGGATTGGCCAGAGACACTAGATAAAGTAATGGTACCAATTCCCGAAATGAGTAATTGGTCGCCATTAGCAGTAGTTATTTTGTCTTTGCCAGTATAAGGGTGAGAAGCTGTAAAAACTATGTTCCACAGAGGTCATGTGGTTTGAGGCCCCTGAATCTAGAAACCAGGTGGATGGGGTAATGTAGGATGACCTAGAGATTGAAGAATGGAAAGCAGGAAATGCAAGAGGAGAAGGAGTTTGGTACCGACCACCAGAAAAACCCATGGATGCATATGCAGAAGTCACCGTGCTCTGAATCAGGTCTTGAATCTGGGCTGGAGTCATGGATACAGTCCCGGAAGAAGTGCTGCCTGTGTCAGGGAGAGGTGCTTGAGCTTGGAACGCAGCAGGAGTATGTTGTCTGGATGCATTGGGAGGATGTTGCTTTTGCTGGGGTCCATTCTTACTTTGTAAACTACGACAATCATCAATGAGATGACCAGTGCGTTTGCAATATCTGCAAATCAATTTCTTTCGACAGTTCTTGGCTAGATGACCAAAGCCTTTGCATTCATAGCATTGAGTAGGCTTCTGATTGGGGGCTGCTAGAAGAGCAGTCTCAGCCTGAAGAGGAGCCTTTGGGTCTTCAAAGATAACGCGCTGAGAGTTAAGGCGAAGTTCTTCTCTAAGGACTTCTTGGAAGCATGTGTCCAGATTGGCTGTGACTTCTCTATTCATAAGAGCAGAACGGACTGATTCGAATTCTGGTCTGAGATTCATAAGAAACTGACTAATGTGAGTTTCTTCTTGTAATTTAAGCGCCTTCGTCAGAAACCCAACAGATACGGACTGGATTATCATAGCATCCCTCTCAGTCCATAATGTGAGAAATCCATTGTAGTATTCTTGCACAGTTTTATCACCTTGACTGAATTTCGCAATTTCACTATCGAGTTGAAATTTGCGAGCTTTATTGGTTTGATGATAAACATTCTTTAGATGACCCCACATATCAGAGGCAGCAGCATATGCTTGAAGAGCAATGGCAAGAGAAGGATCAATGGAGTTAAGAATCCAAGTGATAACTTTAGCATTTTCTTTAGACCAGGTAGCTAAAGCTTTGGTGTCAGTAGTAGGTTTAGTTATCGAGCCGTCAAGATAACCAAACAATCCTTGGCCTTCAACGAAATTCTTCAGATGAAATGACCAAGCCATGTAATTATTTCCATTGAATTTAATGGGAATAACATCATACTTGTCCATATTGAAGAAGCGGCAGCAAAATGAAACAGCAGCAACCAACCAAGGATAGAAAACAACTACAGAATAGCAAGATGCACAAAATCCAGCACAAAAGAGCGACAACACAGAAGAACCCAGCACAGACAGCAAGCTCGCAGCATAAAATGCTCAAAATCCAGCCCAGACAGCCCCAGACGACCTAGATGCTGATGGCAGATGAGGTACGTGGACCCCACAATCTGATCTACGCACAGATCAGATAGAAAAGACTGGAAGAATGCCAAAAGTCCTACCTCCAGTCCAAGTTTGATGAAGATCGGACACAGATCCACAATATTGGACGGTTGTGATAAAAACAATCTTGTAGAAAGAATATCAAAACCGACAGAGGAAGAAGGGATTAAAAATACCTCAAATGAAGAAGAAAAATTCCATAAAAATCACTATAATTCTCAGAATAATCAGCCGACCAACCCAGGGTGGACAGTTTGTAGGTTCTTGATCATTGAATGTAAGCAGCAGTGAAGCCGAGTGAAAACACGCACGACACGTCCATCTCGTCAGTGGGTCGATTTGTACACAGAATTGATTGGAGGATCAGTGAGCAGATCAGAGGTGGGGGATGGAAGGACACGCTATTTTCGCAACTCCAGGCCAAAGTTTCACTCAAATCGGATTAAAATCCACAAATTTGGACGGTTTTGATGAAAACAGAGGCAAGAAATAGAAATATCACAAATGTTGCTGGAAACCTCACCTCTGATGGGATAAAAAATCCAGAAAAATGCTCATAAATCCCAGCAATGTTGGTCGACCAGGATGGAGGTGTTTTTGAGAGATGTTGACGATGATCTGAAGTGGGCCACGTCTTGATCAGGGATGATCAGACACTATTAAGGATGATCAGACACAATCGGGAAGAAGATCCAAGCCAGGGAGAATGACTGAATCAATTTGAGAAGGTAACTATAGCTTTGATACCATGAAATGATATGTAAAGATAGGAAGAAGAATAAACAAAAGGTGGAGAGAAAACCGATACCTCAATGGGAGGCTCGTATGAGATTTTATAATTGCACAATTCCCAAATCAAGGGTAATCTAATCAATATACAATCCCTAATTAAGAGTAATCAAATCAATTTACAACCCTCATCAAGGATAATCAAATCAATCTATAAATCTATACAAGGAAATAAATAAATAAGAGATAACTGTAGATACAGATATATACAAGCTCTGACGGGCCTTGGGCTGGGCCAAGTGGGCCTAAGTCACATTATTTCTACATTAGTTTGCTATGGTGATGGTTAGGTAATCATTCCTTGTCAAATGGTAGATCATTTGATGGCCCTTCGTGGATCTTCACCCTTTATCCGTCATTTTTAGCCCCTTTGATGGAAGGGATTGTTTAGAAATCGTAGGAACTTAATACCTATTTAAAGAAAGGGGCCTTATTAAAACAAAAAGAAAAAAAATCCAATTAAGTGGCTGTATCAGCTGATATTGGGATATGAGTTGACACGACTTTAACTATAAATTGGTGTATTGGTTGATACACAGGCCTGGACACTGTTTACCTCAAAATCATCATCATCTTCTTCAAAGCCTTATCCCATCAATTTGGGGTTTGCAAATAATGAATTCTTTACCTATTTGATAACCTTGATGGATTTTGGAACTTTAAGAAATTCTTATATTTATGGTTGACTGGTTTCTTCTAACCCTCTCGTGGTCTCTTCGAAACATGAAAATGCAACTGAAAACAAATAGAATCCTATTTTATGCATTCGCCGCATGTGGGGTCGTTGATGAGTGGATGTGGAAGAACTTATTTCCTTGAGATTGTCTAATGCCATCAGTTTGCATCATTCTCACCAATTTGAAAGAACTAATTTTTGAGTTATGTTGGTGTCCATTAGGATCGGTGACCCTTTGCACCGTAAACTGCTTGCCGGCCAATCTAGTTGCATCTGTTACTTCTTTGTCAATCTATGTGATTTTCACCTCAATCAGTTTGTAGCATTCTCACCAATTTGGAAGAACTCATTTTTGAGTTATGTCGGTACCCATTAGGATCGGTGATCCTTTGCACCGTTTAGTGCTTGCCGGCTAATCTTGTTGAATCTGTTACTTCTTTGTCAATCTATGTGATTTTCACCTCCATCTTATCATAGATTGAAGCTACGTCGTAGTCTGATAGCTTGGATATACTTTGGTGGCTCTATGGACCATTGGATCATCTGATATTTTAGATTTGACTATTAGATACATGAGAAATCGCATCCATCCATCTATTGGGGGCATTCATTGTTGTTCTGCAAAGATGAAGCCCAGATGTGGCATCTCAAGTAGGACCGGCTGCTTGACTCAGATGAACGATAGATCTGTCAAATTCACTTCCATAGATGCTTCCAAGGTGATGGCGTCTTGTGCTTCGAATAATCTTGATCTTCTTTCAAATCTGCATTTCTATCATTCTTATTGTGAATCTTTTATTCCTTCTAATCATCTATTTCTTCTTTGCAAAGAACTCTTGCACGATATCATTGTGATCTTCTTTCCATTGTGCTTTCTACTCATGTTGGTCGGCTGTTTGTGCTTGCCATTTATGCAACCATTCATCTTATTTCTTTTAGCATATTAAACACTTCTTTTATCAACTGTACAAGAAGATCTTGTTTTTACTTTAAAACTCAGCTTTGACATAATCTTGCACTTCAAGTAGACATGCTGAAGTGCTTGTATGTATTGTAGTTGGCTGTTTGGGTTG
This sequence comes from Litsea cubeba, assembly GCA_012931725.1. Taxonomy (NCBI): domain Eukaryota; kingdom Viridiplantae; phylum Streptophyta; class Magnoliopsida; order Laurales; family Lauraceae; genus Litsea; species Litsea cubeba. The sequence goes on along the minus strand of CM022945.1, from coordinate 9,589,729 downwards.
GGGAGAAGGTGCTGTTACAATTGTTGAGATCGTCATATGACAGAAACCCTTGTTGATAACAAATTAAAGGAAAAATCTCAAAGAATCTTATCTGCTTTGATACCAGACTGATTCAGGAGAAGCGACAGAGAGAATCTCTCTTCTTCTCTTTCATGTAACTTCCAACACATGAAGGTTGGACAAAGTTATGCCATCGTACCAAAGATGGGAAAGGACAATCCAACTTTCATACAAAATAAATCCATTCTTTTCATGGCTAGTTGTACGTTACAATATGTTGATTTTTTTTTAATTATTAATTCATTCATATGAAAACAAGGATTTGAAATCCTTTTATATGTCAATTGATCTCTTGTGATTTTCCTACTACAAATTTTTTTTGACACTGTAAAGCAAGGCTTAAAAAAACGGACTCGGGACCCGACTTGGCCAGACCCGACTTGGCCAGGTCTGAGTCGACTTGCCCGAGCATGGGACTTGGCCGAGTTAGGTTCAGTCCACTAGTGGTTAGAAAAAATGTAAACAAAAAAAGCAGAAAAATAAAAAAAGGAACCCCACCCAATCCTAGGCCGCAGCCCTAGCACCAGCCGATAGGTGTGTAGGTGGGTTGGCTCTCTTGGCTAAGATCAAGAGCAGAGAAAACAAAAAGCAGGAAAAATGTAAAGAAAGAAAGAAAGAAGAAAAGAGAAGGAGAGCAGTGTACCTTATCAGTGGCAACGGCAAAGAGAAGCAATAGTGGTGGAGATCATCTTCGATTGAAGGCGGAGATTGGACGGCAAGGCGGCGGAGTTGCTTAAGTATGTTCGGTGATGGCGGCAGAGTTCCTCCCATGTTCGGTGATGGTTGCGGAGATACCCCACCCCCACCCCCACCCCCACCGCCCCTTTACCCCTTTCCCTCTCCCTCTCTCGCCCTTTCTGGTTTTCTGCCGAAAGAGGGTTCGAAACCCCTTTTTTTTTTTGTTTTATTCTCTGCCCTCTTTCTGCATATTTACAAAAAAGACCCCTTTTGTTTTTTATTGGGGCGAGTCCGAGTCACATAGACCTGACTCAGTCACCGATTTTTTAATCCATGCTGTAAAGATAGTGAGATGCTAGTGGTACTTGCTTGTGTACACTTATGTAAAGAAGTTAGAAGTCAACACTAATTCATTTTCCTATCAAGACAACTTATGGAAAAAGTCTTGAGTGGTTACAAAATTTGCATATGATTTTTCTTGATTTAGAGAAGGCCTACAAGAAGGTGTTGAAGCAGTTAGTTCGGCAGAAATTGAAGATAAATGCATCTTTAATGGTTATGTATATTGATGTTATACAAGAAATGCATGAAGGGGCAATAATGAGTGTAATGGTAGAGCGGGAGACTTCTACGTTCACAGTTGGAGTTGGATTGCACTATTGGCTTTGAGTTCCTATTTATTTGTCTTGGTTAAGGACCATATGTATACATATATATATATATTTATGGGGCCAGCTTTCCTAAGCTGAAGCTTAGAGTAAGGTAAGCTGAAGTAAGCTCAATTGTGTGATGGGGCCCACCTGGGGGATGGGGGTGGGGGGGATTTCAAGGCAACCGTGGTTTCTACCATCTCTATTTGGGCACCAGAAGTTTAATGGTCAATGGTCCATTCGGATCGGTACACAGTCAATCCAGCGGTCTAGTAAATTTGGATCTTACCAAAAGTTGGTGGGCATGTGCTATTTAGGGGGTTCATGTGTTTGGTCCATTTGGATGGACCAAGGATGGACCCCAGAAGCGTTAGCTTACGGAATCTTATTCTAAGCTTAAGCCTACGAGAGCCCTATCCTACACACACACACACACACATATATATATATATAGATATTTGATTAAGCTCCTTGGACATCTTTACGGATCATGTGGTACTCCGCTGCGAGACAAGAAAGCGAGTAAAGATAAGCTAGAACTTTTAAAAAAGGCTTTCAAGTCAATTGGGACTTGGGAGTGCAAATTGTTGAACTGAGAAAACAAGTTCAATGAACTAGGAGAAGGGACAGACCAATGAAGGGCTTGAATGAAATAGTTAGTAAAGACATGATGGATTTTGGAGTTACTGAGGGCTATAAATGGAGTCGAGTGGAAAATATAGCTCTCAAAAGCTGACCCCACCCTGATAGATGGGGTAAGGCTTCAATGATGATGATGATGATGGCAATGGTTAATCTTTATAGAGGTAGATGAATTTCCTTCCATGGAAAAAGAATATAGTGGTACTTAACCAACAATTTCCATGAGTCATGGACCACCTAAAACTACCCTTCAGAATCAAAAGAAACATCAAAATCAAGCCTGGACGTTAGAAAGGCATAGTTTCGTTCATCACAATTCACAAGTTTAAAACTACTACAATGTACAAATGGCAGCGAGATCACCTTCAAATATGTTTTCCAGAAATCAACATTAGTTATACTTAAAGAAAGAAAGCTAAACACGTCTAGGAAGGGGCCAAGGCCATCTATCTTCATGAAGCCATATTAACATCATTATACAGTTTATTAGGGCCCCAAAGTTCTACTAAACTTGTATAGCATGTAAAAAAGGACCAAACTTCTCAGGTTTAGGGCCAAAACATCAAGTAATGGGAGAGTAACCACAAAAATACAAGTTTTAGTTGAAAACTCTTACATACTTATAGATCAAGGGTTTGACCTTGTAAACGACACCAACTAGCCAATGACCCCCAGAGGGTTCTAATGAATCAAATGGACCTTTCTGAGACTAAGCTGATGCTTCTTTGTACAGCTGGTAAAGTTAGTAGTAAACTGTGTTGAGATGGTTAAAAGAGATCCTCTGATCTAGTGCTCTAGTACCCTAATGTCATTTGTGTATGAGGATGGAAGATGGAGAAAATCTGGGGAAGAATGAGATGGAGGATAGAGGAGAAAGGAAAAAAGAACGGAGAAGAAGATCGGAAAATATGTGTAATTACTTCAGAAACACAATTTAATTAAAGTTTATACATTATATTGTAAGACAAAGTTTATGCAAGTGCCCTCGGCACAGTGGAGGGTGCTCACTATTTCAACCTTGAAGTTGTGAGTTCTAATCATGTTTAGTAAAAAAAAAATAAAAAAGAGAAGGGGGAAAAAAAGATAATAAGGATTGCATGAAATGGTGCACTCACATCAAAGCCAATTTGATGAGTTGAGCTCTATACAAGCTGTTTTGCATGACCTGTAACCCCTGTTTTTTTTCTTTTTATTTTTTCCCTGAAAATTTGGCTGCTCAGAATGGCTATAGTTCTGAATATGCCGTTTGCACTACCAAGGTAAACTGCTGGAAGATTATGATATGACAATTGAAGAAATGTTTGGCATGATTGGAATTAATTCCAATTGTAAATTACATAGCGTTATGCCTTTTCAGTGGTGATTCGTCTGCTTATCTTACTTTTGATTTTCTCTTACCAGTGATTGAAAGTATATCGTCTTTTGTTCCCTTTGAGAATTCAGCTATTGCATAACAAAATATTCTCTTTTTAGACATGTAACAAGGCTTCTCTCTCTTATGTATAGGTTCTGCTATTGGCTTTAGGTTGGATAGTCTCCTTAAATTAATTGATACCCGGGCCCGTAACAACAAGATGACTCTCATGCATTATCTTTGCAAGGTACAAGGTTCTTTTATTTTAGCCGATGACTTTTTTTGAGGTTTTGTTAGCAATGTATTTCCATCTAGAAGTGTTTTAGTTTAAAACTATAACAAGCTTTCCAAATGTTGTAAACATAAATGAATCTTACCAATAAAAATAAAATTACCTAAGCTCACCCTGATCATTCTTTTTCTTTAATGTGCATGTGGGATGCTTGTCTTCATACATGCATTTTTCTTGTCTATAAACACACATACCCAAAAAATAATAATTAAATAAATAAAAAATAACAAACGCACATCCGTACATTTGTGTTCACATGCATTTGCTTGTCTAAACACATGCATAGGCTGTTGCATTTATATACACATGTCATGTATAGTCTCAAATGTTTGTATCTGTGCATGTGCACATTCAAATTGATGTAGATACATGCATTTAAATTAACTACGAGTGCGCGTGCATAGTTTAGACTGAAATGGATGTGGAAATGATGTAAGGGGTGCCTCATTCTGCAACATTTTGTTAATGCTGAGGCTGAGATTGTGGCTCTTCATATCATCCTTAAATATGAAAATGCCTTGGGTCATCCTGGGCTAATTTTGTTGAAGGGGTTCCTCATGCTGTCTCTTGGGCCAGATGATGTATTCCACCTCCATTGGTGGAAGAAGTGCTCCATCTAGTCCAAGAGATCCTAAGTGTTTTCCCACATTTTGAGAAGTGTGAGTGGAGAGATGGACATTTTGGCCGAGGAGTTGGGCGCAGATTGATGCCTGGAAATGTAGTGACCTTTCCTCCTTGACATTTCCTTATGGTGGGGTTTTCGTGGCTGGCTGATTGCTTGTTATTTCTTTGTGAAGGGCTGTTGGGTCCTGGCTTTAATTTTTCTTTTCTTTTAAGTTTTTGGTTGAGGTCTCAGTCTCTCGTTACATTTTACTCTTTATAAGATTCTCTTATAATGAGATTTATTACCATTCAAAAAAGAAAAAAAAAAGGTTTAATTTTGATGTTTTCCTACACCCTTTCTACTGTTCTTTTCTTTATTTGGTGTCTAGAAACATTAATTACTAGCGATATTTGCATGTTTGGTTGCAAATCTTCTGCTTTAAGCCTTGTATTCAATTTTTATTTTGTTCCAAGCATTTGTTAGCTATAGAGCTTGAAGCTCAGTACAATTTAATATCTCTTTGTACAGCAATATATATTAAATGGAACCAAATAATTTAATAAAATAGATGTGCTATTCTTTTCACTCTATTTTTTGCCTGACAAGCTTTAGGTACTTGCTGAAAAATTACCGGAACTTCTTGATTTTCACAAGGACCTTGTGAGCTTAGAAGTTGCATCAAAGGTATGATTGGTTTGATCAAAGGTGAAGACAACATTAATGCACATTATCAAAACAAGTCGCGTCTGATTTGATTCAAATAATTATGCAGATACAACTGAAAACATTGGCAGAAGAGATGCAAGCAATAAGCAAAGGATTAGAGAAAGTTGTACAGGAGTTGACAACATCTGAAAATGATGGTCCTGTTTCAGAAATCTTCCGCAAGGTACTAAAAGCTACATTAGCCAGTCACATCTTTTGACATGTGTAGAAAGATGGCTTTCTTTCTTTTTATTTAAATAAAATATCCTTGTTGCTTCTGTTGGTTGATTTTTGTTTTTTAGAGGACAGCATATAACAGTCTTAAATTTCTTTTGGATCAGTCAAAATAAGTGTTTATTTGAGTGTCATTACTTGATTTATCTGTGAAGCTGTTGTCTCTGTTGACCGTAAAATGTGGACAGGACAGATTTTGTTTTACGGGTGGGCAGTGGGCATGCTGCAGCTCGATGAAGTTATGGCTATGAATATCCCTTTTATGAAATGCTTTCGTAGGGTCTGATTTGGACTTGAATAACTTGAATGCAAGCTGGTTGAGGTTTTATGATGCTGGACAGACCCAAGATCCATGGGTTGAACAAGCCTATCTGGGGCCCATTAACATGACTGTATGGCCGTAATGGCCATGGGATCTGTATGTCCATCCCAATTAGTTTATTTGTTTCATTTATTTTAATCATTTGGAGTTTTTCTGATTTATGAAGTTAGGTTCAATAGATTTATGCTGGATGTTTTACTCTTGGCTGTTAAATGTGTTTAGATGGTCAAGATAAGTTTTCGGGCTTTTCTTTGTTTATATAAGGCGAGGATTCTCGGACTCGGCTCTTACTGAGTTGGGTCCCATGGGACTCGGACTTGACTCCCACAAGTCCGACTTGCATGCATCTTCTTCTTCTTCTTCTTCTCTTCTCTCTCTCTCTCTCTCTCTCTCTCTCTCTCTCTCTCTCTCTCTCTCTCTCTCTCTCTCTCAGAGCAGAGCCAACTCATCTGTAACCTTACCCATCGCCCCCCCCCCCCCCCCCCCCTCCCCTCCCCTCCCTCTCTCTCTCTCTCTCTCTCAGAGCGGAGGCCAACTCATCTGTAACCTTACGCATCGCCCATCATCTCTTCATCTCTTTCAGCCCCCTCTTCTTTTTTTACTTAGAATTTTTTATTTTTATTTTAACCGGCTGCGGCTTGGGAGTGATTTACAGGAGAGATGGGGCTTTTCTTGTTACTTTTCTTTTCTCCATATTTTTATACTTTTTCTGTACCGAACCCGACTTGATCGAGTTGGGTTCTGAGTTTGGTTTTTTAAACCTTGATATAAGGATATGTAGTGCCTCTTCTACAATTAATGATCAATGAATAGAATTTCTTGAGTGCTTTTGCACTCTCTCCTATGAAAGGACTGCTGTGATGCCACTAGGTGTGAAGCCTAGCGACTCTTCCCCTACCCGCTCCTCATCATTTTGGGGTTTATGTTGGAGGAACCTGTTGCTTCTTTTTTTTTTTTTTTTTGAATGGTAACTTCTATTAGCTGAAACTATTATGAGAATTGAAGCCCAGAGATACCATAAAGAGATTCATTCCATTACCTTGGCTCGATAACTAGCAAGGATGGGGTGATTGATGAAGATGTTGAACATAGGATAAAAACGGGATAGTTAAAGTGAAGACTTGCATTTGGAGTGCTTTGTGACCGACAAGTTCCAACAAGATTGAAGGGAGGATTTTACAGGACAATGATTAGACCATCTATAACGTATGGAGCAGAATGTTGGCCAATCAAGAAGCAACATATGCACGAAATGGATGTAGGAGAGATGTGAATTTTGAGGTGGATGAGTGGTAAAAGTAGGAAGGATAAAATTAGAAATGAGCCATTTCGAGAGCATTTAGGGGTAGCATCAATAGAGGATAAAATTAGGGAAACCGTTTGAGATGGTTTGGGCATGTCCAACGCTGGCTGACAATGACGTCGGTAAGGAAAAGTTTGGCTATGCAGGTTGATGGCCCACCAAGGGAAAGGGGTAGGCCGAAGAAGACGTGGATGGAGGTAGTGAAAATAGATATGAAGATGTGCAACTTATCTAAAGATTTGGTTTAGGATAGACGGGAATGGAGAAACAAAATTCATGTAGTCGAACTCAACATATTTGTGACAAGGCTTTGATGACACAACATTTAGATGTCTTGTTCTTGGAGCGTGCATGAACTGACTAACAAGACTAACAACATAAGCTATATTTGGGTATGGTTAAGTATAATAATCATCTAACTAGCCTTTGATATGATTTGATGTCATGATGTTAGTCCCCAGCACTAATTCTGTAATTATGCCCGATTGGTGTATCTACAAGCTTTGTTCCCAATATTCCAGTTTCTTCTAATAGATCAGGAGTATATTTTCGCTGGCATGTCACAATCCTTTTCTTTGACCTTGCAAATTCAATCCCAAGAAACTTCCTCAATCACCAAGATCCTTGATTTTGAATTCGGAATGTAGATGTTGCTTTCATCTCTTCACTTATTCCACATCATTACAAGCAATAACAATATCATCTACGTACACTATTAAAATAATAATTCGTGAGCCATTTTTTCTGTGTGATCTGCATGACATTTCTTGTAACCTGTCTTTAACATGGCTTACCTAAATCTACCGAACCAGGCTTGTCGAGACTGCTCTAGCTGATACAAGGCCTTTTTCAACATACACATTGTTACTTTGAGCCTTCAATGAAACCCCTAGCGGCAATTCGATATAGACCTCCTTTGTGAAGATTCCGATGGAGTAAACATTCTTTACATCCATTTGGTATAAAGGCCAATCTAGATTTGTAGCAAAAGAGAGAATAACTCGTACTAAATTGAATTTTTCCACAGGAGAAAATGTATCTATGTAGTCCATACCATACGACTGAGTGAATCTTTTTACCACTGACCTTGCTATATATCATTGAACTGTACATTAGGATTATACTTCAGTGTGTACACCCATTTGCATCCTGCTCAGTTGTGAATTTCGGTTCGTTTTGGTCAAAGCGGCTGAATAATTTTGGTTCGGAGAATGGTTTGAACCAAACACCCTTAAAAAAATTCGGTCATGATTTCGGACCATGTCGGCCAAAATTTGGATTATAGCTGATGTCGGCCAAAATTTGGATTATAGCTGAAAACGAGAGAGAGAGAGAGAGAGAGAGAGAGAGAGAGAGAGAGAGAGAGAGAGAGAGAGAGAGAGAGAGAGAGAGAGAGAGAGAGAGAGAGAGGAAAAAACATATTTCTTTCCCTTTTACTTGTACCTTCTAAGAGGTCCACTTAAGGAAAAACTAAACCACTAAAATTACTCATTTTCCATTTAGAAATAACATTTTGTATTATTAATTTGGTAATAATTAATTAAATGTATATAATTTATTTTATTTTAAATTTTAATATTTCTTTTTTTCCCTACGTATATATTATTTTGTTTTGTTTTTACATTTTCTTCAAAGCATAACTCTGAGTGTTTTGCCAGAATTCCAAAGTGGCCAAAACATTTTGGTTTGGAGGCCAAACCAAAATGGAGTTCGAGATGGAATTCTCCCCCTATATATAAATGCATCATTAATAAATGAAACACAATATCGGTGACTCTTTTGGTTGGGGAAGAACTCATGTCCAGGTTCTACCTTTGATGCCAATCCTCCCCCTATATACAGGTGAAGGGAACTTCATTGCGAGACAATTGAATGGTCCAACATAATAAGACAACAGGGCTCCATGGAATGCTTGCACAATGTTTGCTTGAGCAAGAGATCAATGAATTACGGACGTTGAAGAGAGAGGCTTATTCTCCGCTAGCCTGACAATTGAATTAAAACATCAAAAAGGGTCCATTGGGGACTGTTGTTAATCTCTTCATGTACACTTTTAAATTAGATGACAAGGCATTTGGTTACCTTAAGAGTGTCACACTCTCCATTTTCTTGCATGACAAAAATGTTTGTTACTATGCAGTTTTTTTTTTTTTTTTTTTAAATTTTAAGTATATTATTTTGAACAAATCAAATATCTATATATACTGAGAATGCGAAGTTTTCTTAAGGTATAAATGACCTGTAAAGGGCTTGCATATCTATATCGAAGTTATGTGGTCTGTAACTTTACTTACCCCTTTCTATGTAAACGCTATGTTGCATGGATTCTCTGAAATAGGCAACATACCTGTGCCAGACACATCTTGTGTAGGATGACACCATGTCAGATTCGCCAAAAATGTTCTCTCACTAGTCATAGGTTGTTTTGTAGTTGATAAAATATTATTCAACTTTTGGAATCCTACATGAAAATTTTCTTGATTATTTAGAGTAGCATTTGTTCATTTTTTTTATTGGTAACGTGACTTGAACCCTCAACCTTGCGATTGTGACAAAGAGTTGTACATATTTTTTATTCATGCCATTTTTTCATATTATTCTTATTTGAAATGAATAGTTATTTGTTTAAATGTTATGCTGAATCCACGAATCCTATATTTTTTGGATTTTTTTTGAATTAGACACTATTGGATTCAGACACATCCACCAGCGCTCATGCAACTTCATTTGTGTGCTATTAAGACATGATTATGCAATCATTTCAATGACATAAACTTAATTCAACAACTAAATAAGCAAGGACTTCTCCTACCGGCCCTTATTCCTCTAAGGTCTCTTTGCCAAGTAAGATTCTTTTATTAAAGGACTCCAAAATTACCACGAACTTTCTTGTCCAGGATAATACTTACTTATAGAGACCCCAAGATTGTGGCAAATTATAAAGCAAGTACATATATACTGGTTTACAAAGAGAGCTGAAGGTAAATCTGTACAGATATATGAACTGGCTTTTCGATGAGCCTCCTTTGCCTTTGGTACATGAATGGGTTGAAATGAGCTTCGAGATGGTCCATGGACTTGGCCTAATGGGCCTTGGAATATACTTGGCCTATGATCCAAAATGCTATTGTGGGTTTTATGCTTTTGAAGATGTTTGTTTCATTGCTATATTTGTAATCAACTGCTTGTTTCTTGTGTCCACTAAGACACCATATGAAAGGAAATAGTAGGATTTGAAGACTACTTTTTATGTTATAATGTGGCAGCAATGCTCTCATTTTGGGTCTTTGTATACGAATCAGAGGTTTAGTCTATCTACAATTTATTGCATTACAATTATTCATCCATTACGAATTTCAAGTTGCTGTCTTTCATGAATTATTGTTCTACATGTTCTTTAGTGTCTTTTCATTCAATGTTTATATATGGGTTGAGCATAATAATTGAAATGCATTAATTATCCAGACTTTGAAGGAATTTCTTGTCACTGCTGAAGGTGAAGTGAGGTCCTTAACTTCACTTTATTCTGGAGTGGTATGCCTAACTCATTTCCTTAGGTGATAGTACTCAAGTAATGTTTATGTTTAAACTTGAACTCATTGCATGACATGGTTTTCCTCTTGGCTTCTTGACAGGGTAGAAGTGCAGATGCATTGGCCGTTTATTTTGGAGAAGATCCTGCTCGGTGTTCATTTGAGCAAGGTCTCTTCCTAGTGCCTGATTCCATGTACCTTAGAACTAGATTTAACTATCGAAGTTTCCTTTTACTACTTACTTTCTATGCACATAGTCTTAATTGATATAGATAAATCGATATAATTTCCTGGCTTGATCGTGAAACGTCAAATTGATGTTTATGATTTGGTACATTTAGTACTGTCCTTGTTGCTTATCAAAATTGCCATGCATGATATCACTGAAAATAATTGGTTATGTCTGACTTATCCTTTGGTGGTGAAGTTGAAAATTTGAAATTGATGAACACCTGGTATTGTGGTTTTAGCTGTGCATCAAATTTTGATAATATTTTCTGATTTCTTTTTCTGGTATTGTGGTTTAGCTGTGCATCAAATTATCTGTTCCCACTTCCCCTTCTTGAGCTTGGAGCGCTTAAAATACTTAGTATGGCACGAGCAAAGAGGGGCATAAAATACTTAGTATTGGGACATTTTTTATTATCAATCTTCCTGCCCTAACCATTTCGAGAGAGATTTTTTTTTGTTTTATCTTTAATTGAGGTCACCCACGCATTTTCTTAAGCTTTTATTATGTATTAATGATACGTTCATTGTCTATGTTTTTTTTATTATCTTTCCGTGAAGGACTTGGAAGGAAAATTTAATAAAAGAAATGAAATGAAATGAAAGTTTTTGAGTTAATCAAAACTAGAATTCTGAATAATGAACTTAAATATTGAGGAGGCATTGTGGATTTCTAATGGCATTGCGGATTCCAAAAACAAAAAACAGGTAACGATCTTCCAATATGTGGTTCCAGTGCTGAAAGGCATGTTCTTTTGGGAATTTTTTACTGCAGTCACATGGAACATGATGCCTCTTTGTCGAGAAGATATTCTTTTCAAATGAAAACAACATATGAAATTGTTATGAGTAGTGATTTTTTCATAGAATTGCTGTCTTTCTTCTGAACCTCTGCATTTATATAGTGCATAATAGCACACTGCATATGATAAAGTTTATTGTATTTATGTATATGTATATGTATACACACATATACATATGTATGTATGTACAAGGTGAGGGGGGAGGGAGATTTTTTTGCCGTTTCTATATCATTTATGAGTCAAATTTTCTTGTTTCTTTGGTATTTTGTTTCTGTACCTCATTATAGTTACAAAACGTTCAATGCTGAACCAATTTTATTAGATTCACTTCTGACTGTTTCTCAAGTATATTTTTCTTTTGAACTGTCTGGCACAGTTGTTTCCACACTTCTTAATTTTGTGAGGATGTTTGGGCGTGCCCATGAAGAGAACTGCAAGCAGCTTGAGCTTGAAAAGAAGAAAGCTTTGAAGGATGCAGAAATGGAGAAGAAAACTAATACTCCAAAGAAGGTTCCGGAAAAGGTGTTACATTCTCCAATCAGGAGCAGCACCTTGAAATAATCAGTAATTTGACAAAAAAAAAAACTCAATCTAACAATCAAGCCATTTCCTCATCTTGGAAGAACTTCCTCCTCCCTTGGTGAAGAAGAAGCAACGAGGATGCAGAGAAATCTCATCAAAACACCATACAAAAGGAAAGATCCACATACACGAATTGGAATAACTTGAAGTAAATTGGGATCATCGGCAAGTGAATTGTGATGTAAAGTACAAGCCTTTAGAGGCTGAATCTGTAATTTATCAGGTAAGCCTTTTTAATATTTCATTGCTTAAGCCCATGCATGTGCCTTGGCCCTTGTTGTGAAGTGATGCACAAATCACACAACATTATAGGCATAGCATAGAACATGTATGCCACATCTGAACATTTAACATGTAGATGGCCTTGCACAAGATTGGGGCAGTTAACATCATCAGTTACATCTATTAATGCACAGCTTGGATTGGGCAGACATGTTCTCCTGTGGGACCGAATTGTGCTCACTAGAGTGGAAGGTGTTATGCTTTAATTTCATTTTTTTAGGCGAAGAAAGAAATCATTTAATATGCTAATCTGAAATTGTTTCTTGAAACAGACATGGGTGCAGTTTTGCAGGCCTGGTGGTGCGGGGGGGCGCCTTGTAAAATATTCACTGACCAGAATTTTTCTCTGTTGTAACAACATCCGGGAATAGATACGAGGGGGTTCTTTAGTTACATGGTTTAACTTGTCATTCATATTCTTCACTGTGTATATTTAGCATTAGAGGATGTAAAGTAGTGGTGAGTTTCACTAATGCAATTAGTTTAGATCCATCCTACTCTCTTGCCTCTATTTCTTGGTTGTTTCTTTCTTGGCTGTTTTGTCATATGTATACTTTACAAGTTATGAAGTTATTAGAATATGGATGCCATAGTTCAAATCGAGTAATACGAACTATAACAAAACAACGGCCTGCGACTTTCATGCAATATTAATTACCATTAATACTGGGGCCCATATATGATCAATCTAAAACACTCCATTCGCACCTACCCCATGAATTATTCCTACCCGTCTTAAATTGATACAGATCCAGACATCATTCTCCAGTTGTATTGAGTCACAGTCAAAGATTAACTTGTTAAACAGTTGAACTTTGAGGCCCCAAATCATGAGTTTTAATGATGCGATTAAAAGGGATATTAATCTATATCCTGATCAAGCCTTAATGATCAAAAGTTAAGTTTATGTCGGCTGGTCTCCTTTAATTCATATATGATATGGATCCTCTGCATCATTAGCACCATCTCTTTATTACTCTTTAAACTAAAGATGTGGCATAGTTTGTGGGAGCCCATTGTCCCTATCAGATATACGATGATCTTAGAGATCTGACCAATAACAATTCACAAACAATCAAGGCCATAGACCCTAAGGTTGTGTTGTTTTTTTTTTTTTTTTTTCTTTTATAGGAGGGTTCCAATTCTTTGGGTTGGACTAATCTTTTCGGATCCAGAGGGAAGTCGGGTTAACGTCCCTATAGTCCTAGGGTGGTAGCACTCGTGGACTCAATATTTGATTCTTGAAAAATGAGAAATCGGAGATCGATATCAAGACCTCTAACTTTAAAAAAATAGAAAAATCGTGTCCCGGACCACTCGGCCAACTGCTTGCTTGGAATTAAAAGATTGTGTTGGATGAATGCCATAAGCTATGCATATTGGCTCTCGACATTATATCCCTGTTTATTAATTGTCTCTATCCAACCCGCAGTTAAAAGATCAACTCAAGTATTGGCATATTGAAAGTTGAAACCACTTGGTTATCATTCCTCTCTCTCTCTCCTTTGGTTTTGGTGGTTCATAAAAGTGCGCTCTCATCAGGGTTCGATCCAATACTAAATTGATGTGTGTAAGATCGTTCCAATCTCCTATTTGGACCAAACAGGGGTGACACGCAGGATGTGGGGCAGATGAAAAAAAAAACATCAGTCCCCTCATCTGCTCCCCTTTTCTATAATAATAATAATAATGTAAAAACGCATGGGATATGGGTGTTTGACGGTAGTGCAGTGCAGCAGCCTCTATGAATGTATATGTATGTATTGTCTCCTTTTGTGCTGTATGTAAGATCCTGGCCGTCTGTCTCATGACCGTTTCAAAGTTTGATGTATCTTTATACTCTTTTAGTAACGTTCTTTACACGCGGCTAGTACAGGACTTGGAAACGGTTAGGTGAGGCACCGGCACGTCATGGGTAACGACAGATTACTAACACGTGGGGCCCCACTTTACCAACGCGTCGGTCGGTGCCCATCCGAACACAAGGCTTCCTGGCCACGTGTAACTCGTAACTCTTTCCTCTTCCACAAATTTCTCATTCACGTGCATGGAAGACTGTGTGAAGGTGGGGCCCACCAAAGGACAAGAAATGATTTATTTTCTCTCTCTCTCTATCTCTAGACGACTCACTGCCAAAGAAGTCTGAAACAGCAGACCTTGGAAGAGACAGCTCTACACCACCAAACCGTTCCTAGTCATTCTTTATCAGAAGGAATCAAGAGTCAAGACTGCAATCGCATGGTGGTGGACTCGGCCACCAGTCTGTCTAAGTGGGCCATGATATGATCCTATGATCACGACCATTGATTAGATTTGGAAGTTCCATGGATTAATTAAGGGTTTCCCAATACCCAATGCTGTCCTATTTTGCAGGACCTGCTGAATCGGATGGTTCCATCTGAACCTGCTTTTTTCCTCCTTTGATTTTTTTTTTCTTTATATTAAGGTTCAAAAACTCGTGATTCAAATACGACTCACCTCATGTGAAGAAAATTCACTCACATAGAGATAATGTGGAGATTAAGGATAATCGTATTTTTTTTAAAGTAATTTTAAAATATTTAAAAATTAATTCATTACTTATAAAATATTAAAATATATTTATTTACATCCATTCATAATAATCAATTCAAATTAATAAATCTATTTATGCAAGAAAAGTACTACAATAAGAAAACTAAAAGAAAGAAATAATTGCATATTACACAATTTGTTAATTTAAATATCGAATGTAAAAGATCTAATATAAGTTTGAAATCACGTTATTATTATCGTTTTTAAATTACAAACTCCAAACCTCATGCATGATTGCATATAAATAAATCTTAAGTATTTAAAATCGGATCTGCCTATTAAATGATTCTGAATCCAAATAATTTATTAAAATGAGATGACTTGACTGAGTCTCTCTTATTTTTTACTTGGTCCTTTATAAAAAATGAGATGACTCGGGATAGTCAAAGAGTCAACTCGGAGAGTTTTCCAACCATGATTTATACAACTTTTAATTCAGAAAAAAACATATACTTAAATAGGGCTCTGTTTTGTAGAAGTAGATTGATGACCGAGAAAGTTCATAATTTATGGCCAACTTGGATGGATCACCACACCGGGTAGCCCCACTAAGTATTTAGACACATCCTCACAAGCCTAAGATTTTCCCATTTAAATAAGGTATTTACTCATGTGAGAATCTCTCTCACAATGGAGATCAATGATAAATTTCAGTAGGCTCATCTTATAATTCATCCAAACTATTGACACACATGATCTCTTAAAATAAAGTTATTAAACTTGTGAGCTACATATCAAGAGTTTATAGACATTGGATTGATCCCAAATTTGATATCTAGGGCCTACCCATATTGATCTTTCTAAATTAATCCTTGATTCCGTGGTCACCCATCCATTTTGGCCAATCAATTTACCTCTCTATAGATATAATGTAAGAGATGTTCTCACTAGAGCAAAGCACTTTAAATAACATCTTCATAAAAATACAAAATCTGAAATAATTTTAATAACAGGACATGCTGATGTTATACCTAGCATGCACTAGATCAAGGGCTACAAACTGCTTAAAAAATTCCTCAACTAATCAAATCAAATCAAACTCAGGATAGATAGAATCTTGATCAGGTCAAGTGTCAAACCTTTTTTCAATGCCATTTTTGTACAGTTTGGTTTGGATCTTTCGTGTGAAAAAGTAAAAATCTTGAGCTGATTTTCTCATATTCATGGAAAAATCATTTTCTCTAGAAACAGTGGAAACTGCATTTTTACGGCACCATGGAAATGAGAATCCATGAAACGCAGAAGCATTACACGAACGTGCCCAAGGAAATTAGAATCACATGTGGGCCACCCACATGGACCCTCCTCATGAGTCTTGCCATGAAATGTGTCCCTTTCCATGCAATTCTATGTATGTATGTCCACCTTTTTTCATTTCAGCGTCAAACACTCCATTGAGTGTGGCCTTTTATCTGGGTCTCCCAATCCTGTCTTTACTTTTTAACCATCTCTCTTCCATCCTATCTGTCTCTAGTAGAAAAATGAACCTGTTTGGATCAAATGTTTTCAACGCTTTAATAATTCTTCAAATTATTAAATGGACAGGCCAATAAGGGTTGATAGTTGCCCATTGTGATTAGTGGGCCCTTCCTTTTGGGTTGTCCTAAACCCTTGTTTTTTTTTAAGTCCATCATGATAGGGACAGTGCTCCTCCATGTGGGATGGGAATCCAAATGGGATCATGGTTTGGTGTGTTACCACTGCCCATCATAGTCTATGGTAGTAGATGTATAACCTGAATTAGGTATGCATGGCCCACAATATGCATTAATCTCTTCATGTACAAATAACTTAATATATATATATATATTAGATGAACTATGCTGTCCAACCTCCAAGGTAAGACTATGAAATCAGCCATTTGATATTTTTTATTTCATTTTATAATCTTAAATCGAATAAATTAAATATCGGTAATATTCAGGTGAGAACTAGTTCTCACATATTATATAAGAGCTTTTTTGTGGGGTCCAATTGTAGGGCCCATTTGGGGATGAGACCAGGGGATTGAAAGATCTATATATGTGAGACCACCCTAAGTATTAAGTTTGACCCCAAATCCATGCCCCTAACCCCTTCATCCGTGGCCCACAAATTTAATGACTTCATATTCAAAAAAATATTCAATCCTCGATCCAACGGTTCAGTCCATTCGGATGTGTGCAAATTCTTGGGATTAGTGACTTTCAGGGGGTTCCCTATTGGTTGCTAGATTTGGATGGATTGCTAGTTGAATCAGCAAAAAAATTCTCATATAATAAATGAGAACTAGTTCTCACTTGAATATTTCTCATTAATTATTTCATCTGCGTTCAGATCAAAGTTAATGTGGGCCCATGAAATATGTCATTCTCTTGAAAAGCATAAGATAGAGCTTGATGCGGAGGTTCCGGATCCTAAAAAGATTATCACCATCATTAAAAAGGCATATTACACAGTTTTGCTACAATGTTGCAGCACTTCCGGAACAACTTCCTATAAATGACCCGTTGTTTACTCACTGTGTGGCCCACCAATATCACACCCTATCATTATTGGATACTCTCCCACCCCATCTTTTGCCTTTAAAGGTAATCATTCTATCACAAAATCTAACCCACCCTCAAAGTCTCTTTCTTGAATACATAAATCCCAAAGGAATGTCGGTGACTGGTGGGGGTGGGTCATGGACTCCAAATCCTATTATTGGTGAATTTTTTTTTTTTTTTTTTTTTATGGGTCCATCACTTCTGTGATTTGGCTGCATGAAATTCCGAATCTGGATCTGCTGAAAGTGGTCAAGCCTCAGGGAAGAGACACCCAGGAGAGATTACTCCAATCCTCTTGCAAAGAGAACTTTGATTACATAAAAGAGTGTTTGTGGGGTCTAGTCCCTAAAAACACAAGGTGGACTGTGATTACATAGTAAAAGTGGGCCACATTGATGGATTTATATGGCTCACATAAAAGTAAAAGAACTATGTTTGGCTGATCTTGATCTCCTTGGTATCAATAGAATAATAAGGGAAAGAAAGGTATATTATCAGAACTTTGATGGAATTTGACCATGTGGGGGTCATATTTGATCATCAGATGGGACCCACGCTAGATCAACGTTACACAAATTCCATCAACGTTAGATCCCTTGCCTTTAAAAAAAGCAACAAAACACCAAACAGAAATATTTACAGCTCCTTTAAATACAAAATGACAGAAAAATGGGATAAGGAATGAGAGGTGATAAGATTTCTATTTGAAATTAACCTTACCAAAACCATGTGAATTCTTCAGGCTCACATTGCTCTAATTAGTGGAAACTTTCTAGTGTGTGCAAACCATTGTGGGCCCATCCAATGAATGCTCTAGTTGATAGAACACCCTAGAGTGATGTGGGACATGGAGTCCCTCTCTCTAGACTTTATCCTAGAGAAACTTTGAGTTAAAAAAGTGAAACTCACAGTGGACTCACCTATTATCATCCAAAGTGCTAAAAATAAACTCCTTCCATAATCAAATTTTAACACAACACTCAGGGATATCTATCTATGTTATTAAAAAATTAGCAAAATCTGAGTTTTTTCTCTATTATGGTGGATAAAATTTGATTAAGATAAGGTTTTGAGATACCTCATTTAATTATGTGGTATTATAGTAGGTGGACCCAAATATTGAATTCCACTCATTTTAACTCAGGATTTCTCTGGATTATTGACTCCAAGAGAATCCGGGTCCTTGAAGGCAATACTGTCATTATTACTGTCCACGTCTGAAAGTTATCCCTGCAACACCCATCTAATCTCAGCCCTCCTTGCTCAGGGATTGTTGTTGATTGCAATTATTATAGGCCGTTGGATTATGTGCCACTGATTGTAGATGGCCCATCACATCATGCAGCACCAGTCCACTCACCAAAAAAAGATCAAACTGACGTTAGCAGCAAACTGGACATTTTTTCTGCAGGACAGAAATCACAAGCCAACATTCTCTCTCTCTGCATATATCTACTGCTCTCTTTCCCTGCATATATCTTTTGGATTTTGGAGCTCAAATCTGTGCTTGCGAGAGACTCTGATCCTTTCCTGGGTCTGGGTGTCTGAGAAACTTCTCTTTCAGCGATCCTATGATCCAAAAATAAAAGAAAAACCAAATCAATCCACCCAAATAAAACAAATCATCAAACCCCACCATTCCAATCTGCTTCATATTTCATTATATATATATATATATATATATAGAGAGAGAGAGAGAGAGAGAGAGAGAGAGAGAGAGAGCATTGGTGTTCCGATTCAGAAGCTAAAGCTTTCCAAGTCAATCTCTGCTCTTCATGTTCCTCACTTCTTTGCTAGAAAAAAATGCAGGTGAATAAAAGAACAGCAGCAGGAAGAAATGGTGTTGCAGCAGGTTCTGTTTGGGAGAGTAGGATGAAAATCGACCAAGGTAAAGGTGGGATCAAGGTCTTCAATGGCCGTGAGAATCCTCGACAAGAAGAAGAAGAAGAAGATGACGATAAAGGCACTGATTTGAAGAGCATTAGGACAATGGGTCGGAATCGTAGGACGTGGAAATCGGGAATTGAAGGTGACCCAGTTCAATTGAAGAAGTCTAGATCCGAATTGCTGAAGAAGTTGGCTGTGGATTTCAATAAAGACAAGATCTTTAAGGTGAGATTTAGGAAAACAGCTTTAAGTAATGACAATTATGATGAAGATGAGGATGAAGAGAATGTAGAAGATGAGGAGGAGAAGGAGATTGAGAAATAGATATCAAGGAAATGAATTCAGCAGAGGAGAAACAGAGGACTATTGAAGAGAAAGATAAGATCCATCAGATCCATGAAATACCCATCTCTGTTTCTTCTCCATGTGCTGAAGAGAAGATTCATGAACAACCCATTTCTCCATTCAAACAGAGGAGTGTTACAAATAAAGAGAAGCTTCAGAAGATTCAAGCAAAGCTTAGAAAGATTCATGAATCTCCCACATCTCCATTTAAACAGTGGAATGATGCAGAAAGAGAGAAGGCAAATCAGATTCATGAAATCCCACAATCTCCATTTAGGCATAGGAGTGATGAAGAGAAAGAGAAACTACATCAGATTCATGAAATTCCCATCTCTCCAATCAAGAAGAGGAGTGTTGGAGAGAAAGACAAGATTCAACAGATTCATGATATACCGGAATATTTTGAAAAGCAGAGGAGCCTGGCAGAAAAGCAGAAGCTTTATCGGTTCCATGAAATACCCACTTCTCCAGATGAGGAAAAAAAGCCACCACTCTCAACTGATCATCCATCAGTTGATCCAGATCTCATGAAACCACCTCCAAGTGAGAGATTTTCTTGATGAATTCAATTGAACTTTTGCTTTTTTATTTTTATTTCTAACCTTTTGTGTCTCATGAGTTTGGCCTATTTCTCTCAGTTGCAGTTGCAGTTGCAGTTGCAGAAACATTTGAGAGCACACACGAAACCCACAATAGATTACAAAGCATTGGTGGGTTTTGATTTATTGGTTCTATTCATATCAGGTTTTGTTATTTTTCCATATTTATTTCATCATCTCAATTTATAATTCTCTCAATTTTTTCTCTCTTGCTTTCTTCAGTGGGTTTGGTGATGTGGAGAGACATACCCAAATCGGCATTTGCTTTTGGCTTGGGGGCTTTCATCCTTCTTTCATCTTCCCTTACTAAAGATCTAAATTTCAGGTCAATTAAACCAATAAAAATCTTAAAGTACCTATCTTTTTTCTTCATATGAATTTGTTCCTGATTGTTTTTGTTTATTTTTGTTCTTCTGCAGCTTGGTTTCTTCAATTTCTTATCTGGGTCTTTTCTATCTTGCTGCTATTTTCTTATACAGATCCATTATTTGCAGGTAATTTCATGAAACCAAAACATGAAATAAAACCATTACCCTTCTCTCTCTCTTACACATTTTTCTTTTGATTCTTTTAGGGGAGCAGTAGATTTTGAAGAGGGAAGCCAAAACTACATAGTGGGTGAAGAGGAAGCCATCTGGGTATTGAAATTAATTCTTCCTTACTTTAATGAGCTTCTCATCAATATGAGAGGCCTCTTCTCTGGGGATCCTGCAACTACTATGAAGGTAATTTGATAGTTTCCTTTTTTTTCACCCTTCTTTTCTCACTGTATATACACTTTAAAACGGCTATAAAGAGCAGATATCTGGTAATGGCAGCTAGCAACATTGCTGTTCGTCTTGGCTCGTTGTGGGAACTCAATCACCATCTGGACGATGACTAGATTGGGTAAGTATTTTTCTGTAGAGGGATAGAAAATTTCTGCAAGCTGTCGGCTGATATTTTGGCTATTCTGTTTGTGGCTTTGTGCAGCTTTTTTTGGAGTTTTCACATTGCCCAAGTTCTTTTCTGCATATTCCACTCAGATAACTGGATACGGTAAAAAAAAAAAAAAATCTGTAACTGCTGATGATCATCCTTCCATTTTATTTTTGTTGTTGTCTTTTTTTGTTTTGTTTTCTTTTTTAGTTCCATCCTATATGATGCTTGTGTGCAAGGATCTGAACTGTACATTTTCTGTGGGGCTTACCATGGATTGCTATGGCCCAGCCCAAAGTGATCTCACAAACCTAAGTCTTCTTTGGAGTTTAAAAACTGATAGTTAGGATGGGTTATGATCTAACAAGGTGTGATTAGAATCTTTGGATATCCTTGATAGGATTACACATTTACACTCCTTTTGTGTTATTAATATATTAGATGTATTTTGCCCTTTTTTAAGGGTTGAATCCATCAATGGCTATATGGCTATATGAAACTTTCATTAGCTGTTTTGCGCCTTAACTCTCCCTCTTCCCTAAGTGGGTAATTGCCTTCACACCAATTGGGTTATTGGCAATCGGCTAGTAACTACCAGTTTATGGGCCCAATTGCTAGTAACTAACCTTTGGCTCACAACAGCTAGTCTGTTATAACTGGGTCATCCCAAGTTAGTCCCAGGAGATATGATGCACTGCTTTGCGGGTGTGGGAATTCAAGTCTCCTTCTTGAGTGCTTAGCAAAATGTATAAATGCAATGGTTATTATAAGCATATTTCCAACTTAAGATCTAACGAATATGGGACAAGAAAACATGTAAAAATAAAAGAAAACTTGCCAAAAAGCAAGTTTTTCTACAAAGAAATTTGAACATAGGTACCTGACCATTCTCCTTTCCAAGATGCAACCCATGCAATGTAGGAACTGTTGCTTGTTTTGTAGATTCTCGCACATATATGGTGGATGATTATAAAAATAACATCACCATTGATCTAATTGCCCATTTAGATGTGTGTAATTTTAGGGAGGAGAAACTCTTCCGTTCCCTTTAATCCTGATTGCTAAGGAATCATGAATGTGGAAATTCCTGCCTTTAGAATTGTGGAGTTTGGTTGACAGTATAAGCTAGTTCTCTGGAACTCTTTTTATGTAATCTAAATTATTGGGAATAAGTGAAATTTGACATCTTCTTAAAGAATGAGTTTGTCCTGAATGAGGATCTCTCTTATGTTGTAGTGTGCTATTTTAAAGTTGATTAACTATCCAAATACAAAATCTATATTGGGACTTCCTTGATTCCAATTTAACCTTGATCTCTGATATTTTGGGAATCCAATCTGGTCTTTAAGTTGCCCTGTTAGAGCCCTGCTGGGCAAATTTTTGAATACTTCAAATGCTTTCAAATGCAGTCACCTTCTTGATTTGCGGTGGGTTGCATCAACAATCAGTACCCACGAGCAGCAAATATGCCCATCTATCCCGTCTGTTCAATACATGCGATACCTCTAGGATGGGTGGCATTTTTAAAGGCGCATTGTGCCTTCGCATACAGAAGAGGAGGGGTCAGATGTTACTTACTGGTAAAGAAAATGGAAATGTATTGATATTTAAATCATAGCTAAATCAGTGGGAAGTAGAGCTCATCTCTCCCTCCCTAAGAAAGTAAAACCAGTATCTGCACCCTTTCAGCCTTTTCTCTCTCTTCTGTCTATAAGCTTTCATGCCTTCACTCTGCTAAAGGAGATCAGAAAGATATGATCATGCTTTAAAAGTAATACATCTAGGATTCTCCTTACCATTCAATCATTTTTATTTAAGGGTGCGCAAAAGTTAATTGCAAATTTGATTGCTGCAATAATAATTCCAGTCCTCAGATAGTAAGGACATTCATGTGGCAATGTTTTTGGCCATTTATTTATTTATTCATTTCGTTGTTCTGTCTCTGTCAATTTACCTTGCTCTACCTCTTGCAGGTAAGTTTTGGGTACGACGCTTTAGAGATGCATGGGATTCATGCACTCATAAGAGAGTTGTAGCAGCTATCATGTTCACTTTCATATGGAATTCTTCTTCCATAACAGCCCGCATCTGGGCAGGTATGTGATCTTTACCATGGAACCCTCTTATTTAATTTATGGTAAGGAAATCTTTTGGATCAATATCCCGGTGAGGATGAAGATCTTCAATGTTCATCTTGCAAGCGTTTAGTATGGATGTGTCATAATCCATAAATCACCTTGGCTTAACTATTTCAACCCTTCATTTGGTGGATTCTTATTCGTAAATCGTAACCATTCAATTTTCCTTCTGCAAAGTCTTCCTGACAAATGAAAAGATTTGTGTATTTGGTATATTTTCAGGTAGGAACAACCAGGTGATTATCTTGAATATTGTATATGCTTGACAGGTTTACAAAATAATATAAAACTAAAAACCATGATAACTTGGGCTCCACCCATATTTTCTGTCATGGTGGGTGTATTGTTTTTGTTTTAGGACAAATTTGTGTCTATGACCTTTTTCTGCAAGTTTTTGATGTTTATGGTGAGTGAAATAGAGTTATGGCAATGGTTAAATCACAGTCCAATTGCAAAAAAGAAAAACATAGATCTCCTCATTCCTCGTATGAAAGCATATCAAACATATGTTATCTCCTCTGTTTGACCCTTCACACTTTTCTTTTGCTTGAAAAAGTCTATAAAGACACAAACATGCCCTTAAACTTTCCATTTGATGTTGAGAAAAACTCACTTTCCACACTTTGGTGTTTTCATGTTTTTTTTTGCATTTCATTGGTTATGAAAACAGTTAGTCCACATTCCCTCCAATTCCCCCAAATTGATGGAGAAAATGTATTCATTTTCTACCCATGATTCCATAGTGGACCCAGATGAACAATGCAAAAAAGGAAGTCCAGGCCCAAATGTATGAGTGTGTGGGGCACCCAATTCTTCTGCTAGTGATTATCATGGTCATTATTTATGTTACCTCAAGTATTTCAATTAACTTGTGGCCTTTTCTTTCCTTTCAGTTTTCATGTTGATTGTGGCCGTTCGATTCTACCAGCAATCATCATTATCACCATCTATGATCAATGAAGAAGAATGGTGTGAGGAGGAAGCACACTAGCACAGCAAGATTCCAAGGGGGGACAGTGCATGGAGCAAAAAGAGGGTGGCTCCACTCAAGCAAATGTAGAGAAACAAAAAGAAAAGAAGAGGTCTTAAATATAAAATTTTCTGATACCTCTTTCTATATTTTTTTTAGACTTTGTTTTCAGGCAAACGAGTCCAAACGAAGCTTCCCCTTTTGCCAGCTTTTGAGCCATTGCAATATTCTTTCCTTCGTTTTCTTCTTCTACTTCCAAATGGGCTTTTGTTTCGTATCTTTGTCCTTTTATGTCGGTGAGATTTCTAAATTACATAGGCATGTTTGGTTGGTATGTGAAAGAAATGGGGTGAGCATCTGGCTTTGGCTTCTTTTTTTTTCTTTGTTGTTTCCTAAAAAAAAAAACAACATTCGCCTTCCAAATATAAGAGGGCTTTTGTGAATCACGGGACCTTAAAAAGTAGGTAAGCAAGGTTTTTATCTTGAACTTCTAGAAGCATTAAGCAAACTATACTTTTAGATAGATAGATCCATTGGTTGGTCGGTGGATTTCTCACAAAGTCAGCAAAAGCAACTTTATTTGAATTACTAGGGTGGTGGCTGGGTCTTGATTTTCCACCTCCTTGATTTATTTTCCATTAGAGGGGAGATAACTTGATGTGGAACTCATATTTGTTTATTCAATTTAAACCATTTTTAGAAATATGAGTCTTCAATTCTTATGTATTCGATTACAAGAAACAAACGGGCAAAGTATGTCAGTTTTTTCTTTCATATTGGGTGGGCTTTGACATAGATACTAATAAAGATCCTGAAAAGGTTGACCCTAATTTGAATCCATTTCATTGACAGCCTTAGAATAAGGACGCTCAAGAGCGGGGCCTAGGTGATCGTTAGTGTGATCTGACTATGCATTTTTTTTAAAAATTTATCAGAGGTTTTCAATCCTTTGGGCTGGACTAATCTCTCCGGGTTTAGAGGGAAGCCGGGTAAATATCCCGTGTCCTCCAAGTGGTAGCACTAGTAAACTCAACTTTTGATTCCTGAAGAGGGGGGAACTAGGGGTCGATACAAAGACTTCTAGCTCCGGAAGAGGGTGAAACCGTTGTCCTTACCACTCGGCGAACCCCTTGGGGTTACCAGCTATGCCTGTATTTGGACGGACTTGCGCTATGTCTTTTGGCCCAAGGCCGGACCTATAAATAATTTTCTGGCCTGATGGCTAAGTAGGCGAGGCCTGGGTCTATGTATGTTAAAGGATTGGCATTGGCCAACAAATTTAGCAGAATGGAGAGTGTATTTTGGAAATTTGAAGGGCGAGGTCTTGTATTTCAGGCCTGTTGGCTGGATCTGGGTCCCAATATATAAATGGGCTCGGCTTCGACAAGCTTTGACCCGGTCAGGCTTCGCCTTTAATCACAACTAAATACAGAGGGCCTAACCTTTCTGTAGTCAAACCTGACAGTTGGCACATCTTATCTAATGTGGAAAGGTCATAGACAATGGATGTCTAAGACATCAAGGGAACTGCACAATGAGAAGGAAAAACAAAACAAAAATGAGCTCAATGGTTGCAAGTGAGCTAGCCAGCCCGGGTCCAGGTCGAGTCCAGTCTGATTGGTGGAGTCTTAGTAAAAGTTTTATGCCTTGGGCTGGATTAGGCTTAAATATTCGACCACCAAGGCCAAATAGTTTTAATTACTTTCGTGAAAATAGTGAATTCTGACAAACATATTAATGTATTTGACATGTATAACATTTTGCATATGTAGAATTTACATATCTAACTTACAAGTGAAGTTACTAATACACCGTCTAAAAGGCGAGTGACCTTTTGGGCCCGTTTGGGTAATTCACTTGTTAAAGAAAATTAAGTGAAAAGTCGCTTTAGTTAGGTGTGATGTTACATTATTATTTAATAAGATTCCATGTTCCATTTTGCCACATAAGTCAAAAGGTATGCGTAAATAAGGGGTCCTCATGGACCGGGCTGGCCTGAGCCGGACCTGGTCCAGCCCTCTTGGGCCGGACTTAGACATTATATTTGAGTGCTTGGGCCGGGCATGGATTAAAATCTTGATCTTGTTTATTATATGGGCCGTGTTTGGATTAAATAATAGAAAGCCCGTAGCCCAGCCCAAATAAGAGGGATGGTAAACTTGCAAGAGTAGCAAGTTGTCATCCTTCCACTCCTTTTTCCCATTTTGACTTCCCTCGTAATAGAGCAAATAAATAAGTGAAAGATGAGAAAGGAAATCAATGAGTAAATTAAAATTTCATATTGATTCATCCATATCTACAAAAGAGGAATATTCATGTGCATCCATATCTCACTATAGGAATCGGGATCCTCTGAGTGGCCTTATGCTTGGTGACCGTGAGTGGACCACTTAAAGTTTGCCCACGGGCAACTCCTGCCCGGATGCATGACTGGTTGCCAGCGTGCATGATAAGAGTTGCCCGCGGTGGCATGGCGGACCCTGAATGGTCCACTCAAAGTCACCGTGGGGTTTTCCCAGGCTCTTCACTATAGGATAAGGGACACTTAACTTTTTTTCTTTAGACATGAATATTCAGTTTATGCAAATGATCATCTATCACTTTTCCTCTTTTACGCACAAATATTTTCAATTATGTATACTCCCTCACTCTATAGTAAGGATGGATGTATATGAATATTAATTACTTTCTAAAAAAAAAATACTCATCTTTTTATTTGTGTTAAGCCCTATATGCACATGAGACAATCTCCTTAAATCATGTAAGTACTTTTAATCCTATCTCGATATCACGAAACAATGCACTTTCGATATTATCTTCCTTGACCAATCCACATTAAATACTAAAAATGATTAACTAAATGGGCTTTAATCAAATCAAGGCCCGATTAACTAGATGGGCCTGACTTAGACTTAACAAATTCTTGGTGGGCCAGGCTCAGTATAGACATTATGGCCCGAGCCGGGCTTGTGCCGTTGGTACTCTAGCCGGGCCGGGCCGGGCCTGAATATTCATCAGACAGGCCCAATCCTGCCCATGAACACCCCTTAACATAATTTCGATAATACCAGTGCTAATTGCTAAATCACCCAATTCCAATTTTTTAATTTATTTTCGTAGAAGCTTAACAAAAGTAAAAAATTATTTTAGTACAAGTAAACGTTGGACTTTCATTTTCAGAGTCAAGTATCTCGAGGGACATTTAAATTTCTAGTGACGCAATCTAATAAAACTCTAAACGCAGTCAGAAGTAGTAGTAGAGAAACTCAAGCCCCAATTGTATTACCAGGGTTGATTGGGTAGAGAGAGTAGTAAAGGTATGGTCAAGTAAAAGTGAAGTATAATTTTTTTGTAAAATAAAATTTCTGTTTGTTCTGTATGAGGAAAAATAAAATGACCAACCACTTTAATTGCTTTTTATAAGGTAAATTTTTTGGGGTCCACTATAACTTTACTTTTGAATCTGCTTGATCTTGATGTCCAAAATGATATAGTTGGCAAAATTTATTTCTTCCACATCCAATACTGCATTGAATGATTCTCAACCTCTCCAAGTTCAAATTGGCTATCTCCAATAACTTAAGAAAAAAAATTGAAAACCACAAAAAATGTTAAAATGGATAACATCAAGAAATCACTGTCACCCACAAAACCAATTTATTTTCTTTTGAATGTGCTCCAGAAAACCCTACCCAAATGTGGTTTGGACCAACTCATACTGGTGGCCTCTGCTGCATGAACGGTCCACATCGATTTAGATTGATGGGTCCCATCAATTTTCCATTAGAAACCCACCCATTAAAAAAAACAAGAGAGAGAAAGAGAACTTCAAGGAGAGAAAGAGAGAGAGAAGGATATGGAAATTGACAAAGGGCCAGTCGTTGAGTGCGTGATGGACAGTTAGGAAGCCACCGAACCAAACCCTTCGACTTCGAGTGATCCGCTTGGAATAAACGCCAGAAGATTCCATGGATTCCGTTTTCCAAACTGATCTCCATCAAGTGCCACTTCTTTTGGATTAATCAACCAAAATGCCAATCTTGCTACCACAGATACCATCTTGGGGCCTTGGGTCATGACTCATGATTTATTATTTATAGGAGCAACTTGGTCCAATCAGTTTTTGGTAGGGTTCACCTACCCAAGGTAAACTAACCATATGATAATTAAAATTGAGAGAGGAATGATGTTGTGGTTATGTCTGCATCAAAGTTGTTGTTTGCATAGGATTTGCCCCTGGCTCATGTGGGCCTCACATTTCTTTTCTTCCAATGTGCTCCACAGGTTTTATTTTATTCTATGTGCTCCACCCACATTATAACATTGACACGTACAGAGTTATTTAGCTAGTCCAAGTTTTGAGCTTAGTCAAAAATAATATTCAATTAATCACATTGAACATTTTTTTTTTTTGGCTGCTGAGGGTATCTCAATTGTATTTGACTTGATAATTCTAATCGCTTTAGGCGCATGCAAGACTATGTAATACACATGTGCGGTGCCTATCAAACACATGCATGGGGAGCAAACTCGTTGTGCGCGGGCATGTAAAAGTATGAATCCTGCGATCAATCAATAATGCCATACAAGCAGGGGCGGCCCTGAGTTTTCGGGGGCCCTAGGCGAGTTCGTGAAGTGTGGCCCTACCCGTATACCCACCGATAAATGATAAAAAAATAAAAAATAATTTTTTATATTATTTGATCGAAAATTATGTCTAAACTCCTTACCTTTTCTTACCGAATCAGAATTGTGTTTCATATTAACCAATTAACACCAAAATTCAATTACAAAAACTAAGCACTACTGAAAAACTACTAATCTTCTTGCATTTCTAGCTGCGAAATCACTAATTAAGTCTTCATAATCAATCTTTTCTACCAAAGACTTTTCAATAGATAGCATAGCCAATCCATTTAATCTTTCTTGGGACATGGTTGATCGAAGGTAAGATTTGATCAACTTTAGCTTTGAAAAGCTTCTTTCTGCAGATGCAACGGTAACTGGTATAGTCAGCAGAATTCTGTATACAACCCATGCATTTGGAAAATAATTATCCCGTGACTTCAAATGATTTAGCACGTCGATTGCTTTCTTTGCGTTATCTGGTAAAAGATCTCTCATGATTCTTAACTCCGAAAATAAATCTCTCCCATCAATATCAGAAACACCGTCATGTTTCAAAAATTCTTCAGTTTGTTGCAAGAAGCCTTTAAAGTATCTAGATTTGCAGACTTTAACTTCTCCAAATCAAACAAGAACCCAAAAATTTTCTCATACACTTCGAACTGCTCAAACCTACTCTTGAACAAAGAAAGAGCTTGGTCTACTATAAATAAGAAGTAGTTAACTCGAAAAGATTCTTCAGCTGATTGTGTCACCTCTTCACTAATATTTTCATCGAACTGTTTTTTTTCTACGAATGATCCGCCTTTCACGAAAAATAGGTTGAATTTCCATCGTAGTTGCAATATCCTTAGCTTCTGCCATGACTTCTTTGAATCCAGATTCTCTATACTTTTCAAAAATAGAAATAAGTCTTTTCAATTCATGTATGGCCATATTAATTTGCATGTCTTCAGTTTGAAAGTTTTTGCTAACAAAGTTAACAGCAAAAAGTAAATAATGCCAAATTACCATGGCAAGCAAAAACTCAAAACTTTCAATTTCATATATTGCTAGTGACTCGGCTTCACTCTTTGTTTTAGGATCGTCACTATTTTCGGCCAAGTAAACCAAAGCATCTCTTATTTTCGAAGCTTGATGTCTACCTGCACGAACACTGTCCACACGGCTCTCCCAACATGTTGCTGACAGTGACTTTAGCTAGAGACCTGACTTGGGCTTCACATCTTTGACATGATCTTTAAACACTTTTCACCTCTTTGTAGAAGACGAAAATAATGAATAGATCCGTTGTACCACTCCAAAAAAGGATGTAACTTTTGAACAAGAGTTAGCCATATCACAAAGAGCAAGATTCAAACTATGCCAACTACATGGGGTGTACAAGGCTCTAGGATGTATTTTAAGTAGTCTACTTTGAACTCCTTTGTGTTTTCCTTTCATATTAGATCCATTGTCCTTCCCCTACCCTCTTATATCACCAATATCAAGCTCAAGAGTGTTGAAACATTTTTGAGTGCGTCAAATAGGCCCAGTCCTGATGTGTCATCCATAATAAAAAAATCCTAAAAAGAACTCTTCAATTTTGATGCACTTGATGTAACATCCACAAATCGAATCACAAGTGACATTTGCTCTTCATGACTAATATCTGGTGTACAGTCAATTATTATTGAAAAATACTTGGCTTCTTTGATTTTATGAACAATAGCCTTTTTCACCTCACTTGCTAACAACTCTATCAATTCATTTTGAATCTTATGACCAAGATAATGATAATGAATTTCCTTACTTTGAATGCGCCGAAGGTGCTCTTTCAGTATTGGATCAAGTTCAGCAATTATTTCGATTATACTTAAAAAAATCCCATTATTCTCATGATAAATCTTCTCATTTTTCCCACGAAAAGCCAAATCTCGTTTAGCAAGTACGTACTTTCACTACAGCAAGTATTCTTAGTAACACTTGTCGTCAATGTTCCCTCTCTCTGCTGATTTCTTGCACTTTTCTATCAATTATTTCATTCTTGTCAAATCTATTCTTTAGTTCATACCAACTATTCCAATGAAGAAGGTGCTCTGGAGATGATTGATGCTCTAAAAGCCTTCTACTTAGGTTATGCCAATCGCAATATCCTTCACTGTCCAATTGAGAAGTGTTTGCATGTTGCTTGAACAACTTACAACAAAAATAAATCAAAAGACCTTATCCAAAAAAACAGAATATATGAGCCATGTTATATCATTTTCAAATCCATTTGGCATTTTGCGAGTGTAGTGCTTCGAAGAGAAATGTCTGCCAAGGTGATTTCTGGGAAAATCAATATTAGTAATTCTTATAGGACCCTTTTCAACAAGTAAATCTCTATAATTTTGACCAATCTTGTCCCAATTTGTTGGATCAAAGTAATCTACAGCCAAAACATTATCATTCACCAAAGGTTCAACATTCTCGTTCACCAAAGGTTCAACATTTTCATTCACCAAAGCCTCAACATCTTCATTCACCAAAGGCTCAACGCTTTCATTCACCAAAGCTTCAACACTTTCAATCAATTCATATTCTTCATTATCATCGTCATTCCTTTCTTCAACGTCAACCAAAGTTTCATTTGAACTTTCTACTTGTCCTTTTTTACCAAAAAACTTCAGTATATCTCCTCTTTGAGATTGAGCAACATCGTCTAATCTTTGTTTCTTTTTCCTTTTCTCAGAGCCAGAAGGATATTTATTAGTCGGGGACATGATGTAAGTAAAAATTCTTTTTCCTTTTTTTTTTTAACTGCTAGTGGGCTGGATTCAGGTTGGGCCCGCACTGAAATCAGGTTGGAACAGCAAGCTGGGTCCAACTGTCCAAGGAGATAAGGCAGACACTGATACACGTGTGGGAGAGAGAGCCCTCTTCAGTCTTTGGGATGCGTGCAGAAAGAAAGCAAAAGAAAGAGGAGGATTTACCTGATTCGACTTGGTCCACTTGGAAAGCAAGAAGAGAAAACGGAGAGGAGATGGGGGTGGAAGGCTGAAGGCACTGGCCGACTGGCGTCTGGCTGGCGATGCCGCGATGGGGCTGACCGACGGTGTAGTGGAGGCGTGGAGCCAGGGGCGGCCCTGAGTTTACCCAGAGGCCAGAGCGATTCTAGAATCCAGATGGCTTCCAGTCCCAGAACTCAGACCTTCTCCTTCTTCTGTCGTCTTCTATTTCTTCTTTCTGTTTCTTTTTTTTTCTTTTATCTTCTGCTCGGTGGGATTTGGACGAGGTTGGAGGGACGAAGGGGTTTTGACAAAGGTTGGACAGGAGCGGCTGGAGTTTAGGTGTGGCGGTGAATGGTGATTTTAGGAGGGAAAAAATCTATTCAGACCGAATTTTTCGGCCTGACTACCCGATCCCAGCGTCATTCAGGCCGAAAAATCCGGTCTGAATAGCACAGCTCTTTTGGAGGGCCAGGGATTTTGACGAGGCAGAGGTGGCCCAGGTGGGATTCAGTTCGGTTGGGCCAGGGATTTCGACGAGGCAGAGGTGGGGTTGGTGATTTTTTTTGTTGTCTTGGGGGCCCTCCTGAGATGTCCAAATTTTGGGGCCCCAGCCCACCGCCTGCGTGGGCTATCCCCAGGGCCGCCCCTGCATACAAGAGAGAGATGACGAATTTACATGGTTCAACAAAACTGTCCACGTCTATGATAAGAGAGCAACAACTCACATCTTGACTCTCTTCAGAGTCTAGAGTGATAGATTACATTGTATATATAATTCATGCTTTCCTTTAATCCTGAACCCGATCAGTGACTAACCAAATAAATTACTCTGGTAAACTCGGGATACAAGGCATAAACCCAACAAAATCTATTAATTACATTGAACATAGTCCTTTTCTTCTATATTTTTCCTCTGCTAGGGTTGATGAACCATAAAAATTCAATTATCTTCTAATCACGAGTTTTCTTAAAAGCTTTGATACGGCCATCGAAAGGTTCGTTAAGGCTAAAATTGGATATCGTGCTAGATCATTCGAAATAAAAAGTACAAAAAGAGTATTCTCCCAACTTAAGCTTACATAAACATTAATGAGGATTGAATATCTAATTATAGTGCTGATGGCAAGGGATTTAAGAAGTGTAATTAAAATAAAGTTCTAATGGAGCTGCAATAAATCGATGAAAACAAGGGAAATGGCAGTTGAGTAATTGTGGTGGGTAGCAAATGCCAAACGAGGAATGCAGTGGATGGGACTTGGCACGCATTCATCCACGTGAATGGAGCTGCTTCCGTGCCATGGTAAGGAGGATAGTGGCAGTTGAGTGATTATGGTGAAAATCAAGTGTCAAATTAAAAATAAGGGCCATGTACTTGGGCATGCCTTGATTAACTTCAGCCACCCAAAAAAGCAGCTTCCCCCACACCATAGGGAGAGTCCTGTGGCTCTCCCCCTCCCTATATATACACCCCATCCCTTCAATCCTCATCCTCCTACTTCCTACTTCCTACTATTGACCCCTTTAACTACAAAGAAGAAGAAGAAGAAGAGGAGGAGGAAGAAATTCCTCCACTTTCTCATCACTCATATCTTTCTCATACTTTCCCTTATCAAATTCAGTTCAATTCAATTGTATGGCTGGGAGTGGTGTGTTTGGGGAGATTTTAGATGGAGATGCATTCAAATACTACTCTGATGGGGAGTGGAAGAAATCTTCTTCTGGAAAGTCTGTTTCCATCATCAATCCCACCACAAGGAAACCTCAGTACAAGGTCCAAGGTACCCCCCACAACAAAATTCCCACCAATCATGGAAAGCTCAGAATCTTTTTTCTTCCTTTTTTCTGTTTTGGGGCACTTTTGTATTGCTTCATGGAAATTTTATTTTCATGGAAAACACTTTCCACATTTCTGCAGAGCTTTTACATGCCATGTGGGGAAGAAAGGTTACACAAATTTAGATCTTTTCCTTTTTTTTTGGGTGTGTATTATAATAATATAATACATAGAAATTGAATACCTTTTCTTTTAGAGATATAGAAGCAAGAGGAGAAACTTCTATAGAATCAAAAGTTATTTGATGCTATGTTTTTGAATTCTCTATTTCTAACAACTAAAGATATGAATCCTATGTAATTAATTCTTATGCATTTTAATGCAAACACACAGGCCCCTAGGGTGGATCTTTTGTGAAGGATCTCACTTTTGAATGGTGGTGTGGACTTATGAGTAATGTCCACCTTCCTTTAACATGAGACTTGGACTTTCGTCCTGATCCCATTGTTCAGTGGTCATTACCGTTGGATCTGTGGGGTCCACTGATGCAGCAAAAATGCTTTAAATTGGAAGATGCTTAGTCATCTGATCTTTGGCCTGCATATAAATGGCTAAGAACAGAAAGATCGAGCTTGGGCAACTTTTTCCCACGCTTGACCGACCTGACCTGGCCCAGGAACATCCCCAAACTTTTTAGTGGGGCCCATGGTAAAACCGGCCGAGGCCCGACTCGGGTCCAGGCGCTTCGGACTGGTCTGGGATTTAAAATTTAGGCCCGTATAATGTTTGGGCCGCGCTTGGATAAAGTGATAGGAAGTCTGAAGAATGGCTCGACCCGGCCAAGACTAGCAATAGAAAGTGACCTTGATTGACAAAATGGGCGGGCTCGGGTATGACCAGAAATAGTAGGGCTTGGCCCAGGAACTTACGGCCCCTTCTGGGCTTGATCTTGATACGGGCCTGTATTTCTAAACTCGGGCCAGGCCTGGATATGCCTCAACCCGGCTGGACCCTGCCATGAACACCCCTGCAAAATTATGATCATGGGGTGGTTAGAGTGGTTTTCTTGGGAGGTGGGAGTGCGACACCAACAATTGCTCCCAGTAATCACCAATGTGGATGCACAATTCCCAATGGGAAACCAGCCTCAGCTCCAACTCCGGTGGTCCTCAGACTACCAAACCATTTGACAACAATTTACCGAGTCAACTCAGCTAGAACGCCTGTCACTGTGATTTTATTGAGATAAAACTCTCTAGTGTGAGAGCGAAGTCATTGTTCATGTTTCCTCACACTTCCATTGTTCATGATTCCTCACACTTCCCAAGGCACACATAACTAGATAACTAGATAGATACTCTGTACACCAATGTCAAAAAGATAGGATTTATGTTACTAGCTTGTATATTGGTTCGTGCAACTTTAACAGTGAGATAAGGCTAAGATGATGATGACAACGACCATGCAGCTTGCACACAAGAAGAAGTTAATAAGGTCATGGATATGGCAAAGACTGCACAGAAGGCATGGGCGAAGACGCCTTTGTGGAAGCGAGCTGAGCTCCTTCACAAGGCTGCAGCGATATTGAAAGAGCACAAAGCTCCCATTGCAGAATGCCTTGTCAAAGAGATTGCAAAACCAGCTAAGGATGCTGTTACAGAGGTAAGTAGTAGAATATAATGTTGGGAACTCTCCTTTAATCCTAGACCAGGACCAGAATCTTGGTTAAATTTTACAATCTTTACAATTAGTTTGTTGATGAAGGTGGTTAGGTCCGGAGATCTCATATCTTACTGTGCTGAAGAAGGTGTTCGAATTCTGGGGGAAGGGAAGTTTCTTACATCAGATAGTTTCCCGGGCAATGAGAGAAGCAAATATTGCCTAGTTTCCAAGGTATCTGTTTGTTTAATAACTTACCTACTTCATACTTGAATGATATAGTTAGTGTCCTATTTGTCTGAGTTTACAAGGAAGGTTCAGGCTAGGGGTGGCACTGGGTCAGGTTGGACTTCATTGGCTCAATGATTATGGGAACTTGTATATGCCCAGCATGAACTCAGCCCGTCTATCATCGGGGTTGGAGTCTTGGACATCCCAATTTGGGTCAGGTTGGTGAATTATAGTGAATTGTGTCTGGTTGGCAGGTCGAACATCAAGTATCAACTCAACGTGAAACCCAACCTATTATTTATTGGGTGGAAATGTTAACCGGAACCTGACCCAGGTCAACTTGAAACCTGAATTACTGGGTTGTATTTGGATTGGGCTGGAAGGTCAGGAATCACCACCCATAGTCTGGCCTAACTGACCAGTGACATGCTTTCCTCCATTCATTATTGAGTTCGGAAATGCCCTCTGTTGTGGTGTCCACTCAGGTATATGGAATTAATTCACAAAGGATAAGGAGGATAATTAAGTCTTTGGCATTCATTATTGGTGAAACAGATCATATCAGACTGATTTCATAATCCTACTTCTTGATTTTAAAGCCTGAAAGGTCAGTCGCCTTTAAGTGCAGCTTTAAAACAGTAGAAGATGGTCAGATCACTGCCAAATCAGGACTCATTTCTAATAAACAGAGAAGGAAGTAACAAAGCTAAAGATCGCTAATTCATCAAGGGCAAGCGTGTGAGGTGTATGAATTAGTCATAAGGTTGGTTCCTTTACCAAAAGGAGAGAGAATATAAAGGTAGAGTGGCATTTTTGAAAAATTGGCTGAGGCTGTAATGCTCGTTTACATTATGTACTGTGACAGTAAAAAAAGGAATGAAAACATAATCTATGTGATTCTCTGTTGTGTAGGTTAGGCCAATTCATCACATGGTCAGACAACACTGGTTGTTGTTGTTGATGAATGCTTCTGTGTATGTTTTGCCTTGACATTAAACTGAATAATGAACAAGTGCAGAGTTGCTGTTGGCATATTTCAGTAAGCAGTTTTGTTCTTTCTACTTAACTGATAATTGCTCAAGTTTTTATCATGGGCGATGTAGCACAATACTTCACATTTGAAGACACCATCTCAGCATTTCTGAGTTATGAGATGGGTGGGTGCTGATGTGACCTTTAACTGCATGATTTCACCATTTGCAATTTTGTAACACTGACTGCTTTCTTTCTAATTCTACCTAACCTGGTGCTCTCCAATTTAGTCTACTGGCATTGCGATTCTGGGTTTTTGCCTGTCCATACGGGTCCCATGAATTAGGTAGTCCAGATTAGCATGCATTTATGTTGCAATAAATGAGATGGAGATCACTAAGAACCACATGGACATGGATAATTCTTTCTACCATATGTAAGATAGGGTTGATGGAGGATGACAACTGTACAACCATTTAGTGAAGGGACTAGTCATGGATGTGCCTTGATTTGAAAATCACATTGATTGAGCAATCGTCCTAATTATTTAGGAAGAAATGATCAAGTTCAGCTTGGTAGGACTATAAGTGCAGTCCGCTCACTCTCAGGGGCTTACTTCAAGCACCCATGCATGGTGGATGGCAGAATGAGAGAGGTTTTGTAAAGCTTGCATATGTCCAAAAAAGTTACTTCATGATCATAGCCATTTTATGCCCCCCCCCCCCCCCCCCCCCCCAACCAAAAAAAAAGAAAAAATGCTTATTTTGCATGGTCATGATTCGATGGTTATGAACACTGAACCAATTTGAAAATTCATATGTAACTATCTCTAAATCCTTCCTATCCAACTGTCTGCTATGCTTATAGGTGGCCACGGAGGGCCCTACCAGGAGAGTTGGACTTTGATGTTTCTCTAATGTAGTTATTTTTTATGCACTGTTTAGTGGTAACATAGACTCACACTCACTTAGGGACTTCAAGCGTGAACCTGCACAGATTTGAACCTGTGACCTTGATCCTTATCAACCATAAATCCATAATAGAGGGTCTGCCTTACCACACCACTTCTAAAAGTTACTGGTCAATAAACTCTTCTTCTGACAGTTTCTTTGGAGGCAAAACATGGAAAACTCCGACCTAAGTGAATTCTTGAACTTAGGAAGCCCCCACAGTAATTTATGAATCGTCATTTGCAACCATGTGCCTTGGCAATCCTCGTTCCATTAATTTTTCGATCCTCTGCGAACTTTGCCATACCTGCAATCTAGTAGGTATATATAATTATTAAAGTTCTATCAACTCTTCCCTCATCATTTGTTACATATAGCATACACTTTAACTATACATAGAAGCTGTTAAACTGTGGCACTGACTGTTTCTATTCATTGATTTATTATGATAATTAATTATGCACATCTCTTTTTCTTGTTCTTTTCATTTTCAATCTTGGAGATTAGTTGGGTTAATGATTTTGGTTGCATTTCATTGCAGATTCCTCTTGGTGTTATCCTGGCGATCCCACCCTTCAATTATCCTGTTAACCTAGCTGTCTCAAAAATTGGCCCTGCTTTAATTGCTGGAAACTCACTCGTGCTCAAGCCTCCAACACAGGTATCACTAATATAAATGTTTATAGTCCCTGCCTTTAATCATTGAGTACCACTCTCATTTGTGGTCCTAGTGGCTACTATTTAATCTTCAAACATATACATGTAGGGTTAAGTATTAGGGGTGCTCATGGACTGGGCCAGGCTTGGGCCTTAGGTTTCTGTATTCAGTCCGGGCTCAGATTTTTATTTAGGCCCATTTAATAGATAGGGCGGGCTTGGATTCAGTGATAGAGAGCCCGAAGCTTGGCCCGAAGGTAAAAATATTAGTAGGGAGAGATAGAGATGGGACTTGAACACATTCGCACACATACGAGTGACAAAGCCTATTGAGCTACAGCTTGGAACTGTGCAAGGAAACCTTTTTTAATTACTATAAAGCCAATTCAGGCTGGGCTGGGCTCAGCCTTAATGTTTTTTAGACAGGCCGGGCTTGTGCCATCCACTTAACGCCCGAGTTGGGCTTGGGCTGGGTCCTATTGTTTAGAAATATTGGATATTCCTCAGCTCATCCCAACCAGGTGCATGAACACCCCTATTTAGTATTGGGGCAAACCTGTGCGGTATGAGCCATCCAAAATTGATGTTAGCTCATTTTGTTTATCTGTTGCAATGGCCTTGGTTAGGACTGATACCTTTTTTTCCTTTTCTTCCATTGAACTGTTTTAAGGAAAAACAACTTAAGATGTTTTACTTTGTCAGTTGTGGAGTGCTTGAATGAGTTATCTATAATCACGCAAAAGTAGATTGCATGGGTTTTCTCTAAATCAAGATACTTAAATGCTTCTGACATGATTCTTGCAGGGTGCTGTTGCTGCTCTACACATGGTGCATTGCTTTCACTTGGCTGGTTTCCCCAAAGGCCTCATCAGTTGTGTTACAGGAAAAGGGTCTGAGATTGGAGACTTCCTTACAATGCACCCTGGAGTTAATTGTATAAGGTATCTAAAAGTTTTCTTCTAGTTTTCAATCTCCAATACAATATGAGCTAGCAATGACTCTTCACCTGTAATTGTTATAATCACTCTCTTCTTGATTGGATTTGCTTGTTTCTTGCAGCTTTACAGGTGGAGATACTGGAATTGCAATTTCGAAGAAGGCTGGAATGATCCCTCTTCAAATGGAGTTGGGAGGGAAAGATGCATGCATTGTGCTTGAAGATGCTGATTTAGATTTAGTAGCAAGCAATATTGTAAAAGGAGGTTTCTCTTACAGGTATACTATCGCACAGTTTTTATAATGGTGTATCTACATCACATAATTCCTCTCAAATACGTAGTGTGTTGGTAATATTTTCACAATCAAGTATTATATGATGATCATGAGAGAGAGAGAGAGAGAGAGAGAGAGAGAGAGAGAGAGATAGGAAATCAACACGTTCATCTGGACAATTGAAGGCACTAGTTAACATTTAAAAAAGGAAAAATCAGATGGTTAGGATCATCTGATGGGAGATATTGGAGTATTTTCCATCCATTATACTGTCATCTTTGAATCCTTTCCCGCCCTTTTTGGTAGAAATAGGTGTGTATCCATTAGAAATTAACAGTTCAAACGCTGTCTTAACAACCCTGTCAGGAAGTTATCAAACCAAAACATACCAACATCACACTCCCTTCCCTTTTGAGCCATAAAATGAGCAAAAGAGTTCTATGAACTCGGGATGGAGTCTTCTTTGAATCGTTGGGACAGTGAAAAGTCCTCCTCCACCTTGTAAATTTGGTTGCACCCAGTTCAAAATTCATTGGCTACTCTAAAACAAATGGACCTTAATTCTGTAATCTTCCATCTGTACAGTGGTCAAAGATGCACGGCAGTCAAGGTTGTATTGGTGATGGAGTCAGTAGCTGACGCTGTTGTGGAGAAAGTAAAGGCCAAAGTAGTGAAATTAACGGTTGGACCTCCTGAAGATGACTGTGATATCACTCCAGTCGTATCAGAATCATCTGCGAACTTCATCGAAGGGTTGGTAATGGATGCCAAGACCAAAGGGGCAACCTTCTGCCAAGAGTACAAGAGGGAGGGCAATCTCATCTGGCCATTGCTGTTGGATCATGTAAGGCCCGATATGAGGATTGCATGGGAGGAACCATTTGGACCTGTGCTACCAGTTATCAGGATAAACTCTGTTGAAGAAGGGATCCACCATTGCAATGCTAGCAATTTTGGTCTCCAGGTATAAACAAACTCTTTCACCTCTCAGTTTTTTTTTTCGCCCATAAACTATCGTCTTTTATTTATTTATTTTATCATAACATCTAATATGAAATACAATACAGGCAGCACACTGCATTGATCAATAGACTTACTTAGGAGTAGGACCATAAGATATCTGATGAATTGGCCAACACCAAAATTCCTCTCCCTCATGTACATTATCATTTACTATCAATTGACACTTAAGAACCATAACATCTTTTACTCTTTTAACTACTAATCATTTTGATATGAAAAATGCATAATGCTAGAGTAACAAGAATTTGATCTTCCTTACATGAAGCTAATAACTAGCCTAAAATACAGGGCTGTGTCTTCACAAAAGACATCAACAAAGCGATCATGATTAGTGATGCTATGGAAACAGGAACAGTTCAGATCAATTCAGCACCAGCTCGCGGGCCTGACCATTTTCCTTTCCAGGTAATCTGATTTGTCAGGGTTAAAACTGATTCTTCATAATCATCACTCTTCTTTGTATTGAATGATCTCTTTACATTGCAGGGTTTGAGAGATAGCGGCATTGGGTCACAAGGAATCACAAACAGTATCACCATGATGACTAAGATCAAGAGCACAGTTATTAACTTACCCGCTCCAACATACACCATGGGTTAAAGCATTAATTAGTACCATATTACTTGTGGCGTTAGTAAAAGCTAGAAGAGTACCTTGAATATTTGTTGTTTGTTTTTCTTTTCTAAGGGCTACCAGTAGCTAGAGACATGAATCTATTGCTTAGGATTACTATTAAAGGCGTTTAAATGAAGAGGTTTCCTGTTTAAGACTTGTTGTATAAATGTTAATGTAATGTTGCTCGAGTTAATGTGACAACAACTTCGGCATCTTAAGAAGCTCGAGCAAATCAGAAATGTTGGATGCAGGTGTATGGTTATTATGTATGAAAGTTTTCTGTAGCTTTGGGGTGAATGAGAATCAATATTCATGATTTTGATTTGTTCCTCAATAACAAAACATCGAATC
The DNA here is from genome assembly GCA_012931725.1 of Litsea cubeba. Lineage (NCBI taxonomy): Eukaryota > Viridiplantae > Streptophyta > Magnoliopsida > Laurales > Lauraceae > Litsea > Litsea cubeba. The sequence continues at coordinate 9,548,456 of CM022945.1, read as the reverse complement.
CAGAAAGTGCGAATAATGTGCCTTTATGCAGATTGATTTTCCTTTCTTTAAGACTTGTCATATTGCTAGTATTATCTTTTTCCTATTTTGAGATATGAATATGTTGCCTACTTTGGAGTATCTGGGTATGTATGATCCATGATGTCCAGATACAGACATTGATATGGAGATTGGTGTTATGACTCTCTACTTTTAAATTCTACGACAAAGACAGATACAAATGTCTTAATTATTTATTTAGATGACTGTCCTATTTTTTTTTTTTCTTTAGACGACTTCTGAATTTATGAAATTATCATTGCTTATGTTTTGTTTTAGTATTTTTTTACGTTGAGAAGTAAGAAAATTAAAATAACTATACGAAATAATTGACTTGGTAACTAGGATATGCTGAACTTGTATCCTAAGAGTATTGGTGTAATATTGGACATCCACATGAGTGTCGTATCTGTTCAATACAAATACGTTAGGCTTGTACAAGTATCCATGTATCACAGGCTTGCACCGTCATAAATACGTAAGCTACTCCGATTGATTTACATGGTTAATTTATTCTTCTACGACTAAGCTCCTACAGCATCTTACGTGCAAACTTGTGCAGTTTATCAACAAAATTCCTCGTGCTATATAACTTGGCTTGTGCCTCTTTACTTTTGGGGAAGTTTAAAAGCTTGCCTAAGTTGACTTTGCTCAAAAGTCACCGAGTTGGGCAACTTGATCGAGCCTAGCTGAGCTTAGTACTTGATCCGATTAGCCCGAGTTATTTGGCTCGGTGGTCAAATTTCCTTGTTTTCAAACAATGCATCTTCAGCTTAAAATAAGGTTTTGGTATGTCTATGGTTAGTCCTATGGGCCTCTCCCTAGTTTAGACAGGGATTATATGGATTGAGCCTTTCTAGCATTCAATGGTAGACTGGAAAAAACCTACCTGCAAATGCAACCGGTTCAGCAATTGGGCCTTGATTTTATTCCTGGGCTTAGTCTATCTGGCCCATCGTTAACACAAGCTAGGACAATTTAGGTCAGGCCCATGGCTCTTCAGCCCAATGAGATATATTGGCAGCTAGATCCCTCTTGTTAATTAAGCCCTTAATTTTTAAATAAGCCTTTGGGCTTATAAGTTATCATAGATCTATCACCTTCAAGTACTTTTTAGGTCTAAGGTTTACAAGTTACGTAATATAACTTTCTTATTCTTAAGCATATGGAACCATTACCAAAATATCCTGTACTAAAAAACGCTTACTCCCTGGCTGAACTCCCCCGTTGATCCAACGGACTAATCTGTTTAAACCAGAATACAAGACATAAACCCAACAAATACAATTGATTTGACTATCCGTGTGGATGGCGTAAATCCTAATCCTTTAATTGCTGGCATGCAAATACACAGCTAAGAAAAAAGGTTACAGATGATTATGATATTTGAGTCTGGGATTATGTCTCGAAGCATCTCACCTTCTTTACAAGCCAAGGCCTATCAATAAAACTGACTTTATACCATTCGAACATTGGTTGATGATATATAAAATATGGCTTTCATGAAAAGATATGAAAAATCAATTCCTAGTATTGCTTCATGGTTAATAAACACGTGACACTAGTTAATGAGTGGGGTTAGGCTCTATGGACATGCATGTGAGTTGTGCTTGTGACCCAGTGATACACAATCAGCGTACTGACATTTGGTCCAAGGAGTGGAAGTTCTTCTAACACTGGGTACGCTACCTTTTTTCATATGGGCGGACTACCTTTTTCATTTTTGTGAGCTTCGCGTGTGCGGGCTCCTTTCTCATTTGAGTGGGCTGTCTTCCTGTGTATAAGTGGACTCTCACTTGGGTCCAGCTCCCCTTGGCTGGGTTCAGGGGTGGACCCAAGTACATCCGTGTGTGTGTGTGTGTGTGTGTGGGGGGGGGGGGTGTCGCAGCCGTTTGACCTCGGTCCACTTCTAAAACCATAATGAAAATTCTGGCCCTGCTTTGAAAATTCACATAAAATTCCTTCGTCCGCCACCAAAACCCACATGAAAATCATGGGTTTGTTCCCAAAATCTGATGGCCTGTTTGGGTCCGCACCCCTCAAACCTAAATCCTAGGTCCACCATTGGCTGGGTTAAAAAGAAAAAAGACATTTGGTCCCGGGATGATGTACATATATGTGATGGCCCATCAGATGAAATGCTACAATCATTCAAGAAAAGTAAACAATTATTTCTGGGATTTTAGGGTTGGATGATCGTTATAATATCTACCACTGTTAATTAATTAGGTACAATAATGGTCTTAGGCTGGAAGGCCCAGAACCAATGAGTTCACAAGCCTGGGCCTAAAAGAATTCAGGCCCAATTTGTTGACAGCCCCATGTGGCCAACGAAGTTGGGGTGTAAGCTGTTAATAGACCATGATTACCCAGTTACCGGAAGGATCAAACGTGTATAATCTGTGTAATGGAACCTTTTTAGCACGATTGATAATCTTGTCTGGGTCAAAGGTTCAGCCCAAAATTATAAAGGTATATATTGGTCTGGGTCCAGTCATGTCTATACTTGAATATATACTATGTAATCTAAGAACATGCAATAATATGATATGGTTGAAAAAGTGTACGTGGATTGAAGTGGAGAGAGCCCACGTGGGCTCACCTGTTACCCAAAACCACGAAAAGGGCCTGTTTGTTTCATGTAATTGAATATTGCATTTCGAGAAGTGATTCAAATTGAAAAACTAAAGGCGAATATCCAAAAATATTCATTAAATAACCACCTCTTTAAATTGAGTTAATGGAAGATTGGAAATGAATACCGATCTGTCACTCATAAGTAATTCGATACTTAGGAAAGCCAAAGGTCCCATATGCATTTTTCACTCCTCATGCATCTTACATTGTTCACAACTCACCTCTTTAATAATTAATCGATGGAGTTCATTTATTCATGAATTCCTATTTATCTTATACAAATAACCGGGGCCAAACGGTTGCGCAATGTAATTGGAAAAAAGATCTCCAGCGAACCGCACATGGTCGGTAAAAGAGGCAGGCCACATCAATAATTATCCATGGCAATGGCTCCTGTGCAAGGTGAACATTTTCCATGTGGTTTTACTTTGGGGAACATACCAATTATAATTATAGCTTAGTTAATATGAGTATTGAGTTTAGTCTAACGTAGGCCGATAACAACACCGGTAAGAAAAATTTTGGCTTTAAATGTTGATGGCTCATCAAGGGAAAGTGGTAGGTAAAAAAAGACATGGATGGAGATGGTAAAAATAGATATGAGGAAACTTATCTTATGACTTGATTCAAGTTAAATCGGAATAGAAAATAAAATTCATGTGGCTGATTTCAATATAGTTGGGACCGGATTTTGATGATCACGACGACTCAGTTATTGTAAATTTACATGTTCAAGATTTCAATGGGGCCTCAAGTTGGGTCCAATGAAGGTATGGGATGTGTCCCATGTGTTAGGTAAGGTTACATAAATATCAATCGGGCATAAGACCCATGACCCAAGTGTTTAGTGAGATGGGGGGCAAAGAGTTTTGTCTTTAGGTGGAAGACTTTTGTCTCATAGCTCAAGTATAGAAGCAAAAGCGAAAGTGCAGTAAGTGGATGCGGTGTAAAGAGTCATACCTGAAAAGTTGCAACAGTGATAGGCACAGTAGAGGATAAGGACAGATACCTACAACAGCCACAAGAGAAAGAACAATCAGCTTTTTGTAAAGCTAATGCTCTACCACTCAATAGGAAATTGCAATCTATTTCTCCAAAACCAGACCAATTGGGAAATGCCCCCAAGCCCCAGAATCATCTCATCAGAGCCTACATAAGAATATAATTATCATTCATTGTGTCTTCTTCATCTTGCCCATCCACGTTCCACTCAACATCTTGTGCTCTTTATCTCATGTAGGCTATCCTGTGTACGTGAATCTTTCACACCGTATAAAACTGAGGCAAGTCTAAACCAATATCAGTCTCAAAGTAGGACTCAATTTTTGTGATCATCATCATCATAATCTCTCCTTTATTCGGAATTGATATGAGCATATTATGACATAAAAGCACATGGCTGTGTAATACATTACATGTAGATTTCAATTGGTGATGAGCAAATGATTGTAGCCTCATGTAAAATAAGCCGCGGAACAATTTTTGAAATGTAAAGATCATAAAAATCAAGTTGAAATAATACTGTTAACTTCAAATGGTTATAACTTTTGATCTGGGTATCATTTCACAATACACAAGTAGTCATTTTGAGGGTATTGACATACTCTACGACATGGGCAAGAGACAAAGTTGGTTTTCATTTTCAAGACGATCTAAGGTCATTTGAATGGTCAAAATATATTTTTCATGTATAAATTATTATAGTAATTTTCTATTTTTCTTATTTTAGGGTTTTTTTTTATATTTTTTTTATAGTCCATTTGAGTCTCAATTTTTGTGGAAGGTCAAGAAAGAATTTGGAACTTGGTTGCATTTCGATATCATCAGTGCAGTGCCGGCCCTGGGGACAACTGACACAGGCGGTCGGCTGGGGCCCCAAAATTTGGCATCCAATCGGGGGCCCCCAAATCAACAAAAAAATCACCGAAACCCACCTCTGCCTCGTCGAAATCCTGGCCCAAAATCACTGAAAAATTCATTGAAATCCTAGCCCAAAATCACCGAAAAATTCGTCGAAATCCTGAATGACGCTGGATCGGGCAGTCAAGCTGGAAAATCCGGTCTGAATATATATTTTTTCCTCCTAAAATCACCGCCACACCCAAACCCCAGCCGCCCCTATCCAACCTTTATCAGAACCCCTTCGTCCCTCCAGCCTCCTCCAAATCCCACCTAGCAGAAGATTAAAAAAGAAGAAGAGAGAGGAAACAGAAAGAAGAAATAGAAGACGACAGAAGAAGGAGAACTGGAGAAGGTCTGAGTGACTGAGTTATGCCGTTCTGGAACTGGAAGCCAAATCCGCACCAATCGTTCTGGATTCCAACCGCCATCAACGCCTTTGGCTCCACTGCACCAAGGCGCCGTCAACGCCGTGACGCTGTCCAGCAGCGGGCAGCCCGCTCCACTGCACCGTCAACCCCATCGCCAGACGCTAGTGCCTTCGGCCTTCCACCCCCATCTCCAGATCTTATCTCCATTTTCTCTTCTTGCTTAAGTAGCATCACTGCATCAGGTAAAGCCTCTTCTTTCTTTTGCTTTCTTTCTGCACGCATCCCAAGGGCCTCTCTCCCACACGTCACACGTGTCTGCATATCTCCTTGGAGGCTTGGACCCATCCTGCAGTTCCGATCCGACCTGATTTCAGTGCGGGCCCAACCTGAACCCAGCCCACTAGCAGTTTAAAAAAAAAAGAAAAAAATAATAAAAAAATTTGTCTTTTATTTTTTTATCATTTATTGGTGTGTATACGGGTAGGGCCACATTTTAGGAACTCGCCTAGGGCCTCCGAAAACTCAGGGCCGCCCTTGCATAAGTGGGAGCTGTTTTATTCTTATCCTTGATCTAAGACTTAATCTTGTAGTAACAAGTACTAAATGGGATTATAGATAATTAGATTTTTTGGGTTCACTTATTGTAACTTGAGGACCCATCCAACCAGGGCCATTAGCTAGCCTGGGTTGCCTGAATTTGACACATATAAGGTGGTTAAGTGGCCCTATATTATTTTTTGTATGCGCCAGACGCACAGAGAGTTCTAATCATTATCCTCCCTTCAAATCATGTCATTGAATGTATGAATATTGGCTACTAAAACCTTTGGGTCTTGGTCCATCTACTGGATGGTCTGGGTCCATGAATTATGGATCCGAGCCCGAGTCAACCTCTTCGTAGTGCTAACTCCAATGAGTAATAACCCAATATATGCAAACTTTGAATTGTGGGTCAGCCCCAGTAGGGTCCTCAAATCTACAATTTCATTTCAGGGTGTCCCACAAAAGATTGTGAACCAAAAAAACTACAGTTATGAGGTGCCCCAGAGACTAAACTGGTCCAATTCCATTTTCCCATTTTTGTCAACCAAAGATAACTCAGTTTTGTGCGTCAACTTTTCATTCCTTGCATGTCCAATCTTATTTAAAAGGAAATCACATTACTTTTTCTGTCTTTCTTTAATCACATTTTAAAGTCATTAGCATTTACCAGATTAGGAATTGCATGTCATTTGAATTGTTTAATGAGAGTTTGGGTATTAATAGAAACAATTTCTTTTACTAGAAATATCTATGTTAAGTAAGATTTTTTTTAAACAAATATAATGTTTGTTTATTCTCAATGTAGAAAGTGAATTTGCAAGAGAGTCTTCTCCCTTTCTTCTCTCTTTTACACAAAAGTTAATTTAGCAGGAGATCTTATCTTTCACCATCGACAATAAATTTGTATTTTCTTTTCTATTTTTATTTACAATATCTTGTTGAATGTCATACTCATCTATGCAAAACAAATTTGTGTTGGTGTGATAATTTCCCTCCAACTTAGGATCAGTAAAGATTAGCATTGAAGACAACCGTTGTGCGTGCGGATCTTCGACTTCAAATAGAGTTTTTATTTCAAAAGTACCACTAAATCATGGTACATGGTTTTTAAGAGTATTCCTTTTCTTTTGAATGCCGTTTATTTTTTAATTTAGTTTGTTGAAGTGAAGGGTCAAGATAAGCCATGCTATGTATATTTTAATTCATGATGAATTAAGGAGAATTGTCCCATATTCAACCAAAACAAGCTTAGGACATTTAATTGTGAACATGGTACTGTGCATGAAGACATTTTGACAATATGAACTAAATCTCAATTAAAGCATGGACATGGCACATGGTGCATGGCACTAGGCGCATGTTGCACCACTTTTGGCATGCACATAGCCCATGAGCCATGCACATCCAAGGTATTTTAAGTAAGAGTATCTTCCCTTCATTGGGGAGGATGGAAAAAAATCCGGAAACCTAAGAAGCACGTTTATGTGCACCCGTGGAAAATCAGTTTCACTGAATTTTTCCTCTTTTGGAAAAAAAAACTCGTATTTTGCTTTTCTTCATAGAAATGTGGCCGCACCGAGTATGAAAATGCTTTCCACACTTTTTCCATGGAAAACCATGTACAAGTGTGCTCTAAAGAACTCAAAAGAAGAACTCAGGCCTTCGTAAGATCAAACTTGAAAGCTCTCAAGCTCTGACTTCATATTTGAAAAAAAGAGACTCAGTGGTTCATCCAAGAGTTTGCTTGCACAATCTTCCAATTACTGATATCATAAAGGGACATTGAGAGTCTATGAGTCGAGCTATAAAAGTCTAATACTTGATTGTAACCCAGAAAACAAGAACAAAAAAGAAAAATCAATGAAAGTACTTTCTTGTAAATTTGTATTCTATACCTTACCCCCCAACCCCAACCCCCCCCCCCCCCCCCCCCCCCCGGGCTTGTTGTCAACTATGAAAGGCTAAGGCTTATGCAACAAAAGATCTTCCTTCATGGGCTTCTACTTCCACATATAAAGATGTGAAGCATTAAGCTCTTTTTTAGCTAACCGCAGTAGTAGAGGCATGATAAACACTTTTCAATCGGCGTACTTTTGGCAACATGTATATTTTTTTCGCGCCGAGTTGTCCTCCCAAGATCCGAACTTGTGACCAGTTGGGCTTGATATACCATATTAAGTTTCTTTAGCTCACCAATCCCACCAAAACGATTTTAGTAGAGGCAGCATAAATACTTTCCAGTACTCCCCCTCGGGTGTAGCCACTCCTCAACCTGAAGTATGACTCATTTTGTGCAAAATAGCAACATAATAAGATCCACAAGTCACTTTTAAGAGTAGCACAACAAAGTTACCTCCACCGTTGGGGTTTTTATACTATGATTTTTCTGAAAAGTCTAGAACAATCACATTTTACATATAGCATAATATAGTGGAATTTATTGATGACTGTTCTTGATATACCTAAGTTTTCTAAAGAGAAATCAAAAGTATTAGAAAAATCTCACCTACACAAGACGCATGTTGAAAATCAGTTCAAGAGCAAGAGCAGACGCTAAGAATTGATAACACTGGTGAATAATGTCCCAAGCATTTTCAAAATTTTTGATGGGATGTAATATATTCTTAGGCAGCTTCTTATATATCTGTTTTTTTTTTTTTTTCCTTTTTAAAGGGCGGCTTCTTATCTAAATAGGCTTGAGCAAAATAGTGGGACAAAACTGAAAAACAAGCATCTTTGAAGAGATTATTTATACTATAATTCATGGTTCAGGATCCTTGGTTGTCTCCTATATACACGCTTTAGCTTGGGTGGTAATCTCAAGTGATATATCTTCAAACTTTACCTTAATAGGAGGTGGTCCACCATAAATTGTTCACATGACTATAATGCAATAAGCACAATTTTATGCGTTATCGATCATATGCACTAATTACATTATCAATTTCTCGCTCAATCTTACGTTCAGATCAATTTCTATTGAAGTAAACTTTAAAGTTAGTTCACTGAAGGAGTTGTCACTTGTTTTGAACGATTTAAATCATCAATAAATGGGCGCACTGTGCTTTCCACACATCCCACCCATGTGAAGCCTTTGGGAGTCACTCAGGGGTCGGGAGTCTTCATACCAAGTCTCATAAGCGTTCACCCTTGGTGGAAAGCACGAGACCGGCCTGTAGTATATATTATGAGGACTCTTGAGGACCAGCTCGTGACATTACTCCGATTGAGAAACAGTAAATTGGTGACTTTTTACACTTGCATGTTTCTAATTGGTATAAGTTAATTTACATATTTAAGATTAACCTCTTCAGAAATTGGAAAGTAAATTCATCAAGTCACAACAAAAAAGAGACTTTTATGTGACGGAAAAACTGTATTTAGCATCGTTTTTTTTTTTCCCGCTAACAGTGTTTTTTTACCATCAGTTTATTTTTTTCGCCGCTAATACAACATAAATCCTTTAGACGATCAACTTCCGGACTTTTACAACACTTTTTACGGCAGAAAAAATTGCCGCTAAAAGTCTTTTTTTTTTTTTTTCTTTTTCCTTATAGTGAGAGTCTAAATGTCATAGATATGAAAAAAAAAAACCTTTTTGGTTCACCAGTCAATGAATGGTACTTTCAATGTGAGGGCCAAAAATCGATACCTATTAGTATTGTAACACTCAGTTATCGCTAGTCAAGCTTATAGAGCACTTATATATTTTTTTGTAAGTATGTTGGGCGACAAGCGATTTGAACTTGAATTGAACTTGAAGACAAGGGATCCACCTGGGCACACAAGTGATATCAAGATGGCAATACTACTCAAATCATAAGTGTGTTGGCCATAGAGTGCTTACTTTCGGAGCATGTTGACTTATGTGTTTTTGGTCCTGCCTTGGTTAAACACGGATTAAATGTCGTAATTATCTTACCTACTTTGTTTTTGTCATAGGGTAAATGCACCACAGTTGGGATGAATACTATTTTAAAAGCAACAAATGGTCATTTCTCACTTTCACAGCGGATAGAGTGACAAAGATAAAAGTTTAACCGAAGTTAATTAGATTTTCAACAGTAGTAACAACTGAAATTCGTAAATAGTAGTGCTACATGGACAAATTTTTTGGCCAGAATTTTGGACAACCCCTCTGATATCCTATTCAAAGGATATTAAAGGGGTTGTCCAAAATTCTGACAAAAAAGTTTGTCCATATAGATTTTTTTATTCGTAAAAGAGAGGTGAATGCAATGATTAGATCCTGATAAGAGGACTTCATTGCAAAATCTTCATATTTAGAGACTCAAAATGTAATTCTAAAGCTATGTAGGGGTCTCAAAGTATAAACCCATAAAAATATTAACAAAATACAACATAGTGCTCTATCAGTATCACCCCCTCTCAAAGTCTTCAATCCATCAAACCCACACACACTATCTATCATCTTCCCCTTCATATCTCATCTGAGCCTTTTCTCTCACTACTGCTACTTTTCCTTCTCCTCCTCCTACTTCTTTAGTTTTTCAGGTACAATATCTCTAACACAGAAATGCAAGGAACCAGCACTCTCCAAGAACTCCAAAGCAATCAGCAGCAGATCCAAAACTCCCAACTCCAAATCCAACAACAGCAACAACAACAACAACAACATCATCAACAACAGACTTCCCAATTCAACAACAACCCATCAACACATGACGATTTCTTGGACCAAATGCTCTCCCATATCCCCTCCTGGCCCCAACTCCCCACCAACCCCAAATCCCCTTACAACCCCACCAACATCCACAACCTCTTCAAAGACCCGTCCAACGATCCGCAACACAACCCGGATAACAACCCCCCCTACCCGTATGACGACTCCTCCCTCCTAGCCTCCCGCCTCCGCCAGCAGCAGATCAGCTGCAGCTCCCCGCCCGGAATACCGACGACCCAGATCATTTCTGGGGCTGTAGGAGCCAGATCTCAGCCGTCGCTTTCTGGGCTTCTTCCATTTCCTCTAACCCTTGGAGGGAGCACCGACCCGTCGGATTCTCGCATGCAGGAAGTCCCAAACCCGTTTAAACCTCCTAATCTTGTACTTCACTTCTCTCTCTCTCTCAAATCTGATTGTGTCTATGACCATGATTTCTGCTATTGGAAATGTTTGAATTGGTCTTTTGTGGTTTGATTTTGACCAGAACGAAGAGGGTCCGATTCAGGGTTTGTACAACGGGCTGGCCGGATCTCTGCCCCGACCCGCTCAAGCTTCCCAGCAGCAGCAATTCCATCATCCTCAGGTGAGAACCGGGTTTCGGGACGGGTCAGAGTCCGGGTCGTTTCCTTTCAACCAGTCGTTTTCCTAGTATTTACAAAAAAATGTGTTGTTTTTTCTTTACTTCACATGACGTGTTGAGCGAGTAATCAACAGTCAATATCGCTCGTAACGGCCGTTACGATGTTTTTGTTGTAAAACGCGGTTTCAAACACTGTATCGGCCTAAGCATGGGATTTATCTACACTGTATCTGTCCAAGCTCAAAACTTTACTTAGTGTTTAGAAAAGAAAAAAAAAATAACTAGTTTGGAAAATATTATAAATGTTCAATTTTAATTTTTTTTTAGTAGTTTTTTTAATGTAAATATAATAAAAAAAATCTAATATAAAAGTGGTAAGAATGGAGTTTCAACAAATTTTATATTTTATATTTCATTACCAAATAAAGAAAACACATTTTATATTTAAACTAAACTCATGGTCAAAGCGTTTACTATCTGCTGATCTTACTTTGTTTAGGCTGAGTTGTAATCCCATGCATGTATATCACACAACTTACAATAATTCAGCTTGTTTTGAGTTTTGACCCATTAAAAAAATCAAATTTGAATCTTTCTGTAGAGATTTCGCAATATTCACTTTTAATGGGGCACATTTGATGTTAATAAGATTAAGAAGACAAAAAGAATGTGAAATTAGTGATAGTGGTGTTGCAATGCATTTTAGGTTTCGGAGTAAACCCATAGAAAAAAAGGCATGCATATGTAGTGGGTGATTAGGGTATGGTAACAGCCTAGTTTTAAACCATATAAGTTAGAATAATGAGAATTGTTTGGAATTTTATTTTAGTAATTTGATGATTACAGACCGGGTCGATATCATCGTCACATCCGGGAAGTGGGGGTGGTGGTGGTGGTGGTACTCCGGCGAGGCCGAAAGTCCGGGCGAGGAGAGGTCAAGCTACAGATCCACATAGCATTGCTGAAAGAGTAAGCTAAGCTTAATATATTAAAATAGGAAAGAAAAAACTAGAACATTGGCTTTTCTGTTTGTTTGGTTTCAATGTCTCTATTGGGGTGTTTTTGTTTTTCATGTTTTGGTAGCTAAGGAGGGAGAGAATCGCTGAAAGGATGAAAGCTCTCCAAGAACTGGTGCCCAATGCAAATAAGGTATATGTCCAATATTCTTGTTTCAAAAAACAAATGGTTGATTTTATTTTCTTTTTCCCTCACTTTCACAAAGGGGTGGTTCCAAAAAATGTTAGGGCACATGTGGGGCCCACTAACAGTGACCCCTCACCTAGAGGAGTGTGATTTTAACCCTTTTGGGACCATTGAAATGTCGTCTCACATATATGGAATTCTTTATGGTTCAAATATCTGCTTGTATGCACCATAACATCTTGAGATCATTTTTTTTTTCTTGTATTTCTGGTTTGAGATTCGTTTTACACTCCTGCACACTGCACCATGCTCCTAATTACCAACCATAAGCTTTGTGTATCAAGTTTTTCCTCTGCAAATATGATGTCTCAATAGCAATGTTAAGATTAATGTCTACTAAACTCATGAGTGCTTGTTGAGCTTGTCAAGCATTTTTTTTCATGTGATGCAAATTACCTCTCTCATTGTAAACCCACAATCTATATAGACTATTTTCTTTAGGGTTGTGATTTATATATATATATATATAGATCTGATTTGTTTAATGGGATCGACTTCCAATGATATCTAGGCCTTGCCCTTTTTATCTTAGGGGCTGAAAGTGAAGAATTAAATATCATTTTATCTTTGGCCATATATTCAATTTTTAACTCTGACTCACGTCTTATTAGCATGATCATTTCTTAGGAATTCAATACAAACAATGCTAGTGGGCCCATAATGCCCATTCAAAATAACAATTCAAAGTCCTTTTCAAATTCACTTGAATCAAACAATGGAAATATACGNTGGCCATCACATATGTACATCATCCCGGGACCAAATGTCTTTTTTCTTTTTAACCCAGCCAATGGTGGACCTAGGATTTAGGTTTGAGGGGTGCGGACCCAAACAGGCCATAAGATTTTGGAAACAAACCCAGGATTTTCATGTGGGTTTTGGTGGCGGACGAAAGAATTTTATGTGAATTTTCAAAGCAGGGCCAGAATTTTCATTATGGTTTTAGAAGTGAACCGAGGTCAAACGGCTGCGACACCCCCCCCCCCCCCCCCCCCCCCCCCCCCCCCACCGTACTTGGGTCCACCCCTGAACCCAGCCAAGGGGAGCTGGACCCAAGTGAGAGTCTACTTACACACAGGAAGACAGCCCACTCAAATGGAAAAGGAGCCCGCACACGCGGAGCTCATACAAATGGAAAAGGTAGTCCGCTCATGTGGAAAAAGGCAGCGTACTTACCCAGGGTTAGAAGAACTTCCACTCCTTGGACCAAATGTCAGTATGCTGATTGTGTATCACTGGGTCACAAGTACAACTCACATGCATGTCCATAGAGCCTAACCCCACTCATTAACTAGTGTCACGTGTTTATTAACCATGAAGCAATACTAGGAATTGATTTTTCATATCTTTTCATGCTAAGTCATCAACCAATGTTCGAATGGTATAAAGCAGTTTATTGATAGGCCTTGGCTTGTAAAGAAGGTGAGATGCTTCGAGACATAATCCCAGACTCAAATATCATAATCATCTGTAACCTTTTTTCTTAGCTGTGTATTTGCATGCCAGCAATTAAAGGATTAGGATTTACGCCATCCACACGGATAGTCAAATCAATTGTATTTGTTGGGTTTATGTCTTGTATTCTGGTTTAAACAGATTAGTCCGTTGGATCAACGGGGGAGTTCAGCCAGGGAGTAAGCGTTTTTTAGTACAGGATATTTTGGTAATGGTTCCATATGCTTAAGAATAAGAAAGTTATATTACGTAACTTGTAAACCTTAGACCTAAAAAGTACTTGAAGGTGATAGATCTATGATAACTTATAAGCCCAAAGGCTTATTTAAAAATTAAGGGCTTAATTAACAAGAGGGATCTAGCTGCCAATATATCTCATTGGGCTGAAGAGCCATGGGCCTGACCTAAATTGTCCTAGCTTGTGTTAACGATGGGCCAGATAGACTAAGCCCAGGAATAAAATCAAGGCCCAATTGCTGAACCGGTTGCATTTGCAGGTAGGTTTTTTCCAGTCTACCATTGAATGCTAGAAGGCTCAATCCATATAATCCCTGTCTAAACTAGGGAGAGGCCCATAGGACTAACCATAGACATACCAAAACCTTATTTTAAGCTGAAGATGCATTGTTTGAAAACAAGGAAATTTGACCACCGAGCCAAATAACTCGGGCTAATCGGATCAAGTACTAAGCTCAGCTAGGCTCGATCAAGTTGCCCAACTCGGTGACTTTTGAGCAAAGTCAACTTAGGCAAGCTTTTAAACTTCCCCAAAAGTAAAGAGGCACAAGCCAAGTTATATAGCACGAGGAATTTTTTGATAAACTGCACAAGTTTGCACGTAAGATGCTGTAGGAGCTTAGTCGTAGAAGAATAAATTAACCATGTAAATCAATCGGAGTAGCTTACGTATTTATGCAGTGCAAGCCTGTGATACATGGATACTTGTACAAGCCTAACGTATTTGTATTGAACAGATACGACACTCATGTGGATGTCCAATATTACACCAATACTCTTAGGATACAAGTTCAGCATATCCTAGTTACCAAGTCAATTATTTCGTATAGTTATTTTAATTTTCTTACTTCTCAACGTAAAAAAATACTAAAAAAAACATAGCAATGATAATTTCTAAATTCAGAAGTCGTCTAAAAAAAAATAAAAATAGGACAGTCATCTAAATAAATAATTAAGACATTTGTATCTGTCTGTCGTAGAATTTAAAAGTAGAGAGTCATAACACCAATCTCCATATCATGTCTGTATCTGGACATCATGGATCATACCCAGATACTCCAAAGTAGGCAACATATTCATATCTAAAATAGGAAAAGATAATACTAGCAATATGACAAGTCTTAAAGAAAGGAAAATCAATCTGCATAAAGGCACATTATTCGCACTTTCTGGATTCGATGTTTTGTTATTGAGGAACAAATCAAAATCATGAATATTGATTCTCATTCACCCCAAAGCTACAGAAAACTTTCATACATAATAACCATACACCTGCATCCAACATTTCTGATTTGCTCGAGCTTCTTAAGATGCCGAAGTTGTTGTCACATTAACTCGAGCAACATTACATTAACATTTATACAACAAGTCTTAAACAGGAAACCTCTTCATTTAAACGCCTTTAATAGTAATCCTAAGCAATAGATTCATGTCTCTAGCTACTGGTAGCCCTTAGAAAAGAAAAACAAACAACAAATATTCAAGGTACTCTTCTAGCTTTTACATAACGCCACAAGTAATATGGTACTAATTAATGCTTTAACCCATGGTGTATGTTGGAGCGGGTAAGTTAATAACTGTGCTCTTGATCTTAGTCATCATGGTGATACTGTTTGTGATTCCTTGTGACCCAATGCCGCTATCTCTCAAACCCTGCAATGTAAAGAGATCATTCAATACAAAGAAGAGTGATGATTATGAAGAATCAGTTTTAACCCTGACAAATCAGATTACCTGGAAAGGAAAATGGTCAGGCCCGCGAGCTGGTGCTGAATTGATCTGAACTGTTCCTGTTTCCATAGCATCACTAATCATGATCGCTTTGTTGATGTCTTTTGTGAAGACACAGCCCTGTATTTTAGGCTAGTTATTAGCTTCATGTAAGGAAGATCAAATTCTTGTTACTCTAGCATTATGCATTTTTCATATCAAAATGATTAGTAGTTAAAAGAGTAAAAGATGTTATGGTTCTTAAGTGTCATTGATAGTAAATGATAATGTACATGAGGGAGAGGAATTTTGTGTTGGCCAATTCATCAGATATCTTATGGTCCTACTCCTAAGTAAGTCTATTGATCAATGCAGTGTGCTGCCTGTATTGTATTTCATATTAGATGTTATGATAAAATAAATAAATAAAAGACGATAGTTTATGGGCGAAAAAAAAAAACTGAGAGGTGAAAGAGTTTGTTTATACCTGGAGACCAAAATTGCTAGCATTGCAATGGTGGATCCCTTCTTCAACAGAGTTTATCCTGATAACTGGTAGCACAGGTCCAAATGGTTCCTCCCATGCAATCCTCATATCGGGCCTTACATGATCCAACAGCAATGGCCAGATGAGATTGCCCTCCCTCTTGTACTCTTGGCAGAAGGTTGCCCCTTTGGTCTTGGCATCCATTACCAACCCTTCGATGAAGTTCGCAGATGATTCTGATACGACTGGAGTGATATCACAGTCATCTTCAGGAGGTCCAACCGTTAATTTCACTACTTTGGCCTTTACTTTCTCCACAACAGCGTCAGCTACTGACTCCATCACCAATACAACCTTGACTGCCGTGCATCTTTGACCACTGTACAGATGGAAGATTACAGAATTAAGGTCCATTTGTTTTAGAGTAGCCAATGAATTTTGAAATGGGGCAACCAATTTACAAGGTGGAGGAGGACTTTTCACTGTCCCAACATTCAAAGAAGACTCCATCCCGAGTTCATAGAACTCTTTTGCTCATTTTATGGCTTAAAAGGGAAGGGAGTGTGATGTTGGTATGTTTTGGTTTGATAACTTCCTGACAGGGTTGTTAAGACAGCGTTTGAACTGTTAATTTCTAATGGATACACACCTATTTCTACCAAAAAGGGCGGGAAAGGATTCAAAGATGACAGTATAATGGATGGAAAATACTCCAATATCTCCCATCAGATGATCCTAACCATCTGATTTTTCCTTTTTAAATGTTAACTAGTGCCTTCAATTGTCCGATGAACTGTTGATTTCCTACTCTCTCTCTCTCTCTCTCTCTCTCTCTCTCTCTCTCATGATCATCATATAATACTTGATTGTGAAAATTTACCAACAACTACGTATTTGAGAGGAATTATGTGATGTAGATACACCATTATAAAAACTGTGCGATAGTATACCTGTAAGAGAAACCTCCTTTTACAATATTGCTTGCTACTAAATCTAAATCAGCATCTTCAAGCACAATGCATGCATCTTTCCCTCCCAACTCCATTTGAAGAGGGATCATTCCAGCCTTCTTCGAAATTGCAATTCCAGTATCTCCACCTGTAAAGCTGCAAGAAACAAGCAAATCCAATCAAGAAGAGAGTGATTATAACAATTACAGGTGAAGAGTCATTGCTAGCTCATATTGTATTGGAGATTGAAAACTAGAAGAAAACTTTTAGATACCTTATACAATTAACTCCAGGGTGCATTGTAAGGAAGTCTCCAATCTCAGACCCTTTTCCTGTAACACAACTGATGAGGCCTTTGGGGAAACCAGCCAAGTGAAAGCAATGCACCATGTGTAGAGCAGCAACAGCACCCTGCAAGAATCATGTCAGAAGCATTTAAGTATCTTGATTTAGAGAAAACCCATGCAATCTACTTGTGCGTGATCATAGATAACTCTTTCAAACACTCCACAACTGACAAAGCAAAACATCTTACGTTGTTTTACCTTAAATCAGTTCAATGGAAGAAAAGGCCAAAAAAGTATCAGTCCTAACCAGGGCCATTGCAACAGATAAACAAAATGAGCTAACATCAATTTTGGATGGCTCATACCGCACAGGTTTGCCCCAATACTAAATAGGGGTGTTCATGGGCCTGGTTGGGATGAGCTGAGGAATATCCAATACTTCTAAACAATAGGACCCAGCCCAAGCCCAACTCGGGCCTTAAGTGGATGGCACAAGCCCGGCCTGTCTAAAAAACAATAAGGCTGAGCCCAGCCCAGCCTGAATTGGCTTTATAGTAATTAAAAAAGGTTTCCTTGCACAGTTCCAAGCTGTAGCTCAATAGGCTTTGTCACTCGTATGTGTGCGAATGTGTTCAAGTCCCCTCTCTATCTCTCCCTACTAATATTTTTACCTTCGGGCCAAGCTTCGGGCTCTCTATCACTGAATGCAAGCCCGCCCTATCTATTAAATGGGCCTAAATAAAAATCTGAGCCCGGACTGAATACAGAAACCTAAGGCCCAAGCCTGGCCCAGTCCATGAGCCCCCCTAATACTTAACCCTACATGTATATGTCTGAAGATTAAATAGTAGCCACTAGGACCACAAATGATAGTGGCACTCAAAGATTAAAAAGGCAGGGACTATAAACATATATATTAGTGATACCTGTGTTGGAGGCTTGAGCACGAGTGAGTTTCCAGCTATTAAAGCAGGGCCAATTTTTGAGACAGCTAGGTTAACAGGATAATTGAAGGGTGGGATTGCCAGGATGACACCAAGAGGAATCTGCAATGAAATGCAACCAAAATCATTAACCCAACTAATCTCCAAGATTGAAAATGAAAAGAACAAGAAAAAGAGATGTGCATAATTAATTATCATAATAAATCAATGAATAGAAACAGTCAGTGCCACAGTTTAACAGCTTCTATGTCTAGTTAAAGTGTAAGAAACAGTCAGTGCCACAGTTTAACAGCTTCTATGTCTAGTTAAAGTGTATGCTATATGTAACAAATGATGAAGGAAGAGTTGATAGAACTTTAATAATTATATATACCTACTAGATTGCAGGTATGGCAAAGTTCGCAGAGGATCAAAAAATTAATGGAACGAGGATTGCCAGGGCCCATGGTTGCAAATGACGATTCATAAATTACTATGGGGGCTTCCTAAGTTCAAGAATTCACTTAGGTCGGAGTTTTCCATGTTTTGCCTCCAAAGAAACTGTCAGAAGAAGAGTTTATTGACCAGTAACTTTTAGAAGTGGTGTGGTAAGGCAGACCCTCTATTATGGATTTATGGTTGATAAGGATCAAGGTCACAGGTTCAAATCTGTGCAGGTTCACGCTTGAAGTCCCTAAGTGAGTGTGAGTCTATGTTACCACTAAACAGTGCATAAAAAATAACTACATTAGAGAAAACATCAAAGTCCAACTCTCCTGGTAGGGCCCTCCGTGGCCATCTATAAGCATAGCAGACAGTTGGATAGGAAGGATTTAGAGATAGTTACATATGACCCAAATTTCAAATTGGTTCAGTGTTCATAACCATCGAATGATGACCATGCAGAATAAGCATTTGGACTGAATGGCTTTAAACATTCTTTTTTTTTTATCTTTTTTTTTTTTTTTTGTTGGGGGGGGGGGGGGGGGGGGGGGGGGGGCGCATAAAATGGCTATGATCATGAAGTAACTTTTTTGGACATATGCAAGCTTTACAAAACCTCTCTCATTCTGCCATCCACCATGCATGGGTGCTTGAAGTAGGCCCCTGAGAGTGAGCGGACTGCACTTATAGTCCTACCAAGCTGAACTTGATCATTTCTTCCTAAATAATTAGGACTATTGCTCAATCAATGTGATTTTCAAATCAAGGCACGTCCATGACTAGTCCCTTCACTAAATGGTTGTACAGTTGTCATCCTCCATCAACCCTATCTTACATATGGTAGAAAGAATTATCCATGTCCATGTGGTTCTTAGTGATCTCCATCTCATTTATTGCAACATAAATGCATGCTAATCTGGACTACCTAATTCATGGGACCCATATGGACAGGCAAAAACCCAGAATTGCAATGCCAGTAGACTAAATTGGAGAGGACCAGGTTAGGTAGAATTAGAAAGAAAGCAGTCAGTGTTACAAAATTGCAAATGGTGAAATCATGCAGTTAAAGGTCACATCAGCACCCACCCATCTCATAACTCAGAAATGCTGAGATGGTGTCTTCAAATGTGAAGTATTGTGCTACATCGCCCATGATAAAGACTTGAGCAATTATCAGTTAAGTAGAAAGAACAAAACTGCTTACTGAAATATGCCAACAGCAACTCTGCACTTGTTCATTATTCAGTTTAATGTCAAGGCAAAACATACACAGAAGCATTCATCAACAACAACAACCAGTGTTGTCTGACCATGTGATGAATTGGCCTAACTTACACAACAGAGAATCACATAGATTATGTTTTCATTCCTTTTTTTACTGTCACAGTACATAATGTAAACGAGCATTACAGCCTCGGTCAATTTTAAAAAAATGCCACTCTACCTTTATTTTCTCTCTCCTTTTGGTAAAGGAACCAACCTTATGACTAATTCATACACCTCAATTAGCGATCTTTAGCTTTGTTACTTCCTTCTCTGTTTATTAGAAATGAGTCCTGATTTGGCAGTGATCTGACCATCTTCTACTGTTTTAATGCTGCACTTAAAGGCCACTGACCTTTCAGGCTTTAAAATCAAGAAGTAGGATTATGAAATCAGTCTGATATGATCTGTTTCACCAATAATGAATGCCAAAGACTTAATTATCCTCCTTATCCTTTGTGAATTAATTCCATATACCTGAGCGGACACCACAACAGAGGGCATTTCCGAACTCAATAATGAATGGAGGAAAGCATGTCACTGGTCAGTTAGGCCAGACTATGGGTGGTGATTCCTGACCTTCCAGCCCAATCCAAATACAACCCAGTAATTCAGGTTTCAAGTTGACCTGGGTCAGGTTCCGGTTAACATTTCCACCCAATAAATAATAGGTTGGGTTTCACGTTGAGTTGATACTTGATGTTCGACCTGCCAACCAGACACAATTCACTATAATTCACCAACCTGACCCAAATTGGGATGTCCAAGACTCCAACCCCGATGATAGACGGGCTGAGTTCATGCTGGGCATATACAAGTTCCCATAATCATTGAGCCAATGAAGTCCAACCTGACCCAGTGCCACCCCTAGCCTGAACCTTCCTTGTAAACTCAGACAAATAGGACACTAACTATATCATTCAAGTAAGAAGTAGGTAAGTTATTAAACAAACAGATACCTTGGAAACTAGGCAATATTTGCTTCTCTCATTGCCCGGGAAACTATCTGATGTAAGAAACTTCCCTTCCCCCAAAATTCGGACACCTTCTTCAGCACAGTAAGATATGAGATCTCCAGACCTAACCACCTTCATCAACACACCAATTGTAAAGATTGTCAAATTTTAACCATGATTCTGGTCCTAGTCTAGGATTAAAGGAGAGTTCCCAACATTATATTCTACTATACTTACCTCTGTAACAGCATCCTTAGCTGGTTTTGCAATCTCTTTGACAAGGCATTCTGCAATGGGAGCTTTGTGCTCTTTCAATATCGCTGCAGCCTTGTGAAGGAGCTCCGCTCGCTTCCACAAAGGCGTCTTCGCCCATGCCTTCTGTGCAGTCTTTGCCATATCCATGACCATATTAACCTCTTCTTGTGTGCAAGCTGCATGGTCGTTGTCATCATCATCTTAGCCTTATCTCACTATTAAAGTTGCACGAACCAATATACAAGCTAGTAACATAAATCCTATCTTTTTGACATTGGTGTACAGAGTATCTATCTAGTTATCTAGTTATGTGTGCCTTGGGAAGTGTGAGGAATCATGAACAATGGAAGTGTGAGGAAACATGAACAATGACTTCGCTCTCACACTAGAGAGTTTTATCTCAATAAAATCACAGTGACAGGCGTTCTAGCTGAGTTGACTCGGTAAATTGTTGTCAAATGGTTTGGTAGTCTGAGGACCACCGGAGTTGGAGCTGAGGCTGGTTTCCCATTGGGAATTGTGCATCCACATTGGTGATTACTGGGAGCAATTGTTGGTTGTCGCACTCCCACCTCCCAAGAAAACCATTCTAACCACCCAATGATCATAATTTTGCAGGGTCAGCCGGGTTGAGGCATATCCAGGCCTGGCCCGAGTTTAGAAATACAGGCCCGTATCAAGTTCAAGCCCAGAAGGGGCCGTAAGTTCCTGGGCCAAGTCCTACTATTTCTGGTCATACCCGAGCCCGCCCATTTTGTCAATCAAGGTCACTTTCTATTGCTAGTCTTGGCCGGGTCGAGCCATTCTTCAGACTTCCTATCACTTTATAAATCCAAGCGCGGCCCAAACATTATACGGGCCTAAATTTTAAATCCCAGACCGGTCCGAAGCGCCTGGACCCGAGTCGGGCCTCGGCCGGTTTTACCATGGGCCCCACTAAAAAGTTTGGGGATGTTCCTGGGCCAGGTCAGGTCGGTCAAGCGTGGGAAAAAGTTGCCCAAGCTCGATCTTTCTGTTCTTAGCCATTTATATGCAGGCCAAAGATCAGATGACTAAGCATCTTCCAATTTAAAGCATTTTTGCTGCATCAGTGGACCCCACAGATCCAACGGTAATGACCACTGAACAATGGGATCAGGACGAAAGTCAAAGTCTCATGTTAAAGGAAGGTGGACATTACTCATAAGTCCACACTACCATTCAAAAGTGAGATCCTTCACAAAAGATCCACCCTAGGGGCCTGTGTGTTTGCATTAAAATGCATAAGAATTAATTACATAGGATTCATATCTTTAGTTGTTAGAAATAGAGAATTCAAAGACATAGCATCAAATAACTTTTGATTCTATAAAAGTTTCTCCTCTTGCTTCTATATCTCTAAAGAAAAAGTATTCAATTTTTATGTATTATATTATTATAATACACACCCAAAAAAAAAGGAAAAGATCTAAATTTGTGTAACCTTTCTTCCCCACATGGCATGTAAAAGCTCTGCAGAAATGTGGAAAGTGTTTTCCATGAAAATAAAATTTCCATGAAGCAATACAAAAGTGCCCCAAAACAGAAAAAAGGAAGAAAAAAGATTCTGAGCTTTCCATGATTGGTGGGAATTTTGTTGTGGGGGGTACCTTGGACCTTGTACTGAGGTTTCCTTGTGGTGGGATTGATGATGGAAACAGACTTTCCAGAAGAAGATTTCTTCCACTCCCCATCAGAGTAGTATTTGAATACATCTCCATCTAAAATCTCCCCAAACACACCACTCCCAGCCATTCAATTGAATTGAACTGAATTTGATAAAGGAAAGTATGAGAAAGATATGATTGATGAGAAAGTGGGGGAATTTCTTCCTCCTCCTCCTCTTCTTCTTCTTTGTAGTTAAAAGGGGTCAATAGTAGGAAGTAGGAGGATGAGGTTTGAAGGGATGGGGTGTATATATAGGGAGGGGGAGAGCCACAGGACTCTCCCTATGGTGTGGGGGAAGCTGCTTTTTTGGGAAGCTACTTATTTTTAATTTGACACTTGATTTTCACCATAATCACTCAACTGCCACTATCCTCCTTACCATGGCACGGATGCAGCTCCATTCACGTGGATGAATGCGTGCCAATTCCCATCCACTGCATTCCTCGTTTGGCATTTGATACCCACCACAATTACTCAAGCCATTTCCCTTGTTTTCATCGATTTATTGCAGCTCCATTAGAACTTTATTTTAAATACACTTCTCAAATCCCTCGCTGGTGGTGGATTTAGGATTTTTATTTGGGTGGGGCTAAACTTTTGCTAGAATCATAAACATTGGTTCAATAAATGAATTTTCAAAAAAAAAAAACGAATAAATAAATAGTTAAAACTTAATTTCTATAATTTTGTAACTACCCACTTTCCTTTATAAGAAAAAAGAGAGGCAAACTCTTATGTCAAAGAGAATTTGAAGGATTGAGAATGACAATAACATGACACAATACCATGGATTATGGAATTGAAGAAAACTCTAATTCATTCAAAATGCTCACCCAATCTCACTAAATCAAGGAAACCCAGATCTCACACTTAACACATATAAGGCAAATGAGAATTTCATATGTTAATGGCATTTTAATAATCAACAAATCATTCTTCCACCATTCTCCCTTTAAATATTCATCACTCCTTTTTCAATCCCCCAATTCCCATCTCTTTCTATATTATCCATTCTCTTTATAAAATAATCTCTTCTTTTACAACACCCAATTCCCATTTAATCTATTTTTATATATTTCTTTTTCAACTTCTTCAATAAAACAAGAGGATTTTACTGGAAAATACCCAGTAAATGGACGTTGCACTTGGTAGTGCCTCAAAAATCGCACTGCACAAACGGGGTCCGTTAGACCCCGTTTGGATTTTTTTTTCCAATATGAAACGAGTGACGCTTGCGTCGCTCAGTGTGAAAATTAGTGACGCTAGCGTCACTCTACGACTTTTTTTTTATATCTCCACCGTCATCATCTTCCTGCTCCTTGTTTTGGCTCAACAACTCTCTCGCACTTCTCAGCCCTTTCTATTTGGTTTGGCAAGCAACCATGGGCACCAAGCGAGCATGGGAGCATAAATATCTTATCTTCTTCATTGGGCAAGGAACCAAAACCCAACCCCTCCTCCTCTTTCTCCTTTTCTTCTTCATCCACGAAATGGGGATACAAAAAAATGGGGTAAGAACTCTAGTTTGAGTTAGGTTTCATGGTGCTCACAAATAGGTTTCTAATTTTCCTTGTGAATAGTTGAATCCCACTGTTTGTTTCAAGTTCATGGAGAAGCATATATTTGTAGGAAGAAAGAGAAAGAAAAATAAATAAAAGAGGGGAAGAAGAAATTGGGAGCGTGCAGGTGGTGAAAGGCAGGGCTGTGAGAGGGAGGATAAGAAGAAAGAAAGAAAGAAAAAGAAAAGAAGGGAAGAAGAAAGACGGGGCATTAACATATTTCCACATTCCCACCTTCTTCTTCTCCTTTTTTTCCTTTGATTTCTTTCTTTCTCTTCTTCTTCCTCCTCTTTCTCTTCCACCTCCCTCTCTTTTCTTTTTATTCTTCTTTTTTTTTCTTCCTCTCTGTGAAAACCTGCAACATACCATTGATGCGGACAATTAGATATGAGAAAAGGGGTGTTTCGAAGGTGAGTTTATAAAACGACAAGTGACGCTACCGTCGCTCCCCAGTCTAAGACAAGTGACGCTAGCGTCACTCGTCTCAAAGTTAAAAAAAAAAAAAATTCAGACGAAGGAACTATTTCGCGCGGCCCCAACTACAGGGAACCGTTTCGTGCAACGGATATTTACCGGGAATTTTTCGATAAAATCCTCATAAAACAAAGTCTAACCCAGTCACAAGACCCTCTCTATGCAACTTGTATTCTTTATATTGATCTTGCAAGGCTGCACTACAAGACTACTCAGCCATACTACAAGACTCCAATACATGGCAAGACTACAAGATAAGGCTACTCAAATCAAGACTACAGTATGTGGCAAGTGGCAATACTATAATGCAACACTATCTCCAATAGTTGTTTTGCTGGACAGTGATACAAGACTGAAGTAGGTGGGGCAGACTTGTTGAAATATGTGGGGCATGGCCAGGGGCCCGTTGAAGGTATAAGGGATTTTTTGATTCCATCTGGTTATCACCTGGGTCTACCCCTGTCCCTTGCCATCAGCACTATAACTAGATATTCAATCCTCATTAATGTTTATGTAAGCTTAAGTTGGGAGAATTTTCGCCCACATATGCAATTCAATCCTATGCAACTCTTTTTGTATTTTTTATTTCGAATGATCTAAGCACGATATCCAATTTTAGCCTTAACGAACCTTTCGATGGCCGTATCAAGCTTTTAAGAAAACTCGTGATTAGAAGATAATTGAATTTTTACGGTTCATCAACCCTAGCAGAAGAAAAATATAAAAGAAAAGGACTATGTTCAATGTAATTATTAGATTTTGTTGGGTTAATGTCTTGTATCCCGAGTTTACCGGAGTAATTTATTGGGTTAGTCACTGACCGAATTCAGGATTAAAGGAAAGCAAAAATTATATATACAATGTAATCTGTAACTCTAAACTCTGAAAAAAGTCAAGATGTGAGTTGTTGCTCTCTTATCATAGACGTTGACAGTTTTATTGAACCACGTAAATTCATCATCTTTCTCTTATATGGCATTATTGATTGATCGCAGGTTTCGTACTTTTACATGCCCGCGCACAACGAGTTTGCTCTCCATGCGTGTGTTTGATATGCACCACACATGTGTATTACATAGTCTTGCATGCGCCTAAGCGATTAGAATTATCAAGTCAAACACAATTGAGATACCCTCAGCAGCCAAAAAAAATAAGGGGTTTTGACCATACAGGGTATAAAATATCCTGTATTTCTTGAAATGGTGTTGAAAAAAAGTATATCCCAAATATGGGTATCGTACAAAGATCTTCTTTTTTTTTTCCACTTTTACCCTTTTTGTGCGATATCGCAAATATTTGCGATATCGCATAAACTGAAGAGTCATTATATAGCAGCTCGTTTTTCCTCCCTTTTTTCCCTCCGTTTGCAGCAAAAAGTAAGCCGTTTTTCCTCATTGTTTTTTTCATATCTTTTGTTCATCTAATACAATCAAATAAAAAAAATTAAGAATAAATTTCAAAGTATCTCCATGACCATAAGTTTTTGGTGTCTCAATGCCCAACCATTTTTAACCTAACATCTGACAGAGTATATGAAAAACTCCAAACATGTCCAAATATTGTGTAAAAAGAATCGTTTGAATGCCTTTGGAGAAATGAAAGAGCGATTGCTACAGCAAATACATTTTTAGGACGTTTCATATCTTTTGTTTCATCTAATATAATCAAACAAAAAAATTAAGAATAAATTCCAAAGTATCTCCATGACCATAAGTTTTTGGTATCTCAATGCCCAACTATTTTTAACATAACATTTGACAGAGTATACAAAAAATTCCAAACATGTCCAAATATTATGTAAGAAGAATCATCTAAATGCCTTTGGAGAAATGAAAGAGCGATTGCTTCATCCTTTTGAGAACCTCCTATAAAGATAAAGACAGCCACAAGAAAATAATGAGGGAAAATGACTTACTTTTTGCTGCAAACGGAGGAAAAAAAAGGGAGGGAAAACGAGCAGCTTATATAATAACTCTTCAGTTTATGCGATATCGCAAATATTTGCGATATCGCACAAAAAGGGTAAAAGTGGAAAAAAAAAAGAGGCTCTCAGTATGATATCCATATTTGGAATATACTTTTGGTCAACACCATTTCAAGAAATACAGGGTATTTTATACCCTGTACGGTCAAAACCCAAAAAATAATGTTCAATGTGATTCATTGAATATTATTTTGACTAAGCTCAAAACTTGAACTAGCTAAATAACTCTGTACGTGTCAATGTTATAATGTGGGTGGAGCACATAGAATAAAATAAAACCTGTGGAGCACATTGGAAGAAAAGAAATGTGAGGCCCACATGAGCCAGGGGCAAATCCTATGCAAACAACTTTGATGCAGACATAATCACAACATCATTCCTCTCTCAATTTTAATTATCATATGGTTAGTTTACCTTGGGTAGGTGAACCCTACCAAAAACTGATTGGACCAAGTTGCTCCTATAAATAATAAATCATGAGTCATGACCCAAGGCCCCAAGATGGTCATTTTGGTGAGAGGTATCTGTGGTAGCAAGATTGGCATTTTGGTTGATTAATCCAAAAGAAGTGGCACTTGATGGAGATCAGTTTGGAAAACGGAATCCATGGAATCTTCTGGCGTTTATTCCAAGCGGATCACTCGAAGTCGAAGGGTTTGGTTCGGTGGCTTCCTAACTGTCCATCACGCACTCAACGACTGGCCCTTTGTCAATTTCCATATCCTTCTCTCTCTTTCTCTCCTTGAAGTTCTCTTTCTCTCTCTTGTTTTTTTTAATGGGTGGGTTTCTAATGGAAAATTGATGGGACCCATCAATCCAAATCGATGTGGACCGTTCATGCAGCAGAGGCCACCAGTATGAGTTGGTCCAAACCACATTTGGGTAGGGTTTTGTGGAGCACATTCAAAAGAAAATAAATTGGTTTTGTGGGTGACAGTGATTTCTTGATGTTATCCATTCTAACATTTTTTTGTGGTTTTCAATTTTTTTTTCTTAAAGTTATTGGAGATAGCCAATTTGAACTTGGAGGGGTTGAGAATCATTCAATGCAGTATTGGATGTGGAAGAAATAAATTTTTCCAACTATATCATTTTGGACGTCAAGATCAAGCAGATTCAAAAGTAAAGTTATACTGGACCCCAAAAAATTTACCTTATAAAAGGCAATTAAAGTGGTTGGTCATTTTATTTTTCCTCATGCAGAACAAACAGAAATTTTATTTTACAAAAAAATTATACTTCACTTTTACTTGACCATACCTTTACTACTCTCTCTACCCAATCAACCCTGGTAATACAATTGGGGCTTGAGTTTCTCTACTACTTCTGACTGCGTTTAGAGTTTTATTAGATTGCGTCACTAGAAATTTAAATGTCCCTCGAGATACTTGACTCTGAAAATGAAAGTCCAACGTTTACTTGTACTAAAATAATTTTTTACTTTTGTTAAGCTTCTACGAAAATAAATTAAAAAATTGGAATTGGGTGATTTAGCAATTAGCACTGGTTTTATCGAAATTATGTTAAGGGGTGTTCATGGGCAGGATTGGGCCTGTCTGATGAATATTCAGGCCCGGCCCGGCCCGGCCGGGCTAGAGTACCAACGGCACAAGCCCGGCTCGGGCCATAATGTCTATACTGAGCGTGGCCCACCAAGAATTTGTTAAGTCTAAGTCAGGCCCATCTAGTTAATCGGGCCTTGATTTGATTAAAGCCCATTTAGTTAATCATTTTTAGAATTTAATGTGGATTGGTCAAAGAAGATAATATCGAAGGTGCATTGTTTTGTGATATTGAGATAGGATTAAAATTACTTACATGATTTAAGGAGATTGTCTCATGTGCATATAGGGCTTAACACAAATAAAAGATGAGTATTTTTTTTTAGAAAGTAATTAATATTCATATACATCCATCCTCACTGTAGAGTGAGGGACATATACATAAGAGGAAAAGTGATAGATGATCATTTGCATAAACTGAATATTCATGTCTAAAGAAGGAAAGTTAAGTGTCCCTTATCCTATAGTGAAGAGCCTGGGAAAACCCCACGGTGACCGTGAGTGGACCATTAATCAGGGTCCGCCATGCCACCACGGGCAGCTCTTATCATGCACGCTGGCAACCAGTCATGCATCCGGGCAGGAGTTGCCCGTGGGCAAACTCTAAGTGGTCCACTCACGGTCACCAAGCATAAGGCCACTCAGAGGATCCCGATTCCTATAGAGAGAGATGGATGCACATGAATATTCCTCTTTTGTAGTTATGGATGAATCAATATGAAATTTTAATTTACTCATTGATTTCCTTTCTCATCTTTCACTTACTTATTTGCTCTATTACGAGGGAAATCAAAATGGGAAAAGGAGTGGAAGGATGACAACTTGCTACTCTTGCAAGTTTTCCTACCATCCCTCTTATTTGGGCTGGGCTGGGCTGGGCTATGGGCTTTCTATTATTTAATCCAAGCACGGCCCATATAATAAACAAGATCAAAATTTTAATCCATGCCCGGCCCAAGCACTCAAATATAATGTCTAAGTCCGGCCCAAGAGGGCTGGACCTGGTCCGGCTCAGGCCAGCCCCGTCCATGAGGACCCCTTATTTACGCATACCTTTTGACTTATGTGGCAAAATGGAACATGGAATCTTATTAAATAATAATGTAACATCACACCTAACTAAAGCGACTTTTCACTTAATTTTCTTTAACAAGTGAATTACCCAAACGGGCCCAAAAGGTCACTCGCCTTTTAGACGGTGTATTAGTAACTTCACTTGTAAGTTAGATATGTAAATTCTACATATGCAAAATGTTATACATGTCAAATACATTAATATGTTTGTCAGAATTCACTATTTTCACGAAAGTAATTAAAACCATTTGGCCTTGGTGGTCGAATATTTAAGCCTAATCCAGCCCAAGGCATAAAACTTTTACTAAGACTCCACCAATCAGACTGGACTCGACCTGGACCCGGGCTGGCTAGCTCACTTGCAACCATTGAGCTCATTTTTGTTTTGTTTTTCCTTCTCATTGTGCAGTTCCCTTGATGTCTTAGACATCCATTGTCTATGACCTTTCTCACATTAGATAAGATGTGCCAACTGTCAGGTTTGACTACAGAAAGGTTAGGCCCTCTGTATTTAGTTGTGATTAAAGGCGAAGCCTGACCGGGTCAAAGCTTGTCGAAGCCGAGCCCATTTATATATTGGGACCCAGATCCAGCCAACAGGCCTGAAATACAGGCCCTCGCCCTTCAAATTTCCAAAATACACTCTCCATTATGCTAAATTTGTTGGCCCATGCCAGACCTTTAACATACATAGACCCAGGCCTCGCCTACTTAGCCATCAGGCCAGAAAATTATTTATGGGTCCGGCCTTGGGCCAAAAGACATAGCACAAGTCCGTCCATATATAGGCATAGCCGGTAACCCCAAGGAGTTGGCCGAGTGGTAAGGACCACAGTTCAACCCTTTTCCCTTTTCCGGAGCTAAAGGTTTTGGTATCGACCCCCAGTGCCTCCCTCTTCAGAAATCAAAAGTTGAATTTACTAATGCTACCACCCAGAGGCCACGGGGGTATTTACCCGGCTTTCCTATGAGCCGGGAGGGATTAATCCAATCCAAAAGATTGAAAACCCTCCGATAAATTAAAAAAAAAAAAGCATAGCCCAATCACACTAACGATCACTCAGGCCCCGCTCTTGAGCGTCCTTATTCTAAGGCTGTCAATGAAATGGATTCAAATTAGGGCCAACCTTTTCATCATCTTTATTAGTATCTATGTCAAAGCCCACCCAATATGATATAAAAAAACTGCAGCACACAGACATACGTTTAAGGGGCCCGTTTGTTTCATATAATTGAATACATAAGAATTGAAGACTCATATTTCTAAAAATGGTTTAAATTGAATAAACAAATATGAATTCCACGTCAAATTATCTCCCCTCGAATGAAAAATGAATCAAAGGAGGTAGAAAATCAACACCCAGGCACCACCCTAGTAATTCAAATACTGGTGCTTTTGTTGACTTTGTGAGAAATCCACCTACCAACCAATAAGAGCTTTAGGATCTATCTATCTAAAAATATAGTTTACATAATGCTTCTAGAAGTTCAAGAAAAAAATCCTTTCTTACCATACTATATAATGCCTCTGTAGATAATAAAAGCCCTCTTATATTTGAAAGGCCAATGTTGCTTTTTTAGGAAACAACAAAGAGAAAGGAGCCAAAGCCGGATGCTCACCCCATTTCTTTCACATACCAACCAAACATGCCTATGTAATTTAGAAATCTCACCGACATAAAAGGACAAAGATAAGAAACAAAAGCCCATTTGGAAGTAGAAGAAGAAAACGAAGGAAAGAATATTGCAATGGCTCAAAAGCTGGCAAAAGGGGAAGCTTCGTTTGGACTCGTTTGCCTGAAAACAAAGTCTAAAAAAAATATAGAAAGAGGTATCAGAAAATTTTATATTTAAGACCTCTTCTTTTCTTTTTGTTTCTCTACATTTGCTTGAGTGGAGCCACCCTCTTTTTGCTCCATGCACTGTCCCCCCTTGGAATCTTGCTGTGCTTCCTCCTCACACCATTCTTCTTCATTGATCATAGATGGTGATAATGATGATTGCTGGTAGAATCGAACGGCCACAATCAACATGAAAACTGAAAGGAAAGAAAAGGCCACAAGTTAATTGAAATACTTGAGGTAACATAAATAATGACCATGATAATCGCTAGCAGAAGAATTGGGTTGCCCCACACACTCATACATTTGGGCCCGGACTTCCTTTTTTGCATTGTTCATCTGGGTCCACTATGGAATCATGGGTAGAAAATGAATACATTTTCTCCATCAATTTGGGGGAATTGGAGGGAAGGTGGACTAACTGTTTTCATAACCAATGAAATGCAAAAAAAACATGAAAACACCAAAGTGTGGAAAGTGAGTTTTTTCTCAACATCAAATGGAAAGTTTAAGGCATGTTTGTGTCTTTATAGACTTTTACAAGCAAAAGAAAAGTGTGAAGGGTCAAACAGAAGAGAAAACATATGTTTGATATGCTTTCATACGAGGAATGAGGAGATCTATGTTTTTCTTTTTTGCAATTGGACTGTGATTTAACCATTGCCATAACTCTATTTCACTCACCATAAACATCAAAACTTGCAGAAAAAGGTCATAGACACAAATTTGTCCTAAAACAAAAACAATACACCCACCATGACAGAAAATATGGGTGGAGCCCAAGTTATCATGTTTTTTAGTTTTATATTATTTTGTAAACCTGTCAAGCATATACAATATTCAAGATAATCACCTGGTTGTTCCTACCTGAAAATATACCAAATACACAAATCTTTTTATTTGTCAGGAAGACTTTGCAGAAGGAAAATTGAATGGTTACGATATACGAATAAGAATCCACCAAATGAAGGGTTGAAATAGTTAAGCCAAGGTGATTTATGGATTATGACACATCCATACTAAACGCTTGCAAGATGAACATTGAAGATCTTCATCCTCACCGGGATATTGATCCAAAAGATTTCCTTACCATAAATTAAATAAGAGGGTTCCATGGTAAAGATCACATACCTGCCCAGATGCGGGCTGTTATGGAAGAAGAATTCCATATGAAAGTGAACATGATAGCTGCTACAACTCTCTTATGAGTGCATGAATCCCATGCATCTCTAAAGCGTCGTACCCAAAACTTACCTGCAAGAGGTAGAGCAAGGTAAATTGACAGAGACAGAACAACCAAATAAATAAATAAATAAATGGCCAAAAACATTGCCACATGAATGTCCTTACTATCTGAGGACTGGAATTATTATTGCAGCAATCAAATTTGCAATTAACTTTTGCGCACCCTTAAATAAAAATGATTGAATGGTAAGGAGAATCCTAGATGTATTACTTTTAAAGCATGATCATATCTTTCTGATCTCCCTTAGCAGAGTGAAGGCATGAAAACTTAGAAAGAAGAGAGAGAGATAAGGCTGAAAGGGTGCAGATACTGGTTTTACTTTCTTAGGGAGGGAGAGATGAGCTCTACTTCCCACAGATTTAGCCATGATGTAAATATCAATACATTTCCATTTTCTTTACCAGTAAGTAACATCTGACCCCTCCTCTTCTGTATGAGGAGGCACAATGCGCCTTTAAAAATGCCACCCATCCTAGAGGTATCGCATGTATTGAACAGACGGGATAGATGGGCATATTTGCTGCTCGTGGGTACTGATTGTTGATGCAACCCACCGCAAATCAAGAAGGTGACTGCATTTGAAAGAATTTAAAGTATTCAAAAATTTGCCCAGCAGGGCTCTAACAGGGCAACTTAATGACCAGATTGGATTCCCAAAATATCAGAGATCAAGGTTAAATTGGAATCAAGGAGTCCCAATATAGATTTTGTATTTGGATAGTTAATCAACTTTAAAATAGCACACTACAACATAAGAGAGATCCTCATTCAGGACAAACTCATTCTTTAAGAAGATGTCAAATTTCACTTATTCCCAATAATTTAGATTACATAAAAAGAGTTCCAGAGAACTAGTTTATACTGTCAACCAAACACCACAATTCTAAAGGCAGGAATTTCCACATTCATGATTCTTTAGCAATCAGGATTAAAGGGAATGGAAGAGTTTCTCCTCCTAAAATTACACACATCTAAATGGGCAATTAGATCAATGGTGATGTTATTTTTATAATCATCCACCATAGATGTGCGAGAACCTACAAAACAAGCAACAGTTCCTGCATTGCATGGGCTGCATCTTGGAAAGGAGAATGGTCAAGTACCTATGTTCAAATTTCTTTGTAGAAAAACTTGCTTTTTGGCAAGTTTTCTTTTATTTTTACATGTTTTCTTGTCCCATATCCGTTAGATCTTAAGTTGGAAATATGCTTATAATAACCATTGCATTTATACATTTTGCTAGGCACTCAAGAAGGAGACTTGAATTCCCACACCCGCAAAGCAGTGCATCATATCTCCTGGGACTAACTTGGGATGACCCAGTTATAACAGACTAGCTGTTGTGAGCCAAAGGTTAGTTACTAGCAATTGGGCCCATAAACTGGTAGTTACTAGCCGATTGCCAATAACCCAATTGGTGTGAAGGCAATTACCCACTTAGGGAAGAGGGAGAGTTAAGGCGCAAAACAGCTAATGAAAGTTTCATATAGCCATATAGCCATTGATGGATTCAACCCTTAAAAAGGGCAAAATACATCTAATATATTAATAACACAAAAGGAGTGTAAATGTGTAATCCTATGATATCCAAAGATTCTAATCACACCTTGTTAGATCATAACCCATCCTAACTATCAGTTTTTAAACTCCAAAGAAGACTTAGGTTTGTGAGATCACTTTGGGCTGGGCCATAGCAATCCATGGTAAGCCCCACAGAAAATGTACAGTTCAGATCCTTGCACACAAGCATCATATAGGACGGAACTAAAAAAGAAAACAAAACAAATAAAGACAACAACAAAAATAAAATGGAAGGATGATCATCAGCAGTTACAGAATTTTTTTTTTTTTTTACCGTATCCAGTTATCTGAGTGGAATATGCAGAAAAGAACTTGGGCAATGTGAAAACTCCAAAAAAAGCTGCACAAAGCCACAAACAGAATAGCCAAAATATCAGCCGACAGCTTGCAGAAATTTTCTATCCCTCTACAGAAAAATACTTACCCAATCTAGTCATCGTCCAGATGGTGATTGAGTTCCCACAACGAGCCAAGACGAACAGCAATGTTGCTAGCTGCCATTACCAGATATCTGCTCTTTATAGCCGTTTTTAAAGTGTATATACAGTGAGAAAAGAAGGTTGAAAAAAAAGGAAACTATCAAATTACCTTCATCGTAGTTGCAGGAATCCCCAGAGAAGAGGCCTCTCATATTGATGAGAAGCTCATTAAAGTAAGGAAGAATTAATTTCAATACCCAGATGGCTTCCTCTTCACCCACTATGTAGTTTTGGCTTCCCTCTTCAAAATCTACTGCTCCCCTAAAAGAATCAAAAGAAAAATGTGTAAGAGAGAGAGAAGGGTAATGGTTTTTATTTCATGTTTTGGTTCATGAAATTACCTGCAAATAAATGGACTGTATAAGAAAATAGCAGCAAGATAGAAAAGACCCGATAAGAAATTGAAGATACCAAGCTGCAGACGAACAAAAACAATCAGGAACAAAATCATTTGAAGAAAAAGATAGGTACTTAAGATTTTTATTGGTTTATTGAGACCTGAAATTCGATCTTTAGTACGGGAAGATGAAAGAAGGATGAAAGCCCCCAAGCCAAAAGCAAATGCCGATTGGGTATGTCTCTCCACATCACCAAACCCACTGAAGAAAGCAAGAGAGAAAAATTGAGAGAATTATAAATTGAGATGATGAAAAAAATATGGAAAAATAACAAAACCTGATATGAATAGAAACCAATAAATCAAAACCCACCAATGCTTTGTAATCTATTGTGGGTTTCGTGTGTGCTCTCAAATGTTTCTGCAACTGCAACTGCAACTGCAACTGAGAGAAATAGGCCAAACTCATGAGACACAAAAGGTTAGAAATAAAAATAAAAAAGCAAAAGTTCAATTGAATTCATCAAGAAAATCTCTCACTTGGAGGTGGTTTTCTGAGATCTGGATCAACCGATGGATGATCAGTTGAGAGTGGTGGCTTTTTTTCCTCATCTGGAGAAGTGGGTATTTCATGGAACCGATAAAGCTTCTGCTTTTCTGCCAGGCTCCTCTGCTTTTCAAAATATTCCGGTATATCATGAATCTGTTGAATCTTGTCTTTCTCTCCAACACTCCTCTTCTTGATTGGAGAGATGGGAATTTCATGAATCTGATGTAGTTTCTCTTTCTCTTCATCACTCCTATGCCTAAATGGAGATTGTGGGATTTCATGAATCTGATTTGCCTTCTCTCTTTCTGCATCATTCCACTGTTTGAATGGAGATGTGGGAGATTCATGAATCTTTCTAAGCTTTGCTTGAATCTTCTGAAGCTTCTCTTTATTTGTAACACTCCTCTGTTTGAATGGAGAAATGGGTTGTTCATGAATCTTCTCTTCAGCACATGGAGAAGAAACAGAGATGGGTATTTCATGGATCTGATGGATCTTATCTTTCTCTTCAATAGTCTTCTGTTTCTCCTCTGCTGAATTCATTTCCTTGATATCTATTTTCTCAATCTCCTTCTCCTCCTCATCTTCTACATTCTCTTCATCCTCATCTTCATCATAATTGTCATTACTTAAAGCTGTTTTCCTAAATCTCACCTTAAAGATCTTGTCTTTATTGAAATCCACAGCCAACTTCTTCAGCAATTCGGATCTAGACTTCTTCAATTGAACTGGGTCACCTTCAATTCCCGATTTCCACGTCCTACGATTCCGACCCATTGTCCTAATGCTCTTCAAATCAGTGCCTTTATCGTCATCTTCTTCTTCTTCTTCTTGTCGAGGATTCTCACGGCCATTGAAGACCTTGATCCCACCTTTACCTTGGTCGATTTTCATCCTACTCTCCCAAACAGAACCTGCTGCAACCCCATTTCTTCCTGCTGCTGTTCTTTTATTCACCTGCATTTTTTTCTAGCAAAGAAGTGAGGAACATGAAGAGCAGAGATTTGCTGAGGATTGACTTGGAAAGCTTTTAGCTTTTGAATCGGAACACCAATGCTCTCTCTCTCTCTCTCTCTCTGTCTCTCTCTCTCTTTATATATATATATATATATATAATGAAAATATGAAGCAGATTGGAATGGTGGGGTTTGATGATTTGTTTTATTTGGGTGGATTGATTTGGTTTTTCTTTTATTTTTGGATCATAGAATCGCTGAAAGAGAAGTTTCTCAGACACCCAGACCCAGGAAAGGATCAGAGTCTCTCGCAAGCACAGATTTGAGCTCCAAAATCCAAAAGATATATGCAGGGAAAGAGAGCAGTAGATATATGCAGAGCGAGAGAATGTTGGCTTGTGATTTCTGTCCTGCAGAGAAAAAATGTCCAGTTTGCTGCTAAAGTCAGTTTGATCTTTTTTTGGTGAGTGGACTGGTGCAGTATGATGTGATGGGCCATCTACAATCAGTGGCACATAATCCAACGGCCTATAATAATTGCAACAACAACAATCCCTGAGCAAGGAGGGCTGAGATTAGATGGGTGTTGCAGGGATAACTTTCAGACGTGGACAGTAATAATGACAGTATTGCCTTCTCAAGGACCCGGATTCTCTTGGTGTCAATAATCCAGTGAAATCCTGAGTTAAAATGAGTGGAATTCAATATTTGGGTCCACCTACTATAATACCATATAATTAAATGAAGTATCTCAAAATCTTATCTTAATCAAATTTTATCCACCATAATAGAGAAAAAACTCAGAATTTGCCAATTTTTTTATAACATAGATAGATATCCCTGAGTGTTGTATTAAAATTTGATTATGGAAGGAGTTTATCTTTAGCACTTTGGATGATAATTGGTGAGTCCACTGTGAGTTTCACTTATTTAACTCAAGATTTCTCTAGGTTAAAGTCTAGAGAAAGGGACTCCATGTCCCATCACTCTAGGGTGTTCTATCAACTAGAGCATTCATTGGATGGGCCCACAATGGTTTGCACACACTAGAAAGTTTCCACTAATTAGAGCAATGTGAGCCTGAAGAATTCACATGGTTTTGGTAAGGTTAGTTTCAAATGGAAATCTTATCACCTCTCATTCCTTATCCCATTTTTCTGTCATTTTGTATTTAAAGGAGCTGTAAATATTTCTGTCTGGTGTTTTGTTGCTTTTTTTAAAGGCAAGGGATCTAACGTTGATGGAATTTGTGTAACGTTGATCTAGCGTGGGTCCCATCTGATGATCAAATATGACCCCCCACATGGTCAAATTCCATCAAAGTTCTGATAATATACCTTTCCCTTATTATTCTCTTGATACCAAGGAGATCAAGATCAGCCAAACATAGTTCTTTTACTTTTATGTGAGCCATATAAATCCATCAATGTGGCCCACTTTTACTATGTAATCACAGTCCACCTTGTGTTTTTAGGGACTAGACCCCACAAACTCTTTTATGTAATCAAAGTTCTCTTTGCAAGAGGATTGGAGTAATCTCTCCTGGGTGTCTCTTCCCTGAGGCTTGACCACTTTCAGCAGATCCAGATTCGGAATTTCATGTAGCCAAATCACAGAAGTGATGGACCCATCAAAAAAAAAAAAAATTTTCACCAATAATAGGATTTGGAGTCCATGACCCACCCCCACCAGTCACCGACATTCCTTTGGGATTTATGTATTCAAGAAAGAGACTTTGAGGGTGGGTTAGATTTTGTGATAGAATGATTGCCTTTAAAGGCAAAAGATGGGGTGGGAGAGTATCCAATAATGATAGGGTGTGATATTGGTGGGCCACACAGTGAGTAAACAACGGGTCATTTATAGGAAGTTGTTCCGGAAGTGCTGCAACATTGTAGCAAAACTGTGTAATATGCCTTTTTAATGATGGTGATAATCTTTTTAGGATCCGGAACCTCCACATCAAGCTCTATCTTATGCTTTTCAAGAGAATGACATATTTCATGGGCCCACATTAACTTTGATCTGAACGCAGATGAAATAATTAATGAGAAATATTCAAGTGAGAACTAGTTATCATTAGGGTTGTAAATGGGTACCCGATTCTCCGATTACCCGAAGGTTCCGACCCATTAGGATCAAGGTCTGGGCCTTTATTTTGGTCCCGATAAGAAAATGGTTCCGGTTTCGGATCCTTTTTTTTGGAACCGATACCTAAACGGTTCAGGTTCCGGATCCACAGTGTCTCAGACCCGTGGACCCGAGACCCGACCCAATATATACTAACATAAGGTAACTTTATTATGTGAGAACAGAACCCTTTTTACTTTTCTACATCTCATTGCCTGTTTGGATGTGATTTCTGAGTTTTTGGTTAAAAGTGTCTGTTATTGATAGACAAAATGTCACATTAGTGTTTGTAGGTACGTGATCCAATTGAAATGTGAAAAAAGCATAAATTTTTTAAAGAAAAATACAGGTATTAGTCTAGACCCGGAACCGGACCCAGACCCGCCTCACAAACGGTTCCGGTTCCGGTTCTGGTTTCCATTATTCTTAACGGTTCCGGTTCCGGTTCCCCTTCTTAGAAAACGGTTCCGGTTCCACCCTAGACCCGGACCGGAACCGACCCGTTTACAACCCTAGTTATCATTTATTATATATGAGAATTTTTTTGCTGATTCAACTAGCAATCCATCCAAACCTAGCAACCAATAGGGAACCCCCTGAAAGTCACTAATCCCAAGAATTTGCACACATCCGAATGGACTGAACCGTTGGATCGAGGATTGAATATTTTTTTGAATATGAAGTCATTAAATTTGTGGGCCACGGATGAAGGGGTTAGGGGCATGTGTTTGGGGTCAAACTTAATACTTAGGTTGGTCTCATATATATATATATATATCTTTCAATCTCCTGGTCTCATCTCCAAATGGGCCCCACAATTGGACCCCACAAAAAAGCTCTTATATAATATGTGAGAACTAGTTCTCACCTAAATATTTTCGATATTTAATTTATTCGATTTAAGATTATAAAATGAAATAAAAAAATATCAAATGGCTGATTTCATAGTCTTACCTTGGAGGTGGGACAGCATAGTTCATCTAATATATATATTAAGTTATTTGTACATGAAGAGATTAATGCATATTGTGGGCCATGCATCACTAATTCAGGTTATACATCTACTACCATAGACTATGATGGGCAGTGGTAACACACCAAACCATGATCCCATTTGGATTCCCATCCCACATGGAGGAGCACTGTCCCTATCATGATGGACTTAAAAAAAAAACAAGGGTTTAGGACAACCCAAAAGGAAGGGCCCACTAATCACAATGGGCAACTATCAACCCTTATTGGCCTGTCCATTTAATAATTTGAAGAATTATTAAAGCGTTGAAAACATTTGATCCAAACAGGTTCATTTTTCTACTAGAGACAGATAGGATGGAAGAGAGATGGTTAAAAAGTAAAAGACAGGATTGGGAGACCCAGATAAAAGGCCACACTCAATGGAGTGTTTGACGCTGAAATGAAAAAAAAGGTGGGCATACATACATAGAATTGCATGGAAAGGGACACATTTCATGGCAAGACTCATGAGGAGGGTCCATGTGGGTGGCCCACCTGTGATTCTAATTTCCTTGGGCACGTTCGTGTAATGCTTCTGCGTTTCATGGATTCTCATTTCCATGGTACCGTAAAAATGCAGTTTCCACTGTTTCTAGAGAAAATGATTTTTCCATAAATTTGAGAAAATCAGCTCAAGATTTTTACTTTTTCACACGAAAGATCCAAACCAAACTGTACAAAAATGGCATTGAAAAAGGTTTGACACTTGACCTGATCAAGATTCTATCTATCCTGAGTTTGATTTGATTTGATTAGTTGAGGAATTTTTTAAGCAGTTTGTAGCCCTTGATCTAGTGCATGCTAGGTATAACATCAGCATGTCCTGTTATTAAAATAATTTCAGATTTTGTATTTTTATGAAGATGTTATTTAAAGTGCTTTGCTATAGTAAGAACATCTCTTATATTATATCTATAGAGAGGTAAATTGATTGGCCAAAATAGATGGGTGACCACGGAATCAAGGATTTAGAAAGGTCAATATGGGTAGGCCCTAGATATTAAATTTGGGATCAATCCAATTTCTATAAACTCTTGATATGTAGCTCACAAGTTTAATGACTTTATTTTAAGAGATCCTGTGTGTCAATAGTTTGGATGAATTATAAGATGGGCCTACTGAAATTTATCATTGATCTCCATTGTGAGAGAGATTCTCACATGAGTAAATACCTTATTTAAATGGGAAAATCTTAGGCTTGTGAGGATGTGTCTAAATACTTAGTGGGGCCTACTCGGTGATCCATCCAAGTTGACCATAAAATATGAACTTTCTCGGTCATCAATCTACTTCTACAAAACAGAGCCCTATTTAAGTATATGTTTTTTTCTGAATTAAAAGTTGTATAAATCATGGTTGGAAAACTCTCCGAGTTGACTCTTTGACTATCCCGAGTCATCTCATTTTGATAAATGACCAAGTAAAAAATAAGAGAGAATCAGTCAAGTCATCTCATTTTAGTAAATTATTTGGATTCAGAATCAATTAATAGGCAGA
Source organism: Litsea cubeba (assembly GCA_012931725.1). Classification (NCBI taxonomy): domain Eukaryota; kingdom Viridiplantae; phylum Streptophyta; class Magnoliopsida; order Laurales; family Lauraceae; genus Litsea; species Litsea cubeba. The sequence continues at coordinate 9,507,563 of CM022945.1, read as the reverse complement.
TCTGATTTTAAATACTTAAGATTTATTTATAAACAATCATGCATGAGGTTTGGAGTTTGTAATTTAAAAATGATGACAATAACGTGATTTCAAACTTATATTAGATCTTTTACATTCGATATTTAAATTAACAAATTATGTAATATGCAATTATTTCTTTCTTTTAGTTTTCTTATTGTAGTACTTTTCTTGCATAAATAGATTTATTAATTTGAATTGATTATCATGAATGGATGTAAATAAATATATTTTAATATTTTATAAGTAATGAATTAATTTTTAAATATTTTAAAATTACTTTAAAAAAAATACGATTATCCTTAATCTCCACATTAACTCTATGTGAGTGAATTTTCTGCACATGAGGTGAGTAGTATTTGAATCACGCGTTTTTGAACCTTAATATAAAGAAAAAAAAAATCAAAGGAGGAAAAAAGCAGGTTCAGATGGAACCATCCGATTCAGCAGGTCCTGCAAAATAGGACAGCATTGGGTATTGGGAAACCCTTAATTAATCCATGGAACTTCCAAATCTAATCAATGGTCGTGATCATAGGATCATTTCATGGCCCACTTAGACAGACTGGTGGCCGAGCCCACCACCATGCGATTGCAGTCTTGACTCTTGATTCCTTCTGATAAAGAATGACTAGGAACGGTTTGGTGGTGTAGAGCTGTCTCTTCCAAGGTCTGCTGTTTCAGACTTCTTTGGCAGTGCCAGTGAGTCGTCTAGAGATAGAGAGAGAGAGAGAGAAAATAAATCATTTCTTGTCCTTTGGTGGGCCCCACCTTCACACAGTCTTCCATGCACGTGAATGAGAAATTTGTGGAAGAGGAAAGAGTTACGAGTTACACGTGGCCAGGAAGCCTTGTGTTCGGATGGGCACCGACCGTCGCGTTGGTAAAGTGGGGCCCACGTGTTAGTAATCTGTATTCTGTCGTTCCACATGACGTGCCGGTGCCACACCTAACCGTTTCCAAGTCCTGTACTAGCCGCGTGTAAAGAACGTTACAAAAAGAGTATAACTATAAAGATACATCAAAGTTTGAAACGGTCATGAGACCGACGGCCAGGATCTTACATTCAGATTCAGCACAAAAATATATATATATATATCACATTCACATTCATAAAGGCTGCTGCACTGCACTACCGTCAAACACCCACATCCCATGCGTTTTTTACATTATTATTATTATTATGGAAACGGATTACTGTTTGAACTAAACTGGAGCGACACATGGGGCGGAATGGATGAGGGGTAGATGTTTCTTTTTCATTCATCCCCTCATCCGCCTCCCTGGCCCCTGCATGTCGCCCCTTATTTGGACTAAATAGGGAATCCGAGCGATCTTACACATACATGTCCATCAAGTATTGGATCGAATCCTGATGAGAGAGCGCACTTTTATGAACCACCAAAACCAAAAGTAGAGAGAGGGGAATGATAACCAAGCAGTTTCAGCTTTCAATATGCCAATACTTGAGTTGATCTTTAACTGTGGGTTGGATTGAGCTAATTAATAAACAGGGATATAATGTTGAGAGCCCATATGCATAGCTTATGACATTCATCCAACACAATCCTTTAATCCCAAGCGGTCAGCCAGCTAGTCCGAACCAAGGTTTATTTATTTTTTTCATATCGACCCCCGATTTCTCCTTCTTTAGAAATCGAATATTGAGTCCATTAGTGCTACTATCTTGGAGTTATAGGGGTATTAATCCGACTTCCCTCTGGACCCGGAAGGATTACTCTAGCCCAAAAGATTAAAACCCTCCAATAGAAGAAAAAAAAAACAACACAACCTTTAGGGAATACGGCCTTGATTGTTTGTGAATTGTTATTGGTCAGATCTCTAAGATGAGTCCTGCTACATGGACTAACTCATGGACAGAAGCATGAACTAACTCCATGATTCTCATCCAAATATTGGATGAGAACATCTAATATTTGGATGAGAACCATGGGGTTAGTCTATCGACTAACTCATAGAGTTAGTCCATGTAGACTTTTTGCTCTAAGATCATCCTATATCTGATAGGGACAATGGGCTCCCACGCCACATCTTAAGTTTAAAAAGTAATAAAGAGATGGTGCTAATGATGCAGAGGATCCATATCCTATACGAATTAAAGGAGACCAGCCGACATAAACTTAACTTTTGATCATTAAGGCTTGATCAGGATATAGATTAATATCCCTTTTAATCGCATCATTAAAACTCATGATTTGGGGCCTCAAAGTTCAACTGTTTAACAAGTTAATCTTTGACTGTGACTCAATACAACTGGAGAATGATGTCTGGATCTGTATCAATTTAAGACGGGTAGGAATAATTCATGGGGTAGGTGCGAATGGAGTGTTTTAGATTGATCATATATGGGCCCCAGTATTAATGGTAATTAATATTGCATGAAAGTCGCAGGCCGTTGTTTTGTTATAGTTCGTATTACTCGATTTGAACTATGGCATCCATTTTCTAATAACTTTAACTCGTAAACTATACATATGACAAAACAGCCAAGAAAGAAACAACCAAGAAATAGATGCAAGAGTAGGATGGATCTAAACTAATTGCATTAGTGAAACTCACCACTACTTTACATCCTCTAATGCTAAATATATACACTGAAGAATATGAATGACAAGTTAAACCATGTAACTAAAGAACCCCCCTCGTATCTATTCCCGGATGTTGTTACAACAGAGAAAAATTCTGGTCAGTGAATATTTTACAAGGCGCCCCCCGCACCACCAGGCCTGCAAAACTGCACCCATATCTGTTTCAAGAAACAATTTCAGATTAGCATATTAAACGATTTCTTTCTTCGCCTAAAAAAAATGAAATTAAAGCATCACACCTTCCACTCTAGTGAGCACAATTCGGTCCCACAGGAGAACATGTCTGCCCAATCCAAGCTGTGCATCAATAGATGTAACTGATGATGTAAACTGCCCCAATCTTGTGCATGTTAAATGTTCAGATGTGGCACACATGTTATATGCTATGCCTATAATGTTGTGTGATTTGTGCATCACTTCACAACAAGGGCCAAGGCACATGCATGGGCTTAAGCAATGAAATATTAAAAAGGCTTACCTGATAAATTACAGATTCAGCCTCTAAAGGCTTGTACTTTACATCACAATTCACTTGCCGATGATCCCAATTTACTTCAAGTTATTCCAATTCGTGTATGTGGATCTTTCCTTTTGTATGGTGTTTTGATGAGATTTCTCTGCATCCTCGTTGCTTCTTCTTCACCAAGGGAGGAGGAAGTTCTTCCAAGATGAGGAAATGGCTTGATTGTTAGATTGAGTTTTTTTTTGTCAAATTACTGATTATTTCAAGGTGCTGCTCCTAATTGGAGAATGTAACACCTTTTCCGGAACCTTCTTTGGAGTATTAGTTTTCTTCTCCATTTCTGCATCCTTCAAAGCTTTCTTCTTTTCAAGCTCAAGCTGCTTGCAGTTCTCTTCATGGGCACGCCCAAACATCCTCACAAAATTAAGAAGTGTGGAAACAACTGTGCCAGACAGTTCAAAAGAAAAATATACTTGAGAAACAGTCAGAAGTGAATCTAATAAAATTGGTTCAGCATTGTACGTTTTGTAACTATAATGAGGTACAGAAACAAAATACCAAAGAAACAAGAAAATTTGACTAAGAAACAAGAAAATTGACTCATAAATGATAAAGAAACGGCAAAAAAATCTCCCTCCCCCCTCACCTTGTACATACATACATATGTATATGTGTGTATACATATACATATACATATATACAATAAACTTTATCATATGCAGTGTGCTATTCTGCACTATATAAATGCAGAGGTTCAGAAGAAAGACAGCAGTTCTATGAGAAAAACACTACTCATAACAATTTCATATGTTGTTTTCATATGAAAAGAATATCTTCTCGACAAAGAGGCATCATGTTCCATGTGACTGCAGTAAAAAATTCCCAAAAGAACATGCCTTTCAGCACTGGAACCACATATTGGAAGATCGTTGCCTGTTTTTTGTTTTTGGAATCCGCAATGCCATTAGAAATCCACAATGCCTCCTCAATATTTAAGTTCATTATTCAGAATTCTAGTTTTGATTAACTCAAAAACTTTCATTTCATTTCATTTCATTTCTTTTATTAAATTTTCCTTCCAAGTCCTTCACGGAAAGATAATAAAAAAAACATAGACAATGAACGTATCATTAATACATAATAAAAGCTTAAGAAAATGCATGGGTGACCTCAATTAAAGATAAAACAAAAAAAAAAATCTCTCTCGAAATGGTTAGGGCAGGAAGATTGATAATAAAAAATGTCCCAATACTAAGTATTTTATGCCCCTCTCTTTGCTCGTGCCATACTAAGTATTTTAAGCGCTCCAAGCTCAAGAAGGGGAAGTGGGAACAGATAATTTGATGCACAGCTAAACCACAATACCAGAAAAAGAAATCAGAAAATATTATCAAAATTTGATGCACAGCTAAAACCACAATACCAGGTGTTCATCAATTTCAAATTTTCAACTTCACCACCAAAGGATAAGTCAGACATAACCAATTATTTTCAGTGATATCATGCATGGCAATTTTGATAAGCAACAAGGACAGTACTAAATGTACCAAATCATAAACATCAATTTGACGTTTCATGATCAAGCCAGGAAATTATATCGATTTATCTATATCAATTAAGACTATGTGCATAGAAAGTAAGTAGTAAAAGGAAACTTCGATAGTTAAATCTAGTTCTAAGGTACATGGAATCAGGCACTAGGAAGAGACCTTGCTCAAATGAACACCGAGCAGGATCTTCTCCAAAATAAACGGCCAATGCATCTGCACTTCTACCCTGTCAAGAAGCCAAGAGGAAAACCATGTCATGCAATGAGTTCAAGTTTAAACATAAACATTACTTGAGTACTATCACCTAAGGAAATGAGTTAGGCATACCACTCCAGAATAAAGTGAAGTTAAGGACCTCACTTCACCTTCAGCAGTGACAAGAAATTCCTTCAAAGTCTGGATAATTAATGCATTTCAATTATTATGCTCAACCCATATATAAACATTGAATGAAAAGACACTAAAGAACATGTAGAACAATAATTCATGAAAGACAGCAACTTGAAATTCGTAATGGATGAATAATTGTAATGCAATAAATTGTAGATAGACTAAACCTCTGATTCGTATACAAAGACCCAAAATGAGAGCATTGCTGCCACATTATAACATAAAAAGTAGTCTTCAAATCCTACTATTTCCTTTCATATGGTGTCTTAGTGGACACAAGAAACAAGCAGTTGATTACAAATATAGCAATGAAACAAACATCTTCAAAAGCATAAAACCCACAAACAAGAAAGTTCGTGGTAATTTTGGAGTCCTTTAATAAAAGAATCTTACTTGGCAAAGAGACCTTAGAGGAATAAGGGCCGGTAGGAGAAGTCCTTGCTTATTTAGTTGTTGAATTAAGTTTATGTCATTGAAATGATTGCATAATCATGTCTTAATAGCACACAAATGAAGTTGCATGAGCGCTGGTGGATGTGTCTGAATCCAATAGTGTCTAATTCAAAAAAAAATCCAAAAAATATAGGATTCGTGGATTCAGCATAACATTTAAACAAATAACTATTCATTTCAAATAAGAATAATATGAAAAAATGGCATGAATAAAAATATGTACAACTCTTTGTCACAATCGCAAGGTTGAGGGTTCAAGTCACGTTACCAATAAAAAAAATGAACAAATGCTACTCTAAATAATCAAGAAAATTTTCATGTAGGATTCCAAAAGTTGAATAATATTTTATCAACTACAAAACAACCTATGACTAGTGAGAGAACATTTTTGGCGAATCTGACAAGGTGTCATCCTACACAAGATGTGTCTGGCACAGGTATGTTGCCTATTTCAGAGAATCCATGCAACATAGCGTTTACATAGAAAGGGGTAAGTAAAGTTACAGACCACATAACTTCGATATAGATATGCAAGCCCTTTACAGGTCATTTATACCTTAAGAAAACTTGGCATTCTCAGTATATATAGATATTTGATTTGTTCAAAATAATATACTTAAAATTAAAAAAAAAAAAAAAAACTGCATAGTAACAAACATTTTTGTCATGCAAGAAAATGGAGAGAGTGTGACACTCTTAAGGTAACCAAATGCCTTGTCATCTAATTTAAAAGTGCACATGAAGAGATTAACAACAGTCCCCAACGGACCCTTTTTGATGTTTTAATTCAATTGTCAGGCTAGCGGAGAATAAGCCTCTCTCTTCAACGTCCGTAATTCATTGATCTCTTGCTCAAGCAAACATTGTGCAAGCATTCCATGGAGCCCTGTTGTCTTATTATGTTGGACCATTCAATTGTCTCGCAATGAAGTTCCCTTCACCTGTATATAGGGGGAGGATTGGCATCAAAGGTAGAACCTGGACATGAGTTCTTCCCCAACCAAAAGAGTCACCGATATTGTGTTTCATTTATTAATGATGCATTTATATATAGGGGGAGAATTCCATCTCGAACTCCATTTTGGTTTGGCCTCCAAACCAAAATGTTTTGGCCACTTTGGAATTCTGGCAAAACACTCAAGAGTTATGCTTTGAAGAAAATGTAAAAACAAAACAAAATAATATATACGTAGGGAAAAAAAGAAATATTAAAATTTAAAATAAAATAAATTATATACATTTAATTAATTATTACCAAATTAATAATACAAAATGTTATTTCTAAATGGAAAATGAGTAATTTTTAGTGGTTTAGTTTTTCCTTAAGTGGACCTATTAGAAGGTACAAGTAAAAGGAAAGAAATATGTTTTTCCTCTCTCTCTCTCTCTCTCTCTCTCTCTCTCTCTCTCTCTCTCTCTCTCTCTCTCTCTCTCTCTCTCTCTCTCTCTCTCTCTCTCTCTCTCTCTCTTCAGCTATAATCCAAAATTTTGGCCGACATCAGCTATAGTCCAAAATTTTGGCCGACATGGTCTGAAATCATGACCGAATTTTTTTAAGGGTGTTTGGTTCAAACCATTCTCCGAACCAAAATTATTCAGCCGCTTTGACCGAAACGAACTGAAATTCACAACTGAGCAGGATGCAAATGGGTGTACACACTGAAGTATAATCCTAATGTACAGTTCAATGATATATAGCAAGGTCAGTGGTAAAAAGATTCACTCAGTCGTATGGTATGGACTACTTAGATACATTTTCTCCTGTGGAAAAATTCAATTTAGTACGAGTTATTCTCTCTTTTGCTACAAATCTAGATTGGCCTTTATACCAAATGGATGTAAAGAATGTTTACTCCATCGGAATCTTCACAAGGGAGGTCTATATCGAATTGCCGCTAGGGGTTTCATTGAAGGCTCAAAGTAACAATGTGTGTATGTTGAAAAAGGCCTTGTATCAGCTAGAGCAGTCTCGACAAGCCTGGTTCGGTAGATTTAGGTAAGCCATGTTAACGACAGGTTACAAGAAATGTCATGCAGATCACACAGAAAAAATGGCTCACGAATTATTATTTTAATAGTGTACGTAGATGATATTGTTATTGCTTGTAATGATGTGGAATAAGTGAAGAGATGAAAGCAACATCTACATTCCGAATTCAAAATCAAGGATCTTGGTGATTGAGGAAGTTTCTTGGGATTGAATTTGCAAGGTCAAAGAAAAGGATTGTGACATGCCAGCGAAAATATACTCTTGATCTATTAGAAGAAACTGGAATATTGGGAACAAAGCTTGTAGATACACCAATCGGGCATAATTACAGAATTAGTGCTGGGGACTAACATCATGACATCAAATCATATCAAAGGCTAGTTAGATGATTATTATACTTAACCATACCCAAATATAGCTTATGTTGTTAGTCTTGTTAGTCAGTTCATGCACGCTCCAAGAACAAGACAGCTAAATGTTGTGTCATCAAAGCCTTGTCACAAATATGTTGAGTTCGACTACATGAATTTTGTTTCTCCATTCCCGTCTATCCTAAACCAAATCTTTAGATAAGTTACACATCTTCATATCTATTTTCACTACCTCCATCCACGTCTTCTTCGGCCTACCCCTTTCCCTTGGTGGGCCATCAACCTGCATAGCCAAACTTTTCCTTACCGACGTCATTGTCAGCCAGCGTTGAACATGCCCAAACCATCTCAAACGGGTTTCCCTAATTTTATCCTCTATTGATGCTACCCCTAAATGCTCTCGAAATGGCTCATTTCTAATTTTATCCTTCCTACTTTTACCACTCATCCACCTCAAAATTCACATCTCTCCTACATCCATTTCGTGCATATGTTGCTTCTTGATTGGCCAACATTCTGCTCCATACGTTATAGATGGTCTAATCATTGTCCTGTAAAATCCTCCCTTCAATCTTGTTGGAACTTGTCGGTCACAAAGCACTCCAAATGCAAGTCTTCACTTTAACTATCCCGTTTTTATCCTATGTTCAACATCTTCATCAATCACCCCATCCTTGCTAATTATCGAGCCAAGGTAATGGAATGAATCTCTTTATGGTATCTCCTGGGCTTCAATTCTCATAATAGTTTCAGCTAATAGAAGTTACCATTCAAAAAAAAAAAGAAGCAACAGGTCCCTCCAACATAAACCCCAAAATGATGAGGAGCGGGTAGGGGAAGAGTCGCTAGGTTTCACGCCTCGTGGCATCACAGCAGTCCTTTCATAGGAGAGAGTGCAAAAGCACTCAAGAAATTCTATTCATTGATCATTAATTGTAGAAGAGGCACTACATATCCTTATATCAAGGTTTAAAAAACCAAACTCAGAACCCAACTCGATCAAGTCGGGTTCGGTACAGAAAAAGTATAAAATATGGAGAAAAGAAAAGTAACAAGAAAAGCCCCATCTCTCCTGTAAATCACTCCCAAGCCGCAGCCGATTAAAATAAAAAAAAATTCTAAGTAAAAAAAGAAGAGGGGGCTGAAAGAGATGAAGAGATGATGGGCGATGCGTAAGGTTACAGATGAGTTGGCTCCGCTCTGAGGGGGGGGGGGGGGGGGTTGATGGGTAAGGTTACAGATGAGTTGGCTCTGCTCTGAGAGAGAGAGAGAGAGAGAGAGAGAGAAGAAGAAGATGCATGCAAGTCGGACTTGTGGGAGTCAAGTCCGAGTCCCATGGGACCCAACTCGGTAAGAGCCGAGTCCGATAATCCTCGCCTTATATAAACAAAGAAAAGCCCGAAAACTTATCTTGACCATCTAAACACATTTAGCAGCCAAGAGTAAAACATCCAGCATAAAATCTATTGAACCTAACTTCATAAATCAGAAAAAACTCCAAATGATTAAAATAAATGAAACAAATAAACTAATTGGGATGGACATACAGATCCCATGCCCAGTACGGCCGTACAGTCATGTTAATGGGCCCCAGATAGGCTTGTTCAACCCATGGATCTTGGGTCTGTCCAGCATCATAAAACCTCAACCAGCTTGCATTCAAGTTATTCAAGTCCAAATCAGACCCTACGAAAGCATTTCATAAAAGGGATATTCATAGCCATAACTTCATCAAGCTGCAGCATGCCCACTGCCCACCCGTAAAACAAAATCTGTCCTGTCCACATTTTACGGTCAACAGAGACAACAGCTTCACAGATAAATCAAGTAATGACACTCAAATAAACACTTATTTTGACTGATCCAAAAGAAATTTAAGACTGTTATATGCTGTCCTCTAAAAAACAAAAATCAACCAACAGAAGCAACAAGGAGATTTTATTTAAATAAAAAGAAAGAAAGCCATCTTTCTACACATGTCAAAAGATGTGACTAGCTAATGTAGCTTTTAGTACCTTGCGGAAGATTTCTGAAACAGGACCATCATTTTCAGATGTTGTCAACTCCTGTACAACTTTCTCTAATCCTTTGCTTATTGCTTGCATCTCTTCTGCCAATGTTTTCAGTTGTATCTGCATAATTATTTGAATCAAATCAGATACAACTTGTTTTGATAATGTGCATTAATGTTGTCTTCACCTTTGATCAAACCAATCATACCTTTGATGCAACTTCTAAGCTCACAAGGTCCTTGTGAAAATCAAGAAGTTCCGGTAATTTTTCAGCAAGTACCTAAAGCTTGTCAGGCAAAAAATAGAGTGAAAAGAATAGCACATCTATTTTATTAAATTATTTGGTTCCATTTAATATATATTGCTGTACAAAGAGATGATTAAATTGTACTGAGCTTCAAGCTCTAAAGCTAACAAATGCTTGGAACAAAATAAAAATTGAATACAAGGCTTAAAGCAGAAGATTTGCAACCAAACATGCAAATATCGCTAGTAATTAATGTTTCTAGACACCAAATAAAGAAAAGAACAGTAGAAAGGGTGTAGGAAAACATCAAAATTAAACCTTTTTTTTCTTTTTTGAATGGTAATAAATCTCATTATAAGAGAATCTTATAAAGAGTAAAATGTAACAAGAGAGACTGAGACCTCAACCAAAAACTTAAAAGAAAAGAAAAATTAAAGCCAGGACCCAACAGCCCTTCACAAAGAAATAACAAGCAATCAGCCAGCCACGAAAACCCCACCATAAGGAAATGTCAAGGAGGAAAGGTCACTACATTTCCAGGCATCAATCTGCGCCCAACTCCTCGGCCAAAATGTCCATCTCTCCACTCACACTTCTCAAAATGTGGGAAAACACTTAGGATCTCTTGGACTAGATGGAGCACTTCTTCCACCGTTGGAGGTGGAATACATCATCTGGCCCAAGAGACAGCATGAGAAACCCCTTCAACAAAATTAGCCCAGGCGGACCCAAGGCATTTTCATATTTAAGGATGATATGAAGAGCCACAATCTCAGCCTCAGCATTAACAAAATGTTGCAGAATGAGGCACCCCTTACATCATTTCCACATCCATTTCAGTCTAAACTATGCACGCGCACTCGTAGTTAATTTAAATGCATGTATCTACATCAATTTGAATGTGCACATGCACAGATACAAACATTTGAGACTATACATGACATGTGTATATAAATGCAACAGCCTATGCATGTGTTTAGACAAGCAAATGCATGTGAACACACGAAATGTACGGATGTACGTTTGTTATTTTTTATTTATTTAATTATTATTTTTTGGGTGTGTGTGTTTATAGACAAGAAAAATGCATGTATGAAGACAAGCATCCCACATGCACATTAAAGAAAAAGAATGATCAGGGTGAGCTTAGGTAATTTTATTTTTATTGGTAAGATTCATTTATGTTTACAACATTTGGAAAGCTTGTTATAGTTTTAAACTAAAACACTTCTAGATGGCAATACATTGCTAACAAAACCTCAAAAAAAGTCATCGGCTAAAATAAAAGAACCTTGTACCTTGCAAAGATAATGCATGAGAGTCATCTTGTTGTTACGGGCCCGGGTATCAATTAATTTAAGGAGACTATCCAACCTAAAGCCAATAGCAGAACCTATACATAAGAGAGAGAAGCTTTGTTACATGTCTAAAAAGAGAATATTTTGTTATGCAATAGCTGAATTCTCAAAGGGAACAAAAGACGATATACTTTCAATCACTGGTAAGAGAAAATCAAAAGTAAGATAAGCAAACGAATCACCACTGAAAAGGCATAACGCTATGTAATTTACAATTGGAATTAATTCCAATCATGCCAAACATTTCTTCAATTGTCATATCATAATCTTCCAGCAGTTTACCTTGGTAGTGCAAACGGCATATTCGGAACTATAGCCATTCTGAGCAGCTGAATTTTCAGGGAAAAAATAAAAAGAAAAAAAACAGGGGTTACAGGTCATGCAAAACAGCTTGTATAGAGCTCAACTCATCAAATTGGCTTTGATGTGAGTGCACCATTTCATGCAATCCTTATTATCTTTTTTTTCCCCCTTCTCTTTTTTATTTTTATTTTTACTAAACATGATTAGAACTCACAACTTCAAGGTTGAAATAGTGAGCACCCTCCACTGTGCCACGGGCACTTGCATAAACTTTGTCTTACAATATAATGTATAAACTTTAATTAAATTGTGTTTCTGAAGTAATTACACATATTTTCCGATCTTCTTCTCCGTTTTTTTTTCCTTTCTCCTCTATCCTCCATCTCATTCTTCCCCAGATTTTCTCCATCTTCCATCCTCATACACAAATGACATTAGGGTACTAGAGCACTAGATCAGAGGATCTCTTTTAACCATCTCAACACAGTTTACTACTAACTTTACCAGCTGTACAAAGAAGCATCAGCTTAGTGTCAGAAAGGTCCATTTGATTCATTAGAACCCTCTGTGGGTCATTGGCTAGTTGGTGTCGTTTACAAGGTCAAACCCTTGATCTATAAGTATGTAAGAGTTTTCAACTAAAACTTGTATTTTTGTGGTTACTCTCCCATTACTTGATGTTTTGGCCCTAAACCTGAGAAGTTTGGTCCTTTTTTACATGCTATACAAGTTTAGTAGAACTTTGGGGCCCTAATAAACTGTATAATGATGTTAATATGGCTTCATGAAGATAGATGGCCTTGGCCCCTTCCTAGACGTGTTTAGCTTTCTTTCTTTAAGTATAACTAATGTTGATTTCTGGAAAACATATTTGAAGGTGATCTCGCTGCCATTTGTACATTGTAGTAGTTTTAAACTTGTGAATTGTGATGAACGAAACTATGCCTTTCCAACGTCCAGGCTTGATTTTGATGTTTCTTTTGATTCTGAAGGGTAGTTTTAGGTGGTCCATGACTCATGGAAATTGTTGGTTAAGTACCACTATATTCTTTTTCCATGGAAGGAAATTCATCTACCTCTATAAAGATTAACCATTGCCATCATCATCATCATCATTGAAGCCTTACCCCATCTATCAGGTTGGGGTCAGCTTTTGAGAGCTATATTTTCCACTCGACTCCATTTATAGCCCTCAGTAACTCCAAAATCCATCATGTCTTTACTAACTATTTCATTCAAGCCCTTCATTGGTCTGTCCCTTCTCCTAGTTCATTGAACTTGTTTTCTCAGTTCAACAATTTGCACTCCCAAGTCCCAATTGATTTGAAAGCCTTTTTTAAAAGTTCTAGCTTATCTTTCAATCGCTTTCTTGTCTCGCAGCGGAGTACCACATGATCCGTAAAGATGTCCAAGGAGCTTAATCAAATATCTATATATATATATATGTGTGTGTGTGTATATGTGTGTGTGTGTGTGTGTGTGTGTGTGTGTGTGTAGGGTAGGGCTCTCGTAGGCTTAAGCTTAGGATAAGATTCCGTAAGCTAACGCTTCTGGGGTCCATCCTTGGTCCATCCAAATGGACCAAACACATGAACCCCCTAAATAGCACATGCCCACCAACTTTTGGTGAGATCCAAATTTACTAGACCGCTGGATTGACTGTGTTCCGATCCGAATGGACCATTGACCATTAAACTTCTGGTGCCCAGATGGAGATGGTAGAAACCACAGTTGCCTTGAAATCCCCCCCACCCCCATCCCCCATGTGGCCCCCAGGTGGGCCCCATCACACAATTGAGCTTACTTCAGCTTACCTTACTCTAAGCTTCAGCTTAGGAGAGCTGGCCCCATAAATATATATATATATATATATATAAATGTATACATATGGTCCTTAACCAAGACAAATAAATAGGAACTCAAAGCCAATAGTGCAATCCAACTCCAACTGAGAACGTAGAAGTCTCCCGCTCTACCATTACACTCATTATTGCCCCTTCATGCATTTCTTGTATAACATCAATATACATAACCATTAAAGATGCATTTATCTTCAATTTCTGCCGAACTAACTGCTTCAACACCTTCTTGTAGGCCTTCTCTAAATCAAGAAAAATCATATGCAAATTTTGTAACCACTCAAGACTTTTTCCATAAGTTGTCTTGATAGGAAAATGAATTAGTGTTGACTTCTAACTTCTTTACATAAGTGTACACAAGCAAGTACCACTAGCATCTCACTATCTTTACAGCATGGATTAAAAAATCGGTGACTGAGTCAGGTCTATGTGACTCGGACTCGCCCCAATAAAAAACAAAAGGGGTCTTTTTTGTAAATATGCAGAAAGAGGGCAGAGAATAAAACAAAAAAAAAAAAGGGGTTTCGAACCCTCTTTCGGCAGAAACCAGAAAGGGCGAGAGAGGGAGAGGGAGAGGGGTAAAGGGGCGGTGGGGGTGGGGGTGGGGGTGGGGTATCTCCGCAACCATCACCGAACATGGGAGGAACTCCGCCGCCATCACCGAACATACTTAAGCAACTCCGCCGCCTTGCCGTCCAATCTCCGCCTTCAATCGAAGATGATCTCCACCACTATTGCTTCTCTTCGCCGTTGCCACTGATAAGGTACACTGCTCTCCTTCTCTTTTCTTCTTTCTTTCTTTCTTTACATTTTTCCTGTTTTTGTTTTCTCTGCTCTTGATCTTAGCCAAGAGAGTCAACCCACCTACACACCTATCGGATGGTGCTAGGGCTGCGGCCTAGGATTGGGTGGGGTTCCTTTTTTTATTTTTCTGCATTTTTTGTTTACATTTTTTCTATCCACTAGTGGACTGAACCTAACTCGGCCAAGTCCCATGCTCGGGCAAGTCGACTCAGACCTGGCCAAGTCGGGTCTGGCCAAGTCGGGTCCCGAGTCCGTTTTTTTAAGCCTTGCTTTACAGTGTCAAAAAAAATTTGTAGTAGGAAAATCACAAGAGATCAATTGACATATAAAAGGATTTCAAATCCTTGTTTTCATATGAATGAATTAATAATTAAAAAAAATCAACATATTGTACCGTACAACTAGCCATGAAAAGAATGGATTTATTTTGTATGAAAGTTGGATTGTCCTTTCCCATCTTTGGTACGATGGCATAACTTTGTCCAACCTTCATGTGTTGGAAGTTACATGAAAGAGAAGAAGAGAGATTCTCTCTGTCGCTTCTCCTGAATCAGTTTGGTATCAAAGCAGATAAGATTCTTTGAGATTTTTCCTTTAATTTGTTATCAACAAGGGTTTCTGTCATATGACGATCTCAACAATTGTAACAGCACCTTCTCCCCAACCCAAACAGCCAACTACAATACATACAAGCACTTCAGCATGTCTACTTGAAGTGCAAGATTATGTCAAAGCTGAGTTTTAAAGTAAAAACAAGATCTTCTTGTACAGTTGATAAAAGAAGTGTTTAATATGCTAAAAGAAATAAGATGAATGGTTGCATAAATGGCAAGCACAAACAGCCGACCAACATGAGTAGAAAGCACAATGGAAAGAAGATCACAATGATATCGTGCAAGAGTTCTTTGCAAAGAAGAAATAGATGATTAGAAGGAATAAAAGATTCACAATAAGAATGATAGAAATGCAGATTTGAAAGAAGATCAAGATTATTCGAAGCATAAGACGCCATCACCTTGGAAGCATCTATGGAAGTGAATTTGACAGATCTATCGTTCATCTGAGTCAAGCAGCCGGTCCTACTTGAGATGCCACATCTGGGCTTCATCTTTGCAGAACAACAATGAATGCCCCCAATAGATGGATGGATGCGATTTCTCATGTATCTAATAGTCAAATCTAAAATATCAGATGATCCAATGGTCCATAGAGCCACCAAAGTATATCCAAGCTATCAGACTACGACGTAGCTTCAATCTATGATAAGATGGAGGTGAAAATCACATAGATTGACAAAGAAGTAACAGATGCAACAAGATTAGCCGGCAAGCACTAAACGGTGCAAAGGATCACCGATCCTAATGGGTACCGACATAACTCAAAAATGAGTTCTTCCAAATTGGTGAGAATGCTACAAACTGATGGAGGTGAAAATCACATAGATTGACAAAGAAGTAACAGATGCAACTAGATTGGCCGGCAAGCAGTTTACGGTGCAAAGGGTCACTGATCCTAATGGACACCAACATAACTCAAAAATTAGTTCTTTCAAATTGGTGAGAATGATGCAAACTGATGGCATTAGACAATCTCAAGGAAATAAGTTCTTCCACATCCACTCATCAACGACCCCACATGCGGCGAATGCATAAAATAGGATTCTATTTGTTTTCAGTTGCATTTTCATGTTTCTAAGAGACCACGAGAGGGTTAGAAGAAACCAGTCAACCATAAATATAAGAAATTCTTAAAGTTCCAAAATCCATCAAGGTTATCAAATAGGTAAAGAATTCATTATTTGCAAACCCCAAATTGATGGGATAAGGCTTTGAAGAAGATGATGATGATTTTGAGGTAAACAGTGTCCAGGCCTGTGTATCAACCAATACACCAATTTATAGTTAAAGTCGTGTCAACTCATATCCCAATATCAGCTGATACAGCCACTTAATTGGATTTTTTTTCTTTTTGTTTTAATAAGGCCCCTTTCTTTAAATAGGTATTAAGTTCCTACGATTTCTAAACAATCCCTTCCATCAAAGGGGCTAAAAATGACGGATAAAGGGTGAAGATCCACGAAGGGCCATCAAATGATCTACCATTTGACAAGGAATGATTACCTAACCATCACCATAGCAAACTAAATCCTAGGAAGGTATGGTCCCATCAAAATCCACACCTATATACTTCGCTCCTAACCCTGATAAAACCTCCTATACTAAGATTTTCTAGGAATTCAAATACCAATTGGGCAAACAGGATATTAATAAAATATAATACCAATTATACTTTGATTCGCTTCATGGGATGTACTTTAGATAACCACCAACTGTAGTACAGAGAGGAATGGTAAGGATTCATCATGGATGATAGGACAAGCACATTGATACAATGAATCAAAGATCAAAAGAACTATCAAAATGGTTTGAGCATATGTGTGGCTATCATTCTAGATCGAAAAAACAAGCTTAGTATGACAATGAATTCCTTGATACAAATTTGATTTAATCATTAAACTTGATAAGATTCGACAGTTTAAGATCAAAATAGCAATATAGCACTTACATAAGGGTCCGCTATACCATGCTGAAATGGAAAAGAACATTAGATTGTTACAATTTTTTAATATTCTAGGGTTTTTGGATTATTTTTTTAGATTTTTTTGTTCAAATTAAAATTTGTGAAGTGACAAACTGCCCCATTCTCGAGCTGACCATGTCACCCTTTCCGACTATTATTTTAAACCATGTGTCTGATTGACACAAAATTAGGTTCAGGTGGTGTGACATTTGATTCTCTATCCAAAAAGCCCAAGATTGTGAAATTATGATGAGTATTAAAAAAGTTATGGCCCATTTTCTGAAAGATATAGGTATACATGGAGGGGGCCCTCCCACAACAACAACAAAAAAAAAAAAAAAATGTTTAAGTCCGAGCCCTCCTCTGTGTGATGTCATGGAAATTACATGCAAGAGAAAAATAATAACTCAAGCATTTCTCATGCATCAACTTGCTAATAAAGAGCGTAGGCAGACCCATAAAATAGAAATTTATTTGATCTTTAGTTATATTTTCATTTTTTTTTTCTACGCACGCACGCACGCAAAAAAAAAAAAAAAAAAGGCCAATTTGATGGATATCAATTATCTATCCAACGATCACAAGATTGTGCAATTCCAAAAAATCTTAAAGAAGTTATAGTCCATTTAGAAATAAGATATGGGTACAAATTTTAGGTATCCTAGGCGTACAACTTGAGTCCAAATGTTATTCCTAAATAAGAGACTTCTTTGTAGTAGGAATATCAGAAGTGGTTAATTAACATGAAAAAGAATTTCAAATCCTTATTTAATTCAAATAGGGCAAAAAAAAAAAAAAAGAATTCATGTTTATTTAAATGTACAACCAGACATTATATGAATTTTTTTTTTTTTTTTTGTTTGCGTGAAATTCAGAGTTTTGTCCCTTATCTTTCGTTAATGGTGTGGTGTCCTAGCCATCTTCAATGTAATGTCTGATAGTAGGAATGTCAATGGAACTCCAATTGCCCAATTATTCTAAGGGTTCATTTTTCGGACCGCATTTGATAATCGGTTCTTGTCTCAAAGTGTGGGTTCTAGTCCGAATCCACACTTCGGATCCAATACGAGCCAGATCCACATTTTAGGATTGGATTCGGATCCACATTTTAGGATTGGATTCGGATCCACATTTTAGGTCCAATCGCTAACCGGCCCAGGCCAGGTCCAGTCAAGTCTGGACTCGACTGGACCCAATTACCTAGAGTGTATGATGTATTTAATGTATGATAATATCTTATACACATAATATATAATATATATCATTATTATAAGAAATATAAAATATATTCATAATATATTATATTAACATTATTTTAATGAAGATGATTAGAGTTTGTTTCTTGCATCAGGAATTCAGGATTAACATTATTATATGCAATACACCATGAAATACTTTGGCTGAGATGATAATGCTGGGATGAATGTGTGGTAAAAATTGGAAAGATAAAGAGCGCATTCGAGAGCATTTATGGGTAGCATCAGTATATGATAAATTAAGAGAGAATGTGTGGAAACCAGGTTCAAGTCAAGCACAGTCCCGACCCAAACCTGTCTTGTATATAACCTACCGTGGAGGTTACGTGTGAGAGAAGAATAGTGATTCCAACTAGGACCATGATAAGGATGACCATGGTGGATGGGAAGGCAATTCCGGTGTTTGTAGTAGATTTGATTCTGTCAATCAATCTAATGAAAATGGAGTCAATCGATCTAGTAGAGCCTATAACAGATATAGATCTGGATGACTGTTGTAAGTTCACCATTTCCATGATCCCTTAGATATATCAAGATATGAAAAAAGAGCCCTTAAGAAAATTAGTGCATTGATGTAGTAACTAGGCAACATCTCTAGTTCTTTTCCCATCTTTTCTCTCTACCCCACCTCATACTTCCTCCAGATTTCTTTCATCCTTCTGCATCAGCATCATCAGGTTCATGCTAAGCATTGACTTTTTTTGGTAATCCCCCAAAAAATACAATAGGTTATGATGATACTAGCAGTTTAATATGCACATTTGTAACTCAGATGTTCAAGTGGTTCCAGAGTACAGTTAACATGTTGGTTCATTCTGCATGCTTGGAAACCAACAAGTCAACACAGTATCGTCTGCAGTCTGCACTTAACACAAACATCTTTCAGAATTCATATTTCAACTCACATCTTTCAGAATTCATATTTCAACTCACCTCTAGCAGTTCCTTGGTTCAATGCATTCCCAAGAGACAGAATTGTCTGCAAGATTCTCTTCAACTTGGCAGACGTTCTGATCTGATATTCACAAGGTTGAAGTGGTGCAAGAAAAGTTAATAATTGAGAATGACCTAGCAACAGTGCAGAGATGAGGTAGGGAAACAAAAAACTTGCCTCTTCTGCGGCAGAGTGTACAGTGTTCAGACTCTTCCTTAGGTCAGAAACCTGGACAGATGTCAAGAAAGGAACAAATCAAAATTTATTGCACAATGAAAATCTAAAGGAAACCAGATGTTCAATATAATTTTGCCTGACCTGAGAAGTGAATTGAATCTTAAAAGAGAAGACTCTGAGTTTAAATTCCACTCGTGGTACTTTCATTAACTCTAAGAAGAACTGTTATGTAAATGACCAAACATGTCAATGACAAACTGATGAAAACATCAAATGGCTCTACATTTTTATAAAATTAAAAAAAAAAAAAAAAAAAAGCTTCTTCCAGAATGAGTGTAATCTAGGATCTAGACTCTAGAATCTAGATGCCTTCATAATATGGTTTGATGGGTTGAAACCATAGCATAAGAGGTCTTACATATGTTTATGAAACTGCATTTTACCAAGAATTTCAAATACTGATAAATTGGCATGTTTGTTTGACCTATTTATTATCATCAAAACAATCAGCGTGACAGAATCCTTCACAGATCTAACACTATATATATAATATATCATAAAGGGAAAAGAATGGAAGTGGAAGAAAACAAACCTGTTCACATCTTCCTAAGGTTTCTTTATCACCGGTATAGCCCTAACAAATTAAATAATGAGCACAGTTATAGCTGACATTATCAGGTGATGTAACTGCCAGAAGAACTTAAGTAAATCTTAACTTTATAGTTTAATACTTATACAAGTTAGAAGGTAGGCACTCCCATTGAAGCACGTGAAGGAATATTGACTTTCATATCATGATATATATCTACCTTAAGTAGTTCCATTTCCTCCTTTGTTGGGCAGAACTTTATAAGATTATCTATCTGGTCAGCATCTAGAACAGAATCATCCAGAGTAAGCAACGTACTCTGCAAAAACATCCATGAAGGCAACCATGAGGACTCGGTAGAAATTTCTTCACGTTGCATTTTGTGATGGAATCATCCATTCAATCTGTACAAACACAGCGCTATCCTGTCCATGGATAATAAACCTATAGAAAATAAAGTTTAAGGAAATGGAGACCATCCCACTGAAATTAAATATGAACCATGAAAGTTATGAGGAACACCATCCCACAAAACATTTAAGGGAAATATCACAAATTCTATTACATAAATTTAATACTGAAGGGAAATATACCATTCAAAATTATACATCTAAGGGGGTTATCACAAAAGAAAGTAGTGATTTCAAACTTGGTCTTCTAGTGGAAAACCAAAAACAGTGTGCAACACCTTACCATCAAATCAGGCAATGGAATCTTAACCTTCGTAAGCATGATTTCACAATTATTGGCCCGTCTCAGATCAATCTGCAAGAAATGTGGGTCACAATTTTTAAGTTGCTGATATATTTTAAGGAAAAAAATGAAATTCATAATGTGAACTGCAAAACATTAGGGAAACCACTAAGTCCTTCCTAATAAAAATTATTCCATATCTGAGATATGAAAAAAGTAAAAATATTCAGAAAAATTATAATGTTTCAATCACTGAATCAAATAATGAAGTGATTCATAGACATTAATCGCTGATGTCAGTACCCATAAAGAAAACAAATAATCGTATTGCTGTTAAGCAAAATGAACTGTATGCTAGTTGCAGTTCAGAGAAACTCCATCCTCTTTTAAGTGCCTAGTTTTCATAATCTATTGCAATCAGATCATGAAAGTGGCTTTTCATGAGGAAAAGACTTAGAATCTTATTCTGGATTTAACAGTATCCATAATAAAATTCAGTTTTCTGTGTTCATGAATAATGATTTGATCAACATGGAAAATATTTCTTTTGTTTTCTTTTTCCCCCAAATAAGTAACTTGATCCTTCAGAAATAAAATGTATCACATTTCTTAACTGTTTCATCACTGTCATCATCAGTTATAATAGCATATTAGTAATTAAACGGGCAAGTGTGATGCAAGAGTGTGTGTGTAGAGAGAGAGAGAGAGAGAGAGAGAGAGAGAGAGAGAGAGAGAGAGAGAGAGAGAGAGAGAGAGAGCAAATACAAAAGAGGATTTTGGATTAACTGAGTGATCTCCCATTGTAGTTTGACCTCTATTTATATTCACCTTTTTCCGAGATTAATTCCAATCAATCTACTCCTGATTATTCTAATACAGATAGCTTGGATAATGAGCTATGATACCTGGATACTTGTACAAGTCCAACATATCCATATCGTACCTGATACTGCACCGATACTTCTAGGGACCAAGTTTAACATATCCTACTTATAAAGTCCTTTATTTCATATAGTTCTTTTAATATTTTTACTTCTCACCATAAAAATTACTAGAAAGGGACGACAACAGTGATAATCTCATTTATTCAAAAGTGATCTAAAAAAAAATTAGGACACCCGTATCCGTAGCCGTGTCCTAGATTTTCAAAAATGAGGAGTCGTATCCTCAATCCCTGCATCAGTGTCCATATCCATATCCGTATTTGGGCATTATAGATAACGAGAATCAGAAATCTTAATAGCACACCTGTGGTACATACAAATATATGTTGTCCATTAAATTCGGTAGTCGCCTAACTATCATATTTGATACTCCCTCTCAAATTGATGCTGGATGATCAACCAGCAACAAGTTGTGTACAAAGAACTGATGTCAATCACAAATTAATACCTTTGTGAAAGTGTCGGTAGTTTCGAGATTGGAAGGCACATGTGCAAGAGTAATGATTTTATCATCAAAACATTCCCAGAGAGAATTGCAATGGACTTCAATATGCTTGATTCTTTCTTGAAAGACCAAATTTTCCACTATTTGAATAGCACTTGGGATGCAGGCCATGGGCCAAATATTTAATTATCAAATAAGGCCCAAGAAGACCAGCATAGGGCAGTCTACTAACAAGGCCCATAACTTGAGTAATTAATTAATCACATGTTGAATAAAGGCATAGTGATCTTGTCACATGCCTAATCTCATATTTTTAGGAAGCTTTCACGAGAGAGAATCAAGTTGTTTGTAATTTGCTTAAGAAAGAAAGATGAGTAAGTCAAAATCCTTAAAATCAAGCAAATTATTATCTCTAATTGAGAGTCGGAGATTATTGACCACTCTAATTAGAAAAGTAACCTCTAATTGAGAGCCAAGATCGTTGCCGACTACTCTATATAATGGTTGTAATGCTCTTCAAAGAAAATCAATGAATGAACATCTTTCTCTATTCCTATCTTGAGTTGGTGAAAAAACATCTCTAAAGCCTTGTGTGAAGACTCCTTGGCATCTCCAATGTGTGAAGACTCCTTTGGCAGGGCTCCAAGATATGTTTGAAGATTTCATATCGATCCACCCTCCATTATTTTGGTATCAGAGATTCAGAGCAAGTTCCATTGGGTTCTCTTTAGTTGTTTGGGATTCTAAAAGTTATCCTTGTAGTGCAGGCCCGAATCGTCGATGGAAAATTAGATCAATCTCCAATGGAATTGGTTGAATCTAGAGATGGATTCCAGCACTAAGGCACACTCAAGACAATGGGAAACTCCATAATTGAAGAAAAACTCAGAGAAATCTTTGATTAATTGTAACAAGCATGAATTACAATGAGGTTTGATCGTCCTTATATAGAGAAGTAGGATGGATCCCTTAGTAAACAAGACTTTCTAAACAAAATAGGAAACCAACTAATCCTAATCAAACAAGAAATAGAAATAGCAATTAGAAATAGTCACTAACTGAATGAAAATAAAAATAGGGATAAATTTACTCGCATAGTAGCTCTCGGTCACGATTGGGCCTATGGGCTGAACCCAATGGATTGGGCTGACCTATGGTCAATGAGTTGGTCCAGTTGTCTTATTGGGACTGACTGGTATTGGTCCGTAATGCATCAAGTGTCCCCAACTTGAAAAAAAGTCAATTCCAGCAAGTTAATAGATTGATAATACTCAGAGATCCAGATTGAGAAGCTGGAAGTCAATGCAAATGATCCATGTAGCATTAGAGATTGGACGGTTTTGCCAGCAGACGAGGAGTTTCTTTAAGCCCCCTTGTCGAGTAAAAATAAGCTGATCATCAAGAACATCAATGATTTTCTCTGCAAGTGGAGGAGCAGTTGGTAAGAATATGGTCAGTTCTTTAGATTCTTTGTCATTGATATGCCCACGGTAGAGTGTGAGATCTCCAACATTGAAGGTTGGACTGAAGCCAAGATCTGATGGTAACTTCAGAGTATATGGATTGGAGCTAAGCTTCTTCAAAACTTTGAATGGACCGACCTTACGTGGATGTAACTTCTTATTAGCTCTTGGTGACAACCGTTTCAGATGGATTCGGACCTTCAGAAAACTCGCTGAAACAACGCTTGTCTGCATGAGCCTGGTAATTGTCATTGCTAGCAACGATATGCCGTCGAATTTCATCATGTACCTGTTGCATGTGTTTGATGAAGTTATCCACTTTCGCACTAGGTCGCGCTTCGATAGGTAATGGAACTAGATCAATAGGCAAGCACAGATGAACACATGTTACTGCTTCAAATGGTGAGATGCCAATCGAGTAATTGATTGAATTATTGTAAGCAAATTCAGCCATGGGTAAAACTTGATCCCATGTTTTGATATGGTCGCGAACATGGCACCATAATAGCCGTCCAAGGCTTCAACTAACTACTTTTGTTTGGTCATCAGTTTGCAGGTGATAAGCAATAGAAAAGTTGAGTTTTGTCTCTATTGTCATCCACAAGGTCTTCCAAAACAATGACTCATGAACTTGGTGTCACGATCACGATCGGAAATAATGGTATTTGGCAGTCCATGAAAATGAACTTTCTTGAAGAACAATTGAGCGACATTGTAAGCATCCGTTGTATTGGCACATATAAGAAAATGAGCCATTTTAGAGAAACAATCAACCAAAACGAAGATTGAATCAACTTTTCTAGTTGTCTTTGGTAGGCCTTCTCAGAGTTGCTAGCCAGTAATCCTAAAACCAATTGGTGATAGGAAACTACACAAACAACTACTTAACAACCCCCTTCGGGCGGGACACTGCTCGGACCCGAAGCGCACGTCCGCACAAGACCACAACGCGGCATGTGGCCTTCTTGCCCTGCACACTTGGGCCCGCACAAACACACAATGTGGCAAGTGGCACTTTTTTGCCCTACGTGGTTTCGAACCCGGGACTTGTCGGCTATGATACCAACTCAAAGTTGCTAGCTAGTAATCCTAAAACCAATTGGTGATAGGAAACTAGACAAACAACTACTTAACAGGCCTAACACAAAGCCCATGCTAATATCTTCCCATGATGCATGAGGTATCAGTAATGGCTAACGTAACCCTATATTCATTTTGTTCCCTTTGTCTAGTTGACAAGTGTGGCATCTTTCACAATTCACAAATGCTGATAATAGCAGACTTCATGTAAGGCCAATAGTATCGATCATCTACAAGAGCAAGAGTTTTGTTACGTCCTAAGTGACCGCTACAACCTACAAGCTCCTGAATGTAGGATCAAGGATAAAAATATCGGCCGATACGATTATTTGAAATAATCGGGTATCGCCCCGTATCGGCCGATACGCTTGAGTATCGGCCGATACGGACCGATACGATACGTATCGGGGGGTTTTAAAAACCCACCCAGCCGACCCATGTGCAATTATTTTCACCTACCTCTCTCTTTCACTCATCTTTCTAGTTTCTACTGTGACTCTTTGAGCTTGTGAAGCTCTAAAGTGAGTCTAAATCAAGATTTTACAGTGGAACCCTAGTTACAGTGGACAAGGACCCTCATATTATTTTCCACATGGTCAAGTACAAGAACAAGAACAGTCGTCAGCTTCAGGGTCCTACTCATATGGTGACTATGGTAAAACGTAACATGGTAGATATCCACCTCCACCTCCTCCAATTTCCTATGATGATCCGGCTACCTTCTTTGGATTTGTGGATGCCAATGCTCATCAATATCAAATTCAATATGGTGCCAATAGAAATGAAAACACTGATGAGGATGAGGATAACCATGGCGCCTTGAATCTTGATAGACATTCCTTTTGGTGGTGATTAAGGTATTCCTAATCATATTTCCTTCACTAACTCTCTACTCTGTCATTTGACTCATTTCTAAATTGGTGTTGAATGTTGATTGTTTATCACTTCATAGTTCATTCACTTGATTGAATTTGAACCTTGAATGTTGAAGTATTAATATTTGATTGTTCAATGTTCAATTGTTCAATAATGAGTAATGAGTAATGACCCAAAGTGTTATGCCTTTATTTCATGTTCTTTTTTTTTTATGAGTTTTCCATTACTTTCTAAATTACTATGACTAAGAAACATGAATACATGTGAAAAAACTAATCATTACTATTATTTTCTATTTATACAGCGATACAAGACTTCATATATTGAGGGCACCGATACGCCCCCTTTTCTTACTTACTTTTGCAAAAGAACCACATATTCTTTCATTTTATAATTTTCTGGATTTTCTGGAATTTTTTCAGATTTTTTCAGATCGCACCACTACGCCGATACGTATCCCCGATACGCTACATATCACCCACTTCGTATCGATTTGGCGGCGGGCGTATCGCTACCGATATTTTTATCCTTGTGTAGGATTACAAACGAGACAGTTTCGAGTCGAAACCATACTGGACTCGGACCCAAACTTGTTTCTAAATAACGGTTCCAGGTCCGGTTCTAACTCATAACCTATTTTGTTGGTTCCAGACCCGGTTCCGATAGGAAAACCCAAATCCGGTTCCGAAATCGGTTCTAATTTCTCTTCATTTTTTATTTTTTCTTAAAATAAGCATATCATTCAACTTATAACAGTGCATCAAGTGTACTACCTCCAGAATTATACAAAAAAAATGTAAAAAAAAAAATTGATTTTGAGGCTTGAGCTATAGTTTGCAATATCAAAGACTCATATATCGGGTCCCAGGTCCATGGGTCGGAACCTATATGGACCCAGAATCAAACCCATTTATCAATCGAAACCAAAATTGGGTTCCAAACCCGGACCCGTTTATGAATCGGAACCTAAAATAGCTTCCAAACCCGGTTTTTTGCGGGCCGGGACTTCCAGATAATCGGAGAATCGGATACCCGTTTGCAACCCTACCTGAATGTAATTCTCAAACATGTTCTCAAATATAAGTGGAAGGTACGCAAAGTTTGGTCATTCAGCCCTTTCTTTTTTCTAGTTATGTCGCTCCTCTTTCAGTCGTGATTCCAAGGACTCTCTCTCTCTCTCTCGGAAGAAATCAAAAATGGAGATTTGTTGTGTTCGTCTTGTAAAAGAAATTAATATTGAAAAGTATTTATTGCTGCCTCTACTAACGCCTCGAGGTTTTGGTAGGAATGGTTAGCTAAAGAAATTTAAGATGGTATTAGAGCCAACCGATCACAAATTCGAATCCCAACGAGGAATAACACGATGTGAAAAAAATGTGTGCCACCAAAAGTGCACCAACCGGGTTCCACCTGAGGGTGAGTGTTGAGGAGTGGGCTCCACCCAAGGGGGAGTATTGAAAAGTAATTATGCTGCCTCTACTAAAACCTCGAGGTTTTGGTAGGAATAGTTAAACATAGTTAAGAATTAAGACCTCCACAACTCATGCAACCCCAATCTCCTCTCTCTTCATTTTATATTTTTCCTGTTTTTATTTCTTTTTCAATACCCAAACCAATGAGTCTCTCTCTCCGGCATTTCGCATCATCATCATCCCCACTAAAACCCCACTTCTCCAAACCCTCAAATCTAACCCATCCATCTCCAAACACACACAACTCCAACTCCACACCCAAAAAGAAAACCCCATCTCCCTCGTCACCCTTGCCGCTACCATAACCCTCCTCCTACACCACTGTACTGAAGATGGAGATGGAACTGATACAGAGAGGTGAAGTCAAAACCGGATCCGGAACTAGATCCATCCTTTCCAAAACAAATCTAAATCCAGATACATCCATAGTTGTCAATCCCGTTTCGGTTTGGCCCTATAGTGGAACATTCCGGCATTCCAGTCAATTCCAACGTTTCGTATCAGTATAGAAGCAATTGAAAATGAAAAATATTAAAAAAAATACCTAAAAATTGAATAAACATTAAAACTCACAACAAAATATTAAAAAGCCAAAATAAAATACATAAGACATTAAAATTACTCAACAAATAATTTTAAGGTTTAAATGCATGGACTGTATGCAACAAAAAAAAAAAAAGAAGAGGGACAGCTGGAGCTTCAGTCAAAGAGAGATAGAGAGCAGAATATAAAAACAAAATAGAAAAGTTGTTGGGCTCTCGGCAGAGAGTGAGAGAGAGAACAAAAAGTTGGTGACAACTACTATCTCAACCTATGATACTAGGATAATTATATAAGCCCAATGTATCCGTATCGGACCGATACGACACTTGTATTGGTACCTGATACTGCACCAATACTTCTAAGGAACAAGTTTAACATATCCTACTTATAAAGTCCTTTTATTTTATTATTATTTTTATAACAGAGGGTGTCCGAGCCCTTTGGGCCGGAGTAATCCCTACGGGACCAAGGGGGAGCCAGGAAAATCTCCTGTGGCCCCAGTGTGTCCTTTATTTCATATAGTTCTTCTAATATTTTTACTTCTCAACAAAACAAAACAAAAAAAAAAAATGCTAGAGGGACGAAAACAACGATAATTTCATTGATTCAAGAGTGGTCTAAAAAATAATAGACACCCGCATCCGTATCTGTGTCCTAGATTTTCAAAAGTGAAGGGTCATATCCCCGATCCCCGTATCATTCTCCGTATCCTTATCCATATCTGGGCATCATAGGTCTCAGCAAGGAAAGAGAAGAGAAGGAGATAGAAAACGAAAAAAAAAAAAGTTGCTGACGATTGTTGGTCTCAGGAGAGAGAGAGAGAGAGAGAGAGAGAGAGAGAGAGAGAGAGAGAGAGAGAGAGAGAGAGAGAGAGAGACAGAGAGCTTTATTAAAAAGAAAATAGCTTTTCTAAAGATATCCAATCCATAGTGAGAGAGAGAGAAAGAGAACACTAAAACAAGGTGGTTTTTTGCATCCAAGATCTCACAATAAGAAAGAGGAATGGGGGAGCGGTGGGAGTTTAAAAGGTGAAAAAAATGTACCCGGCATAGACAATTTTCCAACTCTTCTTCTTCTTCGGCTCACTGGTCCCTTTGCAATTTTGTCCTAGCTAGAATAGACCAATTTCACTAATTTCAGCCGGAACAACTTAATTGCAGCCAGAATTTAGACAAAACAGCTGGAAACCATCGAAATTGTGGCTGGAATTTTCATTTGGGGAATTCCATTCAACCCCAAGCCAAATTCGGCACATTTCAGCCAGAATAGGCCAGAACAAAAAGTAATTTTTTTGAAGAAAGTGACATGATTAAAATAAAAGAAGGCTATACGGTATAGGAGAGGTATACTGTAACAAAACAAAGCAGGAAGCCTAAACCCAACAAAAAGCTATGGACCCAAGCCCCAGCCCAAAAGTAAACAAAAAGGATTGGGTTGTGTGTGTGTGTGTGTGTGTGTGTGTGTGTGTGTGTGTGTGTGTGTGTGTGTGTGTGGGGGGGGGGGGGGGGGGGGGGGGGGGGGGGGACAAGGGATACAATATAACCCGTAGATCATGCTGAGAAGCACCCTCATTGGCTAGGCGATCAGCTTCTGTGTTGGCACTTCGATCAATATGGGAAAAGGAGACGTGAAGACTTTTTGCAAGATCAAGAATCTCCCCAAACACACCAGCCACCTTCCAAGGGGCTTTAGCAACTCCCGAGGCCCACTGAATTGCACAAAAGGAGTCCTCTTCTATAATCAAATTGTGTAGGTTCAGGCAATTTGCTTCTCTAAGGCCAATCCTAATAGCCAGTAATTCTGCAACATTTGCCGAGCTGAAACCAGCAGGCTCCAAGAAGGAAAGAATGGGCCAACCCACTCCGTTTCGTATAATGCCTCCCAGTCCCACGCCAGCCTCGCTAGGATTACCACGGCCACTTCATGATTCCGTTTGCACCCGACCCGTTTGCAACCCTACCAATACTCCACACATCCATCCTAGTATACACATTTCAACCACATGCAGTTTAACTTGTCATTTCATCGATGCCCTCCTTTTAGCTCTATGCAGCAAAACCCCCAATTAAAGTGGCACTCAAGTATTGCAAAACACTTCACTAGCTTGTCCACTCTTTACAACCCAGGCATCAATACTATTTGTGACGTCCAACTCAAACTATCTATTTTGTTTCACAATTGCTCGTAGCTACAATGTATAGCCTATGTTTGGTGATTAGAATCACTCATTTGGTTTGCTTTGCACCCCTCTCTCACACACAGAAAACCAAAAAGAAACCTCGTTAACATTTTTACAAACTCCATACATTTAGTTGTACAAACCAATGGACAACATGATGCCTGACTAGTAAGTAGTTGTAAGAAACCATCCAATACCCCACCCTAAACCAAGCACAATTAAACGGTAAAAACATATGAAAATGAGCTAGATTGTAAGAATATAACCTTACAGTCAAAGGCTCTCCCAAGTGGAGAAACATCTTAGGGATAAAAAATGAGATAACAAAAAAGTTTCACCACTAGTGCCTTATGAAAATCAACAATAATTCATCAAAAGGATGTAAAATCTTTAAAAAAACTTTAGAACTATCAACTAATCATAGCCTTGAAACCTTTGTTTAATGGTAGGAAAAAATCGTTTAATAGAAAGAGATATTACACCTGCAGAAAGGAGGATGCAACTCAAAAATGTCGATGGACTCGTAAAATTACAATCAATTCAATCTCTACCATCAAAGTACAAATCATCGCCATTGTCATTGTCAGCGTCGGCGTCATGAGAACATTATCCCATCTTGTAGTCGATTTTGTAAATTTGCTTTTCCTAATTTCCTCTCCTTCCTCTTTAAAGTCGCAATCTCTATAACTCCACAATCTAAAATGTCTTTTCTCACTACATTCCATGTCTCTATTAATCTCCTTCGTCATGTTTTCACCTACTTCCTTGAACTTGTAAATCAAAAGGCCTAAAACCAAACTAATAATACAATTGGCCCTTAACTTTAAGGCACCAAATTTATCACAATTTTTAAGGCCAAACTTTGAGTCTTGAAACTACAAGTCTCAAAGCAAATAGAGATCACTGTATATCTTGAAAAAATCTCGAAACAAGCTATAGATATTCAGAACTAGCTATAGGACCTAATTGAATGGAATATATAGATAGACAAATTGCTGCCAAATTAGGATTTTTGGTAGAGAAAGCCAAGAGCACTGCTGGGTGGAGTTTCTATACAAATCTGCTATGAATACAGAAGGAGAGTCGGTGAGAAGAATACGTTTAGGAAACCTTTATGTGTCTGGATGTAGAGCCCTCAAGGTAGCTACCCATTTGCATTTTATGATTCTCTGTAGGATGTTGCTTGTCGTCTTACATTAAAGAGAGTGATAAATGAACAGCAGCACCATCCAAGAAGATTCTGATCATGGAAATGGAAGAATGCAATCTTCTTAGAAGTTTGGGACTCAAACCACTAAAAGGAATTGATTCAAATTAATAATGGCTTCTTACCACTGAAAAAAAAGGTTATGCTACAGATTTTAACCTTCAATGGAGATAAACAAAACAAATGCCAACCCATTGTTGGATCAGTGGAACGTAACGCAGACCATGGTTTGATCCCTGGCAATGAATAAAAAGTTTGCCAGGGTGTGGAAAGTGCCACGCGAGAAATATTGAAGACAAACAAATCAGATGCCTACAGTTTCATATTAAATCTACTTGATCATAAAAGTTCCATTTTATTTATTTATTTTGGTTAAAGGGCACTCTTTGTTTCTTCCTTCTTTATGGCTTTACCTTTTCATCAGTAAAAGATTCACCTTGACCTAGGGTTCTTCACTTGAGACCTCCATTATGGTAAAGGAATGGGTTTTACTTCATTCATTCTTTAAAATATGAGAAATCTTGCTGACACATCATGTTATGTAGCAACGTAAAAGAATAAAAAACTCTTTAACACTATCTAAAATTTAGAACATAAAAAATTTAAAAAAACAAAATTGAACCAAGAACTAAATGCAGACTTCTCCAAAACTAATTTTGGGAAACAGAAAATTTTGTGTGGCAAATAGAATAAAATTTATTTAAAGCTGCATGCTCATATAGAAAACGATTTAAGCTACCAGATGAACTTTTTCAGATTTAGGGCCAAGAGAAGCTCTCTTTGATTTGTCTCCGGACTTCGCATCGGGGTTTGGCACTGCAGCTGAGAAAAGACTCTCAAGTTCTGACATGTCAAACTCTGGAGCCCTAGTGTTGACACAACAAAAACAAAATGTTACTGTCGTAGAAATTGCATACATAAGTACAAATTTAGAATCGTATTTATCTCATGACACAAGAAAGAAAACCAATACTAGAAAATACAACGACAAAGATGTGAAGCTCTTACTTGGAAGCTTCATCGCTTTTTTGTGATTCAGCCCATAAGCTTCCCTGCATAACTCTAGTTACTTTTACCCAGTGTAATGGCTTTAGAGATGCCTTTTTTGATGACGGTTGATTTCTTAAACCTAAAGTGCGTTCCCGTCCTTTGGCACCAAGTGGGCCAAGTCCTATGGCAGGTGGTGGAGGTCCAACACTCTTCCCACCAGGAGGAAGAGATGGGGGAGGAGCACCTCCAGGAGCAGGAGGTGGTGGTGCAGGCGGAGCAAATGGAGGCGGTGGTGGAGGTGCTGCAGTAGGCCCAGAATGTGAAGGAGGTGGTGGTGGAGGAGGAGGGCCAGCAGTGGTAGACAACGTCTTCAGAGGAGGTGGAGAAGGGGAAGATGACATAGTCATAGGAGGTGGAGGAGGAGGAGGAGGAGTGGAAGTTGATGAGGCAGTCATTGGAGGTGGTGGAGGAAAAGAGGAAGTTGATGAGGTAGTCATTGGAGGTGGTGGAGGAGGAGGAGGGGAAGTAGATGAGGTAGTCATTGGAGGTGGGGGAGGATGGGGGGCTGATGGTAAATTTGTGTTGATTGTAGAGCCTACCCTGAAAGAAGATGGTGAATGTGGAGACACATCAGAGCTGTTGACATCAGCCAATGAACCACCAGATCGAGAAGGTGGAGGACGTGGGGGAGGAACTGACACTGATGTATATCTACCTGGTGAAGAGAGTTCCGAAAGTGAAGGTGGGGGAGGAATAGGTGCTATTTTTGAAGAAGACAGTGGCAGACATGGTACTGATGGTGGAGAAACAGGGACAAGATTTGAAACAGACAGTGGCTGAGATGGTACTGCTGGTGGTGGTGGTGGCGGTGGTGATGGTGGAGGAGGAGAGGCTGTAGAAGATCTTATAGTAGGGCTTGTGGAGGTAGGTTTTGAAAATGCATCCACACGGGATTTTCTAACTCCAGGTAAACATGATTCAGGGGCAGTTGAAATAGTTGCTGAATATGGAGATGTCACTGGTAGAGTGGCTTCTGCTCCACCATACACAGCATGATCATGTAAAAGAGCTGTAATACCAAGAATCGAGGGTGCACTATGATATCGTGACATGGGGACAGGGGATGATTGCAAGGAATTACTATAAGAAACTGGGCTCGAAAACGATGATGGAGGAACCCGTTGTGATATGATTTTAGGTTGAGAAGGGTGTTGAAGTGCAACTAGCACTTCTTGATGCTGCACTTTCTGCTTGTTTGAGTCAAAATCTGGAGAAGATTTAAGGACATCAGGAGTTGGTTGAATCAAAGTCGAAGTCTTTATTTTATCCTCTGACGCATCAGATTTCAGTTTCTCTTCCACTCTATCAGGAATATACTCTTGCTGCAATGCATTAGCTTCTGCATTTTGTTGCAACTCAGTTTCCAACTTCTCTAAGACGTCGTTCGTTGCAGAAATTTTCTGAAGAACTTGAAGAGTAGCATCGCCCTTTGTGTCCAGCCAATCAACATTGCTAAACATCTCTTGCACTTTAGCAAATGCTTCCATTGGAAGGCCTTCCTTCTCCTCACTGCCAGCTAAATCCAGGGTTATTAGAGAAGCAGCAGAATCCATTTCTGAAAGAAGAACCTTCATCCAAAAACAAAATAGAATTTACTTAAACCACTATAAGGCAATTGAGCACTTTAAAAAATAAATAAATAAATAAAAGAAAGATAGTTCAAACCTCTACTCTGAAGTCCTTGGGGAACCGATCCTTAGAGTTCCATAAAATGTCAATTTCATCACGATTGAGCATCAAAATATTTGATCTAATGAATCCTGTGTTAAACATGACTCTAAACACCATCTCTTCACGTTCAAGATCATCATCCAAGTTAATACATTCAACTACAACATCACCCTGAATATGGCAATGAATATCGATCTTAACTAGCTCACAATCTGACTGCAACAGAATATAAAATTTGGAATTAAGTCATAAATTAAATATTACTTTGATATAATTGTATAGATAATAATAAACGAATGATAGTTCGAAGAAAGTATGAAAATTGTTAACGTCGAGAAGAAATATAAAATGAAAAAAAAATGTGGCATTCCTCAAAAATGGTTCATATTATGCAGGTCTCCAAACAGCAATGTAAGATTAAAAATTAGCAAGCGTAAGAAATACACACCAAAGCCACATGCACGCACGCACAGGAGTTTTTTTGTAATGGAAATATAATCCATGCACAGTCCTGTTGCTAACTTTTGGATGGAAACAGCTCATATTTTCATATGTTTTCACAGTTGATCCTCAGGCCTTAATAATATCCATACCTAGGATGATTTAAATAACTGACCAATTAGGCATCGATAATCCATGCATAGACTTCCCATCACCTCAATCCTAATGATTAGCATGCATTCAGGTGGGTTCCAAAGGAGGTCCATGTGAATATATTTGTCAGTGTGTTGCATGAGAGAGAGAGAGAGAGAGAGAGAGAGAGAGAGAGAGAGAGAGAGAGAGAGAGAGAGAGAGAGAGAGAGAGAGAGAGAGAGAGAGAGAGAGAGAGAGAGAGAGAGAGAATAATTAGGTAAGGTTGATCACACCATGTGGTCTACTAAGATCAAATCAAAACCAGAAATGTGTAGTCCACTTTGTGAGGATCCAAACTGTTCAACAGATGTAACCACCAACATTTACATATTTAGGTCCATGGTTCACACCAACAGTCACCATCTCATTTGGACATTAAAAAAAATTTAAGATGCAGTCCTAATTTGAAGCAATCACACTGACTAGAGCCCAATTAAACCAAAATAAAAAATATCCCACAAGATAGTATATTGCACAGGTCCACAAGAACCTATCGACATTCCAGAAAAATAAACAAGCAAGGAACAAATCGATTCAACCACAAACTGACCATTAGAGCCTTCGTCAACCATTAGTATCACACGACACCAAAGGAGAGACTAACAAAGCAAACTATGAAATTTTATTTAATATAGAAAAACAGCCGAACATGAATACTCCCGCAGTCAACCTCCTCTATGCATATACATAATACCCTAAATCACACCAAAACCCTAGAAAATCCTACTATTTAGCTATCCTATCACAAATAGAAGTCTAAGATGTTGTTTCTAAATCAAAACAACCACAAAATACTAAGAAAATCAAATCAATTTGGAAACATTCTAGAATCTGCTCGTTTCAGACAAATCTTGTAAGATGGGCTGTGGGGTCCACATGGCCCACTCCATGATCAATAGCACTCAATGATCTTGAAGAGGACTTCCTGGCCTTGAGGTGTATGTCTTTCATGGGTTGGGCTGGGTGTGAACCATAACCTTTGCTGTCCCAAAATCCAGCAATGCCCCTGCCTTTTGAGTTTCATTTTTTTTCTGAAATTTCAAAAACAGTCCCTGCAGTCGTCCAATTGTCAAAACAGACCCCAATTTTGTATTTTATTAAATATTTGAGACTGTTTGCTGCCCTATTGGTCTTCGACCCACTTATAAGTTTGGCCATGTCTGATAGGCTTGATCACAGGCATCAATTCATTGGTTTTCTTGATCCGTATCAATTCATGGAAACTGACCCGCATCAATCTCTAAGTCACATATTAATCATATATTTTTTTTAAAATCAAATTTTCTATATAGTGGGGACCAAACAGCATCGATCCAAATCATCAATTTATTCTCCCTCCATTAGTTATCAATTTTATTCTCTCCATATGAGTTAACACATGGCCCAAATTTCAAGTAAATCAGTGTGTAAGATTGATCACTGGATTGGACGCAAGTGAAAAATGTCGCTAGTTGTGTTTCTCCAATCTGATAGGTGAATCTAACTCTGAAAGTGAAAGTTCATACGGTCACAGGGGAGGAAAAAGTTTCACATCTAACTGACAGCCTGGAGGCCTTGGACCACCAAAATGTGCCTATTGTGCACATGAAACGAATTTGTTAATGGATTGTTTTTAGTAACTACTTTAATGACATTTTCCTTCAATCAAACAGTTAATATCGCATTCTTCGGAGACAGCTCAAAAGCCTCCTATATGTAAACAGGTGGAGCCACTAAAATCAGATCCTTTAGAGGTGAGTCCCACATCTATATACATTTCATCTGACCTTGCTTGACCACCCTATCTGGTAAACCTTACTTGACCACAAATCATACTTCAAAACAGGCAACATATTCGTATCGTATCATATCAGGGACTTCATTTTTATGTATCATCCAAGTCCCAGCCATAACCATGGCATATCCCTACGTACCCTTAATGTATAGGAGCATCATAGTATTTTTTTAAAAAAATCCACTTCCACATTTTAGTATATGGGCCCCACCACCCACCTATGATCAATCCAAGTCTTCACACTTACCCCCATAAATGATACAAAGCCATTAAATTTTGACGCTTTCAAAAATCCAAGGCTAGACCACAAGGTTGCTCGTTTGAATCAAGTTACTAATCAAAAGAAAAAAGGAAAAAAGGAAGAAAAACGAAGGAAAGGAAGAAAAACGAAGGCAGGGATAATTTGGTTGCAATAAAGGGCAAAACCAGGATTTTTTATTTTTTATTTTTTTTGGAGGGGCCAGTCTAAAACCCCATGTAACGCATGTACATGGTAATCGTATTGATTAGGAAAAATAGAATGATTCGAGAAATAACAAATTTTAAATCTTAATTTAGAAATAAAAATAAAATATAAAAATGTGATTCAACCAAACAATGTATATATATTAGTAAAAATATATATTTCTGTAAACTTAAAGTAGAGAAATAGATTTAAAAAACTATTGAGTTTATTAAAGCACCAAACTTTTTCAGTGGGACGGGAAAAAAAAGATTATAAATGAAAAATTAACAAGTGAGAAAAAGTAGAAGACAAGGTTTTACAATGCACTGGGTTGTGGTACAAAGAAAAAAGATTTTAATCCTTGATTTCTTTTAAACACAAGATTAGATTTACAAAGAAAAAAGATTTTAATCCTTGATTTCTTTTAAACACAAGATTAGATTTACAAAGAAAAAAGATTTTAATCCTTGATTTCTTTTAAACACAAGATTAGATTGGAGTATTTTGGACATGTTAATGTTATTCTCTAAAT
The DNA here is from genome assembly GCA_012931725.1 of Litsea cubeba. Classification (NCBI taxonomy): domain Eukaryota; kingdom Viridiplantae; phylum Streptophyta; class Magnoliopsida; order Laurales; family Lauraceae; genus Litsea; species Litsea cubeba. The sequence goes on along the minus strand of CM022945.1, from coordinate 9,470,593 downwards.
ACTGAAAAGTTTGTCGTTAAATTATTATAGATCAACTTGGTTCTTGCAACTTGATTTATCTTGTTGTAAAATTAATACTAATACATATCGTCACCCTATTTAAACATTTAATTAATAGTTATTCATAGTAATTTTCTTATTGTTTTTTCGTAATTTTCTTTTTCGTAAAATAATTTTACTTTTAAAATCAAGTGAAATGAAGTGAAGTAAAGCATCAAATCAAGAAAGAATAATTTATAAGTGGGTCATGATGATATTTTGTTTTTAGTTGTTTGGTATGAAATCTTTGACTTTTTGTATAGAGAAGTGGAGTTTTTTTGTTTTTTAGTGCATAAAGGTGCTTAATTTTTTACTTTTTTTGAAAAGGATGGAGGGAATTTTGAATTAAAGTGCTTTTGATGTGACCTCTTGTCCACAACCCCCTCGTGAATTAATGCCAGCCCAAATTTTCCGCTCATGTTGTAGACCCCCAAATTGAGCATGCAAATATTTGGCCAAATCAGGCCTTTTGTAATTGCTAGGATTTGGACAACTTTGAGGCCCTCAACACAGAACTTCCGTGATCAAATGATGGTTCCCATTTTTGCACACAGGTAGGTAATAGAGATACCTAGCAACACCTATCCCACCCATGAATGTCAGGTTTCCAAGTGAGCCTCACAAGCTCCTGAAAGTGGTCATGTGTGTGTGTGCTTGAACAGGAGGAAAGGTCCTTTCTATGAACAAACACATTTTAGTTAGTCACTAACCCTTAATTCAGGGCCTAAAAAAGCATATAAAGATTGTTTTAAACAAAAATTAGCTAATTTAGAATCACCTGTTTGTACAGCCGAACACTTTTGCTCTTCTTCGGTGGGGAGAACAAAACTTTGGGAGTTCGATCGGAGGCAATAAAGGGATCCTGACCAAAAATACGAAATATTGGCCGGCATCCCCCCTCTCCATCAAAGTTAGGGATAAATCTAATAATAACACAATCTAATGTAAGTGCCCTGTCCAATGGTGGCCATTCAGAGCCCACATTCCTCCTGGAAACATATTGCAAGTATCTCAACTGTGAAGGCAGTGGATTCAATGGTGATAACAACTGCAAAAGTTCCCGAGGCGCTTGCTTGTATATCATATCCAATGTCTTCTGCTCTGCAGTGTATTGTTTTCGATAAATCAAAAGTCCGGATAGCATGAAAGCCAGAGCTGGCCAGCCTCCTTGTTCACAGTGCATCAACAACACATTCTGCTGCCCAAGAGATAGCCAGCTCTCACTCGACCTCAAAAAATGGTGAACCATTTCCATGGTAAGTAATGGGCACCCTTCATATTGCCGAGGGTAGTCCATTACAATCATGTCATACTCAGACAAGATGTTGCAAATCAGGCTTGGCCTTTCTCCCTCTCTGAAGTTGAACACCATGAAAGACGCATCAGGAAGCTGTTCACGAAGAGGACCAACTACGCCGCTCATGTACACCTTATAGTCATCTTCCTCCAAAACATCGGTGGAGAAGCAGCAATCAAACACTGTATGCAGATATAACAGACATCACTGTTTTAGAAAGTTGCTCGATCCAAAGATAATGACCAAAAGGCACTCACTGAATAAATACCACTAATTGTGCAAAAATATTAAGAACAACGGATGCGACAAAAATACCAAACAGAGTTTGAGACACATACAAATCATAATGTGCATATCGCTGTAAGTTTTCACTTTTAAAAGCAACTACAGTATCTGAAAAATCAGATTTAATTTCTTTTCATGTAAGTTCTCAAGATGGCATGAAAGAAATCAATTACCCACGTATGAATGGAGTCTTTATCTATTTATTTGATTTTTTTATTTTTTTTGTTTTAACCATGCATGAAGATTTTAGTTATTAATTACAACGTCATGCGCAGATTAAAAGTTGTTTTAAAAAAGTTCCTTTCACTGTGAATGAGTAGAGTTGGTTTCCACCATATATGATGTTAATTACCATTTGTAATATTCCAAATATCTAGCAAGAGTAGAGTTGGTTTCCACCATATATGATGTTAATTACCATTTGTAATATTCCAAATATCTAGCAAGCTATTGGATTCCAACTCCCAAGATGCTGTACACGAAAAAGAAGTGTGATAATGCAACCGTCTACACACTCCTGGACGCTATATGCAATGCTCAGGGTCAAGGTCAAGCATCCTATTCAGGTAAAGGTGCCACTTTCTTTGATCCATATCATCCAACCACTTCACTCCCCCCATCCATTTGCAGACCAAAACCCCCGCCGGACTTGGGTCCACCTCTAAAACTTGCATGAAAACAGAAATGAAAATCCTAGGTAGTCCACAAAATCCAACTACCTATTTGGGTCTGCCACCTTTAAAAAAAATCCCGGGTCAGCCACTGCCAAGGTGGGAGCAGAGACATTTCTACTTCGAAAAACATCATTTGAGCACTCTCTTTAAAAGAGCATCCATGCATAAGAGAATGAATAGTGTTCGGTGGTAGACATCTTCCTTGATCAAATAATCACAACGCAATAATTTGATATCTCCTAGTCCTAGTATATAAATTTATCATCCCAAGACAAATCCATCCCGTAGAAAGTTAAAAAAACCACCCAAAGCTCTTTGACAAAGTGAATTTGAAGAGCCGGATACTGTTAAATTTTACATACCACAATCCTTTTATTTTGGCAACACAACAAGCTGATATTTTGATACTGTAATCCCCAGGTGAGAACATTGCACGATATACATCACGAGTTTCCATTCATCATTGTAACATCAAAACATTCCACTGAAAGCTTGCAATTTCCACTTTAGAATCAAAATCGCATAAAATCGAATCAACAAAACGCAGAAAATCGCACAACATTCTGCTGAAAGCTCACAATTTTCCACCTTTAGAATCAAGGTCGGATAAAATCAAATCGACAAAACGCAGAAAATCATACAAAATTCCGCTGAAAGCTTGCAATTTTTCACCTTTAGAATCAAAATCAAATCGACAAAATGCAGAAAATCACACACTAGCATTTCCATTCAATTCCCGCCAAATCAAAAAAGCACAACAAAGAAAACCAAAAAACCTATCAAAATTCGTAAGACATACCATAGACTCGCTCGGAGATCTCCAAAAGCCCGTCCGGCGGCTTCCGGTAGAAGAACTTCCGAAAGAGTGCCATATCCGAGGCCGATCCAACCCGATCCGCCTCAAAAAAAGAGAAAAACAAGCCCTAGAACGGGGAATCGAGCGCGGAAACCTCAGATTCCAACCACATTTCGATCAAATAGAGGAATCCAGGCCAGAAATAGGAGAAGATCGAAGGAGAAAAAGGGGGAAAATCATCATTTCCGCAAAAAGAGAGAGTGTGAATGCAGGAATCAGAGAATGGATTTTGCTGCAACTTTACGGAATCCAGAGAGCTCGCTTTCGATGCGGAGAAAAAGAGGCTTCAATGTCGGGATTTCTAGGGTTTGGTTTCCGAAATGTGAGAAAAAAAAGAGAGGGAATTTTTTGGCTCTCTCTTTCTAATGTTCGTTTGTTGCGATGATGATTGATTGATTGACGTGTGATTTTTTTCGCTTTCTCTGGTTTTCGCAACGAGAGCTTCTTCTTTGATTTGAGTTTGTGTTTTGTTTGATGGGAGTTGATTGATTGGCACGTGTGCCCACGAAGGACGACAGGAGGGGGAGAGTTACTTATTCAATGAGGGTGTTTTGGTCATTTTGGTTGTTGGAAGTGGGGGGGTTTGAGAACAGTGGTCCGCAGGAGCACGCGAGACATGGCCACATGGGAGAAGAGGCTCGTGTTTTGCGTTGGTGCCTGCACTTTTCGGTCTATTGGATCCTCTCTAGCCATTGATGGAGAGAGAGTGTACAGAACTTGATGGCATGTTCACTCGGCCTAACTGTCCCAACCATGTTGATGTATAGAGGTTTTAAACTTAAATATCTATTAAATTTTGGGAAGCCTTTCCGACTAAGGGCTCAAGGAGAGCCGGATCAATCTCGGCATCAATGTAATAGTGCAGTTTGTTTTTTTTTAACCTTTGATCTCTGTAATTTTAGTCCAACAGAACCACCTCTCGAGTTAATTGATATAAGGTTCTTGGTATTGCTTAAAATGGGTCTTATGGCTGGTTCAAAATTAATGTTTGGAAGAATTTCATTCTCTCCAAAAGTTATTATGTTGAGGTGGAATTCCAAAATCTTATTATTGGTGGAGTACTTGGAATTTCAGAAAAATAAAAATAAAAAAACAAAGATATTGAGATTCTAGGAATTGCAAGAGACTATTTGAGACTTTTTAGGTGGCTAGTGTTTAGAATAATTGTAAAAGATATTAGAGTATTTCAAATGCTTCGAGACGAGTCATTACATCATGTCCATAAATTTCCAACATATCTAATTTTTGGACAAACGGTTTAAGACGACCTTTGGAGTTCTTATAATTGTAACCTCTATGTCTTTTGTTTGAGAATTTTTAAGCTTGAGTATGGAAAATAGTTCAAGAAATTCACATGTTGGAAAATTTTTGAATTCTAGTAAAGAAGTAGGTCATTAAATTGCAATCCTATAAGTAACATGCGTGGGAGTGTTCATAGTCGGATCGTGTCCAGCTAAGGCATATCCAAGCATGGTTTAACTTTAGAACTACAGGCCAGTATGAAAGCTTTTTTATTTTATTATTGAATTTGGAATTTCATGTTTCATGACTCAGATCCAAAATCAACTATAGTTACATTTTCAAAGTACTGTTTTTTAAAGTTTGTCCTGCTTGGATCACATTGTTATTTGAGAGTATATAAAGTCTCAATCATATTTAAGGATGATTGATGCATATATGATTGTTTGAGTTACAAATCCTGTCTTAGATGTGTATCCTTGTCTTAATAGCTATTATTTTAATTGGTGTAGGACTTGGACCCAATCCATAGGATTCATGTCAAAGATGTAGATCTATATCTTATACTATATCTTATAAAAATGGATACAATTTTGCATATATCTAGGCTTCACCCAAATCTAACTAGTTTACATCCCTTAATAAATAGTTAAAGTGAAGAGGTTGGAATACACCATCTCTGAGTCTGACCCAAATTAATCATGTGTACATCATTGTAAAGTTTGTAACCACTCTATATAAAACTATCAAATGAATGAACTGTTAAAATAAAAACTCCTTGACTCACTTAATTCTCTGACTGTTCATTTGATTGCTTTCAAGTAATCAATTGCTTAGCAATGTCCCACCATTTTGTTGCTTAATGGTAAAGAGCTAAAGTAACTTCTATATCAGGTGAAAATTACAAGTAAATACAAACTGAGTTGCTGATCAGTCAATCTTATCCCTTGAATATCATTAATCACTTGATGCAAGCCCATAGAAACAGATGGTTGGTAAACAAGAGAGTTAAAATAAAAACTCCTTGACCCACTTAATTCTCTGACTGTTTATTTGATTGCTTTCAAGTAATCAATTGCTTAGCAATGTCCCACCATTTTTTTGCTTAATGGTAAAGAGCTAAAGTAACTTCTATATCAGGTGAAAATGACAAGAAATACAACTGAGCAGCTGATCAGTCATCTTATCCATTGAATGTCATTAATCACCTGATGCATGCTCATAAAAACAGATGGTTGGTAAACAGGAGAGTGTCTTAGCCTAGTATGGTTGTCAACATATATACCAAAGTCAATTGTATCAACATCTACCAACTCTTTATATGAAGAAACTCATAATCACCGCCCACAGCAAAACATGGGGAGGAGAAGCAGGGACTATAGTTTCATGATGCGCTCTCATGGGCTATCAACAGCCCTTCTCATTTCCATTTTTCTATTTAAGAAAGGAGTTTTTTTTATACAGTCCCCTAAGGTTATAGAATTTTTAAATAAGCCGCAAACCGCAAAATTAGTAATCCTAATGAGAATGGGGAGCCACTAAGAAGTTTGTGTTGAATTTTCATAAAAATTATTTAGCTTTGCCCTTACATTCATTAAATAAATTTGAGCCTATCATTATTTACAAAAATACTATTATTTTATTCCAAGCCTATATCGTCTCTCTCTAATAACTCTCTCATGCACATGAAGCCTGATCATATATTTTAAAACTTAAGTCAATCCAACAATAGGTCGTGCGTAGATTAGGTCAATTATAACAAACCTAAGTATAGGTTATGACCGTTTCGGGTTTAATGAAATGGACTCCATATTGATAAAATTGGATTTATATAGAATTGTCAGTGCTACAAGCATCTAAAAAATATAAAACCAAACTGTTCAAATTATGCATATAGTGATAATAAGATAATGGGTAAAAGTGTCATTTTACTATGCGGGTACAAAGCTGCTGATTTTGAGAATCGGAAGGTGTTATTAAAATTTAGTCTTTTTGCTTAGATTTGGATTTGGCTTTAATTTATTTTAATTGTTCAGGTGTAATTGCATTGTTAGAGCCCAAGAGAACCTTATCCTTCACAAATGTGATATGAAGACAGCAGAGTACATGCAGTGGGCCCTACTAATTATACAAAAAGAAGCCCTATCTTGATCCTTCGAGCTTACGTTGACTGGGTCCCAAATCCCAATCCCTTTTAGAAGACAGCAGAGTACATGCAGTGGGCCCCACTATATATATATATATATATATATTCTGGTTATTAATAGAAACTTATTATATAAGTGCTTATCCTCAATTTAGTCTGTAATTGTTGTTTTTCTTTGCCATTGGACCATTAAAATAACAATTTTGTCTCATATTTATTTCTTTCCTTCGTTTGTATTAGAATTAAATCTGTCTGATTTATAATGCTTCTAGTTTTGTGCAAAAGGAAATGTAAAACTAAAACTAAAAGGCTATTTAATAGTTTTAAAAGGCTTTCTTTCTCGTATTTATTTCTTGCGAGGTTTATTTAACTATTAAATAGCCTTTTAAAACTAAAAGCACAAAAGGAAAGAAAGAAAGAAGCTACAAGGTTATTTATATTAACTTATTAATTATAGCTATCCTCGATTAGCCGAATTGCTTGAATTGTAAAATTCCATGAAATGAGTATCAAATTGTAAGATTCACACTTGAATCTTTAGATTATTTTGTAAATGTGATTTGTTGCATAAATATGAATCGTTTTTCTTATGATTCGGGATTTGGAAAATAAATCGTATGATTCTTATAATAATGGATCTAGCAGAGACACATAGTGTACATAAAAAATTGAAGTAGGATGCACTATGTGATGGATATATTCCCTGTTTGAAGTATGAGAGTTTCGTAGTCAATGCTCAAAGTTATGCTTCACAATGGTATTACCTCATTTTCTTAATATTATTCAAATACAGTAATTGTCTAAATATGTAGATGAAAAAGGAAGGAGAGTAATTTTAGCAGATTGTGGGGTAGAAGAGTTGATATCATCAAAATTACGGTGTGGAGGTTTTATTCAGAAAAATTGTATTGAAGGATCAAGGGTTTGAGTTAGATTTAACAAAATAGACTAAAAGATTGTGAGCAACATTGAGACAAGCTCATGAAGCGTGATGTAATCTGCCATTTTGATTGCAGAACGCATTTTAAAAGATGGCATTTAGAACTAGTTTGTCATATGGAATGGAATGTTAGAGCATGATGAAACAGGAATTTATAGAGTACACATAACTGGAATGTGCATGCTAAGTAGGATATATGGAATTTACGAGCACAAATGTGTCAGTGATAAGAGTTCAAAAGCTTCAGTTTCTTTTTTTTTTTTTCGGGAAAGTTAAGAGTTTGTATTTCCAAAGATTTCTAAAGAGAGATTACAAAGAACAAAAGAATGAGAGATAGCTCCAAGATCACTTACCTACTATTGACAGGAAAAACAAAAGAGAGGAGCTAACCACCAAAATCCAAACTGGCTACGGGATCACCCACAAACCCGCCTCCTAAAAATAAAAAAAATCAACCCGATGCACAGCCATACAAGGAGGCAAAGGGAGAGGGCTAAAATAAAAGAAAGACCAAAGAAACACAGCAACAATGCGAGTGATATGGGCAGAACACAGCAAGCTTAATTAGCAAATCCAGTAGATTGGCCATTACTTCTGTAGCTACTAGCTCTACGAGGAAAGATTCAGTTGGTTGCAGTACAAGAGAATGAAAATTAATGAACGTTGTTTGAAAACTTCATTGATCATACATAAAAAGACTTCATTGATCATAAAAAAAACTTCAATTAACAGAAAAACTTAACTTGAAGTTAAGTTTCCTCATTATATGTCCATTTTTCATTTTATCAACAAAAATATCAACTTGAAGTTAACCAGCAAACCCATATTTAACTCCATCCTCTACCTCTCTTTGTTTTTTTATTTCATCATCCACGATGGACTTGCATTCACTTTTTCCACCATCAACATAACCCATACATTCACCCCAAACCCCAATCCCTAAGCCCTAATCCCAATCCCCAAATTCCTAAACCCCTTCTCCTCAACCCTAAGCCAGAAACTTGATTCATAATGCCTAAACCCAAAACCCCCTAATCTGAAACCCATACACCAATCCTCAATCCATGTCACCAATTAATTGATCCATCTAGATTAGATTTTTTTGGGGAATTCTTAACTAATTTTATGCTTGGTTAAAATCAGTGGGTTCTTTCTTTATTTTTATATTTTGTGCCCTCTTGTCTTAAGCATGATAAATGTTTGAGAATATGAGTGTTTCGTAATTGAAAGTTTAAGATGTTCTTTGTGGTCTTTGTCATTTTATCCATGTTCTCTGATGAGAGCCTAAAATATACATTTACGACCCCTCAATGATAACTTGTTACACCTTGGAATGGTAGTATAGGACCTTATTTGTATTAATTTCATGTTTGCATGTGTTTTAGGTGAAGAACCAGAATTTAGAGCTAAATGGAGAAGATAGAACCAATGTAAGACGAATCGGAGGTTACTGCCTCCAGGCGTCCGGACGCCAGCCCCAGAAACGACCCGGTAGCCTATGGGCGTCGGACGCCAGACCTGTGTGGACTCTGCCTCTAGCGTGAATTGAATAGATTTTTGGGAAAATTTATATAAAGCAAACCAAACTCGTTTTTTAGGTCATTCACATCTTGGGAGACGATCTAGAGGCTGATTTTAGAGCTTTGGAAGGAGTGCCAATGGGGATTTCGTCGAGGATTTTTCGTCAATCTCTCTCCATAAGTAACTAACTCTCTACCTTAGGGTTGCGATGAAATCCTAATCTTGTATTTTGGTGATTTATAGGTTTTAGGGTTTTACTTTGAACGCTTTTGGTTATATGACATGGATGTTATCCATTGATTGGATTCTATTTATTAATGCAATATCTCTTTTTGGTATTTTATTATTGTAGAATTGAATATCAGTCATATAATGATGCTTGAATGAATGTGTTGTTATATTTAGGGTAATTTATGCCTTAAAGATAGGTTATGCCAGGATCTGAACCCATATATCTTATTTGTTGACAAGGTTTGTAACCAGAACGAGTCTTTAAAGCATTGATAGTGAAACCTACATCTATACTCGTCAATCTGCGAGGTTAGAGTGGATTTGTACCATAAGATATCTTCTTTGATTGAATCAAACATTGTCTTTACTTTCTAATTTATGAATCAAACCCATCAAATCAACACTTCATTTTCTATTAGTATTAATTTATGAATTTGGAACTAGCACAATTTAACCTTTTTCTCCAAGTGGATACGACACTCTGTTAACATCTTTACTCTCACGACTAAAGATATAGCTAGGTATAAATTATATTTTTCAAACCCCATTTTGAGACGATAATATAAAGTGTTCAACATGCTCTGTTGTAATTTGAAATTTAAAAGTTGACCATTATATTCTAGTCGTTCGTCTATTGATGAATACATGAATGGTCAGACGTGTGTAATAAATGAGAGTTTAACGCACTCCACCCAAGAGACAGGATTGTACTTAGTGGAATGTATAGTTTTATTGAGGGGAAGAAACAGAGTAACATCAGAAAGATATAAACTTCATTGATTCCCTGACTAAACTACTAACCAGAAACTTCATCAATAGTTGTTTCTCTATCATTCAAGTGGCTGAATGTCCCATGATATGGCTCTTTTGCATTTTCCATTTCCCACATTGCTTTATGGTACATCAAATCGGTTATCCAAGTGGATGAATGATGTCCCATGGGGTTTTGGCATTATCCTTACTATGCAAATGGCCCTGGATTTGGCTTCACAGTCCCTTTTCATGCTTTATTTTGCCATGTTTTTATTTAAGCAAGTGAAAAGTAAATCTGGCTTTATTTACTTTTCCATGCCTTATTTCATCCCTTGCCATATTTTTCATGCCCTTTTCATCTCTTGTATCTCTAGTTTGAAAGGGATGAAAGTATACCCATCTTTGGATTTTTATTTATTTTTAGCTACGTTTAGAATTTCACAAGGTCCTGCATGTGTGTTTTGTAACTGGGTTCGAAGCCATGGAAGTTGAGACTCATTGTTAGAAATCTGCCTTTCAATGTTCATCAAATGAAGTTAGTAGTATCATTCTCATATTTGAAACTTTACTGCTGTTGTTGTTGAAGGAAGCTCTAGTAATTATAATTGTGACATTTGAACTTTGTTTCAGGTTACTATAAATGAGATTAGAGACATGTTTAAGCCTGCAAGTTTTGTATGGGATGTATTTATTCCACGCATGTCTGAAGGGTATATGTTCTAAAACCCTGATTCTTGCAGTGTTTTTCTCGTGTTTTGATGTAAAATTAAATTTAATATTTTAATACTGCAAGTGCCTAGCTGTCTTATCGAGACAGGGACAAGTACAGGTCGAATCTCACAGGGAGCACCACTGAAATCTTTTTTTTTTCTTTTTTACTAAAATCTGATTTTTTTAATCAATGATAATGACAAGAGAGAAAAAAAACAATAATAATACTGAAAAAAAATGAAGAAATAAAATATGAGAAAATGCATATCAGAATATCATAAATCCATTAAGTAATCCCATCATCATTCTATGCAATCAATAAAATAAATTTGTCCAAAAAAATACTTCTAATTAGAAACTAGTCAATGTTTCTGTTTCGAATAATTTGTTTATCAAAGAGCACAAATTTTTCACACTTTATTTAAGGCAAAAATCTCCTTCACCTAATGAAATTATGACTTAACTAAATATCACATGTTAATCAAAGATAGATTATTAAAGAATTTCAATATAAGAATAATCTATTAAGAAAACATAAATGATTAAAGCATTGTTCAAATAAAAAACTTGAATAACATAGGTTTTCAATGACAAAAGGCAGATTTATTATTATAATCAAACGCAAGAGACAAAAATATCACATAGATCAACGATGAGAAATACTTAACTTCATCTGACACTCTGATCAAGGGATCTACTCCTCCATTGCAAACAATGTGATTTTCATTGAAAACTTCATCTTTACAACTTCTCCTTCCCAAATATTATTCTTCAAAATAAATCCTTGGACATGGCCCAAGGCTACCAAAATAAAAAATATGAAAAAAAACACTAATGGAAAACAAGAAAGGAAGAAAAAAAAAAAGAATAGAATTGGAGAGTGAGAGTGTTACACGTGAGATGCCTCTTCATCCCCCTTTTTGGGTTGGTTTCATAGATGTTGATGCCTCCTTTTTAGCAAAGAATCTCTTCTCTTTTAGGACTTGTCTCTTTATTTGTAAAGATTTCTTGCTTAGGACTCAGCCAACTCCCGCAAGATATTAAGATATGTGGGCCATCCATGAAGGGTGTCTCACCTTTGATCTCTCTCAAATTTCACCAATGCAGGTCTCACTCTTGAGTTTTCCTACATAAATAAAATTAAATAATGTCAATAATAATCAAGTGTGAGGAATCTAGATGGACTATGCATGGGACCCTACATGCCTACTTAATGCACTAAAAATACCCAACTTTTCAAAAACAACACATCGTGTCAAAATTAGTAGGTATGCATTAGTGAAGCTAAAAAAAAAATTTAATTTTTGGGTGATGAATGAGATGAAAAATTGAAAATTCCTAATTTCACAAAAATCATGCAATGTAATGAATTTTGACCAAATTTGACTAAAATTCCAACTTTGATGTTCAAATGCATGAAATCATGAAATTAAGTGTAATTCTATGCAATTAACCTAATTAAGTCAACAAGTGCATATAAAATGATGAATGAAAACTACAATTTTGTGAACTTATCATGTTTCTTATATGAAATCACGAGATTCTTTTTCTCCATCGATCCATAGATTGTTTACTCCCGGTTTTGGCACTTGTATTGCAAGTTGACACATGCTAGCGTACGTATTTTGTTATCTATGATCGATGTATAATTAAAGTTGACCTCTACTCCGCTAGGGTATTTTGTTATATATGAGCACAGAAAGATTAAATGAGAGAAGATAGAAGGTGCAAATCAGTTGAACACTGGCTTGCTCATGTATTCATGGAAGGTATTGGCCGGGCACTCATCAACACTCATCAGGTCAGAGTCTTTATCGTGATTTCCATGCATTTTTCTACCTTTTGGTTTATGTCTAGCATGATTTTAAGATGTATAGTTCAGATCTTATTGGTAATAGAGATGGAGGGGAGAGTGGGCATTGGGCTGTGTTTGAATAGTGGTGGATGAGAAGTTATTGGCGGGTGATGGTCGGTGTTGGTTAAAAATCTGTTTGTTTATATATGGTTGGTGGATGAGAAGTTGCATGTGCTAATAATGTTCTTTGAGCAGTGTGTTGTTTGATGAAGGTAAGATACTAATATAAGTGAGTGAGTGATAGGTGATCTTTGAAAAAATCTGTTTGTTTTACATGTGTAGGATAACTACCATTTAAAGAACTTTGACAAAATGTTGAAGTGGTTAAGTGGTGATAACTACACGGTGGTCCAAATTCAAAAAACAATGTTGCATGATGCCCATATATATTAGTCAGAAAAACATGCCCCAATAGCACACTGGTTCAAAAGTTGGGATGGTGTTCACAATGATCATAAAAGTTTTGATTCACCTCTTTGTCATTTCATAATGAAGATTTGTTCCCATAATATTCTTTTATCTCTCTATACTTTTAAGGTTTTTTGCAATGGTTAAGTGTTGAATAAATGGATTGATCGGAGTTGGTTTTTATAGTTCGAAATGTAACTAATGTTACTAGTATGAATAGTGGGAGTTCATATATGTTAGCCTACCATCATTATAATGTTGATGGCCGTCATATTTAGCTTATGTTGGGCACACAGTATTACTTATACTTCAAACCGCACACTATGTAAGAATTAGATTAGATTTTTCATCATTTATAGGGTTGGAAATGGGTATCCGATTACAAGAATATCTAAAGTCTTTAGTTCTGAATTAAGTGGGTATGAAACCGACTTTTTGATTCGAGAGAAACTCATGCATATTTGGATTTGTGCACAAAGAATCCGGAACATTTGGACTTGGAATTGGGTCGTTGTGTGTTTCTACTTGAAGATTTTGATCCAGGATGATTACATTAGAATATTGATAATAAATATATATTTTAAGGGCACACATAACTTAAGTTGTATTCAGTTTTGAGAGATTTCATAGGTTTAATCATATATGTTTAGTAGCCCCACTTGTATGGAAAAAAAAAATATTTCGAAGCTATTTTATCTGATTATACAATGCACTCCGCATCTCATCTCAGATTTTGATCTGGAACGCCGGACCCAGATGCAACTCATAGGACCTGATCTCGAAAACAAAATGATATTGATTAATGACAATAGATCTATCGCTAGTGGACCCCACCCTTTTTGGACACTTTAACACGTGAATCACTTAAATTAGTTTTATATTTGCTTATGATTTAATTGCATCATGCATCACTGTGTGGACCAGACCCTGACCCATGGGCCGACGCACCCTTTTATTCAAAAACAGGAAAAAAAAAAAAAACTTTATCGCTGATTGTAAGAGCGGTAAAGCTGCAAATTTAGAATGATTTGTAATCACTCGTTAGAAAATGGCCTTATTCTTTAGACGGAGAAAATTTTCTCCAGGGCACCTGTGCACTGTGCATCAATGCGGTTCGCCGCTCGGAACCCGGTTAAAATTTACCGATCCTACATGTATATGGACAAAGTGTAAGATAAGAGGATCTGAATTAGATAAGGATTTTTTGACATTTCACAACAACCAATTAATTTACAAGCCACTTTTCTCGGGCTAGAAGAAATACACGTGGAATCTAATCTTTCACATTTTAAGGACCCAATCTCAAAACCCTAGATATATCATGAGGGTACCCCACCCTTGTGATCACATATCACTCACTAATTATTTAGATTAATTGTTAATTATTTATATTTATTTATTAATTATGCATGCTCATTCATTAGTGTGGACCCGACCCTCAACCCATGGACCCTACCCATACAAAAAGAAAGAAAAATGGGAAAGAAAATAGAGGAGAAATACTTCGTTGCATAAAACTAAAAATTCAGGGTATTCCACTTACGCAAGCCGGGGAAAACCTGAAAAATTAAAGAAGGGTTTTTCGATAAAACGAGTTGCGGAAAACCAGAAAAAGGAGGGTTTTCCGCTGTACCGAGCTTTGGAAAACCTGGAAATTGAGGGTTTTTCACTGTTCCAAAACGCCGAAAAGCTGTAAATGGAACTTGATGGTCTCCTTCCTTTATTTTTCTTTTTTCTTTTTTTGTCTCCATGGGTTGAGTGTCTGGTCTAGAGGATAATGCATGAGCATGCACGATCAACAAATAAATGAAAAAACATAAAAACGATAACCGATAAATAGTTAATCTAAACAATTAGTAAGTGAAATGTGATTATAAAGGTGGGCCCCACTCATTATAGGTCCTACGATCACAAAAATCAATATCATCTGGGATTTTTAGATTGGAAATTTACAATGTGAGAAATTATAAGGTTCCACCGTTTATTTCTTCTCTCCTGTGAAAATGGTTGTAACTTCAGCTTTCAAGTGTCTATAAATCATGTAAAAATGGAATGGTTAATGGGAGGTATCCAACAATCCCCCTCTGATTCAGATCCTCTCATCTTACGGTTTTTCCATCTAAAGGTGGGATCCGCTGAATTTTATCAGGTTCCATGTGATGAACCGCACCGACTCATGCTAGTAATATGGTTAAGAAGACTTTTATAGATTTTTTTATCATCTCATTTATTCTGATTTTCTGATGATTTCATTATAATATTTTCATTTTGGGCTATGTTTTGAAAATTATTGGCTAAGACAACTTATTATCATTTTCTTGACTAAGTTGGACTTGTGCTCATGCTCGAATGACGCTACAAACTTGAAGACCCAAGGGTCAATCCATGGGCTAGGCATGCATATGATCCTAATTAGGTGCCAACAACACTCAACCATGAATGTGTTGAGAGAGTAGTACAATTCAAGTGTATATTATGATAATATTTTCAAAATATCGCTAATATTTGTGATGGTGGTTATGGGTGACAATAGGTCGGGTTGAGAAGGGTTGCCCTTTTATGAGATAATGGGTATGGGTTTAGGTGATGTTATTAATAGCCCGAGTTGGAAAATCACAAGCTAGCTCATGATCAGCCCATGGGCCTAAGACTCATCCGCAGGTCCACCCCGTTTTCAAATAATATAGGTCTTTGTGTTTAATGTTGTAAGGAATCAGACCTGACCCAGCCCAACAAAAAGGAAAAAATGGGAGAAGCAGAGTTTTCGCCAATCCGTTTAATGGAAAACCTACCATTTAGGGATATAAATGGGTTCCCGAATCTCCGATTATCTGGAGGTTCAGACCTGTTAAAAACCGGGTATGGATCCTTATTTAGGCCCCGATAAATGAATCCACTTTGGTTCAAACCCGTGGACCCGAGACCCGACATACTACCTAAAGTTTTAAAAATTTCTCCGAAAAACCATATATTTTTTTAAATATCATTCTCTACCTAGATCCGGACCTGGATCTGGACCCGTCCCATATATAATTCTGGTTCCGGTTCTGGAGCCAAGAAACCGGTTCCGAAACTGTTCCAGGCCCAGATCTAATTCCACTTTCTCCTTAACGGTTTCAGGTCCACCATGGACCCAAACCGTAACCGACCCGTTTACAATCCTACTACAATTGCATAGTTTCCTCCGATCATTGTTGATGTCAACGTCTACCCTAGCTCCTGAGCGGTCATTATTGTGGTCAAGCCCTCAACCTCACCATAAAACTATTGTTGCGCGTTGGTTTTGGGATAAGTGGTAGCTTAATGGGGTGTAAGATCCTACAAGTGGTATCAGAACCTAGTAGGTCAGGTGTTCGAGTCACGGGACACACGTTTTTCAAGTTCGCAGCAAGAGTTGCGGAGGTCGGGACTACCCCGACTAGTGTCAGAAGTTACATTATTTCATCTAACCTCTCCACTAATCAAAGCTTGCCATGGCACAAATCGATATGAAATGATATGAGCCAATCAAAAGCCTCCAAAATGAAGGGCCACAAACAAAAAATAATTATATTTCTTTTTTACATAGAAGATATTTCATCCAACTCTAACCTCTCCACCAATCAAAGCTTGCCATGGCACAAATCGATGTGAAATGATATGAGCCTTCAAAGTTTCTATAAATTGGAATGTTTTTATAGAGAATAAGGAGATCTTTTAACAATTTTATTTTATCTTCTCTATACTTTTAGATTGTAATTAGGAGTTTCTTTGTAACTAATGTAGAGAGAGTGTGTAATTGAAGATCATTAATGAAGATTTGGAGCTTTTACTTGATATTTAGTGGCTAAAGCTCTTGGATTAGGCTCTCATTTTGAAGCTAAGCAATGTGATCATTTCAATTAGATGCATGTTTTAGTTTGAATTTCCTACTTGTTTCTTGATTGATTAGTAGATTGTAGATCTAATTATGCTAATCTCTCTCATTTCTCATGCTCTATCTCCACACTTGATGCTTGGATAATCTCAATTGATGCTTT
Source organism: Litsea cubeba (assembly GCA_012931725.1). Taxonomy (NCBI): domain Eukaryota; kingdom Viridiplantae; phylum Streptophyta; class Magnoliopsida; order Laurales; family Lauraceae; genus Litsea; species Litsea cubeba. The sequence continues at coordinate 9,453,619 of CM022945.1, read as the reverse complement.
GTAGTTGGATTAAGTTCTCTCACATAGTAGTAGATTCTAGATCTAATTGTGCTAATCTCTCTCGTTTCTCATGCTCTATCTCTACACTTGATGCTTTGTAGTTGGATTAAGTTCTCTCACATAGCATGCTCTAGAACCCTTATCTTTGATCTTTTGTAGCTTGATTTTGATGAATTATTGTTAGAGTAGCTAGATGATGATCTAGGATCTTGGCCTTTGATTTTCTTTAAATTGATCTCTATTGTTATATCATCCAATCCAATTAGGCCAGAGATTGCTTATTGGATTGTAGATTTGGAAATTGAATTAGAACATTCATTGTTTGAATTAATTACATGCTTAGTGGATTCTGGATTGTCTGATCTATTATTCTTATTGTTGTTAATTTTAATCTTTGTTTGATTTGTTATTTTCACTTCTAGATTGTTAGATCTACATCTCACATAACTTGTTTTAAAATCCTACACATTTCACACCACATCTTCACCTTAATTCTTCCATTTCCACCACCATATTCACACACTAGTTTAGTGTAACTTGTTAGATTAGCTTAGATCTAATTAACTTCATATTTTAGATTGTTAATTAATTATTTACATTGCATAGTTTAATAGTTTTAATTGTTTATTTTATGAATTGTCTATATTAGTTATATCTTAGTTCAATTATCCTTTAATTGGATTCATTACTTGTTCCATCCTTTCTCTGTGGGATCGATAATCAGGACTCTTTAGTCCTTTACTACTTGACGACACCGTAGTCTTGCGGTTAAAAATTGCACATATAAGTGTTGATCAGTGTTCGAGTCACGGGACACGCGTTTTGCGAGTTCGCCGCAGGAGTCGCGGTGGGCGGAAAACTTTCAATTGCCGTGCAGTGCAGACCCCTCTACCATTTATTTTTTTTGGGACTGGGTCAAGTTTGGGTCCTCACAAAATTTAGGGGCGGGTTGGGCCTTTAATCCGAAATAGACTACTACGCCACAAATCAAGTGTAGTTTGGCTTGTCGTGCAAGTTTTTGATAAAAAAATATTGGGTTTTATATTTTCTAAAAGAATTCAAACAAATGTGTTGACCATGAAATGGGTGGTCAAAAGTGGTTGATAATCAGTGCTAATTGATGTATCTTGAAATGAATGTGTTCTTAGCATTAGGCAAGGGACCCAAAACCCCCTTTTAAATGTAATTTTATCTCATTCGGAGTATTTATTTGAGCAAAACATGTTAGATTATATTCTCCCTGTTTCGTTGGTAATCCCTCCGTGGCCCATAGAATAAAACAAGCGGACGTCTATGGAACAACGGTAGTAAGAAGCAATTTGGATTGACCAAAGCCCTTTTCTCTTAAACTCGATTCTACTAGTAACAAGTCTAATAAGTATGTATTCATCACACATATCAGAGCATTTCGGAATACATAATTTCTCTTTTTAGGGCCAATACTTTGGATTAATACATTAGATATACATGAATAACTATCTTGAAAATAAATTTGCATTGAATTATAAATTAGATAGCCAAGAATAACCAATGTGGCTATGGACAACTATCTTACAAATGTCTTGTCGCTCCACTTAGTGGGGCTAATGAAAGACTCCTTTGTTCCATATGGCCCTTCTTAGCCTATTCTAAGAAAACTCCTCAAAAAGTTATTATTTTAACTGACTATATCAAAATTCTCACAGTCATTACTGTCTCGAAAGAGTATTCTATAAGTTATGCTTTCTTATTTGGGAAAATTACACTTTACCACCATCAACTATCACCCTTTTTCACTTTACCCTCTAAACTTTAAAAAGCATCAATTGACACCCTAAACTAATCCAATTGCACGGCCGTTACCCCCTGAGGCCAAAATCGAGTTAAAATAGACAGAATAGAGCAACACGTGACACGCACGTGATCCATTGCAAAGATGTTATGGTGGGCCCTGGATCATGTGCATGTCACGTGTTGCTCTATTCCGTCTATTTTAACTCGATTTTGGCCTCAAGGGGTAACGGCCGTACAATTAGATTAGTTTAGGGGGTTAATTGATACTTTTTAAAGTTTAGGGGGTAAAGTGAAAAAGAGGTGATAGTTTAGGGTGGTAAAGTGTAATATTCCCTTCTTATTTTTGTGAGGTTAGGCCTTGTATTATGGGTTAGTTGGATTGGTCCTCTCGGTCGGCAAGATTTGGGCTCATCCTGCCAACATGCTGGTAGTGTGTGGCTATGTTGATTCACATGTAAGAATCTGGTATCCAAATATGGTATCGAATGTTGCCGACATACTCATGGTTGAGTGGTATTATCGACACTCCCAAGCTCGAGACGTTGACGCCGGCATTGATACCAAATGTTATGGACCTAACCAATAAGCCCTGGGTGTGATGGAATGCGCCCTATACCTATTCATGACCATTACAAAACAGCACATAGATGTGTACATGCGTAGAAAAAGCCTTTTCAGCGACTCAAGCTCGAGACGTTGAGGCCAGCATTGATACCAAATGTTATGGAATGAACCACTACGCCCTAGGACTGTTGGAACGCCCCAAATCAAGCCCTATAACTATTTAGGACCGAAAAAAAAAACATAGATGTGTACTTGCACAGAAAAGTTGTGATGGGTAGACAACTAGGGCATGCTCAAGGTTTTGTTGGTTTTGGGTATATTCTCAATCGCAGATATCAGGATCTCTGGTTTCTGTTTGTAATAAATTTTTACCTTATATAAACCCATCAGAGAATCAAAATTTTCAAAAAATGAAAGAGACTTTTAGTTTGTGTAACGCCCCACCCTATACCCATGCATGATATTATCCGCTTAATTTGTCCAACTGGCCTCACGATTTGTTTCTGGTAGGCCTTAACCTACCAAAAGGTCTCATGCAAGGTAAAGGTGCAAGCTCTACAAATAATCTCAGTCACTTTCCTCTCTATAGTCGATGTGGGACTCCAGGGTGTCACAGTTTGAAAATCTTAGGATCTGCATGGTCATGAGAAACTTAAACACATACTTAGTTATCATGGGGATGATTCTCACTTTTAGACCAGCAGAGACTCTGTGCAATGCTTGGGCTAAAATAATAAATAGAATAAGAAAGAAAAGGCTGAACAATCATAACTGAATGGCCAGTGCAAATATATGTTAACTGCAACGATATTATAGATAAATAGCAGTTAGAAGTTTCTGAGAAGTTTTCTTTTTTTCTTTCTAGAGCATTTTAATAGAAAAATCCCAATGAACTTTATGACTACCAAAAAGGCTAGACACAAGTTAGGCTCAGCAAGATCAGACCCTGAGAAACCTTTATGCCAACTGGGATATGACTATCATAGAGATGGAAAGTGGTCCGGTTACCACTAGATTAATGAGAGAGGTTAACCCACGTACACTAAGCCTAAATTGAGGTAAGCATGCAAGTACTGGATAGATTGTTTCGAGTTAGGTCCATCCTGTACTTGGTTTGAGAGAGCCCATTCCGCCCCCACCTCTTCCATAACAAAACCCACTTTTCATCGGTAAGGAACCGATCCTAAGAACCCAAATGATATTTATTTTTAACTGTAGGATTTGATCACGACTGGACACCACCCTATCTATTCACTTCTCACTCACTAATTGCTTCATATTTCATGAACTTACTTTGCCAATGAAGTAGAGTAAATGGTTAATTCAAGAGGCAATATAAGGAGCGAGGTAAAAAAAAAATACTAAATTTCAAAACTCTTCCTTCTAACAAAAAAAAAAATGTTAAGAAGATACTTTCTCATGCCACTGAATGACAAGAAGAACTTGGGCCATTCATGGACCAAGCATGGCAAGGCTGAAGAATGTTTAAAACGACCAAACTTCTAAATTAGAAGGCCTGGCCTAAGCTTGAGTCAGGCCTGAAGTTGCTGACTTGCGCGGTTGCGCCTAGCCTGCATGGAAATGTTGTAGCCCGACCCTGACCAATGTTAATTAGACTCACATAACAAAAAAAACCAAAAGAGTTTCTCCCCGTCTCCTAGGCCAGCTCAACTAGTATGGTCAAATCGCCTTCTGTAAGAGGTCATGGGTTTGAGTCCCTCTATTACTACTCCCTCCCTTTTAATTACATATGCGTATTTATGATGGGCAGGGATTCTGGATCTCAACAACCGAGTCCAAAAAAAAAATACAGGCACGACCAATCTATTATAACCTAAACCGCATCCCCAACCCAACGCGGAACGACCCAATCCATGAGCACCCTTACAAAAAAAAACACTATTCCCTTTAAAAGAGAAATTGAAAAGGCTACTCTCTCACCTTTTGATTGAACCAAAACTATACTTTTGAATCCTCTTGTATTAACCATTCACTTCACTTTATGGTAAACTAAATTTGCCAAACAAGTGATTTAGTGTGTATTTGTTGTGATTTGATATTATTACATTTAGACATTAATCATACATTAATCATACATGCTCATCCGTCATTATGTGTGGACCAAAGCAAAGACCCGTGACCCAACTAAGATGTAGGAAAAAAGGAAAAGAAGTATGGTTTGCAATTTTACCTATGGTTTGCAATTTTACCTATCCCATGCAAGATTTCCTCCACTAAGATTGGAGGAAAACTTGCAAGTGGCTCTTTACCACCTTATGTACCGTGTATACATTACAAAAGCCACTTTACCGCCTTTTGTATGAATATAATAGCTACAAATTCAAGTTTTCCTCCTCTCACACGGGAGGAAAACTTGCGAATACAAACAACGGTATTACATGAGTGTTCAAATTCATTGGAAGCCTTCCCTTGCCATCATTATGTGTGGACCAAAGCCAAGACCCGTGACCCAACCAAGATCTAAAAAAAAGGAAAAGAAGTATCGGTTTGCAATTTTACCTATCCCATGCAAGATTTCATCCACTAAGATAGGAGGAAAACTTGCAAGTGGCTCTTTACCACCTTATGTACCGTGTATACATTACAAATGCCATTTTACCGCCTTTTGTATGAAGGGAATAGCTGCAAATTCAAGTTTTCCTCCTCTCACACGGGAGGAAAACTTGCGAATGGGACTTCAACGCCTTTACAAACAGCGGTATTGCATGAGTGTCCAAATTCATTGGAAGCCTTCCCATGCCACTGTAATGGTTGATTTTGACTGGTCCCCATTTGCACCTATGCAAGAATATAATTAGCTGTCATTCCACTCTACGTTTGCTCACTCTAAAAATAAGATTTTATTTGTGATTTAGAGTTTATTTATAAATTAGCTAGAGCGTATGGTAAATCTCTAGTTATATTTTTGGGTTGTAGAATTTAGCTTATTTATAAAATTAGATATTTTCCCTCTAAAAAAATTTGAGAGTTGCAGTTTTTCTTTCTTTTACAGATTTTTTAACAAAAGCAAGTGGATGAAAATAACCACAGAATATTCTAAAAAATAGCGTAAATGGCACTATAATGTAAATTATAAAAGGCAGTCCCAATTACCTCATGAAATAAGTGTTTTTTTTTTTAATAATCTTACCAAACACACTAATTGTAAAATAGAGCTTTTATTTTAGACCTTAGTCTGATTAGCTATAAGTAATTTGATTAGAGTTTCCAAACAGTCCCTTAATAACATATAAACATCACTTTCACTGAATGATATGACTCATGCCAAATTCAATATAGTTGCATGGCAAGTTCTCTTAGCGGAGTTTTAACTTTAGGTCGCAAGGATTTCTAGGACCACTTTGTATTAATAGTTTAATACGAGTGGTTAAAAAAGAAGAATCAAAGGTTAATATCCAAAATGACCATTTAATAAACTCCCCTTCAATGAAATTAAATTAACTAAAGATTGAAAATAAACACCCAGTTTCACCCAAGTAATTCAAATCCTAGAAAAATCCAGGTCTCATCTACATAATAAAGCATTTTTTTTCTTTTCTTTTTCAACTCTAAAATATTCCTTTAAGCCAGAGCTTGTTCTTGTTGGAGTCCATATAGAAGCTCATCCAAGCTTGGCCTCTCACGTTCAGATGAAGCTGTACAGTGAACAGCTATCAGTACAACACGTTGAAATGAGGTAGAATTGTATAGACCCATCATCTGAGGATCTGCTAGAACACTGGTATCTTCCCCTTTTCTTGCCATTTCCCTTGCCTACATTAGCAAAAAACAAAAGAAACAAATAGTAAGTTGTTAATGTCTTTTAAGGACAATGTGTGCTGTGGGAGGAATGATGCAAAACATCCTCCACTGTGGTATCTTAATTCTTAATAATATGTGAATGTTGTCAATGGGCCCAATTGCTCAAAGACCTGACCGAACCATTAATAATGGGTCAGAGCCACACCCAAATAGTTGCTTATGTGAAGGGCATAGCAGTTACATACATATTTCTAAGTTAAAATTTCTTATATTATTAATTTTGACATAATTTTGAAATTGTGGTTTGATTTTTTTTTTTTTCATTCCTTTGTAGCATTCAAGATTTGGGGTGTTCATTTTGTCAATTTAATTTAGGATTTGGACTGACCCAACTCTCAGGTCGTGGGCTGGATGTGGGCCAGAATATATATTTGGTCCAATAATTAATGGGCTAGTTCTCCACAAGTTTGGACCAAACCTGTCTGGACTCTGGCGCATGAATGCTTCATTGTCTGGACCCAGCACAAGTTTTGACCAAACCTTCATTGGTGGAACTCACACCTCACCCAACAGCAGAAACATCAAATATTCAGCATATTTTCTCTTTTGGGTGTGTAATCTATGCACAGAAGTTCTCTGTGTAAGCAATATTAGGAAAGTTTTTTAGGAGATTTTATGGTTCTTTGAAACTGACCTCAGTTACGAGCAAACATGGTCTAGAATCAACAAAATCAACTACTGTTCCAGTAAGCAGCTGAAGAAGAAACACTCCAAAACTGTAAACCTCACTTGGTTGTGTAATGAATTCATCCTTCAAATACCCATCAATTTTTCTGTCATACTTTGTAGGCCTTTTGCTTGATAAAACCGAATCTGAGAGCTTTGCTTCTAGCCTTTCGTTCAGCAATATATTTGTTAGCTGAAATCCAGAAATATTTTAGCAGCATGATTTAAAAAAAGAAATAATTACATAAGAACCAATATAGATTACAAAAACATACATAAGATAATATATATATATATGAGAGAGAGAGAGAGAGAGAGAGAGAGAGAGAGAGAGAGAGAGAGAGAGAGAGAGAGAGAGAGAGAGAGAGAGAGAGAGAGAGAGATTGTCTCATACAGTATAGTACAGCATACATTGTGGGCCTCAGTATAGTACAGCATACATTGTGGGCCTCACCTTAATTTTGATGCATGACAATTCCAAGGGTAGGGAGGATGTGAATTGTTACATCAGATATAATGAGATTTTAATCCAATTGAATGACTGAAGCCATGTATTCATGGAAAAGAACCCCCAAAAGCCTCTAACATCATCTCACAATGAGAAAATCAGTATAATAGTTTTAGCCTTTTCCTTGATAGAACTCGGTCGGACTCGACTTGAAGGTGACTCGACTAAGCCACTTTTTAGATCCATGCTCTTCAAGAATACTACTTACATGCTACTATTCATCTAATTGATGCTGCTGCCTATGAAGAGCAGTGCACTATCACACTGCTTTTATTCAATTTAATGGGGTCCACCTAGGAACAGGAAAACTGTTTTATATTAACCTTCCCCATGATAATCATACCATAAATAAGAGTTTGATTAGAGAAACAATTATTACTGGATTGAATCATACCACTTGAGTTGAATTTTGAGTGGTTGATGAGAGTAATATCTTTATACTTCAATCCCCCAATTGGCCTTGTGCCATGTAGACCAAGAATCTAGAACATACAATTAATGGTGCTAATCATCTAACAAATGGTGTTTTTGGTGAACAAAAATGATTCTAGTTAATTATCCAAAAGGAACCTGTTAACTGATAACACATTCAGGTCATGGCATGTCTAAAAGAGTGACCTATTAATCTCCCCAAAAGTGAGTCCATATAAAAGTGACAATCAATTACATTAGTTAATGAGTAAAGGAATCAAGAATTAAGTCACCTTTATGTCTCCATGCTTAATTTCTTCAAAGGGGTTGTTCTGTAAGAACCATAAACCTTGCGCAACACAGATAGCTATATGTAATCTCTGCTCCCATGTCAACACTTGCAACTTCGAATCACCTGCTCAATAGGGAGGATGATATATTATAAATCAACACAAGTTAATCAAATCAATCACTCTGTGATTCATGCCACTTCATGGAAAATCCGTTAATCAATAGCTTAGTGAGAAAATAAGATCTTACCTAAAAGCCAACTCTCAAGGTTTCCATTGACACAAAACTCATAAACCAGGCACTGTTCTCCTCTATCACAGTATCCCAGCACAGAAACCACATTTGGGTGTCTTATTCTTGCTAACTTACTGATCTCCATTGCAAAATTTTGAAGCTTCATATCGTCATGGAGTCGCTTCACAGCCACCTTCTGTCCACTGGGCATTATTCCTAAATAGACTTTTCCTATATCACATCAAATGGTTATAAGCATCTAATTACAGCAACCTAAGTAGTATATTGTCAATGTGCTTGTGAGATTTGAGAAATACTCTTATAGAATGAAGTTTTACTGGAATTTTCAGATGAGTGAAAATGTTGGCACTTAATTCTCTCTTCCTGTGTAATATTTGTAAGCATCTAATTACAGCAACCTAAGTTGTATATTGTAATATGTGCTTGTGAGATTTGAGAAATATTCTTGTAGAATGAAACACATGCATTTTAATGCAATTTTCAGATGAGTGAAAATATCTCATGCCATAGTTTGTAGACAGTTTATTACACAGGAAGAGAGAATTAAGTACCAACATTTTCTTAGTTATCTAACCTTGAATGTCACATTTTTCAGGTGCTTTATACCATACAAACATACACACGGAGCTTTCGACTCACCTTTGCTTCCTTCCCCAATCACATTGGTAACATTGAAATTACCAGTAGCTCGGGCGATTTCTGATCGAGAAAAAATATACAGACCAGAAAAACTAAACGAGTTTGAGCAATCATCTTCAATTGACTTCTCTGTAACTATAACTGCGACCACAAACGAGAAATTATTTAAGAATATGTTCACTACCTACATTAATGAAATAAACAACCATTAATACTAAGTGTATCGATCTTCTGACCTGATAAATCTTCAATTTCCTTTTTGCTTTCTTTTCTCAATCGTTTCGTTGTTATTATGTACAAGATTGGTGCCAATATCGCCAACAGAGATGCCCCGGTAAGTGTCGCAATGAGGAGTTTCTTAGATCTCGAAGAAAATCCTTTCCCTTTCATATATAAATTTATGATTATATGTTAGGCCTTGTTCTTGTATCTCTTTATATAAATGGAACACTATTCTTGTTTACCTTTTTCATGCTTTTCTGTAGGCCAAGTGGTGCCTGCAAACATAAACAAAGTCTTGTTAGCCTTTGCATAAAACAGGCAATGTTTTCCTTCCTCTAAAATATAGAAACCTTAGCAAATTATAGATCAACATGAACAGTAGTTGATATTTTAGTAGAAAAATAAATCAGCATATTCATGCATACATGGTATGTTTGCATATTTCTTTGAGTATTTTGAGTGTACAAGTTTTCATGCTTTTGTATTCATATCCAAGGGTTTTGGGACATGAACTATCCACAAGCCTCGGAATTTTTAATGGATCCTGTAAGGCCACCTTGATGCCATTAGCAGGGGAACTTTGGGCCTTTAAATCACAGATTTCAAATCAAGGTTTAGGATCATCTGATGTGACTGATTTTTCACCCTATCTTAATCTATGACGAGAGACCTTTCCATCCCCTACTTCACTACTGATATGCCTCTAGGAGCACTCTACAAGACCCTTTGCAGTTCTGATAGCTCAATGGTTCGCGCTAAAAAATTCCACCTTCACTTCACACATACACAATAGTCTTTGTTTATATTTATGTATATATGTATGTATCTCAATAAGCTTATAGAACAAAGAAAAATGAAAGTACTATAAATGTGAGCTTCAACAAATACTAACAAAATATGGATTAAATATGAAAAAGCACAATGAAAAGAGAACTTACTTATTTCATCCCATAAACAAGAAAAAAGGCCATGAACCCATTCCTTCGAGGCAACTTCAGAGCTTGCAAGGCTCACAAGAAGAGCTTCAGCGCACACACTCCTACCTGGCGTGCTTCCTTCACGTCCATTAGCATCTTCCAAAGCTTGCAGGGATCTCCTATATGAAACCAAGCAATTGAAACAACCTTCATCACTACTACTCTTCTTTGAAATGTTTTCACAACTCGAGCGGAGGTCAGCAAATCTTTCAATTCCAAGCAAACCCACGATCGCATTGACATCGGTTGAGCATTTACTACTTGTAGAAGAAGAGATGAAGTCCTGGAATTTGCAGGTGGAGAGGTTTGTTCTAGTGTGCAGGCCTTGAAAAACTGCATTACATTCGAGCGCTTGACTTGTGTCGAGGAAGATTGTTCTAGAGACATTGGCTGTTATTGCCATTGCCATGAAGATATTTTGGAGGCCCAATTGACAACACAACCCCTCCGGTTGAGCTGGCTTTGCAACCATCCCAATGTCGAAGCAGTCGCCATGCTCTTCATATGGGAATTGCTTGAAATCCAATGTACATGTACCTAAAAAAAAGGAGCCAATATTATGTTTATGAGAAATAGAGATTTTACGAAGTAGGACTTGGTAGAGTGATGTGAATGTGTGTTGGGTGGCACTCACTTGATTTGGAAAGGTGGAGATTGGAGAAGATTATGAAGATGACCATGAAACAGAGACCATAAGCATGATCCTCCATCGATGCGAGTATGCTGCTTTTGGTTTCAGTCTTGTAGCTGGTTAGATTTTGGGAGGGGAGGAGTTTTTAATAAAATCCCATGACCCTTTGCTTGATCGAATTAGTTTATATAGATTCAAGTTCAATAGAAAAGAAGCTGATCTGGATCCCTGAAACCAGAAGCCAGGTCAAACTACAAGTTCTAATGCCAATTCCATAAAATTCCATACTTGCATAAAGGTACAAACACTAGCAGAAGTGTTAGCAAACTCTCTTTGTTTACTTGTGTGGACCATTTCATTAAAGTATGGGCACAAGCCGGCACAAAGAAGATGAGTGGTTTCAGATCAGCACAAAATCTACTTTGACTGTTAACTTGAATGGTGACCAAGTCGCCGTAAACGATGGGGTGTGTGTGTGTATGGGGCCCAAACGAGCATCAACCCAGGACCCTGGTTGATACAAGTTTTGTACTCACTTCTTGTCAGGCCCATTTAAATGCATGACCAGGATAGTGATGGAAAGAAATCATCATAAATTAGGATTAGAAAAAAAAAAAGTTTCATCAGGTTTTGATAATTCATGATTAAAGTGTAATAAGATTTAACCATCTCTCGGAATTGCTTATTTTTAGAACCACCAATTGGCAATTAATGATCTTTATTAAAAAAAAAATTATAAAGAACCCACCAATTGGCAATTAATGATAAGGATTTGCGTATGGAATCACTATTAAAAGTCAAAAAAAAAATTTTTTTGCCATGTTTCCCCATTAACCCCCCCCCCCCCCCAAAAAAAAAAAAAAAAACAAACAGTTTATTTGGTAAGTGAAGTGAAATGAATAGTCAATTTAAGAGATAAGAAAAGGAAGATGATTAAATCAAAAGTTAGCAAATGATGAAAAGCACCTCTTCTCTAGAAAAAGGAAGTCAAAAAAGTTATTCTTTCATGCCACCAAACAAACCACAAAAAACGTTATTCTTTCTACCAAAAAGGACAAATCTATGTTCTCATGGCATATGACTTTTTGTTATTTATCATTTTTTGATTTGATCCATCTTCATTTATTCTCTCTTGATGTAACTATTCTATTCTCTTCACTATATAAATAAATTACTCAAGCAAGCCCCATTCAAACTTCTGTTATATTCTATTTACTTCACTGTATAAGTAAATTACTTAAACAAGCCCGGTTCAAAGAAGAGGTATGCAATCCTTATTTTCTATGCATATTTTGAAGAAATCTTTTGTCGTTTCTTCACAAATTTTCTTCTTTCTTTTTTTTTTTTTTTGGTTTGGATGGACTTTCATTCAAAACAACCAAGCAAAACATAAACAACAGGACAATAACAAAGACCATAAAGCAAAACCCAACCAACTAGACACAGACCCTGAAGGTAACTGAACTCCAGGACCAACAATGCTCCATGTAACCTACAGACAAAAACTACCCTATAGACAGCAACAAGACCACTAACACAAAACAAATAACAGACAAAAGTCATCACCCTGTCCTTAAGCAATATCAAAGTCTTCAATGGCCGTTTGGAACTAGAGGCTGAGGTTGTATCCGCCATTGAAAGAGCTCCCAGCATATTGATGCAGGATGATGCTGATGCTCGAGAAGGGGTTTTTAAGATCCAATTTTGATAGCATATCTGCCATTGTGTTAGCAGTCCTACACAAATGTGCCTCCCACCACGTGAATTTAGTTAATGCCTGCATCAGTTTTCTCCAGCTTACCATAAAAGGCCATGACAGATTATCAAACTTCTGAAGAGATTTCTATAAGCCACAACAGGTTATCAAACTTCTAAATAGATTCTATAAGGATGAGATAATCTCCCTCAATGATGATGTAGTTTAACTCCATTTTCATGATTGCCTTGATCCAAAGCATGAAGTTCCGTTTCCATTGCATTGTTGCCTGTTACCCTGCCAGTACCGCACTAGAGATGTAAACGGGTCGGTACTGGTTTGGGCCCATGGTGGAATGAGAAGTTGGAACTGGACTTGGACCCGTTTTGGAACCAGTTTCTTCGTTCTGGAATCAGAACTATTAAATGTGAAGATGGAACCACAACCGCAACCAGAATCGCGTATGGGACGGGTTCTGATCCAGGTCCAGGTCTAAATAGAGAATGATATGAAAAAAAAACCTTAGTTTTTAGGAGAGATTTTCAAAAATTGAGGTAAAATGTCGGGTCTCGGGGTCTATTTGGAGAATGATATGGAAAAAACCTAATTTTTAGAAGAGATTCTCGAAAATTAAGATAATATGTCGGGTTCCGAGTCCATAGGTCCGAACCAAGGTGGAACCGGATCAGGACCCGTTTAGGCCACAGTTCCAAAATAGGACCAAACCTCGAACCAATTTATTTATCAATTGTAAATAAGGACCAAAGTCTGATTTTTAACAGGTCGGAACCTCCGGTTATAATTAGAGAATCAGAGACCCATTTATATCCCTACATAGCACATTAGTAATATGCCTGCCAGCAATGGCGAACCCAAGATTTTCATTTGGGTGGTACGATATATGGTCAAGTGAAGAATGAAATAATAAAATCTAAGTTTTTTAAGAACTTATCTAAGGGGTTTCTTAAATCACGCAGGTGCAATTACACCCACATGCTAACACTTGGGTCCACCCCGGCCCGCCAATCCTCTGATGATCCCTCTTGTCAAATATACGGTACTAAAACAATTCCAATAATCGGATACATACAAAGGGGAAAATCAAACCAACTTAACTGTCTGGAATCTGAACCGGCGATGAATCATACATACAAATATATTTGAATAATGCATTCCACCAAATAAGGTGGTGCGATGAGTCATCTTATCATATAATTCATTCATCAAAAGGATAAACATAAATTCAGACTACTAAGTAGTGGTGCTGGTTGCCAAAAAAATCAACAGCCCTTTTCCGACAAGCAGCAGTTCACACACTCTACAAAGTAAAATAGATCATTTTTTTATTTTTGGGTACCCCAGCTAAGTGGGGTTGGGACCCCATCAACCCCTCAAATAAGACAAAGGCAACCTTCTCTTTGTGGGAACAAAGATTGATTCCTAGACAGTCAAGTGAGAATTGAAGGTAAGACGCCGTTCTTGCAACATAGGTCAGTTTGAGCGTCTCATTGCACTACAGAATATAAGAGGTCTTTTGGATAGGGCGGACCTAAAAAATTATCCTTGTGGGGGCTCTATGTGAAAAAAAATATAAATATATATATATATATATTGGGGCTTTATAGAATTTTGTACTCTTTTTTTTAGGATTGGTTGGGGTTTCAGCCCCCACACCCTTGTACTTGGGTCCGCCCCCGGGATATAGTCCTCAACAAAAGTAAATCAATAAATCAAGTCTATTAGGACATTGCCATATCTAAGGCCATGAAATATCAGACAATTGGTGACATCAAATGGAACTTTCTTTTCTTTTTTATTTTTTTCCCAAATGGTTAGATGTCCACGGGAAAAAAAAAAAAAAAATCACAACAGAGGACAAAGCTAGGAGAGTGGATGATTTGGTCCAACCCAATTCAACTGCGATTTAAAAAATGGTAAAAAGAAAGTTACATATATTTTTAAATAACTTATTATTAAATAATTTTTTGGTATCCCAGCCCCCCTGAGTTACTCACACATGAGAAGAGAACTTACAAACATACAGAGTAAACTCATACATGCAAGGAGAAAGGAACTCGCACATGCTTGGAGTGATACCTCACACATGGTTGACCCTGGACCTCCATATGAGAACTGCCGTGTCTTACCTCCCATTATTATAATTTTAAAATAATTAATGGTGGATTTCACCAGTTGAATTGCCAGTCTTCAACAATTTTTATGGATATCTGAATTTCATTTAGGATTAGTGATGGCAAGGATTATGTTGACCCAGTTTGGGCTAGCTTTACACATTATTTATGTTCTCTATTTTAAAAACATGCCCACCTACCTGAATGTAAGATGATCAAAGGGAGGTAGTACGCTAAAAAGGCGAGGATGCCAATGTGGAGTACCTTAAACATGAGGCCAATCAAATGATTATAACTCTTAATTCTAGATCTTCAAACTATATTATATGTTGTGCAAAACTATTTTATAAAAAAAAAAAAAACTCAATGTTAATTCGGTGAGAGCGATAATAAATGAGAATCAATGCAAATTCAAGAGGATGGGTATGTGAATTAAACTGAACATACTTGGGCACGGTAAAAACTAAAAAGAAAAAATTGATCGGTCCAAAAAATTTGTATTCTTAATGAAGATTTTCAGAGAGTTCATTTGCACCCAAAGATAAAAAAAAAAAAAAGAAACTCGTTATATATAAACAGGCCCTATCTTTCTGAAACGCACATGCACAAACATTCCCTTACTTTATGGTGCCAAACATGTGGTTTGTTTGACCAGCACTGCTATTTCACATATCATGGAAATTTGTTTCCCTTTGAGCCCCCAGAAAGCAAGCTGGATAAGGGTTTTTGAAAACATAGTGCCCCAAGAAAATCAGAACAATTTCCACACAGCTTGAATTTTTTTTTGGAATCTTAGCATTTCCCAAATATGGCCTTAACTTCTCCTGGAAAGTCCCCATGGTATGCCGACAGTTGCATGGTTGAAGTGTTTGTATGCTTCACAATCCACTTGCACCAGTGCAATGATGTGAACACTGGAAAGCTACTAGTCCATTGTCTGCAGCCATAAACGCGCATGAGCTTAAAGAAAAGTTAGAGACAATCCTAACTATCCACTGCAAGTCTCTTATCTATTGAATTTTTGGGTGTAAAATGTCCAGTGATGAGACCAAGAAATTTGTGCGACCCACCAATAAAAATTTAATGATTGGTATTGGATAAGATTGACGTGGAGGACATTAGCCGAAACCGAAAGTGATGAAACTCTAGTTAGAATGATGTGACCATAGTTCTTTCTCATCATTTCCAGCATGGCCCCCATAGGAATTGATTGCCGAACATGTATCAGTTTTTTCAAGTAATATGCATAAAATAGCAAAATTATATTCAATTCTATGGGATTAGAGATACAGTGAGTTTTAATTTTGATGATTCTATCAATCCTTCTACTCAAACGCTGGTATTATAAGAACGGTGACTCGCTCGAGTGGTATGTCACGCTAGGACTCACTCGAGTGGTAAGTCATGCTAGGTCTCACGAACCCTGGATGGCAAATCACACGGTCTTCCTCCACAATTTTTTAAAACTTTTTGTCTTGTTATATGTACCCTACTCTTGTTTTTTTTTTTTTTAGCAGTTATTTATTTGCGCTCATATATATATATAGGGGCCAGCTCTTCTAAGCTGAAGCTTAAGATAAGGTAAGCTGAAGTAAGCTCAATTACGTAGTGGGGCCCACTTGGGGACCCATATGGGGATGGGGGTGGGGGGGATTTCAAGGACTCACTGGGTCCCTCCTTCCTACAAAAAATCAGCCCAAATTGTGGTTTCTATCATCTCCATCTGGGCACCAAAAGTTTAATGGCCAACGGTCTATTCGGATTGGTATATATATATAGGGGAGAGCTACAGCGCCAGAAAAAAAACGTCCCTCTTAGTTGAGCCCACTGGGATGCATGATGATCATGGAAGTCCATTGGATGGAAAAATCTATATGAGGCCTAACTATATGTAAAATCTTGAGCCCATAAGATCATCCTAACCTTTTGATCTATGACCCAAAAATTTAATGGTTTAAAAGCACCATTTTATCATGATTTCAATCCAACGATGAAGAAAGTTGGATGAGTACCAAATTTGGACTTATAAGTATTTATTGGTTGTGTGTGAAAAAATTAGATTGACTCAACATGTGCCCCATGACGAAAAATAAGAGGTGCGGAAAATGGGGCGTTTTTAAAGTGGAGCATTTTTTAGTGATTTACATGCATAATGGTTAGGCATGTGTCACAATTTTTGCTAGTAAAAGAGTAGTTGTACTAAAAGGAGGAGCTTGAATACAAACGGGACCAGATGCCAATCATTGATTCTACAAAAGCACATAATGGGATCTTCAAAGTCAAAATCTAAAATATAAAATGGTGGCAACGACAAAAGGAGGATTTCATCAGTCATGAAGAATTCCGCAGTAAAAGGTGTCGCTCCTGGCTTGAAGACGCATTACCCCCATTCTCCTTAACCTGCACACATTTCTCAGATAAATAAATATGGCATATGTGAATTGGTAAGGAATTAGTGAAAAGTATTTCAATAGGCGATCCTATTTTTGCAAGTTGATATGCGACAGTGTTGGCGGATCTACGAACGAGATCCAGTCTCCATCTGTGGAGAGTGTGTATTGTATGGAGGATCCGACGCCAGAGAGGCATAAGCTGCCAGCAGAAGCCTTCAGATGAATGAAAAGAGTTCCAAATGATGAATGAGTCTCCTTCAATGATTACGTCCTCCACTTCTTCATCTCGACACAACTGAATACCCCGAAGCAAGACCTGAAGTTCTGCTTCTAGCGCTAAATGCGCAACTGTTGCTGCCGCGAAGGCTTGGATGATGTCATCCTTGTAGTCTTTGAGGATACCTCCAATACCTGCCGCCCCCGTATTTAGGTTGAAGGATCCATCAATGTTGAGCTTGTGAGTGCCCAAGGGAGGGGGGCTCCAATGCATTGGTGTGAGATATCTGGTGATAGGGGGAGGACTTATGGTGGCTGTTATTTGCCCTTCATGCAAGGCCTTTGTAATTTTCCCCCGGATAGAGGCCGGGTGGAAGGGGTTGGAGTTGAAGATGATGTCGTTCCTAGCTTTCCAGATGTACCACCAAGTCCAGGTGACATAGACTTGGGTTAGTTTATTTTGGTGCCAGAAACAGCTCGCTATTGTAGGTATGGGGGTGGTGTTATGGAATTTGTTGTTGAGAGGGCGCCAGACAAGATTTGCAGCTGTGCAGGAAGAGAGGAGGTGATCTGCAGTTTCTTTTCCCACTTGGCAGAGCACACCCCTCGAGTCAATTGTGGGGAAGATTTTGTGAAGATGAGCCCTAGTGGGTAATCAACCATGAAAACACTTCCAGAGGAAATGCTTTAGTTTAGATGGAAGCTGGAGGGACCAAAGTCTAACCTAGGGGAGGTGAGGCCCAGAGATGCGACTTCTGTGGTGCTGGTAGAGAGGCTAAGTGGTGCAGGACCCGACCTTTTCATTATTCCAACAAGGAATGTCCTTTCCTCCAAGCGGAATAGAACATATAGTCTCCACTGTAGCATCAGTCCACCAGTTGTGCAGGGCTTGTCTGTTCCAAGAAGGACGATTTTGCGGGTCCATGGTAATGAGGTCGCTGACACGGAGAGTAATGGGTGGCCTAGAAGAGGTCTGGGGAAGCAAAGCTGCATTACCCGGGATCCATTTATCTTGCAGAGCATCAATGGAGACCCCATTTCCAACAGACCGGGATAAGTGGTCTAAGATGTGATGTTTGAGCTGAAGAATTCTTCTCCAGAGGGGAGAGTCTTTTGGGATTGGAGTACAGTTTCTGAAGGAGCAGAAGCACAAGTATTTTTGAGATAAAATGGTGCCCCAAAAGGACTCAAGTTCTGTGTGAAGACGCCAAACCAGTTTGGTGAGCTGAGCTTTGGACTGAGAAACTAAATCCCTCACAGCCAACCCACCTTCAAGGATAGGTTGGGTGACGGTCTCCCATGCTATAGGGTGGAGACCGTGTTGGGAATGTTGGCCAGACCAGAGAAAATCCGCATTGGTCCGATTGATCTCTTTGATTACCTTGACTGGGATGGTGGTGTGGCCCAACCAAAATATAGGAATAACACTATTAACGGATTGAATCAGGATCCGACGACCAGCAGGGGAGAGCAAGTTCCCTCGCCAGCACATGATGCATGCTTGGATACGCCGAATAGAGTTTTGTCAGGCCGCACACTGGGATTTGTCCATGGATAAAGGGGTGCAAAGGTAGTCAAAGGAATCCACAACATTGGTAATGAGTAGGGTGTTCTTGGTGAGACGCTTCTGAGAGGGAGAGGCATTCCTAGAGAATAGAAGTTGACTCTTAGCTATATTGACTCGTTGCCCAGCTTCTTCCTCAAACTTTTTTAAAGTTTTAGATTGTTGAGTCAAAGTTTTTTCATTGATGTGAAGGAAGAAGAGAAGGTCGTCCGCGAATTGCAGCAACCCCACACGGTGGCCCCTTGGAGCTATTAGGGGAAATAACATCCGTTTGGTAACACTGAGTCATCTGGTGTAATGAGTCAGTGCTTCGGCACATAAAATATATAGATAAGGGGAGAGTGGGTCTCCTTGCCGGAGGCCACGCCCTGGGGTGAAGGGCAGGGTAGTAGCTCCATTAATCCTGACCTTGTACCTGACCGAGGATACACAAATCATGATCTTAGCAATGAACTCCCTATTGAACCCGAGCTGGTGGAGACAAGCTTGAAGAAAAGCCCAACTAAACGTGTCATAAGCCTTTTCAACATCAAGTTTAATGGCGACCCTTGCCTTGGAACCTTTAAGCTGGGACATTGCATGGACCATTTCTTTGGCCACCACAATTTGATCCAAAGCTCTACGACCCTGGACAAAGTCCCACTGTGTCACGTCCCCCGAACCCGATTAAAGAAATAACCAGATCCGGAGAATGAATTTTAGGACTAATTAAAAATTTTGTCCTTTGGGCCCACGGATCGTAGTCCGCGGTGAGGATTTAATATTTCAAACCTCGAACCTCATGTGGTACAATAAATATAGAGTCCAAACAACTCCAGGCATATGGAATCTCAAGCAATGATTAATAATCTTTCACTAATTTAAAGTTTGCAAGAAAAGTAAACAAACTAGAAGTTAAGTTATTTATTACATTGGCCATCCCAAAATACAAGGCCAATAAAGAACAAGTCAATGAAAGTAAAGGTTCAACGAGAGAAATAAATGAATAAAAGAATAATCTAATAAAAACCCAATGTATCTCTCTCGTGCCAGAAGTGATGACGCTATTTTACGTCATCGGCACGCCACTCTCGTGCCTCCTCTGCTGGTTGGAGATCCTCTGGGATCTCCTCACCTGCCTGCTCCTCGTAATAGTACTCACCTGATGTGTCAGCACACCAACGAACAAGGTCAACGACATGTTAAGCAATAGATATACAAAACATAATAATCATGACATGCATTAAGTATAGAGTAATGACAGGTAAGATCATATGAATACAAGAATGCAAGACTAGGCATAAAGCGAGATTAATAAACAACAGGAACAATAAAAGGAATCCTAGCCATCTAACAATAACCACTATTCATGCAAATGCAAACAAGAAACAAGCAAGAGGGAGACTCCGAGGATGTCCAAAGCCACCTCCCGGGGTACCAGTAACAATTCCCTTGGACTACTGATACCATAGTCCGGCTCCAGTGAGATCCTAACTCCCTGTCCTGGGAATAGCAGCACGGTCCTAACCCGCTCCCAGCTATTCAACGCCATGGACGCCGTCCTACGCCGACTGCCCACCCCGACAACCGAGTAACCGGTTCGTCATTAAATTCCAAACTGCAGATGGCCATGATATGCAAATAATAACAAAGTGGTTCTGACACAAGAACAACAAGACAAGCAAGTCTGGCTAGTTTCATATACAAGACAAGATTCTAGGGATCATCTTCTCCAAATTAATACAAGTCAAGCAAGCCACGTGATAATCCCTTTCCATTACTAGCCAGTCATGTTCATCAAAACAAGATACGGTTTCCTAAGGTACACTCAAAGTCAGGTCCAAGTTCTATATTCTATAAGAATTTATGTTTCATATGTAATTAAGTATTTTATATCAAGAAAGTGTACAAGGAATAGTAACAACGGATACAAGTCACAAGTCAAGGAAGAATTACTATCCAATCCTAGGTACGTGGTGTCATCCCTGTATCCGACGTGTTCTATCAGAGTACATGTGGAAATTGAATCAATGATGCTTCTAGGGAAATCCCTTGGTGTACAATCATGTTAAGCATTGTTCAATCCAACTCCATATGCATTCGGTTACACCACGCGTAATACACGAATACCTAGACAACCCATCGAAGCACACCAAGCCACGTACTTCGATTTCAATCCCATTAATGGTCAAGTGAGAGTAAATTCATGGTTTCCAACATCTAAGGCCCAAACTTAGGTTACCAGTCTCATTTCCAATATAAACATAAGTTGGATTAATAATTCAAGTATTTACATCACTTTCCGACCTCCGATCGTGATGAAACTAGAACCATTGGATTCTACGTCTCAAGGGCTTTCCAAAGATATAGAACTCCGAATTTTGACGAACGGATCAAAAGTTATGTTCATTCGAAGTGGACGTTGATGTCTGCACAATGCAGTCTCGCTATAGCGAGCCAAAGTCTCGCTATAGCGAGAATGCATTCTGCCTGGGCTCCATAACAGTAGCAAAGCTCGCTATAGCAAGGGTTAAGCCCCCTAGAGCGAGCCTGCTTGCTGCCTGAGCCCGGACTGAAGCAAATTTGGCCTGTTTTAAGGTATTTCTAATCTCATTCACCTAGGGTCCATTCCCTTCATTCCTAAGCCTTTCCAGGGCATGTGCTCTCTCTCTCAAACCACATTCCATTCCATTCATCAAACCATATACAAGTAAAGTTCATTCAACCCATTTATCCAATTTAGCATATGTAATCCAATTAACCATGACAAGCTTGGAATTTAGGTATTCTAACATGAAACATCATCAATCAAAGAAACAATACGGATATATATATTATGAAATGCATATCTACTTGCCTCAACCAAAGTGAAGATTGGAATTGGGTGAAATTCGAGGAGAAACTTTTCTACTCCGAAATCCACGATCTAACCCAATAAAACGCAAATTAGGAAGCCAGGAAGAAGATAGGAAGGAAAAGAATTAAGATCCAACCTAAATCTAACCAAAAGGAAGATAAAAGAAAAAAGATGAAGTTACCGGAAGCCTTACCAGATTGTTACCAGAAGCAAGAGGGGATCGCGAGGATGAATTCTAGCGGATCAGATCTTCAAATGGGGTCTTTTAGGGCTGAGATCTGGCTTGAGAAAGGAAGGGGAAGAAGAAATGGCTACGGTTCTCTATCTCGTTGCAGAGAATAAAAACTGGAATTAGGGTTAAACATCGTTTAAGAAGACGATTGAGAGGAAAAGACCAAATCGCCCTTTAAGTGGGTCCGGTGAAAGAATGGACCACTTGAAAGGTTTTTGATCGCTGAATCGCGATGAGTCAAGAGATAAAAATCATCAGAACGACGAGACCTTTCCAACGAACCCAAAATCACGGCGTTTGGAATATTTCGAAAAAACACTCAATTTTTCCTAAATTACAAACTACCACCCCTGCTATGATCAAACGAACTCGGAATCAAACGAAACAATACAGATACTATTCTAATGCTAAAAGAAACTCGCTCATGGTCTAAACCCACTTAAATATCTAAAATACAATTAAATAAAATAATAATAAATTAAACGGGTCAACGGGCCGGGTCATTGGGCCCAACTGACCCAATAAGGTCACAGACCTTACACCCTGGGAGGGGGAGATGAGCTTGGAAAGGATGGGGCGGAGCCTGTGGACTAGGATTTTGGAAAGGATTTTATAGGAGACATTGCACAAACTGATGGGTCTGTAGTCCTTTAGAGTCACCAAGGCATCTTTTTTGGGATGAGGAAAAGGACGGTTTCATTGATTCTGGGGTCAAGGTGCCCATCGGAGAAAAAGGCAGAGCACATGCATTGGAGATCCTGCTTCAAGCAATTCCAAAAAGATTGATAGAACCTACCATTGAAACCATCCATGCCAGGGGCCTTGTTAGGGTTGATAGAGAAGACAGCACGTCGGACCTCATTTTCAGTGAGGGAATAGAGTTTAGGCTGTCGTTTTCCAGCAAAGTGATGTTGGTTTCCAGGCAGAGAGGCATAGATAGATCGTATAGATTTTGATGAGTAGGCTGGGCAAAAAACCAAGAGTTAAAAAAATGGTAACAGTAAGCTTCCAGCTTAGATTGATCCGAGAGGGTGGAGCCAATCTCAGTTTTCAGGCCCTGGTTCTGGTTTTCCGATGGAAGATTTTAGCTGTGAGATGGAATAAGCGAGTATTGGAGTCCCCTTGAGTAAGCCAATTTATCCGAGACCTCTGGGCCTAGAACTGCTCAATCTATTGGATTTTTATGGCATATTGGGAGAGCAGCTCATTCTCCAGAGAATGAAGAAAGTTTGAGGTTGGGTAAGAGGTCGCTCACTGGATTCTACGAACAATTCGATCCTTCTCATGGAAAATGTTATCGAAAGCCCGATGGTTCCAGTCCGTCAGGACTGAAGCCATAATGTGGAGTTTTTCCGAGAGGGCAAGCTCCTGCTGGGGCCAAGACCTGACCATCCATGGTTCAAAGGTAGGGTTAAAATGCCACATGTTCTCATAGCGAAAAAGTCTTTGATGCCGGAGTTGGGGCCGGTTCTGAGCCAGAAGGAGGGGGTTGTGGTCGGACCCAACCCGGGGGAGGTGTTGGATGAACCAGTCGTCGTGGGTCCGCAACCACTCCGCAGAGGCCAAGCCTTTGTCTAGACGTTCGAGGATTCTGGCGGGGCCTATCCGCATGTTCGACCAGGTGTAAGTGGGGCCCGTGTGGCCCAAATCTTACAGCTCAGGTTCGGTGATGAAATTTTGAAAGTCTCGCTGGGACCTAGTCGGACCCACGCGAGCCCCCCCCCCCCCCCCCCCCCCCTCTTTTCTCATGAGGACCAAGAATGCAGTTAAAATCCCTATTAAAAGCCATGGGGTCTGAGAGTTGCAAGAGTTGTGTTTGAATTGGGGAAGGGTGTCCCAGAGGATTTGACGAGACTGCCAAATCGGGGAGGCATAGATGGTAGTAAAGAAGCCTGTATTGGCCCTGTCAACTGTAAAAGTCCTTGAAAGAGTTATGTGTTTGTGAGGATTGATTTATCAGCTCAACATCCAGGCTAAGGGGGTCCCAGCAAATCCACATCCCTCCCCCATGACCCCTGCCAGGAACAGTGGTATGGGAAGGGAGGGATTGGGATAGTAGGGTGAAGGTCCGATTGTTATAGACACTAGTGACTTTCGTTTCAAGAAGGACTACCATGGATGGTTTAAATTTTTGCAGGAGGTGTTGCATGCGGCCATGAAGCGTTCTACGCCTCGCTCCCCTCACATTCCAGATTATCGTCGACATATGAGACAATAGCAAGTGAAGAGGATGGTGCAGGGGGTGGGGAGAATTGACCTTCCTGGACAGAGAGTAGTTGTTGGAGAAGTTCCCAAGTATCAAGATTGAGTCCCTGTAGCTTCAGCTCCAAAGTTAACTGAGGTCGGGTGGCCTTGAACTTGGCCAGGAGGGTGGGGCAGCCGCGTTGCTGAAAATGTCCTGCAGAAGGCCTGTTCTAAGAAGCATGGCTTCGTCGAGGGAGTTCGGTAGGTGCAGCCACCCCGTAGGTGTGTCTTCTCCGGCAATCCGAAGTGATTTCCAGTCGTCGAGCTTGTCGGTGCCAGGTCCACATTGGGCTGGATTATGTGAAGTGGATCGCCACCTGCTTGGTGAACTTCCTGGAGAGTTGGGCTCATTGGGTGGTTCGACATGGTGGTTAGGATTTGTAGCCAGAAGCCAAGTGCCGGTTGTGACGCTGGAGGATTGAGTGGTGGAGGGGGGAGGGTAGGTGAAATAAGAAGTGATAGAGGTGTTCATAGGATCCCCGTCACCGGGCATTTCCATGCTGGAATCCAGTGCCAGTGGGAATAAGGGTCGAGAAAAAGGGCCAGAGGCAGAGCGTGTTGAAGCATGGGGGTTACTGCCGGAAGTGGTGTCTGAGGTTGAGGTTGGATCATTGGTGAGGGTGTTGGCTGAGGTTGTATTGGTATCCAGCTTAGTGGCGATGGTGGAGGTTGATTCAGGTATGGTGTGGGGATTGGGGTGTAGGTTGGGGAAAATAGTGGGATGATGTGTGGGTTCAGAGGGCCTGGTCTGAGTTGTAGAGGGTGGGGATTCAAATGGCCTTGCAAGAACTGGGTTGGAAAGATGTTCATGTTCGGGCGAATTGTGGGACGTGGCAGTGGATGGGGAGTCAATATAGGTGAGGGAAGAATGGGGCGGAGGGGTCTGGGGCGCCGGGGTTGGTTGTTCATCATGAGGGTTGGTGGAAGGAGAAGGCGAGGATAACATGGTAGTATGGGTTAGGCTGAGAGCTGTATTTGTATGGGTATGAGAAGAAGGCGTGCATGCAAATGATTGTACGGCCAAAGGGACATGACGAGTAGGCTTTGGGTTTTGCGTAGGATGAAGCTTGGGACTACCTGCCATGGGACCTCCATTGTGTTTTTGGTTGGTGTGTCCTGGAGGTTTGTGTCTAGCTGAAGTTCTGGAAGACGTGCATGGCTGACAAGAGGCGAAACCTACTGGCTCTTCCCAGGAATGACGATCTGAATGATATTACGAAGCTTCTGATTGTCCTTCTAAATGATTGGGCGTAGTTGCCAGAGTCCGTCTCGGGCTTGCAACCGAAGCTGGAACACTCTCTGCATGGCTGCTGTTTTGGGAGTAGTGTCCCGGGACTTACGGATTTGTGTGGAGAGCAGTAGGATGTCCACATGTGCCTTTGTAGTGTCCAGCTGTAACGGGAGATGGGAAAGGCCGGTGAGTAGGCAACTGGGAACCTAGTTTGGTTTCCGGTGACGGTCGGGGTTGTAGTTGGCCTGACGATAAACGTTTGTTACGTCGCCTGTGTGTCACCTAACGTCATTCCCCATCTGTGGAATCCTCCGAGAGTTCTACTGGGATGTTTTGACGCTGCTCTTGGGAGGTTAGAGGGGTTTTCCCCTTGTCCACAGGCTTCGGGGCCGGTTGGATTGGAGGAGCATATTGGCAGAAGATGCATGGAGGGGCTTTCAGTTGGAGTCTTTTGCATGCTGGGCATTCCGGTGGTGGGTTTTCATAGACCACCTGTTGTATCCTAGTCTCAGTTCCTATTTTGAGGACGACCTCATGATTAAGCAGTCGTTGCATGTCTATTTCTCCCAAGACCCTTGCTGCAGTGGCTTTCTTCCCTAAGCGACCTAAGCTAACAGGGTCCATGCGGATATACGTGCCAAGAGGAGCAGCAATTCAACGGAGCACCGTTTCACTCCAGAAGTCAAGAGGTAATCCTGGAAGGTGGATCCATTGAGGTGTTGTCCCTAGGAAAGCACGTTGCGGATCGAAGTTTGGGACCTACGCTGTGACAGCCAGGGGAGATCCAGCCACCGTCCATGGCGATCCCTCTCAAGCTCTGCATAGATCCGCCTCATCTGCGAATTTGAGGAGGAAGAACCCATTGGGGAGTTTCAGCACGTCAATCCCGCATTGTATACGCCAGAGAGTGGGTAGCCTCTGTAGCAGCACCCGAGTGGGCACCGTCCGCTCGAGGAATTGACCAATAAGGGTGTTCTGCATATTGTGACGATTCTCATCTAAGAGATCTTCCTCTATCACGATCACCGGTGTGGTTTCATTTATATGAGGAGGTTGGCTAGGCGACAGGTATCTGATGCTTGATCCCAGGGATTGGATAACCTTGGTCGGTGTCGGGCAAAGAGTCGATTGGAAGGAGCGAGGGGAGGTCCGGTCAATCTCCATGCCATGGATCGGGGAGTCAGGTGGTCACTGAGGTTCGTTGGATTGTACGACCCCGGTTAGCTGCAAAGATTGGTCAGACTGCAAGACGAGTGGAAACGTAGGCTGGTCAGATTGCAAGACGAGTGGAAAAGTAGGTCGTGGGTCCGGAGGTTATGGTTGAATGGTAGCTGGCAGGGAAACAAGAGTCAAGGAAGACATCCCTCTCGGTTCTTCACTCCCAGCTTCTTAGGCATGTGTCACATTTGTTTGGATCAATTTGCACATTGCGTAAGTGATACACTGTTAACTCTATATGAAATACCAAAACCTTTTGGCCTAGTTAAAATGTATTAAAAGATTGATGTGTGCTCCACTAAAAGTCAAAATTAAGAGAGAATGGTCAAAACTAAATTGAATAACTTCCTCTGTACTATATAATAATTCAGAGATCTTTTCTCTTAAAAATCCTCAAAAAAATAAATAGTTGTTAATTATTAATTAATTGTAACTGGAATTTTTAGTAACAAGTTATAATAAGGTTAGGATTTACATTAGCCAAAACCTGTGTAGTATTACTAATCATTGTATTTAAACAGGATGTTAGGGCCAAAACCAGCGAAGGAGCTCGCTATAGCGAGCGTGGCGCAGATGCCCAATCCGATCCGAACTCTTCTGAAGAGTTTGTGCAAAATTACTTTTCTGATTGTATTTTACTTATAAGTCTTTTTCACAGATTTGGAGCTATAAATTGGGTGTTTCTCTCAACCCAAAAGTAGATACCACCTCTCTCATTATTCTGAGCAAGAGAGATCTAAGAGAGAGATACTTTTTCTCTAAAGCAATCAATTGAGAGATTTTTTTTGAAGCTTTGCTCTAAAAAGTTTGAAGCTTTTACTTTTTTATAGAATATTGGTTCATCTAGTTCTCAAGGTGATAGAAGGAGGATCAAGCACATGGAGCGGTGTGCGGTAAGTAGTCGTGGTAGCGAGGAATTGTGCAAGAAGAACTACAGCCCTTACATCGACATACTGATTGGAATAAAGGAGCTTTGAGTATATCTCGTAACCGTTTAATAGCGATGGGTTTCTTTGATCGTTGTTTTTCTCCCTATATAGGGTTTTCACGTTAAAATTGTTAGGGGTGCACACCGGGTCTTGAAACCCGGTCCGACCCGGACCTTAGCGAGCTGACCCGATAATGAATTTATCGGGTCGGGTCAAACCCGACCTGGACCTTACTTAACATGTCCGGGTTTGAATTTTATAAGTTATCGGGTTATCGGGTCGATAACAAATGAAAACAGGTTACAAAATTTCTTCTCGTCAGACTTTCTCCTCTGCTTTCTCCATGGCTCGCAGCCTCTGCTTGG
Organism: Litsea cubeba; assembly: GCA_012931725.1. Taxonomy (NCBI): domain Eukaryota; kingdom Viridiplantae; phylum Streptophyta; class Magnoliopsida; order Laurales; family Lauraceae; genus Litsea; species Litsea cubeba. The sequence continues at coordinate 9,425,804 of CM022945.1, read as the reverse complement.
TCCTTCTCGAGCTCCTCCCCCAAATCCTCCTCTCTAATCTTCTATCTCCATCATGGAAGTTGGAATCGATTCATGTTCCTCTTCTGAAACGATCCACTCTACCGAATTCAAACCCCTTTCAATCCCTCACCCAAATTCCTCATATGAAATCCCAAATCCCCCAGAATGCCAAATCCCAATCCGCTGAAATCCCGAATTCCTCCGATCATTCCCCCACAGATCACGTCCAAACCTATCCTGATGTTTTGGAACTTGAATCCCTTCAAGCATCTGATCAAGTTGCATCCACCATGATTGCAAACACTTGCGAGAATCTTCTCGAATCGCCGGTTTCTGCCAATCGTGACCCCATGGAATCAGAAGCAGTCCTGATATCTTCAGAAAAGAGGAATCCGGATGTTGCCCTTGAGTCGGAGGAAGGTGAAAGGCATGACCATGACCACCATGAAATGGGTTTGAAAACCCATAGGGAAAACCAGCAACTGCTCCATAGGCAGTGGCATCAGGAAACCTATGCACATGAAAGTTAAGCAGAGATGGAAATAGACCACCAAAGCCAGCAGAGAACATGAAGTTCCCTAACCTTGCAGTCGCCATTGGTGCGAGCCCACCCATGAACCCAAACCCATGTTGAGGGAATTGGTTCTGGCCTGGCGGATGAGCTGTTTCTGGCCTCTGCCAACAAGTTGATTAGGAATGTTCATGCCTGGAATTGACTTAGATAGTTAGACCTTGGATCGGTGGGCGCCTTTCATCTTCCATAGTTTTTCTTGCTCTACGACCGCCTTACAAACTGGACATTCAGGAGAATGCCCATGGATATTGAGCCATTTATAAAGATAAGGCCAACAGAATAGGTGACCACAAAGGGTTACAAGGAACCTGAGCTAATTCAAAGCAGATATTGCACTCGAAATTGGCAGGATCATTGGAACCACTGGCAGAGAAGGAAGAACTTTCTGGCAGTCTGCTTGATGATACGCAGTTTCTTCCCAGGTTACCGGGTTGCCCGGAACCCGAACCCGGTAACCCGGTTTTACTTAGCAGGGTTACCGGACTGGGTTCATAGGCCTTAAAAAATATCGGGTCGGGTCAGACTCGGTCCGATAACCCGGAACCAGACCTGATGTGTACCCCTAAAAATTGTGTCTACGTTGTTGTGGTGTATGATTGGTAGATAATCTTGCTAGTTCTATTTTATTTGGTTGGTTATATACGCTGTGTATTGGTTATTTGGACTAGCTTATTCATTCCATTCTATTAATTGCACTTTCACACGAGATGATAGAGTGGAAAGGGGCATCTCATCTCGTAGGTACCCATGGATTGATCCATGGGTAGGTAAGTAGTTTCACAAGTTCTACATCAAAGACCCAGCTTAGTGAAAAAGAAAAAAAGCAATCACCGTATAATCTAACTCCCCATCCTTTGTATTCTAACCACAAACTCATCCCTAATTCTCTATTATAAACAAGTGAATGATGCCATTAGAATCTACTTCATAAACTGAGAAATGAGATGATCCATTGACAAAAGCCCTCTTCGCTTAAGAGCCCAAGACCCATAAACAATCCGCACAACCATCCGAACTCCTGCATATATACAAAGGTCGACTTATCTTCATTACTTAGGGTATAGGCTCAAGCCCAAGACCCATAAACAATCCACACTACCATCCGAACTCCTGCATATATATATATATACACACACACACAAAGGTTGACATTAGCTTCATTACAGGGTATAGGGTTTATGTCTTAACACCATTCAAAGTTCTCCTCTTTTGATTCATTCAAAAGAACTCAGAACAAAGCCAAAAATGGACCAAAAGCCCTTGGCATAAACCTCTACATTTTTCTTGTATGAATTTTTAAGGATATAAGAATTATCAAGATACTGGAATAAATAAGAATTTAAAATAAAATAATTATTATATGAGAAAATCACCCAAAAAATCTCTTTACATGCCCCGTGCACTGAAAAGGACCCTCATAGTTCCTTTTAATAGTTAAGGCCCCCCAATTTTCATTACTTCTCTTGAGTGACAATAACATCGGCTGTATTTCTTATATCTCATCTTCTTTCACTTATTCCTCTTGTTTCTCCATCTCCCCCACTCCATTTCTCGCCCAACCCACCGCCTTCACTCTCTCTCCAATGACCTCCTATCTTCCTTCCATTCTCAAAAACACACACTAGGCCTCCACTTCCACCAAATCAACTTTTTTTTTACCCTAAAGACATAATCTTTCTCCTATCATCACAAAACTAACATCACAAGCTTCCATTTCCATCAAAAATCACTTTTCATTCACCATCTAAAACTCTTTTTCTTCTCATCTCAAAAACACACATTAGCTCTCCGTCCCTATCACAAAGAGCTCCATATGAAAAATTTCGAGGCACCCATTACAAGAAAATCAGTTTCATGAAATGGGTTTCTCTAAAAAAATAACAATGATGTATTTCTCCAGCGGATTCAGCTCATTCTCCTTCATCTTCCACCATTTGGGGGTTTTGGGGTTTTCTAGATCGGCCATGCTACTTGGACGTACTGGGGGGTCGGTTCCCTAGGTCCTCATCCAAAATGTCAATGATATTTGGATGAGGACCTAGGGGGTCGGTCCAAAAACCGACCCCCCAATACGTCTAAGTAGAGTTTTTCTTTCCAGATTTCACTTACCTTTGTTGAGGAATTCATGTTTGTGGGATTTTTCAGATCGACCTAAGGAAGCTCATAATTCATAATATTGAATACTAAAGCTTTTCAGTAGGTTGGGTGAGGAATGGAATGAGGCATATTGAGAAAGAAGAAGGAGAAGAGGAAAAATGACGAGGAAGAAGAAATATGAGTGACGATACCGTCACTCAACTGATGAGTGACGATATCGTTGTTCAATAGAAGTATTGAAAAATTGGCAGGAGAGCCTTTACTATTACGAATGAACTATAATCGGCCTTTTTTTGTGCACTGGACATCTGATGTGGTTTTTCGATAATTTTATTTTGTTATACTCAGTAATCATCAATTTAATGTTCAATATGAATGTTGTTGGTGTTTTTGCTTTTCCTTTTTACATGGAAGTTATTTAGATATCATTCTGGACTTTCATGGGGTTTTGAATATTCTGATTTTGTGATGAACAGAAACCCAAACTCACTAAAGTCTCAAAAATGAAAGTGACAAGGTGATGTGTGTGTGTCTCTATATATATCTATATATATAGAGAGACCTTCAACAGTCAAAACGATCCGCAATACGATCCGAAATGTTGTATAGCCCGACAGACACTATCCAGGGTATAGGGTTTATATCTACAACCATTCTAACTCCCATTCCTCTTTCGGCTCTTTCGCAGAGCAGCAGAATAAATAGGATTAGGAGCCCTTGCTATTGCGGCTTCTCCTTCCACCCTCTTCTTCGTCGCCGTTCAATCTCAAAAACCCTCCAAAACCCTAAAATCTCGACACCCATTTAAGCATCGATGACGGAAACGATGACAGAGATGAAGAAATCAGGAGATGAATCATCCATTTCATCTTTCAAAGACAATCCATTCCAGAGGAGGATCGAATTTCATCTTGCTCGTAAGAATTCCTATCCTTACAGCAGCAGCAGCAATGCAGCGAACGATTTCCATTTGGAGACTTTGAACCCCAGCTCGGATCGGCAACGGCCCTGCACGAGCAACGGCGGCTGCGGCCCGTCTGGTTCCGCGGGGAAGAAATCGGATGGTGGGGGTGACATCTTGGAACATGGGTTGGATCCGGAGCTCAGATTTGAGATAACGTTTCGGAGGATTGTGAGTGGGTTCTTGGGGTTTTCGTGATTTTGATGGGTTTTCGTTGATTTGCTTTGTGGGTTTTTTTTTTTTTCTTTCTTAAATCTGATGTTTTTTTTTTTTTGGGGGGTGGGGGGTTTGTGTGTTTGGGTTTTGTTAATGTTTCGATTAAAAGTCTGGATTTAAGATGAGCTTTGATTTAGGGTTGAGTATTTGGGTTTCTAAGGTGTAATGTGATTGCTTGACAGGGAGCTGGTTTGGCTAATCTTGGGAATACCTGCTTTCTCAACTCAGTTTCTTCAATGCCTGACATATACAGAGCCTTTTGCAGCGTATTTGCAAAGTGGGAAGCATAAATCTTCATGTGAGTGGATTTATTATATTGAATATATTTTCTTTGATATCCTGGTTGTTTAAATTTATCAATAGTTATACTTTTGGGAAATCATAATCCAATCTTTTGGTCTGAAATCAACGAAAGGAATTATATCAGTTAAGAGTTCAAAAGAAGAAAAAGAGCAATACCATTTTATTAATACTATCAGCTGCAAAATTATATATAAATTAGTAACAGCGGGAGGCCGTGGAACAGTGGAAGGTGCTCACTATTGCAACCTTGAGGTTGCTGTGGGTTCAAGTCATGTGTGTTTTCCAGAAAATAGGTGCTCCCTCCCTCCTCTCTTCATCACTACACCCCTAAAAATAGGGATTTAACCCGACCCGACACGCCTAAAGTTGTCCACAGAAAGCCTACTTGGTGGATACAGAACTGTTACCAAATGTGCCTTGAAATATATATGCTTCAAAACTCAACCTCCTAATCCATCTTGGCTAGAGACCTTTAGGGCCTGTTCTGTTTGCATTGAATACAAAGGATTTCATGGTCAAATGAGCTCTGCCAAAGATTATAAAAAAGGTAGAGGGTGAAGGAAAGGAGAATGAGGGAAATCAGGTACTCTCCCTCCTCGATCTTCTTACTTCGGTTTCTATCCAGAATTGCAAGACGAGAATTTGGAATCCCAAGTCTCTTCCTTCTTCAAGGTATTGCCAGGGAGGATTAGACCAAGAAGCGCCTTGGGAAGGATTTGGAAATTAAAAGCTCCTAGAATTCTGGTCTTTGGGTGGTTAGCCCTCAGAAACATAATCCTAACAATGGATAATTTAAGAAGAAGAGGTATGGTTGTGGTGAACGCTTGCCCCTTGTGTTTAGAGGACGAGGAGTCCGTGAAGCATCTTATTGTTAAGTGCAGCTTTACACATAGGATTTGGTATGTGGTGCTGGATTGGTTCAGCTGCAGTGGGTTCTCCTTAGTTTTCTTTGGGTCCTATTTGAAGCTTGGATTAATCCATCTATGGCACCTAGGGGAAGAGAAATGTGGAAGCTGTCATTCCTTGCCATTGTCTGGTCAATTTGGAAGGAGAGAAACACCAGGTGCTTCGAAGGGATTGTTTCAAGTATGAGTTAAGTGTCCGATATGTTGCTTTTTTGGGCATTTATAAATCTTCTTTTTAATGGGATTTCGCTATACCAAATTATGCTGAACTGGAAGGATGTTGCCCTGTCTTATTAGGCCTTTTCCCTTTCCTTTTTTTTTGGTTTTGTATTTTGTGTTCTTTCTGTTGGTCGTTGTTGTTTGGTCTTAGGTGTTGGCTGTAAGCTTGTCAGTATATGTCTTTTGTACTGCTAGCTTCTCTTTAATGAATATTACCTTTCAAGAAAAAATAAAAATGATATAAGGTATTGATGTAAATGGGGCCTTGACCTTTCTAGGATTTGAATTACTTGGGCGATGGCTGGGTATTCATTTCCCATCTTTCTTGATTCAGATTCCATTAAAGGGGAGGTTATTTATGGTCATTTTTGGATTTCACCTTTGGTCTTCATTTTTAACTGCTTAGGGCATGAATTCCTATGTGCTAAATTCCCATGCATTCTTTGCACGCAAACAGGCCCTTAGAGTCTTTCCTTTGGTGAGTTGTTCTAGTGACAAGACTCATCAACTATATGAGCCAAGCTGACTTGGTGGAGCCACCAATTTGAATGTCAATGTTTGCAAGCTATGCTTATTACAACTTGTTCGGTCTATTTCGTTCCATATTTTAAAATGCATTCTTCCTAACTTCATTTCAGTTTATATTGCAAGCTATTCTCACATGTACTTTGAGCCTGATTTTCGTGCAATATGGTTTTATGAAGGTCACACTGCTGGATTTTGTGCCTTGTGCGCAATTCAGAATCATGTCAGGAGTGCTCTACAAGCAACGGGGAAAATATTGTCACCTTTACATCTCGTTAAGAACTTGCGCTGTATCCTCCAACTTTTAAGGCTTCTCATCTTATATTTTGCTTTGAAGTGGAAGATGGCTTGCATCTAATTTATTTTTCGTTGCATTCATTTTGGACATAATGTAGAAGTAAAGCATACTTGAATTCATCAACTGTACAAAACTACAAATGACAAATGCACTTCAATCTGACCTTACTAGTAGGGTAGGGTGCTTCAATTCATCCATTATCCACATGCCATGCACGCTTTTTGTAAGTGTGGGCTGCAATGTTGATAGAGCTCAGCCCAAAAATGACAAGGATTATATAATCTTAATTGATTGGTGACCATTGGCTGGACGGCTAGAACTTAAATTATCGATGATTAGCAACCCATGTTCAATTGGGAAAAGCTACATGATTAAGATTGTCTCCTCAATGTGGTTCTTGGGCTACACTCCTTTAAGAGGGCACTTGTCTTTGACTCTAGTTTGTCTTGCATTTATGCCAGAATAGTGGATGACTTGCAACATATGTGCGCTCCCCAAGGGCATGTTTGTTGCATGAGGGATGGAGTGGAATAAAATTAAGGGTCAAATCATGGAAACAGAAAGAGGAGGGGGTTGAGAGTAAAAGCACTACTGACAATGTTACTCCTCGCCTTTTATTTTCAACTCCCTCCTCTTTGTTTTTTCTCTTGATTTAACCCTTAATTTTATTCCACTCCACCCCTTATGCAAACAAACATGCCCCAAAAGCAAGGATAACGACTAGCTACTAGCCTATTAACGAAGCATCACCTTAGTTCTGATTTTGAGGGGTCTGCAAATGTGATTTTCTTGACAATTTTGTTAGGCATATCTCGAAATTTTCGTAATTCTAGACAGGAGGATGCTCATGAATACATGGTTAACCTGCTTGAATCAATGCACAAGTGCTGCTTACCGTCTGGTGTCTCAAGTGAGTCCCCTAGTGCTTATGAAAAAAGTCTGGTCCATAAGATATTCGGCGGCCGTCTCAGGAGCCAGGTAACTCCTTCAACTCATTGCTTGAAAAGCCCAAGAAATGCCCATCTTTATCTTTTGTGGATAAAGTCAGGCCCTGATGTGGTCTAACAGGCTTGAAAACTCATATCCAAGCACAACTCATGACAACTTGAAATGGGCCTGGAATGAGCTTGGGCTAGCCTCAATAGAAAATCATCGTAATTCTACTGGCACTTTGTCCATTGACAGCCATATCGTGGATCATGTGTACCACCTCCCTAGATTCATTCTTGCACTGTTTATAATCATTGTTCCATCCATTTTACTGCAGGTGAAATGCATGCAATGTTCCTACTGTTCCAATAAATTCGACCCTTTCTTAGATTTAAGTCTGGAAATAGTCAGGGCAGATTCATTGCGAAGGGCACTTGCACATTTTACTGCCAAGGAGCAGCTAGATGGAGGAGAAAAGCAGTACCAATGCCAGCGTTGCAAAGAGAAAGTTAGGGCATTAAAACAGCTTACTGTTCACAAGGCTCCTTATGTGCTCACCATTCATCTAAAGCGTTTTGGTTCAGATGTTCCTGGAGAAAAAATTGATAGGAAAGTTGACTTCGGGCCCAGTTTGGACTTGAAGCCTTTTGTAAGCGGTCCATATGTGAGTATATCCTTTTGTTAGAGATGCTGAGCTTCCTTTATCTTAGTGGAGCTGAAAAGGTACCATGTTTTCTTAATTCTTCTTAAATTTCTCACTACTTGCAGGAGGGTGACTTGAAATACACTCTTTATGGTGTGCTGGTTCATGCTGGTTGGAGTACCCATTCTGGTCATTATTACTGTTTTGTACGCACTTCAAGCGGAATGTGGTATTCTCTCGATGATAACAGGGTGAGAATACCTCATTTTTCCATGATCTATTTTATTATTTGAGATAATCTTTTGGAGGTTTGCTACGCCTTGTAGTCCACATGTGCGTCCCACTCCCACCACCTATTGTATTGGCACAACCATAAAAAATAGGCTGAACCCCTCATTTGGTGAGATAAATTGATGTGTATAAAAGAAATGGGCTGTGAAAAGATTTGGTTGACCAGCCACATTTAGCATACAGGTCACATGTGTGCACCTGAGGAGTCCACCCACCTGATTTTTTGGACAAGGTCATCAACATGGTGGTGCTTATGAACAGCTCATCAGCTGTTCATGTGTGGATGGTCACATGTAATTAGAAAAGCTTCTTTTAGGTTTATGTTGGTTCACCCCCATCTAGAAAGTAGTGCCTTGTTGTAGATTATATATTTTGTACTACCTCAACTACTTTCTAGAAGATCAAGAAAAAGGAATGATTGAATACAAGCAACACTACCATAGTTGTCTTGCATGGGATCAAGATATGCCATTGGTCCTCTTTTTTTTTCTTTTGTTTTTTCCAATGCAGATAATGGTTTTGAACCCTTTCCGACTTGGCTTAAACATAACCCAGATCAGGTTAATAATAACCAATGGATTGAAGTCATCTTTACACAATGTTCTTGCATTTTTTCTTGTGGTGAAGAATATCACTTCAATGCAATGGTTAATGTTACTGTTATCTAGTGATTCAGCTTTATCTCAATGAAAAGTTCGCCCCACAGTGCAGATCTGTATCATAACTCATATATATGGTGTAGAACTTTATTGAATCAAGAAAGTTCATCAGGCTTGGCACTCTCTTTATTCTAGCGGGAATGTTGGTGAATAATTTTTTAGGAGCACTTTTAGTTATTATCCTCATGAATTATCTTTTGAATTTTGGAAATTTGATTTCTTAATTTTTACTTGATGCTTTCTTTTTTAGTTGATCATTTTCACCCAAAAAAATGCAGGTTTTCCAAGTAAGTGAGAGGACTGTATTGGAACAGAAGGCATATATGCTATTTTACGTCCGCGACAGAAAAAGCATTGCTGCTCCTAAGAAACCACTTGATGTCGTTAGTAAAGATACCGTGGCTTCAAACACCACGGGAAACAAGGAACTTCTTGTTTCTTCCCTGGGTTCAAATGAAGCAATTCAAAATGGACAGATGGAAAGAGGCTTAGATGCTTCAAAATGTGCTTCTTCTATAACTAGAGCACTTCCAGTTTCCTCGCACTGTCAGTCGACTTCCACAGTAAGGACCTCATTGCAGCAACCAATAACAAAGGAAGCTTCTGGTTTGCAGAGCAATGACCGGGTTGCAGCTGAAGTTACGCAGAAGTCAACTCTATCAGGGGATCCCATTGTTCCCACTTCTATTACTGGTGGTGCCGGTTCTATGAATGAATTTGCCCGAACTACTCTGGGAAGTGAGCATCACACCTATGATTCTCGTACTAATCAGGGAGCTGGCAAAGATTCAAACAGCATGGTTTCAAAGCAAAATGGTCACTATCAGCCAGAAAACTCCTCTTCCAAGAAGCTTCCTATGGAAAATGGCATGCATGAGGTAGCTCCTTTGCTGCTTCCTTTTTCAAAAGCATGTGATGATCTTTGATAGTGTCATTTGCTTGGCACTAATAACAGCTAGTGCTTGCGAGTCTCCCATTGCTGGGTTACACCTTTTTGCCCTGTCATGGAGGGAGACATTCTACGACATTTCCCCCAACTGATTACAAACAATTAGACTAATCCCATTGTTAGATGTGGATTGTTGTCTATAGCTGTCTATTTGTTGGCCACCAGTTAAGTAACTACAATCATCTAATTTGGGAAGGTATTATGGGATGACACACCCCATGATGATAAGTGGCATAGATTGCTGGAGCATTGCTCTGCTTTTTCCTTTGCTGGTTAAATGAAAATGCAGATGTCTTATTTTTTTAATGGACAACACAGATTTTACTTATAAAACCTAACATGCTCAATATATGACAAAATGGATCCCTAATACATGACCTCCTATGTGAGAAGAGGAAAAGCCAGTTTTGTTGGAAAGTTTGGTCTGCTGCTTGTTTGACTTCCTGTTCTTTGATCCTTCCAGAATGGTGACACCAGTAATGAGATCTGAATCATAAAGTTTTAAATTTTTAAAAAAATATAGGATTAAAGATATACAAATTTGTAAAAAAAGAAGTAAAAATAGCATATGTACCGTATATCTTTAATTCATTCTTCTTAATCAACTATACTTTCCTACATGCTAATTCTAAACGCGTGAAATAATTTTGAAGTCATATTTGTGTGAGAATGTTAAATTATGACATCCAATATCTTCTTTCATTTCCAATTCTTAATGCTATTAGCAAACAATACCATAAAATAAGCCCACTCATACACAATGGGGCAAATTGGTACCTATATCAAAATGAAGAGCCTTTATTGCTGAAAAGAAATGAATGTTTTTTTTTTAACATTGTTTTTTCGTATTCAGCCGAATTCTGTCCATTTTGACCTGTTGGGCAAAACGTACTGAAATCTGGACTGAAACAGCTCAATAGGTTCGAACAAGTCCAAAATCTTGACTTAAACTTCTGACACGGCTGAACTGAATGGTTTTGGTCTTGTTAGCCGAAACAAACCAAGATTGACTGCTAAGGTTGGCGGTCCTTGATGGGGACCTCATGAGTATAATGTTTGGGTCTCATGATGGTGGAACTAATAAGAATTAAGAAAATCTATTAATAAATGGTTTTCTCTTCTGAGTTTCTGTTTCTTCTTATCATGTTTTGCTTTCACTTAAATTGTATGGCATGAATTTTAGTTCCTGTTTTGCACGTTCAGGACAGTGCTATTCTAAATGAGAAGGGTACTCTTGATTCAACACATCCCCAGAATTTGGGTGTTGATCACCTCCTGGGAGAGCCCAAGCCCGAGCTCAAGCCCAAGCCAAAGAAGCCTATGAAATCTCCGGTAGTAAAAAATATGTTTTTCGGCCCAAAGCGACTATTTCTTTCTTCTCCAAGTCTACGAAGAAAGAAGAAACAAAAGCGGAGCAAAAGACACACTTTGGATATCTGGAAGCATGCTCAAAAGGACATCATTGGAGACGCATCAAATGATCCAGGGACCTCCACATCTGAGAAGGATAGGGTGGTTGACTGTATGCTGATTCGACGTAAAAAACGACGCCATCATGGTACACTTAATAAGAAAAGAAGCGCTTGCAGAGCATCAAAGAGTTCCAATGATTGCAGTGTTAATTCTTTTGAGACTAAGGAGAAAGGTCCTCAAGAGAGGATTGGTCCCCACGTTGCTATTCTTGCAACTGATCAACAGTTGGAGAAGACTTCGATCTCAATAGAAACTCAGTGTGATGTTCAAGACAAGAGAGGATTGGTTCAGCATGGTATAATGAGCATGCTTACAAGGGGTTTGGAAATGCCCACTGGTAGGTTTCCTCTACAATGTGTTTCAATAGTCTTATCCTGTCTTGATTTGTTTTATTGCATTTTATATGATGATAGTCTTATTTTTTCATCATTTGTTTTATTTCATTTTATATGATGATCTTATTCATTTACGTGCAAGTGCAGTTGCTCGTTGGGATGACATAGAATCACCATCATCTGAAGCTTTTGGGCTGGGTGATGCTCAGAACGGCAGCATTGGATATGTACTGGATGAATGGTAAGATGTCCTGTTGTTTAAAGTGAAACCATGCATGTTAGTTTTGTGGTTGCTTCTATAGTCACTAATGCATATTTGTAACTTTAGGAATGTGTTTCTGGAATTTGTGTGTGTAACAAGTTTGAGATTTGGGGATAACTTGCAAATTGCAATGGATAAGAAATGGCTTGATCCACATGTGAGTACCATAGAAGAGAGAGAGAGTGGGGGTCGGGTGGGGTCGATTTTTGGGGGTGGGGACCACAAATTTATAGTTTCACATTGTTGAACAGCAATATGAAAAAGGGCCCCACATCGGGATGCAAGTCCACCTTGGACTCGTTTGCACTTGTGCCTATTTCAATGTGTCCCATGAATTCATCAGGAAAAATATACGTATTCCCATTTTTATTGGAAATTTCTGTATGTTTTCAGTCACGTCCAATTAGTCTCTTGTTGATGTGAATAGCTACCATTAGTCGAAGAATCAAATAGTAGAAGTGATATTTTTTAAGAGTCAAATAGTAGAGGTAATGTTGACGGTTAGAATCATATTTGATTTTGATGGTTTCTTTTTATAATAGAATCCCGTCAACAACTTTGGGTCCTTTGGGTGATAGTATTGCCCAAGTGTCCCATTAGTTTAAGAGTCAAATAGTAGAAGTAATGTTGATGGTTAGAGTCATATTTGATGGTTTCAGTGGGTGGATGATGGTTAAGTGATCATGTCCAATTGTCCCTGTTAAGAACTTCAGGTCCTTCGAATGACTGTATTGTCCAAGTGTCCCATTATTTTAAGAGTCAAGCTGTAGAAGTATTTATTTATTTATTGAATGGTAAATAGTGAACATAATGTTGACGGTTAGAATCATACTTGATGGGAACTTTGGGTCCTTTGAATAAAAGCGGAGTCATTAATGTTGACAGTTAGAATCATACTTGACGGTTTCTTTCATAGTAGAAGGCAAACTATAGGAGTCTTTTATCATGGAAGTACATGTAGAGGTTGCACAGCCTTCTATATGCTTAGAAAAATGTCAGAAAGGATATATCTGCATGAAGTTTAGTCTATTTGTTCCCTACTGTTCCCTTCTTCTCTAATCCATTATTCCTTTTTACATTGTTAGGGATGAAGAATACGACCGCGGAAAGAGGAAGAAGGTCAGGAAATCCGACCATTCTTTTAGTGGGCGAAACCCTTTTCAGGAAATTGCAATGAAGAAAACACATATGAAGATGAAGATGACAATGGATCGGACCAGTGCTGGAAACCAACCTTTCAGGATATGATGTGGTGTTACAACGGATGGATTTCCGCTGCTGTTGGCTTTTATATCCATTTGTATTGTACCTTTGACTTGCAATGCTGTGGTGTGTAATTGTAATGGTGAGAAGATCCCAAGAATGACTAATGGAGATGTCTTTCTTTTTCATTCTAATGTGAAACTTCCTATATTTATGTACGTAGGAATTTTGAAGCAATTTATTTAAGGAGTTCATTATTTGAAGGACTCTTTAGGCTTTTCTTTCCCTTATGAATTTTATGTTCTTTTCCCTGCGGCCTGTTTAAATGAGTTTCGGTAGTTTGGTTTTTTCCCATAAATGTGTTTGTGTGGTTCATGTGTTTGGATATCACACTTTACCAGTAAGTGGCTGCTTTTCTCTTTAATCTAAATTACATGTAAACAGACTTTCAGGTAATTAGACTTGCAGGTAATCTGGGTGCACAGCAACTGCGTTTAGAGGGATCTAAATCAGGGCCTTGGTAAACCAACTTTTTATGATTTTTTTTTTGGGGCTTTTGTAATTTGTTATTATGTAATCATTGATGATATATGCACAATATTCTCCGGCCTTATTTATGCACTGGCCCACTCTTTGTCGAGCCAAACTATACGTCTATCTTAAAGGCCCCCCACAGGATATATCAGTAGTACAAAAATATCCTGATATTGAAGTTCCTAGTTTTCCTGATCTTGTTTATGTTGAGTGCATCTGCCACTGTCTTGCTATCAAGTCTTTTGCAGGGTATTGATCATGGATTAGGATGATGCAACCAATGGATTCTTGTATTATTGGAGATGACCTTTGATTAGTCAATTACATTTAGGTCTTAGACCTCTAAAACATGAGTTCTGCCATGTAAAGGTGGGGATCATATTTCATTGTCAACTATTTTCATAGGGCGTTTTTTTTTTTTTTTTTGGTTGCAAGATGTGCCACGTTTGGAAGCTGTAGTTCTCATGGCTCTTATTAGAACCGTGCGTTTAATAGGTGGGCCTCACTTTTTGGACATTCTCGACTTTAGCACAGATGGTAAGGAACTTGTGTTAGTGTGTGAGCGATAAGTATTTACCTCAGAGAAAAAAAATCCCCTGATGAGGCTAAGATAGCTGTGGATTGAGTATGTTCCTGATTTCAACTAATCGATGCATAGATTAGATGAAAATGTTGGCCCACTTGGTTGTGTCAAACAATTAAAGCAGTTAGTTGATTGGATGGAGGCTCTACATTGATCATCAGGGGCTTACCCATATGACTACAGGGTAGTTGGCCCCGACAGACTTGAGTCCGGCTCCAAAACTTGTATGAAAAATCTTAGGTCCACCTCCAAAAATCACATCAAATTTCCAATCCATCTCAAAACGCACGTGAAAATCCTGAACTTGCTTGCAAATCTAACTTGTTTGGATTTATCCCCTTAAAACGAAAATCATGAGTTTGCCCACTTGATCATCATCCAAGTCTCCCATCACTGAATCCCATGGCATCTCGGCGGTTTGTTCAAAATCCGTTACTTGAAACCATAATCCCAACTAGGCGTGATCCCAAAACGTTTTTATTCGAAATAGATGCCACATGTACACGGTGTAGATGAGACAAAAGACAAAGCTGGTCACCAACCTGACCTCTTATTTCGTGTCCACGAGCGTATCTTGTCCGTTGTTTCGTTTCAATATTTATAATTTATTACCATCAGTAAGAAAAATTTACAGAGTGTGTTTTTTTTCAAATTCAAACAGTTGATGATCAAGTTCCCGCGGGAATCTGGGAAAATGCAGCCTACATTTTCTTATAGAATAACAAGTATTTTACTAAATAAAAATTCAATATGGACTAACTCCATCGTTCTCATCTAAATAAGAACGATGGAGTTAATCCATGGTTCTGTTCATGAGTTAGTCTATGTAGCAGGACTCTGTACTAAAATGCAACCCATACGGGTTTGAAGGCTAATGGTAAAAAAGGTGTTTGTATGTGGGTGTGGGTGTGGGGGGTGGGGGAGGGTAATATCTTTTATTGTAAAAACGCCATGTGGGATTTCGTGCTTTTTCTCGTTTACATTTGATGTAACAATGATTTAAAGAAGAAGAAGGCGTTTTTAGCCGAATTTTCTGTGGCGAAGATCTGAAATTCCTTTCTACCCAGGTCGGAAATGGGTGCCGCGAGTGATCTATGCACAATCGCACTCTTAATTTAAAATGACTTATTTTAAAAAATTAACACTCACCTTGCATAACTTCTACAAGAAGAAGGAAAATCTTGCATAGTTAAAACATTTCAGATATGTGAGCCTTCAGTCTACAAAATTATTGAGGAAAAGGAACTTGTTGCATGTGAGAGACTATAGTTTTCGCGTTTGGAAAACCTAAATGAATGTATGTATACAACTAATTGGTTTTTTTCAATAATTAATTAAGAGTGTAAATAAAAAAAAATGTTCGTATAAAATCTGATATAATTCAAAATACCTAGAGTTTTGTTTTTGTTTTTCCTAGTGGGGGTATTTTGTCGTACTTAACCCAATAGAATTAATTTTCTCGGCGCACTTATGACCCTGCAACACGCGTACCAGGTAAATTTGGAGACGTCAAACACACGACTTGAGGAGCAAACTCACACATTATGCAAAGGACCAACACCCGTTGTGGGTAAAATACTTGGACTTGGAAATCAGGTTTCATACAATTCCCAACCTATAGTTATCTTCTTCAAATAAAAAAAAAGGCAGGTTCAATTCTCTATGAAAAAAAGGAAAAAAAAAAAAGAAGGAAAGCAAACATTGAATGGCACAAACTCATAATCATTGTGCTCAATCAAATTCAATACAGGTGACCGTTACTGTATAAGAATCTTGAGAAATCTTATTTGGAGAAATCTTATTTCATTCCTTTCTTATTCTTAGAAAAAGCTCTTTATCCCCATTTGAATTTCTAGCATATGAGAAATGTAATTTTTATCTTTAAATGTTTTATGCAAAAATAAATAAATTAGTAGAAATAGTTTTCATCTTGAGGTGGTTTCAAGAACACCAATTTCTCTTCAAAAAATATTTTTTTATTCATTAAAGTGGTTATTTGGTTATTTAAGAATAATTATCACTTAAAAAAGATTTTAGAATTTTATTTTCCTATAACCTTTCTCCATTTAGTCCCAAGAGGATTACTATTAAAGAAAAGTGATGATCCTCGGTTATAAATTATCCACCCAAAATCTCTCCCACTTAAAATTTGGCCTAAACTAGCTCTAAGAAATTAAATACCATCTTAATTGTTTGCAATTCAACCAGATACTTCAAATTCGAAAAATCCATGACTGATCTATGTATGATCTATGCAATTTCTGCAATTACATCCCTAGCGGGCTTCGTTGGTTAGGGACATATAGGGAAAATATAAAAAGAGGAAATTGTTTCTCAAAAATCTTATGCCAATTTTTGCAAAATAAATAAATAAATAAATAAAATAAATAAATAAAAATAAAAAGGTCCATTGGGTGAATAGAAAAAACTTGAAATGCCCATTGGCTGAATCTACACTGATCACTAGTGGGCCCATGCGAGGCCAAAGGTTTGTAATAGGGATGTTCATGGCCATGTCGGCCCGCATTGAGGCATATCCAGGTATTGATCTACTTTTAGAAAAAAAGGCCTATATCTGGCTAAAGCCCAACATAGACCATAAGTTTGGCCCGAGCCTGTTCATTTAGTCAATCAAGCTCGGCTGAGTTGGGCTTTCTATCACTTAACCGTGAACTACAAATACTACTTATTCAGGCCTGCCAGACTAAATCACGGTTTGCACTCGGAGGTTATAGGTTTGAAACTACACTGCGACACTGGGGCTACATGGGAGTTTACCCGGCTTTCCTCTAAGTCCGGAGGGATTAGTCCGACCCAAAGGGTTGAGAACCCTCCGATAGCAAATAAAAAAATTCAAAGCTAGCGTAAATATTAACAAAATCCAAACGCATCCCTTTGTATTCAAAAGGTCCAAACCCGGCCCATAAAGCTCTCTAAAATTAACACCCCTCATTAAAGCTCTCCCCCTCCATCAATGCCCGAAAGCTTTTCATTTTCCGATTCTAGTTTCCATTCTTCTTCTCTCTTTCTCTTTGCAGCATTTATTTCTAGAAACTCTTTCTTTTCCCCATACTGACAAAGCAAAGCTTAAATAAGAAGAAGGAGAAGAAAGATGGTTGGGATTATAATCTCTTCTTCTCTTTGGTTGTTGAGCTCTATTTCATAGGTATGGCCTCTCCATATCAACACATATCCATTTCAAATTTATTGATGTTCATAGAAATGTTGGTTTTGGGCTTTTTGTGTGTGTGTGTGGATGGTGGGGTGGTTTGGGGGGTGGTATGCATTCATTATTGCACTGTAGTTATGATACTGACAAAGAGAAGTGATGATTCTCTACTAAAAGGAATTCTCTAATAATGTTTGATGGTCCATCTATGTTACATTTGATTTATTTTGTAGAAAATGTGTTTTTTTACTTTTCTTCCATCATGAAAGATGCTTTTCACAGGCCATGAGTAGATAGTAAAAATGATACTAGAAATTTAACAGCTGCAAGTGAAAATTGATTTACCTTTTAGTTTTTTATTTAGTGTTCCAAACTTATAAAGAAAAGATGGTTTGATCTGAATCTGTACAGGTAAAATAATAGTTCAGGACTTAGTAAAATGGGCTAGGATTGGATAGATATATTAGGCCCTTAACCTGGTGCTAGGCCTAGATATAATGCCCATTAATAGATGGGTCAGGTCCCTGCTGTTATTTTAAATTTGTAATCCAAGCCTATCTTATTCTTTTTAAGCTCACTGAGTGGGAAGTGATTTCCTTGTTAGATTACTATAATCTGATGGCAGTAATCATTGTCTTGTACCATTTATAATGGAAGGATATAGCCTCCTGATTGGCTATAGGAATTTTTGTGGGCCACGTTGGACTGGGCCATGCAGAAGCTTGTCCAACCCCTTTTACTTTTTGGGCCTAGTATTCACATTGAATACAGTTCATGGGCCTCAAACTTACACTGAGACTCATCCCACTTGCAAAATTATATATGCCTTGTTTCTTAATATGTTAGGCTGTACTGGATTTTGTAGCATAAATAGGCCCATCTTTAGCCCATTTTACTATTAAGCTAGGACATAGACCCGGGTCCTGCCCATGGGCCTAAAATGCATCATGGCACTCCTATTGGATTTGAGATTTGGGATGGCCGATACAAGAAATGAGCATTTATTTTGAGCGGCTAGATTTTTCATAAGTGGGATCCACTAAGGAGACGCTGTAATTCCTTGTGAGTCCAAGGCCCAGAGAATCTGGCTTCATTGGGCCTAAATATCAATCTGTGTTTTCCTGCCACCTTTGTATGTCAATAGTTTTAATAATTCATTGCTTCACTGGGTTTGTGTATTTAAAGGCTCTCTTGAATGATTGTACCTCTACTCTTAAATCTTCTACTGTCGTGCATAAAATTTCAAATTTCTAAGAAGGATTTGAAATGCTCTCATCTGGACTTATGTTTCTTATTGATCACACCAGAGTTTTAAATTCTGGAGTAAATATGATGTTCTTAGTCCTTGTTTGGGAGGAAGATAGTTCAGAACCATGAATTTTCCCACCAACTTTAGGAATTTAAATATGCCTTTGTTGTTGAGATAGAAGGCAGGCCTCTGCTTCTTTGGAGAGTCCAGTGGTCCAGGAGTTGAGGGAAGAAGATGAGATTCATAGACTTCTTTAAAGAAGAATCCCAAGACATGACAAAGATCAAACATGGAAGAGAGAATTCAAAGTCCTTGTCATCGCCCTCATCCCCGCGATCGCTTATTTCTCGTTGGCTTTCTTCTCTAACTCCTCGTTTGAGGTTCGCATCTTCTGCAGCATCTTCATCCAAGAGGAAGAGAGATGCTGATGATAAGATTGAGATGATGAGGAATAGAAGTAAGACAGTTGTGGGTTCCCTTGTTCAGATCGCTCCAGAGAATGAGGAAGCATTGGAATTTGTATTTGCAGGAGTTGATCATGGGCAGAGGATAACTGGGGAGACCAAGTATGAGGAGTTGTCAATGCGTGATAGTGGAAAGGAAGGAAAGCTAGGAAGCCATTTACTTTCAGGTTCAATTGATGGAGTGAAAGATATATGCGCATTGCCTTTAAAAGAAGCTGGCAAATGCAATAAACCCATCTTAAAGAACTCAAAGGTGAAAAGCTGTGGCTCACTGGAGGACGTAGCAACCTGTTCAGCTTCTTCAGATAGAGTTGTTTTGTCAGGTGATTTATTACTTATGTTTTGTTTGATCTCTTAAGCTGTTTTGTTGATTGAGCTGATTGTTATTTTACTTCTTTTTATTTGGGCTTATCCGCTATTACTAGTTGATTGTTATCCCTTACTAAACATTTGGGGTTTTTGAGTATTGAGGTAGAATGGTAACCAGAAACCTGTTGATAGGAATTAAGATATTTTCATGGGTGAGCTTTTTCACTCTTCTCTCTCTGAGTATTGAAGCTGAAAAAATGAGACACCCAATGAGATCATCATCAAAGTCATGTTCCATCTGACTACAGGGGCTGTTTCTGGTCTGATCACATACACAGATTACCTCAAGACTCCTTCAATTCCTCTTGCATTGGTACCACACACGGATTTCATCTTTATGTAGTCATTCCTAATCCTATTCTTTCTTGTTACTCAGCACTTCCATATTTTGAATCTTCGCTTACATATCTCAAATTCTCAATGGATTGGTGCAACGTTTTAGAAGTAACTTAAGATACTAATTCAACTTCTCCCTAAGAAAGAGAACTTACGAATAGATTGTCAAGAGCATCCCTAGTGGCCAATTCTGCCAAACATCCTAACATGCCCCTACTGAGTCTTATCAAATCTACACCAATGACAGAATTACTAACTCATACTAATCTTAACACTCCCCCCTCAAAATGAAGATGGTCAGAGATGGAGAAACATGAGTTTGGAAGACAAAGCAAGTGAACGACGTAGATGGTTTCAATAAGATTAATGGTAAGGCTGATAGACAAACAGAAGGTCTAGAGTAAGATTAAAATCAAACTGTACATGTCACAAAGAAACCACATGAATATAGATTACAAACAAGAACAATCATAATTCTCTCCAAGATTTAAACTGATCTACTTAATTATTAAATGTACCCTGATAACAATAGTAGCACTTATCCTAAAATGTTGTTTTTCAGAATCTGGGACATAGCACCCTTAGAAGTCACCATCACAGTAAGTAAGATGGTCAGTGTATTTTAATGTATTTCAAAGGTGGACTTAATACACCTCTTGGATTAATTTGGGTTAAAGGTTTGGTTTTGGCTTTTACCAACTGTGCTATTATTACTGCAACTAGCCATTTCTTACCTCAGCACCAAAATGGTTATTGCATAGAAAATTGTGACTGGTGCACTTTTTCTAGGAGTTACGTGTAAGTGTTAGTGCAGGTCAATGCACTTTAATCTGTTTTTTATTTATTGTTTGCTTACCAAGTGCAAATCAGAATTAGACAAGTTTCCTCTTAACTAAAACTTGCAATGCAGTTCCTGTTTCCTGCAATGGAATGGATGACCTTTTATTCTGCCACATATCAGGTCATTTTTTGGTTTGTGGAGCTAACCTTTTTGTAAATGTTGATGTGGTAAAGAAAACAAATGCAACACAATCAATTGTTGAGCTTAGTTTGCATGCTTTTTAAAATGTAAATTTTCACATTTGTGTATTGTGGTTTCAGATATAATTAATGCTGTCATATTTCTTATGGGGATATTTGTTTTCCTTCTTCAGGAAAATGTATTGATGAGGCATCTTTTAACTTGGGTATTGGAGTTGGTCTGGCTTTTCTAATTGCCAATAGCAAAAATGAATTTCATAAGTTGAAAGAGCTGCAGACACAAATGGAAATGCTACTTGGAGATATTAAGAACGAAATGCAAAGAAAGGATATGATTTGTCTCAATACCAAGTTAAGTAAAAATAACCTTGTATCAAATTCCAATGGATCTGAATGCACAGAGGACCACCTTGACATTCAAAGCCATGGATCATCTGATTGTTTGCTAATGGAAATTTCTACCATGGACTGTGGTCAATTCTCCAAGTCTGATTTAACGGAAGGGAGTGCAAAAGGTGTAGGAATGCATCAGCTTGAAGCAGAACTTGAAGTGGAACTAGAACGTCTGCAGCTCAAATTGGATGCTGAAAATACATCTGAACTTCAAAGGAAAAAATGCATGAAGGTATGCATACATATTAAATATTTTTTTCTCCTTCTTCACTATTTATCATGCATTTACTTACTAAATTTTTCTGTTTTTTGGTTAAAGGATCAGTCTTCCACCGAAAAAAAAAAAAGAGAAAACAATAAAGAAAAAGGTTTTTGTGGGTCGATTCTGTAGGAGGAAAATGAGCAACACACTATGATATCCTAGCTTGCCAAGGCAGTTAGGGAATGAGACATCAAGAGAAACCTTTGGATTCAGTTGAATCTTTAGGT
This sequence comes from Litsea cubeba, assembly GCA_012931725.1. Taxonomy (NCBI): domain Eukaryota; kingdom Viridiplantae; phylum Streptophyta; class Magnoliopsida; order Laurales; family Lauraceae; genus Litsea; species Litsea cubeba. The sequence continues at coordinate 9,404,394 of CM022945.1, read as the reverse complement.
TGATTAGATATTAAGCACATCCATGAAAAACCATGTTTAATTGATTTGAGTGGGAATCTTATGGAAGATACATACACAGTAAATTGAGGAGTGTATCAATATATTCAACTCATTTTCATTTGTGTGTGTGTATATATATTTTCTCTTTTACTTTCTAAATGTTAGTTTTGTATGTGAACGCACAAGATGGATAAGCATATTGGCGAAGGGCCATGAAGAATGACTGACTTCTGTCCCATGCCCCCTTCAACGGTTTCATCGGCGATGCTATATTGATCCCTTTTGAGTACATGATTTGGCGAGGCCTCCATATCCTTGCAACTTTCTACTCTAGAAGTAAGATGAGTAAGAGGCAGTGCATTTGATAAGCATTGTTCTACTCTTCCTAAATTGGCTACAAAAAGTAGTTGGAAAATATTGCCAGTCTTTACATGGATTCTTACTCGCTCTTCCATTGCTTCTTCCAACCTCAGCCTGGAGAATCGCACTACCATTTCTCAAAACTCCTCCATGTTATCTTTCTTGCCAATTAAATGTCTTCAGTCCACTGTTCAAGCAGGTGGCAAAGTGTTTCATATCCAATGCTTGCTTGTCTTCCAAATCAAACTAAATCGTTCTCTCCGTCCTCATTTTTTTATAAGGTAACAGTGAATTTGTTTGGTTAAGAGGAATTAAAAAAAATTCCTCTACAACTATGGGGAAAAAACACCATGGTATAAAAGAATTGAACCAAAAAAATCAAAATGCAGTTAAAAGCAAGCAAGTCTAAATATTTATCCACCCCTAGTTTGACTAAAGAGTCTTCAAAACTGTTGGCCATCCTCCCCACACACTAACTTCACTTGAAGCAAGGACAAGGGAGACTTAATCTGATTGAAATAAAACTGAAATATCCAGGAACCTTGACACAATAAGACACTCATCTGCATTTATTCATTAACAACTGTAAATGTATAAAACCAATATCTCTGTAACTGTAAGGGACACAGTTGTATTTTTCCTTTTTCTTTCAATCCCTCTCTGATTGGGGGCATTAAAAAATGCAGATTGTTGTGAAGAACATAGACATGGAAAGAAGCATTAGTCCATGTTTCGAGTTAGAGTGTAATCCTCAAGAATCTCACAGCAGGGAGTATTGTGGAATTTCTCCAAATGAGCTTGAGAGAAGGTTGCATGAGCTGCTAGAATCTAGACAGCGGGAGCAGATAGCAGAGTTAGAGTCTGCTTTGGAATATGCTGAGCGCAAACTCCATGAGAAAGAAATGGAGATTTGTTGGTGGAAAGACAATGTTCAATTCCTTTTGCATCACAAAGACTAATCTGTCTTGGTTGGTAAGAACTAAAGCACAATAACTTTCCATATAGCGTAAACAGAGATGTCCTCTCAAGCTATTATTTACGCATCTCTATGCTTATACATTTAGTATACTGTGCATGCTGAACAAATGCGCATGAAACAGAAATAGTAGACAAGGAGAGATACCAGAAGATGGCTTGAATGCAAATTTAAGTATCTTTTTTTCCTCTTTGTAGGGTTGTATCTATTTATTTATTTATTTTGCTCAGCTAGCATTATGCACTCTGTTGCTACAGTACTCCATCCTACTTTACATGTTTTCCTGCAATAATCTCCAGATATTCCGCATTGGTTATTCCATTATTTGTTCAGTATATTTGTCAAGCTCAATGAGATGTTTGGATGCATGTTTGGAGGCACTTTCAGTTTAGAGCTGTTTAGAATTTTTTATATTAATGGAACAGATACTCACCCAGAATGCAAGTTGGAGCATTGTTGGAAATTAAACCTGATTAGTTTGATGTCATTTTTCTGATTTACTCCAGATCACCATCAACTGATAAAGTTTCTGTTATATAGCATCCTGATCAATTCATTTCCTTGCAATATCCCCAGTTTTCAAGAATTCAGTGAGTTCTATGTTAATTAAGGAGGCTTTCTCTTCATTTGTTTAATGGACAGGATGTCTTGACAGGAATTTTTATTTCTCCTTTTTCATGGATTAGCACTGCCATGGATTTTGAAGTCTGCAGAATTCATTTTATATGCTTAGTGTAGCTAATTTGCTTTCAGTGAAATAAACAAGGTGTAATGGCAAAAATGGTTGCATTAAGCAGCAAAAGGCACATCCATTTACCTATGATTTTTCAAATCCGAGGCCCCCATTGAAAAGGCTTTTCCACAAGTGTGAGGAAAAGTGCTTTACATTTGCAATGGCATGGGATTGGCCGGCCCAAAGCTTGTCTAAGTCATCCCATTTCTGACTAGGTCTAATATTGGGTCCCAGATCCAGCTCATAGGGCTAACAGTTGGGCCAAAGTTGAACCAATTTTCAGAAAATGTATAGACCTCTATGTTGAATATGTTGATTGGGCCTTTTAGCATACAAACCCATTGGCCCAAACAGTTAAATATTGGGCCCCAATTAGTAATGTCTGTGGACCCATATTATGCTGATGATCCCAACCTAGTAATTTGTGGTAAATATCGATCCTCTTGTAGATCCAGTTGATGGTTGAGGGTCTGTGTTATGGGTCTCAAGTTTGGGCCTCATATGGACAATCCATATGGCCACGGCACCCTGGTCAAGCAAGCACGCCCCGTGCATTTCATGGGCTGGGCCACGGCACGTTGAACGGCTTGCCAGGCCGTGCTGGGCCTGGGCGGACCGGCCCAATTTATAACCCTATATGGACTCAACCCTAACCTAAACCTAACCAGTTTTCAGCCCTAACCAAAATGAAGGAAGATAAGTCTTTGGATTCTTTTGAGAAAATGAATGAAAACCCTTCATTTTAAAATGACAGAAAGTGGGACTCTCTAGCATTTTAGAATGATGAGCTAGCAAACATGAGATTTCTTCTGAAGTAAGAAAATACCTTGTCCTCCTATAATCCACCTCAGAATGCTTCATGCCAAACATATAGTTGCATTTGATTTGAGTGCACCCTAAATGAACACTTTTAATTCCTAATCAAATTTTGGCGCACCCAAAGTTATCAGGATCACTTAAAATGCATTTGACCCCACAGTTGATGGTTTATTTTTATCATAAGTTTGGCTGTCTTGAGAGGTGTGAAGATCTTCTATTGACTGTACTCATTGACAAGTTTGACTGAATAGCAAATACTTGTAAGTAAGGCCCACCAAATCGACGGCTCAGATATCTTCAAGTGATGGATAGAATGCTCAGACATCTAAAGAAAATGAACATACCACTTAGTAACTTTCTTATGTTTTGTCTTATGCAGTATTTTTTTTCCCCTATGTAACAGAGAGATGCCTTCAAACAGAACCAGCTTTGGAAAAGGTAGCATTAGAAATGGTAAATTTCAGGAGCTGTTGGGGAATCTCTTTTGAGTTTTACTGGGTCTTCTCAAACAGGTTTGGGGAATCTATTCTATCCTGATTTGTCAGCCAAACTGAAGATTTGGTGACCCACTAATGAAAACAAAGGATTCCTAATTTCTATAGAGTCATGATATGTCCAAAGCTATGGATTATCACAAGAGTCAAATCAAGCGAATATGAGCTATTAATAAGAATAGAATATGTAGATGTACAGTGATTACACCATAGCTTGGAATAGATTCCTTTGTGTAAGGTATGATGATTTGGAAGAGAAGTACTTTATGCTCTTTCTCAAGAAAGTTGGACCATGGGCATTTTGTTAGCTGCCAAATAGAAAGTTCTACTCATGCTAATTAGGTTTATTTTTCAGAAATTAAAGATAATTAGATAAGTGGCATATTTTTTACAATAATCAGGTGTTTTTATAATTTTACCATGAACCACATCTATTAATCTAATAATCTCGATCAACCACCTTTTTTTTCTTTTTTTATAATGGAAGCCTATGGGAATGGGGGAATCGGGTAAATCCCTTGTGGCCCCAGTGTGGTAACACAGTGTCGAATTCTCAACCTCTGGGAGCAAACCATGGTCGTAGGCCAACTAAGATGACCCTTTAATAGATCAACCACCTTGCCTAGCCATTATAATAGTTGCCTTTAAATGGGGCAATGCCTTAAAATTAAACACTTTAACATATGGGTCGGTCCCACCATCCATCTTAGGATCATGTGAACACATGAGCAATGGTTTTTCCCCTCTTTCTTCAATCTTCAATAACCCATCAACATCAAACCTACACAAATGTGTACAGCCGGAAAGTAAGATAAGATTGCACTAAGCTTTGGTATATAGTTTATAACTAAGATGTTCATCCGAGTGCTAAACAACTGAAAAATGCCCAACTCGACTTAGAAAATTAACTCAATCAGATTTTGAGTAACTCAACCAAAAACCCTAAATCCTAACTTTAAACTTAAAATGGAAAGCTCAATAAGACCAAATTGGTTTTTTTTTTCTTCGCTTTATAAGAGACTTCAGCATGTACACTACCCACACTATACATATCCCTAATCAACTGAGAAACAGCTGGGACCAACCCTACCAAATTTATTTTTTTGTGTTTTTAATGTAATTTATATAACTCGACAAAGAATCAATTAAGGAGGTTGGTCTGGATAGTTGATCCTTGTTTTTTAAACAAAGCTTGCTTACATTATCATTCAACCCTTATACATAATCATCATTCATATATTTCCATGGTGTAATGAATAATCAAGTGGTTGAGTCCATTGCACTCCACCCCCTCAATGAATGCAAATCATTAAAGCCTTCTCTCCATCTGCATATTGCTCTTTCAGTGCATGATAATCCCTCTTATTAAATCCAAGCACACTTGTTCTCTCCATCATGGATGGCATCTGTTGCTGTTCAACAATGCACTATCATCATACCCACTTTTACAGGAAGTGCACCTGAACCACAAATCCCAAAGGTACCCTTGATTCTCTCCTAAATGACCAATCTAACTTTTACAATTTGCAAAATAAGTCCACACCAGCTCCCCTTACATATATACATTGATGTTTATATATAAGGTGGGGTACCTAGGTTGAACTCAGGTACCCAAACTGCAAACCTAACCGTGACCTGTTTTCTTGTGAGTTTAAAATTTTGAGGTCCAAGCCTGATCCAAACCCTAACAAGCTCAACCCGAATTTCGCATTCGGTTCGGATGGGCCATGTGGGTTTGGATTTGACCCGACCCACCCCTATGTATAAATTGTAATACTTATTCAAGACCTTCTCCATCCTTATAACATCAAAGTGTAACAGATGAAGTGAGGACCATGGTCCATAACATTGCTCATGCTGATGGGACCAAATACTTGAACAGTCTACATCACCACAAGGGTGCACATGCAAGGTGAATGCTTGGATTTGCTCAAGTAGGACCAACACTAATAGGATTTGAGTGTATTAGAAGGAGCAGCCTTGTTAATAAGAAATAAAGGGTAGGAACAATCTAACTGAATTGCAGTGGTCTAAATTTCAATCTGACTCGAAGATCATAAAATCAAGACCTTGCAAAATAAACAGATTGATCAAATTGTTCTCGCCGCTTGTTTATTTGGCTCCTAAAGAATGGTTGTGATTATTGAATCAAGGTGATATCTGAGCTGTGCAATCCATACAATGTCCTCCTTAACCAGCTAATCACCATGTATGATTATTTGGGCAAATGGCTACATGATCATACTCTTTAGTTTGAGAGAATTCAACAAATAAACTAACAAAATAGAATATAAAGATAATAAGAATGGAGTTCCAATAGATTTTTGGGCAACATGATTTGACTGGGGTCAAGTTCTGAAATCATGATCTAAAAAACTAATACAAGAAAAGTGAGAATTAGATCAGTTGATTAGAAATTAAGGTTGTTGATACCAAATGATGTTGCCTTGATGGATCATGTGGGTGAATTGGCACCCTTGGTAGGTTTACTACAGAAAACTTGAGTTGGAGATGGCATCCAATGGTTAAATTAGGAAAATTGTACCTGGATTTTTTGTCAGGGTTTTTAAAGGGAGAAATGGTCCTCACTTAGCCACTTTCTCAAAGAGAAACCCCGAGGGTAGTTCAGTTGGTCTAGGACCACGATTTGCTTGTAGAGGTTAACGGTTTGAAACCGCGCTACCACATTAAGACCACAGGAAATTTACTCGCCTCCCTCTGGGCCCGTAGAGATTAGTCCGGCCCAAAGGGCTGGGACATCCTCTGTTATCACAAAAACAAAAAAACAAAAAAAAAAAAAAATCCCTCACAAAAAATGCAATCAAACATAGGAAAATCAGCTGAGGCAAATCTTTCCTCGCGTGGACTTTCCTCACATTCAAACAAGGCCTAGGGTCTAATCAAGGAGAAAATGTGGTGAAGCAAATTCTTTCCTCACTAGACTTTCCCACATTCAAACAAGCCGCTCAAATTTATTTGGATAAGAAGAAAAGGTGGAGAAAATGGAGATAAAAACTATGGGCATCTTTACCACCTGACTTCTCAACATCAAACTACCCTAGAAAAAAGAAATGGATAGTTTCTACCATTCAAAAAGAAAAAAAGAAAAAGAAATGGATAGTTTCTAATATTATTCCAATCACAACATTTGAACATAAATTGAATGATACAAGAAGGATACAAGACTTAAAAAGAGAAAAAAAAAATGTAAACATTAAAAATATCCGCTATGTTCGACTTCAAAATTTTGAGATTTTCACTGAACTATTGTGTTTTTTTTTTTTTTTTTTTTTTGTAATTACATTGCCCATTTTCTCTTTTGTCTTTTGAAGAAATCAAAGCACTTTCATGTTTAATAAAGAACACCTTCCATTTAGAGTAAAATTGATAAGCAGAATCATCATCAACTTCTACAAATAGCTTTTGATAAATTCACCCTTCTTCCACCATATTGCCATCTCTCTCTCTCTCTCTCTCTCTCTCTCTCTCTCTCTCCCTGTTTTTTATGTTTAGAGCTTTCTCACATTCTAACAGAGTAAGTTCTGAAGTTGGTTTGTCTTTCTCTGTCTCTTGAATGTTCCTGCAAAACACCAGACATGGCTAGCTCCATCCTGTTACAGAGCCCAAAATACCATCTTTTTTTAAACACCCAAAACTACTTATCCTTAAATTGTGGTTTCAAACTTCCAGAAATTGTGTATAGAGAACAGGATTTGTGATATAAGAGCCCAAAACTTCTTCCCAGTCCAAAACCACTAACAAGACAATAGTTAGTTGCTTTGAGTTTCCAAGTCTTTCTGAAAATGGCAGCTTTTTGACAAGGCAGTGCTCAAAAACCACTTTATTAAAAACAAAAGGATCATGTTGTCTCAGATGGGTGGTTTAGATTCTCTACAACTTCCTTAAGAACTTGTTTGGTTTCGTTCTTTTTTTTTTTTTTTCTCTTTTCTCTGATTCTCAGTCTCAGTCTTCTCAAATGGGTCTTGGTTTCTTTCATTTCTTTGGTTCTTTTCTGGTTTTAGCAATCTTGTTTAGACCGTTGGCTTCTCATCCACCAAACACAGATGGGTTTTTTCTCTCAGACTTCTTTCAGAAAATGGGTCTGAATTCCACTTCTACTTTCAACCTCTCTGCTCCTGTCTGCTCATGGAAAGGTACAATTTGTGATGCTCAAAACCAAAGTGTCACCAGTTTGGTGGCTTCTGGTCTAGGCCTCTCTGGCCCCATTCCTGAAGATACCATTGCAAAGCTCAAGATTATCCAATATCTGGACCTCAGCAACAACTACATCACTGATTTTTCTGCAGATTTCTGGTCTTTGGGCAGTACACTCATAAGTCTTAACCTCTCCTTTAATCAGATTCATGTTTCACTTCCAAGCAATGTAGGCAACTTTGTGCAACTAAAAAGCCTTGATCTTTCCTGCAACAGTCTTTCCAGTGAGATTCCCGCTACTATTGGATCTCTTTCAAGCCTGCAAATTCTCAATCTCAGCAGAAACAGCTTTGAAGGGACAATCCCATCTGGGATTCTAAACTGCAAAGACCTTGTCTCACTTGATCTCTCTTGGAATAGACTGAGTGGAAAAGTCCCAACTGGTTTTGGAGCTGCATTGGCAAATCTCAGTGGTTTGAACCTCGCAAGAAATGAGATTCATGGAAGGGTGTCAGACTTTTCAGGCCTGAAGTCCCTCACTTATCTGAATCTTTCTAGCAACATGTTTCATGGTCCTGTGGTGCGTGTGTTCCAAGGGCCATTGAAGGTAATAGACCTGAGCCAGAACCATTTCCATGGCCACATATCTCAGGTACATTTCAATTCCAGCTTCAACTGGGCTAGTTTAGTTTTTCTTGATTTGTCTGAAAATCAGCTGAGTGGGGAGTTTTTCAGTGAATTGAATCAAGCAGAGTCACTTGAGCACCTAAATCTTGCTCACAATAGATTTGCTGACCAGAATTTTCCACACATTGACAACCTCTTGAATATTGAGTATCTCAATCTTTCGAAAACCAATCTCAGGGGCCTAATTCCCACTGAAATCTTAGAACTGGGTGGCTTAAAAACACTAGACCTGTCGCATAACCATCTTGCTGGAAGTGTTCCTGATCTAAGTGGCAATGGAGATCTCCAAGTTCTGGACCTTTCTCATAACAATCTCACCGGCGAAATTCCTCTGCTTTTGGTTCAGAAACTTCTTCAAATGGCAGAATTTAACTTCTCCTATAACAATGTGAGTCTATGTGCTGCAAAATTCTCGCGTGAGTTATTCATGACTGCATTTTCCGGAGCACAAGATGACTGCCCGATCGCTGCGAACCCGGCTCTCTTTCGAAGAAATAGAGCACAACATAAAGAACTGATTCCAGCATTGGCAATCATGTTCTCTGTCTTATTCTGTCTTGCAGGGTTCATCTGCCTCGTATTCTCCTGCAGGAGGAGTTTCCTGGTTGTGGGCTGTGAAGCAGCTCCCACGTAAAGAAGTAAAGAATGCTTCAGGCCCCTTCTCGTTTCAGACTGATTCAACAACTTGGGTTGCAGATGTGAAGCTTGCAACTTCAGTCCCTGTAGTTGTATTCAATAAACCATTGCTGAATCTTACATTCGCCGACCTGTTGTCTGCTACATCCACTTCAATAGAGAGGCTTTGTTGGCTGAAGGTAGATTTGGGCCGGTTTATAGAGGTTTCCTACCTGGGGGAGTCAATGCAGCTGTAAAAGTTCTAGTACATGGATCAACAATGACAGATGAAGAAATTGCAAGAGAGCTTGAACGCCTGAGCCGAATCAAGCACCCGAATCTAGTCCCCTTGATTGGTTATTGCTTAGCGGGCGATCAGAAGATAGCAATGTATGAATACATGGATAATGGAAACCTGCAAAACCTCTTATATGACTTACCGCTAGGAATTCAAAAAACAGAAGATTGGAGCATGGATACATGGGAAGGAGAAGATATTGCTAGTGTTAGAATATCTGCATCTGAAGGTGTAACTACTTGGACATTTCGACACAAGATAGCTCTTGGGACCGCGCGAGCATTGTCATTTCTACACCATGGCTGCTTCCCTTCAATAATTCACAGAGATGTGAAATCCAGTAGCATTTATCTTGGATCTTCATTGGAGCCTAGATTATCTTATTTCGGATTGGCAAAGATTGTCGAAAGTGAATTGGATGAGAATGAACTCTCAATGGAATCACCAGGTTACTCTCCTCCTGAGTTTTCTCAGTCAGAGGTAGCACTTACTACGTCAAAATCCGATGTTTATGCATTTGGAGTTGTTCTGTTTGAGCTGATTACAGGTAAGAAACCAGTGGGAGATGATTACCCGGATGAGAAAGATTCAAATTTGGTCAACTGGGTAAGGGGACTGGTGAGGAAGAATCAAGGATTAAAGGCAATTGATCCCAAAATTCGTGGGACAGGATCAGCCATGCAGATTGAGGAAGCGCTGAGGATTGGGTACCTGTGCACTGCTGATTTGCCTTTAAAGAGGCCAAATATGCAGCAGATTGTGGGGCTATTGAAAGACATTGATCCTGCCGCAGGTTGATGAAAGGAAGTGAGAATTGGTTCTTTTTTTGTGTTTAATTTCAATTACAATGTTTTTTTTTTTTTTACAATGGAAGGACACCTACATGAGGTTTGAGCTTGTGTTGAACTTAATTTTTTTCTTCTAATTCATGAAAAGAAAAAAAGGTTTATGTTACAAAGGACACAGATTTTTAAGCCTTCCAATTATTATCTGGTTAGCACTTAGCAGTTGATCTAATTGGCATTCAAGTTCACAATTAACAATCGCAAATCCTACCTGTCATAGTCACTTTGTTGGGTGCGTTTATTCAACTTATTTCCTGGTTTGTCAATCTGTAGTTTGAGTTTGTCAGCTTCCATTAACAAACTTGAATTTCTAGTTTAGAAGAGTTATATTTTCACTGAACTAATTTGTAGGTAATATATCAAACCGTTAACGACCCTGTCAAAGTTTATACATTGAATCAACCGTATTTTCATTGAACTAATTTGTAGGTAATATATCAAACCGTGAACGTCCCTGTCAAAGTTTATACATTGAATCAATGGAATTTGATAATTTCTTCAAAAACAAAACCCATTTTAAAGAAGAAATTTAGAGGGTGTATACTTATACACATGCACATTCAATATATTCAACCCAGTATGCTTAAAGGTAGAATTGTGATTCCCAAATTTACTCTTAACAGGTTTGATATTTGATCTAACTAGCAAACTATAGATGAAATCATCAAATTCAAAACCCTTAAGCGAATCGAAGTATGATTTATTCAAAAGAAAGCTAGTTCGCAGTTTGAACTTTGTTAGCAAGAACTAGGTAACTATGGTCACTATTTCCTTGCAGTTTTCCTCTAAATCTCTTTTCCTTCCCATTCTATTGTTGTATTCAATTATGAATTCTGGAACTAGGAATTGAGATCAATTGGATCTGTTATTGATCAGCAACAGAGCATAGTCCTTCAGGATGTGCTTTGGCCCTGGCATGGTCATGTCTGCCAAAAGACCCAACAGGCTGGCCAGTACTTCTATTTTAATGAGTCCATCTGGTCCAGTGCTAAAATCTTTATAGAATTTTGTTTAAAGGCTGGGCCTACACCATCCCATCACAAAATTTTAATTCATGGGGTCAGTGAACACATATCAGTGTGGAGAGATGTGGATTTCTGTTTTCTGTATAAAAAAAATCTGCTATATAAGCAAGATTTATACCTTCCATTGAAGATTTTATCCTTTCAATCTGAAGATGGAATTGAAGATCTGATATGATAATAGCAACACTACTAAAAGAACATGTTTGTGTCCCAATGGTCCCTATGGGTGATACAAAAAATATAGGACAAACCCTTCCTCCTTTTCCCCCCTTCTCTTTCAACTTTATGAGAGAAACAGAGCAACACAAACCACAGGTTCCATCTGTAATTACAGAAGTACACGCCTTCCCGAGATAAGGGGGCTCAGAATATTGCTTCTTGACCCATGACCTTTCTTTTTTCATGTCCTTTGGAGACTTGACTTGTGTTTTGGGAATGAGGTTTCTAAAAAGTTGATGAAAGAGTACAAATGTCTATTGATGTCATGCTAAAGCCATTTTCGCACTGTGTGGCCCACCTCTGATCACAAGGGTCATTAGATTGGAAGGGACCACTATGGATGCCCTTCAGACCTCTTTCACCATGTCCTAATGTTCATAATCATTTCTCAAGAGCATTCAAAATGGACATCTGGACTCAAATTGGTAGAACCATTCATTCTGCAGCACATTAATTGAAAGGTAAGCTCATCCGATCAAGGTCAATGTATAGTTATCAGAACCATTCATTTTCTGCGTCTTGCTTCAAATGGGTCATGATGAAAAAAAAAAACTGTTCGATCGCCCTAATTGTGTGATTAGAGGGCTTTATCTGTTGAATGTAGTAATCTCTGGCAATTCGTTAATTACCCAATTGCGACCGCAATCAGTTGATTAGTTCCAATCATAGTGTACTCTGCATTGCAGGGCATCCACTGTGAGGCCCATAAGATAAACAACCCTGACGATGCAGGGTGGAGTCCAAATCAGGCCTTTTGAATATTATCATTAATCTACAGATTGATGAATTGATCAGTTGAGCCTTGAGTGTGCATGACTCATAAACAACAATAACAACAACATCAACAACAGCATTTCATTCAGTAGAGAACCCCAATACTAGACTAATCAAACCCACTGCTTGCAATGAATGGATCATCCCAAATTCCATATAAGCAACATGCACACAGATTTAAAAAAAGAAAAAAAAGCATCTTGAAATTTTTTAGATAATATTAGATTTTAAATGGTTATTTTTCTCCATTACTATGGTATTGACCAACAGTACTAGAAATTATAGGGCACAAGTGAACCTAATTTATATATGTTGATACTGTAAGTAAGGAGGTACTGCAAAAATATGAGAGAGAGAGAGAGAGTACTGTTTATCAAGATTTTAATGGCACTCAGTATATAGTTTTCTCATGTGGGAGAGCAGTATCCAACAGTGTATTTAGAGAGAGAGTTAGGTAGGCCATGTTCATGATAATCCTTCAAACATATTGTTGTTGTTGTCTTGGTGTCTTGCAAGCTGGAATTGTTGGACTTTAGGCATTTGTAATATGGGGAAAGTCCATCTTGGGTCAGCTCTAATATAACCCTCCAATCAAAGAGTTAGGATTGTCTCATCCATGTTGAACATTGCCTGCCTAACTTCTTTCTTTCAAGTCTCAACATACTAGTACCCAAAAAAAGTCATAACTTACACTGTAGTACACTAAGCTCCCACATGTGAAAACCATAAACTAATCACGCCCAATAAATTCTTTAATACTATCTTCCCCTGCATATTCTTGTGATTGTATTCTCCATCTCTCTACAGTCTACACACACCAAAATTTTCAGAAATGGGCCAGACCATAGGGCCTACTTGCCCACCCCTCCCCACTCTGATACCTGAGACTTGGCTCAAAAGGGTGCCCAGTTTGTTGATCCTCATGTTTGTATAGTGGGCTCGCCCGCGGTTCATGATCCGAACCATTGATACTATAGGCGTTTATCTTGGAAGGGGGGAGACCCCAAAATCTTTCTGGGTTGTAGGATTTTGGTCGTTCAATCTTTGGTCTCTTACCCTTATGGAGGACACTTATAACAATATGTTAAATTTTGGCTAATTCATGAAGTTAATTGTAACACAATTTTTTAGACAAAATATGAAGAAAGCTTGGGGTTGAGAAAATTAGAGGGTCACAAACAAAGCTTTCCCTGTTAAATTGGCCTAGAAATGTTGAATGAAGACAGGGTTTGGTGGATGCAAAGGGGAAAAAGTTATACTCCTCTTTAAAAGGACAAGGTAAGATTAAGACAAAAGGTCCAATGCAATTCAGCTTTGTGTATTGGAAATGGTACTCAGGTTAATGCTTTAAAACAGCAATGGAAAGAAGATTGATATATTGGAAATGAGGGAAGCAGCTGGAACCATGAACTAAGTAATGATTTGTGGCCAAACAAGATGAAGGCAAATAATAATAATAATATAATAATAATAATATTGGGGAATCAGACTTACATAGATGATCTCATTTTTACAGTAGTAAGTGTAAGGTCAAAGATGCTTAGGGACAAATAAACAAAAGAGAGGATCCCAATTCCCAAGGGTTGTATATCTGAAGTCTGAAGACTTTTCTTCCCTTACTTGATGTTCTGTGGCCAGTATGTAATCAACTGGTCAACAGATTTGATAGAATAAAGTTCATGTAGGAAAGATTGATTAGCTAATGAAGGAATTCTATTCACTAGTCGAAAATTTGAAAAACGAAAGAATTGCTTGGTTTTTAAGGGCGTATTTATACGATGAGAGGATTCCACGACAAAGAGTAAAATTATTCTGATTTCTTCTATCTTCTTCATTTTTGCTAGGTTGGGCTACTGGTGCCTACACCACTCAACCATGAGTGTGTTGGACTATGCAACCATATTGTTTGGTTGTATGGTGCAACATTTTTCTTGTGGAAAAGGAAAAAAACTGAACTGCTTTTCCTTGATAAAAGATGATCTGGATTTCCCATGGGAGGGGTGGAAACGTAGAGTTCTTCAACCCTGCGGTATAGAAATTAAAAGGTGAAATCCTCTTATTGCACAAATACGTCCTAAGAGTCAAAAATCCGGTTCCTTTGAGCCCAGAGCCCCTTGAGAGTATGATAATCCAGCCCAATAAATCCATCATTGGGGCCCATTATGTAATCTAGATTGCCCATAACAACTATTCCTAGCATTGGTTATGGGTCAAATTTCACTCCAACTAAAGATGGGCCACTGTGAGATTGATCATGTGTGGAATAAGTGATTGCAATGTGCTTTCTTTTAATCAATGCTTGAAGGTTGGCACAACCAGACTGGAGTAAAATTTAACCGATAACCAATACGCACAGGAATACTTATTTTGAGTGGTTTAAATTTCAGGAGGGCCCACTGATGGAATTATAGGGTAGTGATGCAGTTAGAGACTCATGGGCCATGGTCGATTCATGTGAAATTCATTTGCTAAACGATATTAGAAACTAGAATAGAGAAAAATTGGATCCATGTGGGTGAAGCATCACAAAGAATGTTGAAGGCTAGTTTTTGCAATGGACCAAGAAGCTTGGACAGGCTTTTATGGCCCATGGGCCAAATCTGGGCTTACGAAGTAAACTCGTCCGATATAAGGGGTGGGCTTGGGCTTCGACATCAAAGCACAACAGCCCGGATCAGCCCTGGCCCGCTTATGTCCAACTATATTATGTATCTTATTTTAATGGATAAATTAAAGCATATGGTTAATTGGTTATATTTAGAATGTTATCATTCGTCGTGAATAATTAAGGTCATTAACTTTTTAATCCACTTGGAAGTAGAAATTGGACTGGAAATAACTCCCATTAGCCTTTGGAAAGGACTTTTATGTTAGTTTTCACATTTTTTTGGATACGTTGGGCCACTGGTCAGGAACCGCTAGCTTAACTTGAGAACCCAGGGATGGATCCCGGGCATGCATGTGTGTGAAACCAAAAATGGCAATTTGCTGATTAAACTATTGGGCCCAGGCTCGGGCTTGACATTTTTATGCAGAGGCCAGTTGTGGGCTTGACACACATGCCAGTAAGGTGGCACTGGACCTAAATTTGAGACCCAATTATAAACAGGCAGGGCTTGGACACAACCCAACCCTATTGAAGGGCTTGATGAAGCTGAAAATTTTGAGGAGCTAATGAATATGGATACTTTATGTGCTCTGTTTTGCTTGTTTCAAATCTAAGCATGGATTTCTATATTGTGTTGATATGTACAGTGCAGTGGGCCATACCTGTGATCAATCAAACCCCCTCACATCACATGCAGCTATTCCTACACTCTTCACAATTTGTTGACACTGTGATCTGACCACTATCCACTCTTGGATTGAATCACAACAGAAAGAGCACTCACAAAATCTTTGAACTAAAGAGCACCTAATGGAGTGTTATGATGATTTGAGTAGGTTTATATTTGTTGATATATATTCATAGAAGAAATACCTCACTGAAAATATAAAGTATTAAGATACTGATTTTATGAATATTCAAGATTTTAAATAAGAGTATACGACAATCGTATAATACTAATTTTAAAAATATATAAGTTTTCATATACGTTAAATTATGCCACCTAAAAAAATGTAAAAATCAAAATATTATGACATACCAACTCAATTAGTAACTGGGGAGTTCTATTGGCTACACTTCCTTCTCTCCACACCGTAAAGGAAAAAAAAATCATTTCCTAAATTACCCCTCCTCCCTTTCCCTCTCTCCCTCCACCCTCTTCCCCTCCCCCAACCCACCCCGAAAAAAAGTTATCATAATAAGGTGATAGATGCTCTCATGAGAGATGCTCTCATGAAAGTAACTCGCATATATATATATATATATGTGTGTGTGTGTGTGTTGGATGGTTAGGCATTGAACCAATCGCATGATGAACCTAAAGATGCCAAATAGAAATGGTAGATTTTCACAATAATTGTGGATTTCATGGTATGCAAATTTTCCTTTTCAAATGTTTTCACCCCATACTTACTTACATGTGCACGTGTATTGCAAGGTTGTGTATACGCGCAGGTAACATAGACGGATCATATAAAAATACCAACATCATTAAAAAAAATTTTCACAAAATGGGTGAGTCAATGAATTACCACTCGGGGGAATAGTCCTATCGGATAAAAAGACGACATGGATACCCATTTTATTAAAAAAAAAAAAATAGGCAGGTCATGAATTTTGAAATAGGATAATTTTCAGATATGAAGTACAAAAAAGGTAAGTTTTAATCATCTATCCTAAAAAAAATCTCATTTCCTTTCCAAAGTTATTGAATTTCTTCTGCATCCATAACAATTAGGATTACTTAATGAGGAACCGCATAACTAAGAAACTTATGAATATGTGGATTGAATGTAGGCTTTAGAATAGAAAAATTATGTAGATAAAAATTAAAAAATTATGTGGCTCTAAGGAGAGACCAGCAAACACAGCTAGCCCTTTGGGCCTTTACTCACCCAATTTGGTAATCCACAGGAGCACAAGATGGTTTATAACCATGCATTGAAGTGGGCCACAAGTTGATTATAGTATGTATGAGCATCTTTTACATTGCAATGAACAGATGGTTGCCCTTACACTGTGTAATTGTTAAGCTGTTACCCATCCATCATAATATGGCCCGCCATGTGGACAGTACAGATCACCAAATGAAGCATGAGAGAATTCCAAAAATATTCTAAAACCTCAAGGTTCCATTGTAGAGAGAGAATAAAGGAAAGTAATCCCTTTCTAGTCAAACATGTGAAAAGCATCTAATTCTCTCCACTATCTCTCAAAGCTCATCTTGACCGCCAATATCAACATCAACCACCCCTTGAGGCTAAGGGGGTGTTTGGCATCATCCTAAATGAAGAAAAACTAGTCTCACAGGAATTGTGTGAGAGTGAAAATCTAAAGATATAAAAAAATAAGGAGATAAAAGAGGAAGAGATGCTTCAAATATACAAAAGTAAGGGAGAGGAAATGATTGTCAAATAAATTTTTCTTACTTTATTTTCATAATGACAAATTGCAATAATAGTGCCAAAGAGGCCCTTATATTATTTCTCCATTTTATGATGGGAATCCTAGAAGGCCTTGGCTACAGTGAAACTACAATGTCTTGAGAATGACATAATGAAAAAATTAAGTCCTATGGCACTGGGAGATTACAACAATTTTTTGTTAAAAGTCATCTCAATTAAAATAAGACAAGTAGAGACAACCCAATGGTGAGGGTGTCTCATTTAATATCACAAGAGCACTGAACCACTGACCAAATCTAGCCTTAAAAAACATGTTGCATAATTTGTTAGAACTGTTTTTCCAAGATACAAAAAATTTAGAAAAAGCACATCAAGATTGTTGGTTGTTGCTAATTGTACAATCTAAAAACATTAAATAGATGGTAAATAATTTTGAGCTTACATGTTAATGATCTTTGTATTTTAGATTGCATTTAATTTATAGTTACAATTTTTCACCTCATCTCAAATTCTTCTTCCATTCACACTTATCTTGCACATGTGATACATGTGCTTCAATCGAAACTATCAACCTAGTGGACCCAAATTCTAAAATAAAAAACTAGTGGGCCCAATTAAAAGTGGAGGCAACCAATAAAAATTGCAAACCACGGATCTTATCTTTGAGAGTGTATGATGTGCGCCTCTTTAACTCAATGGAGTTGATAAGTGATAATGATCCAACAAAATCATTCAAATTGGTGTTGATAAGTGATAATGACCCAACAAATCATTCTAAGAAAGTGGCCACTGTTGATAATCTAAGAAAGAGAGGGATGACTTCCACCATTATTTTAGACACATGTACAATGTGTGGTAAGGAGAATGAGACGATTAATCATCTATTCCTTGATTGTGAGGTGGTGGTCCAAGTTTGGAATGACTTTATTAGGAGGTGTGGTATTGCTTGGTGTTGTTCGAAGAATATGGCGGAAGCGGCAAATGCTTGGCGTGGTGGGTGCTTCATTAGTTGTGGTCGTTTATTATGGATAATGATTTATTTTACTATTTTATTGTCTATTTGGAAGGAAATAAATGAGATGATATTTAGAGGCCCTTCATATTCGGTGGTTGATTTGATATATGAGGTTGATTTTAGGATTGCGAAATAGGCTTCAATTCGGAAGGAGTTTGCAAATATAAATTTGAATGATATTAACTATAATTAGGAAGCTTGTATGGGGTGTCTCCCTTTTAAGGAGAGAATATTCGTCCCGTGGTCTTCCCCTCCTTTTGGGATTTTAAAAATGTGGATGGAACTTCAAGGGATAAGCTAGGGCCGGCAGGAATTGGAGGCGTGTTGCGTAATTGTAAGGGTGAAATGCTCCTTATGTTCTCTAAGAATGTGGGCATTTGTGACTCGAACGAAGCCGAGGTGTTAGCTATTTTTTAGGGTCTTACGTTGTTTGTAGGGAGATATATTGGTGCTCTTGTGGTGGAAAGTGATTCTTCAATTGCTATCACTTCTGTATCTAACCAAAAAGATTTTCCTTGGAAATTTCAATTCCATTTTAATGAAATTATAGAGCTTTTGGCCACTCTAAATGTCTCTTTTCGTCATGAGGTTAGATTAACTAACTTAATCGCAGATACACTAGCCAAGCAAGGAGTTGAGAGGCTATCTCCATGGGTGGGTGTGATTATGTAATTGGGTTGGGGTTGGTATAAGTACCTTCTTTTTTACTTTTATCTCTTTTACTTTTTCAGCTTTGTAATTGGTTTCTCTTTTTAATAAAGTTTTGTTACCGTTTCAAAAAAAAAAAAATCATTCTAATTTCCCTGACTCATCCATAGACAAAACTTTTATGATATGTCCACCTTGCAAGGCATTAGTTGATGATCATCTTTGATTGGATGATTAACATGGTTGACAAGGATTTATTTTGTTGATAGTGCTTTCAACCCCATGTGCCATGTGTAGATCTCACCTTTGATTGATCATAAGTACTGATTCGACCAAATCTCACTTTTAACTTTAAAATGAGAATTTTTGTTCACATAAAAATGATCAAAATAAACGTTTAAGGAAATCTGTTTGAATTCGCATAATTATTTATTTTTATAAAAATAACAATAAAATTATTGAATATCTAAAGGTATCAAATAATAAACTTTTCTGCAACAAGTTCCCTTGTATTATTAACCATTTTTAATATGATAAGGGCTCATATATATATATATATAGTACTGATCCAGTGCGCGAGGTTCAGTGTGCGCACCTCAATGTGAGGCCCACATGGGGCCTCACCTCGGATTGGGACCATGGGGATTTGAAAGATCTGCCCTTGCCCTTCATCTCTGCAAAAAATCAGCCCCATCCCTAATCATTATCACCTCCATCTGAGCCCTACAAGTTTAACGGTGTACAGTCCATTCGGATGAGTGTACAGTCGATCCAACAATGTACAGTATATCGGATCGGTGCAAAGGTGGGCCCCATGTGAAATGCAGGGGGGTTGTGTGTGTGGTCCATTCAGATGGACGATTAGGTGGGCCCCACTCTTGGTGCGCAAGATGCGCACGATGTGCACCGATAACTCCTCATATAACTTCTTGTGCATCATAAATTTATTTTATCGGAGTTAGCAGTTTCAAACTCCATGGAATCGTTCGAAGAGGCCGGACACCCTCGTCAACTATATATATTATCACTAGCTCGGAGCCATCTAATATCTTAATTATGGTAATATAGTTAGTGTTGTTTATGGCCAGGCTGAGCCATATCCAAGCTCTTTACCCTCAAGTCCACCAGTTTAGTCAATCGGGTTCGGTCCAAACGGACCAAATGACCTTTTATAATTCGTATGGGCTTTCGAACAATTCTTTCAACAAACTATCACTAAATTACAAGTACTACTTATTCGGACCGAGCTAGGCGTGGGTTGAGGCTCCACGACACTTAATCCAAGCCCGAAACAAAAGCGGGCCGGGCTTGGATCTGGCCAGGGCCAGGCCTGCCAATGAGCACCCATAAACGGTCATTAGCTTATAGTGGGCCCCAACATTTTAGCCACGTGGCTTGTTCCCTCACAACAACATCTATGACAAATCAGGTTCTAGATGATATATAAATATATATCAATGAGCCCTAGAATTCTGCATTCACCTCCCTCTCTCTCATCTTTTGATTGGTTTCTCCTTCTTCTTTCCATTGTCTGCTATTTGATTCTGTGAAGGCAACAAGAAGAAGAGGAGAGAAGAGAAGATGTCGGATGAGGAACATCACTTTGAGTCCAAGGCAGATGCAGGAGCTTCAAAGACTTATCCCCAGCAGGCAGGAACTATCCGGAAGAATGGATACATAGTCATCAAGAACAGGCCATGCAAGGTATTGATTTCCCACTGCTTAGATTCTATTTTTATGATTCTACTTTTATGGGGTTCTGTTGGATTTATATAAAAAAATTTAATTTTTTGCTCTAGTCTATAGATCTGTTGTTTGCTGATTTCTTTTTTCCATGGATTTGATTGGGTTTTTGTGGGTGTTTACAATTTTCCAAGAGCTTGTGGCAGTTGAATACATCTCCTTGTGATCTGATAAGTTTTAATAGGGTTTTTGGGATTTGTTGTGAGCCCCCTTTTTTGTATTAGGGTTCTTGTTTTCTTCAGAGATCATGATGGGTTTTGTTTGATTTTTTGTATTTACTATGTTATTCTTGGGTATAAACCTTGTAGAATATGGTTTCTTTTGAATATGGGTTCTCTGCTATGATTGAATTTCCTTTAGTTTCTTTTCACATATATTGATTTCTCTTGCTTGGAGTTCTTTTATTTTTTTTCCCTCTTTGTTGTTTTGGGTATGATCTTGGTATTGATTTATGTCTGTTGTAGGTGAATGGGAAGAAGAGGGTAAAATCTTCCTCTTAGCTTTTCTTTTTCGCGATGTAATTGTTGAATTTTCACTGAAATACTTAGATATAGATTGTGAGGCCTGAATTCTTATATCAGGTCGGCGGCGAAAAACCCTAATTCCACATCTTGAAGGACTTTCTGGGAAAATTTTACCACTCTTTGTACTAAATTCGTTTGTTTGCATGTTTACGATTAAAATTTTCTATTGGTATAAAACACTGGCGGCTTGATGTTTCCAAAATTACAAGCTAACTAAGTACTTTCAAGTTTCAAAACAGATGGCTAACTACTCCATGAAAAATGTGTTTCATGTTACCCCAATAATCAGATTTGGAAACATATTGTGTTTGACAGCCTCAAACTTAACATCTCTTTTATTCTTTTTTGTCTAAAAACATTTCATCGAAAGAGCAAGATGCTGCAACCAGCATAGAACAAAAGGAAATTGGTATAAGAGAATATACAATGGGTGCAAAGAACATGCCACGATACTGCTAATGCAAACATAGATTACATCAAAATACCCACATAGAAGCTACTTCTATCAATTCCCTTTTTGCAAAGGAATCCACAACAACACTTGCATCTCTTGAAATATGTCATAGTTCAACCTCCTTCAATTTACAGTGGCCCTTACTCATTCAAAATGAAATGGTGTTTCCTTGAGTGTTCCAGTCAGGTAAAACCCAGGATAAATTCATCAGAAGAATCGCTTTTATCAATCAAAGATGTTGAGAATTTTTTGTTAAATGAGCCTCAAACGCTTCTCTAATAGACCAATTTTCAGCCTCATTTCAGTCTTTCACTCCATTTTGACTGCAGAAATCTGTAAGTTATCACCTTCCCCATTAAACAAAAGACCACCAATGTCATTTGTCTCCAGTTTCCCTCCTCACCCCATCCGCATTGAATTGGAAGATGCTTGAGACTCTGTTTTGCCATTTTTTTTTCTTTTTGACTTCCCACTCTTCATGCCTGCATCTTATTTCAAAAGAAAATAATTTTGCTTTAAAGCAACTTTAAACATATCTTTTAGTTGGATGGAAAACATCCTGTGACTTGTCACCATTCAGAAGGGGTAAAAAAGCTGTAAAGTATCCTTCCTGAAACAAGCTAGGAAAATCCCTTATGCAATTCAGATCTTATTATTAATAAATTGGAGCTTTTCTTGTTGATGCATTATTCCCACCTTATTAAAGATGTATGGCTTTGATGTAGTAATGGTTTTTCATCACTTTTGTTTGGGTTTCATGCCATCAAAATCTTGATTCTATAAATTTAGAGTCCCACACATTTTATGAGGGGTTGCTTCTCGGTCTTATTTTGACCTGTCAGTTAAATCCTTGCTTTTCACCTGAGCATAGTTTACATCGCCAGAACCTCTAAATAATGTTGCATTATAGATTCATTTTTTTATTTCCTGTAGCAAGCATAATTGTAAAGGTGCAATGCCTTGTTGACCAGGGCTTGGGCTAGCACTGTTTCTTTCCTGCTTGGAAGGACTCAAACTCACACACAGTCACCCACCTATGGAGTACGTTTGGTGTCCCGAACTAGCCAAGTGAGAGCCGGGATGACTAGCACTTGGGTTATATTATCCCTATTGATGCAGGACAGACCCATTGTCCCCCATGGGTCGACCCACCAATGGGCCCAGCCCATCTATCTCGACCAGTTCTTTGGGCTTAGCCCTCCTATCTTAGTTTATTTAGAGTTTTATTTACCCATTTATGTTTTAAGTTGTATTTAGGTGGATGTTTTAATTTTGGCCATCGGTGTATTTGGATGGTCTAGATTAGTAGCTTTAGGGTTATGTTTTCACATTTTTAAGCATTGACTATTCAGTTAAATGATTAATGAAAATTTTCTCGAGTGATTTTGGGGTTTCTCAAGTTCTCTCTTCTTCGTTGCCCTTGATGGGGAGTTTGATGTGAGGCAAAGTTTCAGGCGAAAGCTTGACCTATCCCTTCCGCCCTCCACCTCCAGTCCCTGTGTCTATACCCACCCCGCATCTAGTAGCCCACTCCGCATCACCTATTGAAGCCGTTATTGACTTTGGCAGTTGACCAATGTTTCACTTACCCATGCATCATCTGAATTGAGGACTTAAAATGCAGGGACCTCCATCGATCAGGGCCAAAATCATCATGTGGCTGCAGTTCTACTGTTGTATTAGTCCATTTTGTTTCTTTGTATGAAAAATTCAAAAAAATCATGAAATAAAAATTTTAAATTGTCTTAAGGCTTTTGGGTGTCTTAGGTACACAAGTAAAACCTTAAGTCTAACCTAAAAGGGAAAAAAAAAAAAAGAACCTTAGAATCTAATCTAATTAGAAAGTAGAGCTTTAACATTGATAATCAACTGTGTGTAGGGTCCAAGCTGCCAGTTTTGAAGATGTGGGAACTACTTATCCAGAAGGCTTTGAAAACCCAATAGATCACACATTTCTTCTCATGCTTATAAGATCCCAAAAGAACTCTCCTTTTATGAAATGACAAATTAATTGTATAATAGTATGATATTTTAGATCACTCAACTATATATTCTTGACAGGTTCAATTACTATGAAGTCACGATTTAAATCTTATGAAGATCTTATGGTAGGTTATGTATGTGTTCGGTTTCTCATTTTCCATGAAATCGGTTTTCTTTGCAACGTTGCCATTTTCACTTGCTGTAGTTTGTGGTAGTGGAGTTTTTTTTTTTGGTTTGTTATTTGTATCTCGTCGGTGGTCACAGGCACGCATACACATTTTCTAGTTAAACTTTTTCAGTAGGAAATTTTTATACATATAACACACTAAAGATATTTGAGTTATGACTACTATAACTCATGTCATAGAAGCTAGTAAAATGAGTATTATCTCTCGGGTTCAACATTTTGGTTATTACTACATGATGCATAGATTACTAATCAACAGAATGTATTTTGCAGCGATTAATCAAATTTGGCGTTCAATTACAAAGTTTGAATCCGCGACTTGTACTCATGCAGCTTGGGCAATTGGCTATTTTAAAGTTACTGCTTAACTTTTTTTTTTTTTTTTGAATTAATTTGAGGCATTTGAGACTATTTTAGGGGTAACAAGATATAGATGGATACAAGTCTTAAAGTAATCATATCCATCATGTACTGGTATGTTAAAATAGCTTGAAGATTTCCTAATCGCATTTTTTAAGTTTGAAGACTATTGTTTTTTTTTTTTTTTTATGTATTTCCAAAGGTTGGAGATTATCGGAACTAGACAGTGGATCTATTCTGTACTGGACATTACTTCATGTCAATCCCTTTTGAGCAATTGTGTGTAAGATAAAAAAGGGACCATGTCTTTGACTCCTTTTAAAGTGTTATAGTGATTTTCTCCTACATTAATACTTTTTTTCTGGTCACTGTTGATGTTTTGCTCTAGTTGTAAGCATGTGGAAGAGCAGTTTATGGACTGAAGAGTTTCATTAGCTATTTAGCCGATGCTTTTCTTATGGAAGATGAAATTTTTTAGCATGTTTGTCATTTTCTTTTTTATATTGAATTGAGATCTTTGCACCTTTTTTTTATAATAAAGTCGGTGCTTCATTGGCATGGGAAAAGGATTCGAGTGCGTGATCCTTACACTTTACAACTTATCCTTTTCTTGGTGTTTTGGTGAACAGGTTGTTGAGGTGTCCACTTCAAAAACTGGAAAGCATGGTCATGCCAAGTGTCACTTTGTGGCAATTGATATATTCAATGGCAAGAAGCTTGAAGATATTGTGCCTTCATCCCACAACTGTGATGTAGCATCTTTTCGCCATTTTCTTCCATATTCATGTTTGTATCAGCTAGGACGATTAAAAAAAAATACTCAGATCATTTTTGGTGCTTTCGTTTTTCAGGTCCCTCATGTCAATCGTACTGACTATCAGCTGATTGATATTTCTGAAGATGGTTTCGTAAGTTTTCATTTAATGGGCATTAGTCATTTATTGGAATTGGGCAATTTATGATGACTATTGATAAACTTGGATTGGGTTTCATGCAGGTGAGTCTTTTGACTGAAAATGGTAACACCAAGGATGATCTGAGGCTCCCCACTGATGACAGTCTGCTTACCCAGGTTAGTGCAGAAGCTTCTGGCGCCATTGCATTGCACTTAATATAGCCATCATGTCAAGTGCGCTTCTGTTGCTATTGCCATGTGGATTTTGGCCAAATCATATGATCTAACCCAAGGATTACTAGCAGGTTAAAGATTAGCACTGTTAGTACAAGGGATGGCTTTCTTACCTATTGATCCAGGCCCAAGCTTGGGCATCCTTTTCGCCCATGGGACCATTAATGTTTAAAGAATTGGCTCAGTTTGAGCAATCTTGTGATTCTTAGAGCCATGGATATTAAGTTCCTGTGCGTGAGGCCCGTGGATTGATAATCCACACCATTAACCTGATATCCGGTTGAATGGGGTTGCCCCAAAGATGATAAAATTGAATATCGTAGTGATCTTATATTTGACTTGCATTGGTATATTAAGTTCCTATGATTGAGGCCAATCAGCCCACGGCTTGATATTCCACACCATTGACCTGATATCCGGTTGATTGGTGTTGCCCCAAAGATTATAAAATTGAAGATACTAGTGATCTTATATTTGACTTACATTCATATATTACACTGTTTCACATTACTGCCTTTGTAGAAATAGTCTTCTTTTGGGCCATTGTTGGGGAGATGATTTTTTCTTTCCTTTTTTATTTGCTAGCTATTTTAGTAGGTGCTCACTGTGCAAGAATGGGTTAAGGGTTATTTATGTGGAAGTCAAACCTATCAGTATGGCAGTATTTGTTTGCTGTAGTTTATATTCTTTGGAGTGGCTCTATAATTCTTCTATCTTTATTTGACCTTTCAGATTAAAGATGGCTTTGGAGACGGAAAAGATCTGGTGGTGACTGTCATGTCTGCTATGGGAGAAGAGCAGATTTGTGCTCTGAAGGACATTGGCCCCAAATAAATGAGGGGAGGTGTCATGCTCTTACATATGGTATCATCATATGATGGTGTAGGCTGGGTTTTTTTTTTTTTTTTTGTGACCTCAATATTATTAAGACAATTTTTAACGACAATTTGAGTGCTGTATGTTGAAGATAATTTCAGGCTTTTAATATAAGGGAATTGTGATAACTGCATGAGGTGTTGATGGATATCCATATCTCCTTAATCAAGTTAAATGGATTTCATCATACCTTTACACAGTATTCTTTTCTTTTATACAAGGGTTGATTTACATGGTTCTCTTTGTTCTCCCCCCTCCCTCTCTCTTAAAGAAGATGTAAGGAATGATATTATAATGATGTCTCCCTGGGAGTTGCGTACTTCACCATTCTTTGCACTGAGCCATTCAGATTGATCAATATGTTCTATATGTTAAAAACAATATTAACTATCAAGCTAAATCCCCCTTTTATACACATTGATCAATCCAGTGGGCCATATCACTCACCGGAGTGTAATTTGGGTGAGTGCTTATGCTGAGAGGGTGTGAAATGGAAGGCTTAATCCATGTGTACATTGTTGGGTTTTGATTCAATAGCACCCATGTGTGCCTGTAGCAGTTAAAGCATTCCATGCAGTGACCTCTGGTAAGGCCCTAGTTGTGGTCACCACTCACCAGGTTCATACAGAGGAAATATTGCCTTTATCAAAAGAACCTTTGGCCCCTGCTGAGGCATTGTTGTTGTAGGTCCAAATGAAACTCTTTTTCTTTTCCTGTATCATTTTTTTTTTCCATCATTGAATTTGAATGCTATCTTGTTGGTAGGGTATAGACCTACCTTATTTCTTGGTGCCTGGTCCTACTTGATTTGGCCAAAATCAATGACCGACCTAATTTGTTGGGTCCTGTACTTGATTGGTTCAAATTTCAATGGGCCTACTCTTTGGAGGATGAGCCGAAGGATTTAGGAGGTTGAGCTTTGAATCTATGCAGGCCCTACAATCTATGCAATTCAATGAATTATGCAATTCAATTCATATAATTCATGAATAAGATGAAGATGAGAACTGTTTTTCCTCGGATCTTATTAAATGGGGGTGATGACTGGATATTCATTTTGCATGATCTTTTGATTCAGTATTTTATAGGAAGGGGAGATTATTTGATGGCTATATATGAAAAAAAATTTTCAATTTTGACCACTTTAGAAATATTATTTTGTATAGACTTCCTAGAAATCCAGTCCCATGCAAGCAAACGGGCAGCTCTGTTGAGCCTACACTAGCCAAGTTGAACATACATGGGGCTGTATGGTAATTCTTTTTACGGTGGTGAAACTTGCTGTTGCGATTAAACCAATTGAAAGGAGTATTAGAGGTTGGGTTTAGGGTGATAAATGGGTAATTTTTATTATTAGAAAATAAATCAAATGGAGATTGTTTGATGACCTCTTGGGATCTTCATATTTAATCATTCACTTCTATAGCTAGATAGCTAGCGGTGAAGTTTCAAGTCAATCTAATATTTTTAATCCCTATATTTTTAACTCCTTGATTCGTGGTCTACAACATTATTCTAATAAATTTTTATACGTGACTGTTTCGATGGGTGATTGTCAGTTCTTGAAGAGGTGGGACACCCGCATCGGAAAAAAGAAAAAAAAAGAGAGAGAGAGAGAGAGAGAGCATATAAAGCCAAGCCTATTGTCTGGCTGATGCTTGAAAAAGCTCGTTGAAATCTTTACCTTTAAACGGTCGTTGAGGCCTTGGGTTTCTTATTCACTACATTTTTAAATTTAGTCCTTTTGAAAATAGGTCTAATTAAATTCCTAAATTAGGAATAGCCAATGCTGTCATTGATCGTCTCTTTTTTCTTTGGTTGAAACATTGACTGTCTCTTCGTGGGCACACACTCACCTTTTCTGTCCTTTATTTAGGTGACCTAAAAGTTTCATCTAATATGAGAATAATGATTGCATGGACCTCACCAAGTGGTCAAGGATGAACTAATGGTTTTGGATGTGTTGGAATTTCTTTGGAAGTGTTTTTTTTATTTTTATTAAAAATAACTTAGAATCTATGAAAAATTAAGACACGACACCAATCATCCTCATCCCTGCCATTAATATAAAAACATTCAGCGGTTCAGATGATGAATTCGGGGGCACATAGAAGCGCATGAAATTATATTGAGGAATTTACCTCATAGGATCTTGTAGGACATCATACCACTTTTATGGTCCCAAAAACACCGTATGTATGGATAAGGTCCTCGGGGTGCGTTTTTATTTTTATTTTTTTGTCATTTAGCGTATGGGAACCCAAATAATAATTGGGTTTTTCATGATGGAGAAGAGGGGAGGAGGAGGAAGAGGAGGAGAGGGGAAGGGAGAGGGAGGATCACGCGAATCAGCACTTGCACGTAAAGCACCCATAATACTAATACCAGTGGGTTTCACCCCCTCGATCTCATTGCTGCTGCTCAGCTCATCGTCGCCATCCTCAAAGCATACTATAGGAAAGAAGCATTTCTCCGCTTCATCTATATAACCCACGGATTGCTGCTCCCCGGTTTTCAGATCAATCATGACCATGTGAACGAAATCGACAAGATAAGATAAATTGCGCATCGATATCTCAACAGCAGACCTCAGAGCCTTGAATGCATCTAAAAGAGGCAGCATTAACCCTAACTGATTTTATGGTTTCCATCCTGACTGATTTTATGGTTTCCATCCTAATATCTTAGAGCAAAAACCCTAGAAATCAATAAAAAGTCCTGGACTTCTAAAGGTATTTACAGATCTTCCTCCTTCTCCGGAGAGAATAACACCATAAAAGCCCTGTAACAACAGTTCGTGCAAATCATCATTAACCCTAACACTAACAGATGAAAAATTAAACGTTGATTGTTTTTTCCTTTGATCTGATTTTTCTCATGTAAATGGCGATCCTCCTCCTCCCCCAACGAAGATGTTGTTAGGAAACATACAACTTAAAATAAGTACTTCATACGAATACAGTACATATCTTTTGGACTCTGTATTATAAAGGTTTGTTTGTCCAAGTTCCACAGCAATTAATCCGAGCCTAGTGAAATCACTATATCCTTAAGATAGATTTTTCCCCCCACAGTGCTGAAGGTTAAAAGGGAAACTGTCTCCCAAGATAGAACGGATTTTATATTCTCTGGAAAGCAGCACTTCAATCGCAGAGAACAACGAACGCAAGCAGTACCTGAGCAATAACAGAGGAAGAAGAAGAGAGGAGAGAAGAAATCTCTGGTGGTGCTTTCTCTCTCAAATTCGTCCACTATATATAGGAGATTGGTGCCTCTGAAATGAAGTTATGCAACCCTTCATGAAAGGTAGCATCACTTCAGTTCATGCACTCTTTCATGAAAAGATGCAATGTTTCGAACCATTGCATCATTTGAAAAAGCCCATTAAAAAATAAGAAATCTGGGATCCAAGAAGAAAGAAACCACCAAGCCCAAGCCGAGCCGGGCCGGCTCGCGTGGGACTCGAGCCGAGCCGGCCGGACGGACGGCGGCGGCGGCTCGCGTGGGACTCGAGCCGAGCCGGCCGGACGGACGGCGGCGGCGCGCGCGTATTTGTTGAGCTTGACTGCGTTCCGTCTCCACGGAAAATTAGTGGTACCCCTTGGGGCCCAACCCTTATATTCATACTTTCTCTATATATACTCAACATTTCTTTGGTTTTCTTCTAATGTGGAACAAGTGTTTTTCATACTTTCCCTCATTTCATTTCAAGTGGGGTAACTTGGGAGACAAATTACTCATTCAATACTCAATGGATTTGTGTAATTCCAAGTTCCATGTGTAATTCCAAGTCCATGTGTTCACTACACTTTGAACTAATTACTAACTAGGCATGTCAAACGCCCGGCACGGCCCGCCCCAAATTCAGCGGGCCGTGCCGTGCGGCCCACGGGCCTGGTCTCTTTGATTTTGGAGATGGGTCGGCTCGACCTGCGTAACCTGTATATGATTTTAAAAATAAATAAAATGTGCTAGGTGTGATTCGAACTCACTATCATTAGGATTTAAGAAGTAAACATAACCACTGGACTAACTAGCTATTGTATACAAATATTTATCCAAACAATATTAAAACTAGTTAGATGAGGATGAAAACTTAACCACTTAAGAGTATTAAACTACTAGTTAGATTAGGATGAGAATTTAACCACTTTAGATAGGGATGAGAACCTAAGTAGTTAGACTTTAGCCATGAGGTATTTTATAAAAGTAACTATATTTTCATACTATAGATACTGTAATTATTATTTTTTTGTACTTATGTGTTGTACTTTAAGCATGGTGGTCAAACTTTTATTTTTATGATAATCATTATGCAATAAAATTAAACCCAAATGAATATATAATATACGTAATTGATTAATAAAAATAATAAGTTATTATAATTTATAAAAAATAACAACATTATTGAATAAAGACAAATCTACACTAACAATGTAGAACTGAAGAAAAAGGGGGAACTTTTCATGTAATTTGACACATAAGGTGGAATTCCTATTTTAAGAAATGTCAAATTTTAAACCTTCAAATTGCCACATAAGTCTTTAAATGGAATTTGACATCTCCAAAATAACATATCCGTTGGAGATGCTCTTAGAGATTCTGATGGCCATTTCTTATTACTTGCAAGTTTCCACATTGGCAAATGGGAAGGGAGAGAATTTTCCCTGGAAGGGAGTAATTATGGTAGCAAAATCTTATTTTTTACCCTAGTATGGGTGAGTGGTACAAGACATGTGAGGACTATCTACCTGGCCAACGATGATCCATGGCCAGCATGTAAATTGGGACACCCTTACCACTGGGCTATCCCGCATTCCTCAGTTTCAAAATAAATCATATTTTCATCTTTCTACTAATAGAAAAACAATAAGATGCAGTGTCACATAAGAATTATTTTTGAAGATAAACTAATCAAAACAACCAATTTTTAAAATTTATTGATGTACAATGCATTTTGATTTTGAGTTTGTTAGCGGATACCAGTGTACAACTTTGGCATGGATAGAATGGGAGGTTCAAGTGAATTATATTTTAGTGTGTGGATTACTTACATGACATACTTCTCTCAGAAATAAAATTGATAATTTTTTTTTAAAAAATACGCATTTTTGGGAAGGGCCAGGCGGGCCGTGCCTGACGGGCTTGGCGGGCCGATCCTGGCGGGCCTGGCGGGCCGTGCCAAAAAGGCCAGCGGGCCTGCGAAGCTCGGCCCAGCACGACCCGCGTCATGGGCCGTGCCGTTGACCGGGCCGTGCCGTGCCACAGCCCGTTGACTGGCGGGCCGGGCCGGCACGGCCCACTTGACATCTCTATTAGTAACCCATTTTTCTAACAGATGTCCCCATGCTCACCGCCCTACACTCCTTTGTATCCTCCCCCTCTCTGCATCCTTGGCCGCATCCACCGCAATGGAGCAGCACCAACAACCAAATGAGAAAACCCAGATTCTTCTTTTTTCTTGTTATTTTGCGATATGTCGATATCGACCATTCTGCTGAACTGTTGAAGAAGAAAATCTGACCGACATAATGGTCGATATCGACCATTAGGGATGGTCGATATCAACCATATCACAAGACAACAAAAAAAAAAAAAAAAAAAAAAAAAAAAAACGAAGAAGAATAAGAGGAAAAAGGCCACATGAGGACCCCTCCCGTGTCCAATGTGCTGCGAGGTCTTGGTAGGATTTTAAGACAAAAAAAAAAGGGTTAACGAATGGTCGATATCAACCATTAAACGGGAAAAAAAAGGGTTTTTCATGATGGAGAAAAGGGGAGGAGGAGGAGGGAGGAGGAGAAAGGATTTTTCTCTCTTGATTGCTGGTGCTGTTCTAGAACAATACCCTACAAATGGGTCAAAACCATCAATTTACTTGATGTTTAATCACTTGAGGAGGGGAGATGCAATACCAATCTCTCATTTCCCTCAATCTCTTTCTCATTTCCATTGCCTCATCACCCCAACCTAAATACCATTAACCTAAAATAACAAAAGAAATAAGAGAGAGGAAGAAGGAACCCAAGGAAAATATCTGTATATCTGTTCATTCGACCATCATCTTCACCAATCTCCACTTATCTGCAGATCCAAGGCTTCATCAATCATCACCCTCTTTTACTCTTCTAAAATCAGTTTGGGAAGATGAAGTTAAAAATGATAGAGAGGGTTAAATGTTTTTGACCCATTTGCAGGGCACCAGCAATCAAGAGAGAAAAATCTCCTCTCCTCCCTCCTCTTCCTCCTCCTCCCCTCTTCTCCATCGTGAAAAACCCATTTTGTTTTTAGGTTCCCGCAGAATCGACCATTCGCTAAACGACAAAAAAAAAAAAAAAAAAACTTGAGGACCTTATTCATACATATGGTGTTTTCAACTCCTCCTAAGTGGTATGAGGTCATACGGGGTCCTATGCAGTAAATTCCTCCTTTATGAATGATTTTTACACCTCATTTACAAGTAAGATGTACAAATAATCACAAACAAATGTGATGGTGTGCGACGCTTAATGAAACATTTATATATGCAAGTGAGTGCAAACAAAGGACCCCTTATGCTAGTTTTTTCAATCTAGAAATAATAGGGTCTTTATGATGATTCCTTTTTTCTATTTTTGAAGCTTTATGTTTGAAAGAAGCATATTTTGTGTTTAAAATGCTATTAAAAAAAAAAAGTGGCAGAGAGGTGAGGACTCCTTTATATATAACGCAAAACCTAGGGGGTTTCCAAAAAAAATCCCGAATATTTAATAATCATGGGTCTAATGGCCTCCATGTCCAAATCTGGTTACACCATGGACTAAAACTTGAACTGCTGTTGTTCTTACAACAATAACAGTAGCTTCTTGTTGTTTCATGTGAATGAATTCCTACTAATTATAATAAAAGAATTGTATTTTTATAAGTGGTCAAAAATGAATAATCAATGGTGAATATCCAAAAATGAATTCCTACTTATTCCTACCAGATAGATGAGCATTTTGTGATGCAACTATTTGCAAGTGATATATTTTATAAGATGTTTTCAACTATTTAATTGAGAGCTATAAAAGTAAGATCAAGAGCTATAAAATGGACGATTAAAAGAAAAAAAGACTTTGTATCTACCTTAAAAATGACAACCCACAACATTCAAACTCACCCATTTTTCCCCATAAAAATATCCAATATTTTCCTCTCTTTTTCTTAAATTAAATCTCTCTTTTTTTTTTTTTTCGCTATCGGAGGGTTCCAACCCTTTGGCCCGGACTAATCCCTTTCGGGCCCAGAGGTAAGCTGCCCCAGTGTGGTAGTACAATTTTGAACCTATAATTTTCAAGTGCAAATCGTGGTCCCAGGCTAACTAAGCTACCGCTTGAGGTTAAAATAAAGCTCTCTTGCTTCTAAGCATGTAAGTCAATGAGCTACAAGAAGCAAAAGTGAGGCCCACTCAGGGGAAGGAGCAGGAGTCTAGATCCTCTATCACAACTTTTTCACGAGAACCGTGTAACAAAATCCTAGAACTCCATTCATGGGCCCAAATAGAGATGATCGAAGCCATTGAAGATGGATTTCTTCCCTTGTAGTGTTGTGTAGCCAAATCTCGGTTAAAAAAAAGCCTAGGTCCCACCACCTAATTGAGCACATGAAGGAAATCACAGTAACATTCATACTGCGACGGCGTTGAATCACGTTTTAGTCATGTTCTCAATCGGGCACCGGGACTCACTCATTTCAAACTAAAATTAAATGATCAAATCCAGCTCGAACTGTCAAGATCATCTTAAGTGGTCTTACAATGGAGTTCTAGAATTTTGTTATAGAGACATGCTACAGGCACCGAAAAAATGGCCTGAAAGGCCTTGGGCCCTCGGATCAAATGTGATCCTAGGATCCTAGGGCCCAGGGCCTTTCAGGCCCTTTTTTAGGCCATTTTTTCGGTGCATTCAGACTTTCACTTTGTTATAAGAATCCCTGACTCCGACCCCGACCGGGGTCTCTACAGTTGACCTTTCAAGAGTTGGTGGGTCCCACTAACGGGACTGGCAAGTCACACCGTAACTCGCCAATTCACACCAGGCAACACAAGAAGCAATTTTCTAACTTGAAACTGTGGAAGATACAAATGGGCGGGAAATGAAATTGAAGACAATAAGTGAGAGAGAGAGATAGAAAGAGAGAGAGAGAGAGAGAGAGAGAGATCTTACGCTTCCTTCTTCTTCCTATCTTCTGTAAGTGCATTCTACAGAAACTCTACTTTTCTATGATGATTTTTGAAACATTTCCCAGGTTGGGTTTTTGAATCCTTGATTTTTCCATTCTTCTGACAAAACCCTAACATCCCACCACAAAATCTATGTAGTTTTGCAGGCAATTCTCGAGGAATCCCTATAAATGTTAGTTTTGATTGGATCTCAATTGAATTCTCTGTTTAGGGTTTTTGTTGAAAAAAGTTTGTAATCTTTTTACTGTTAAACCCTAAAAACTCTCCTTATAAATGTATGTAGTTCTGGAGGTAGATCTTGAAGAAGATGGGTGTGGAGAACTACCATGTAATAGAGCTGGTAGGGGAAGGATCTTTTGGCAAGGTTTATAAAGGACGGCGCAAGTATACAGGACAGGTTTGTTTGAATCCAATATAAGCATGCTTAGAACTTATTTTACTTGTTGTTATAGTAAGCATTGTTGTGATGAAGATGCTGCTTTTGATTGCAGACTGTTGCCATGAAATTTATTCTTAAGCATGGGAAAAGCGAAAAGGACATTCACAATCTGCGACAGGAAATTGAGGTATTGTTTTTTATGAAAATTCGTTCTAATTTTGGTCAGTTTGTATAACCCTTTTCTATGGTGGTTGCATTGGATGAACCCATTTATGGATGTGACCATGTGAAGTTGTTTGTGATAGTTATAGGTGGATGATAAGATTCAGGCGGCATTGAGCGTGTTTTGTGATATGGGTCAATTTTGCTCTTTGTGAATTGTAATTGGCCCAGGAGATATTCATGGTAGAGTCGTTTTCTACATATAGCTGTCTCATGTTTATCTCCATGGGAGCAGGACTGCTGCAATCTAGTGGTCATTGGAGTGATTTTGAAGCCATTCAATGCAATTTGCTATATGTTGATTCAGCTGAATCAGCTCATCTATCTTGATGATAGGTGGGATCCACCGTGCAATTAATGTTCATCTATCATCGAGACATAATCATTTCTATTAATACTTCTGACAGACGGAATATTTTTCCATTAAATTTAGGCCGACTTATATTTTTGGTTTGTGCTGTACAGTCATGATCTATTCTATCTTGCTGTTTTTCTTTTTGGTTCTTATTAGTTGATTTGATCTAATCTATGATGACATATGGATTCTACTTATCCTGCAATGCCTAGATTTTAAAGAAGCTGAAGCATGAAAACATAATTGAAATGCTGGATGCGTTTGAGAGTCCCCAAGAGTTTTGTGTTGTCACAGAATTTGCACAGGTGATCCTTCTTCTTTTTTTTTTTAAATGGATGCAGGGGGGATAAAGCGTGTTCAGATTTATAACAGTTACTCTTTCAAAAAAGATTCATGGCAGTTAATGGAGTCATAATACTTCACACTTGTTACTTTTGTAGGGGGAACTTTTTGAAATTCTTGAGGATGATAAGAGCTTACCGGAAGAGCAAGTGCAAGCAATTGCTAAGCAGTTGGTATTTTTTTCTGAAATCTCCTTTTCTCCCCCTTTATTGGGACTGTTTTTATTTTATTTGATGGAAATATGTTTGCATTTGCTCTTTTCTTTTTCCTTTTTTTTTTTGGAAGCCAATAACTTATTTAATATGAATGTTACTGTGCTTCTAACCATTTCAGGTAAGAGCATTGCATTACTTGCATTCTAACCGTATTATCCATCGGGATATGAAACCCCAAAATATTCTCATTGGGGCTGGTTCTATTGTTAAGGTCAGTTTTTCAAAATGCTCTCTCTCTCTCTCTCTCATGCGAGCATGTGCATGGACAGATTTGTAAACATAGTTTTTCCTGCACCTTCTGTTTTTCTCCCGTTTTATTTTTTATTTTATTTTTGAGTATATTGATAGGTAACCTTGTTAATCATTTTGTGGTCTGCAATTTGTCTCCAAACTCAACAAAATTAGCTTTTGATGAATTTTAAGCAATAGAAAATTGTTACCATCATTGAGTTTCTATTTAGTTAACATTAACAACTGACTGCTGACAAGCTATAAATATATCCTTTATACACTGGCTGTATATTATAACTCTGCCCTTTTACTTTCTTCCCCTTTCTTTCTGTTAATGACTACACTAGTTGCATGCTTTACTGTTACCAGTGTTACCGATACTCCCACCATTGAAGTGATTCATGTTTCTTTCCAAGTTCTCCTGTTAAACTTTGTTGCAAGTAAAAAAGGCATAACACCTTTCCTTTGGCTTCTCACAGCTTTGTGATTTCGGATTTGCCCGGGCAATGTCGACAAACACTGTTGTCCTGCGATCAATAAAAGGTTAGCTTATGTCAGCTCATGAGCAACTAAAATTTTACTAATCCATACAATGTTTTGTTTTGGGGTTATAATATTTTTCCATACTTTATGTTCTTTTGAATTATGGCTACCACTTTTGACTCAACAATATCTTTACTTGCAAACATTTATCATCAAGGGTCTTTTTACTTTGATTCTTATTCAACTTTTTTCACGCCAAAATATTCTTTCTGCGGAACATTATTCTCAAGGACTGCCATGTGATTCTGCACTGGTATTGTTTATCTTAATTATATATTGTAAATTGGCAGAGGCAGCAGGCATTTTTCAATGTCAAGAAATCCTGCATATCTATAAAAAAAATGCACGTGAATGGGCCTGTCATTGTAAACTAGGTCAGTCAGTGGGTTGATACGAAAGCATGGTCTTGTTGAAGCTAGGCATCTGTTATGTGATCATTCAAAGATCTGAATCCTTATGCATTGTCTGACAGTTGGTATTTAAATCCCTGCTTAGGCTACTATGGTGCATTTCTTAACCAATACTTACCTGAATCCCCGCTTTAGACTATGCTTCTAAACCAGTACTTGTGAGCTGCATTTCTTAAGTAACTCAAGGGGTCTTGATTCTTGTTACCAGTTTTGGTAGCTGAATTTTCTATCTGCTGCTATTACTTAGGTACCCCACTATACATGGCTCCAGAATTGGTACGTGAGCAGCCCTACAACCACACGGCAGATTTATGGTCTCTTGGAGTTATTCTGTACGTATTTTTTTCCAGCCTATATCTCTTTTCTAATGGATAGTACCATAGTCGCTGAAATTTTGTTTTACTTCCATATTTGGGAATGTTTCATGATTTGGCTGAGGGAAGGGAGCGAAACATTGCTGGTATAGTTCTGTTATGCTCTCTTAGCACGATAATGGTCGCTTGCTTTTCACTGTTGTGTTGGTTTTCTAGTTCTGAATGGTATTGTATGTTGGTGTGTTGGACTTACAGAGCAAGGGGCAAGAAGAATTCCACTATACAATGTCATTTTGTAAAATTGTTCGATATTTTCCTAAGTTTGCCAAAATAACTCTTCATGAACTGTGTAGTTTGATAAAAAAAATTGCATTGACTAATGCTGTTATGGATTATTTGACAAATTCAATGTTCTATAGTCACAGGACTGCATCTATGTTTTCTTCTATATGAATTTGATATCTTCAGGGCATGTCTATAAATATTGCATGTTTTCTACCTTTTTATTTCTAATCTTTTTAGTTTTGAGTGTTAGCTGTGATTATCGAAGGACCAAAGAAGCTGTTCCTTAAATTGGTGACAAGAAACCTGTAGATTTTTATGGTGCCCTCTTTATTCAATTCTTTAAATTTTCCATGGTAAGCCAGATGATAAGATTTATATTTAGGACATGTTTTTGTAATGTTGGAATTCTCATTCTGTTTGGATTTCTGTTTCTACGACCACCACCACAGGAAATGGTTTTCCATGGGTGCAATTCTCTCCTTTTTTCCATGTGGAAAAAAGCTGTGCCAAACCACAAATTATGGGGCTTTTCTGCTACTGAGGAATCCTTGGTGTTACACAAACATGTCACTATAATCTGGAATTTACAGAAAGTTGGAAAATGGTCTTTGGAGATTGATCTTACAGTTGCAAGTATTGTTAAACTAGAAAAATGTGGTAGAGAACACTCTGGTTCTCTACCAGAGATGGAGTAGAGAACCAGTGATATCTACTGGAAGAATCTGAAGCATCAACTTGCATATTTGTATAAGTTATTTTATCATCATTCACAACTTAGAAAATATGGTTGAGTTGATTTTAATTCAATGTCATCAAACTAGAAGCAATACATATATATATATGTTAATACGTTTTTTCAATGGTTTGATTCAAGCTGAAAGAAAAAACTATATTCTGTAAATTGATAATGATGTTTATTGTCATCTGAGATAGTTGGATATATGCGATAAAGCGTGGAAAGTGCACCCTCACAAAGAATTGAATAGTTTCAAGTGCAAGGAACTATCGCATTTATAGATCGTGGAGTGACTAAAATAATGACTTCAAGCAAAAAATGAGCGGAAAAGTAGAGCTCAGAGCTCCAGATAGATGGGCTACAGCTTCGATGGTGGTGATGATGTTGTCTAAAGTGGGAATTTTGTGTTTATTGGTTGACAAGCTTATGGTTGGACAAGGGGAGACGATGGTTTCTTTTGTCTCATGTGGTTTTCCATCCTTTTTTAAAACATATTCAAATCTATATTATTTAAAATGCTTAACATAGGATGTATGACGCTTGTAATTCACTTGGCTTTTCTATGAACATACAAGTGTTATTGAATCAGACGTCAATGTTCCTTTATCAACTGAATGAAGACTTGCTCTTCAAAAATGTGTGTCTTTGCTTTATTTCTTCTAATTCATTTTCTTTATCATGATTTTAAAGAGTAATTGAGTATGGGGCATATCCAGGTATGAACTGTTTGTTGGTCAACCACCATTTTATACAAATTCCGTATATGCACTCATTCGACACATTGTCAAGGTGAAATTCCACACATTTAAGCTTCAGATCTTATAATTTACTATGCATTGCATGGGACTGAATTTGTTTCTATGCTATTTGATAGGACCCTGTAAAATATCCCGACAACATGAGTCAAAATTTCAAAAGCTTTCTGAAGGGTTTGCTCAACAAGGTTGTTAATGTTCATACTCTTGAGTTAAAACTCGAATCACTAGGTGCTTTACAATATCTTTGTGTAGTCTTCACTTAGATTCTTATTTCTATGTCATTGCTTCTCAAATTTCAAAAAGCAGGAACCACAAAAAAGGTTGACTTGGCCTGCACTTCTGGAACATCCATTTGTCAAAGAAACCTTAGATGAGCTTGAGGCCAGGGTAATGCTTCAACCATACATCTAATTTGAAACCAGCTAAGACTATATTTTATATATAAATTCACTTGTTTGTTTGCACTCACAATCAGACTCTCTTGCATAACCATGAAATCTGCACCTTCGACCCACATTTCATGAATCCAAACCATCCTCCTGTGAATTGGCAGGTGATGCATTCTGGATTGTTGGAGTCGCACTCTGGTTTTGAAACTGCTGGATAATCCATCAGTGACACCACACCTGTAAAGCATTCAAAATTCTAAAGTTCCATTTATTATTAAATTTGTTGCACAATACAAATAAACAAGACTTAGTGATTGTTGCGGGATTTGAAATCCTCTTTACAAGCAATATTTGACCATCTTTCCCTTTACCCAAACGTTTTAAAAGTAAACAAGAGTTCCTACTGGGATTTAGGACTTCTCTAATCGGTTTATTTACTTTTTCCCAATTGGTTTGTTAACATTAAAGATTTTCTTAAAAGAATCTTAATTAAGTTGGGACTCCTAAAAGACTTCCTAATATAACTTTGGCTAGTATTAGGATTCCTAACTAATATAGATCGATCCTAACAATTAGGAATTGATTGACCAAAGCAGTAAACACACTTCTGCGACTCCTATACTTTTCTGCCAACTACAAACATACCAGTTGTATTTTAATTGCTGTGTTGATGCAGACCCTGAATCCAAGATGAATTCAAGCAGTAGGGCACATTCAAATAATGGGAAACACCATAATTGAAGAGAAAACTCAGAAGAAATCAACTAATAACAGAAATAAGTTAGAATTAAAACTCCACAGTAGCAATTGGTCTAATTGGGCTTGTGGGCTGAACCCAATGGACCGGGTTGACTCATGGTCAATGGGTAGGCCCAGTTGACTTGGGCCTGGTCTGTACTGCATCACATGTGGGGTTCAAGGAAGGAGCTGAATGTGGTGAACCCTTTTGATCTAACAAGCCATATGAATCTTTATTGGCCAGCACCCAAATGACCTGAATTCAATAGTTTGAATTTGTGAAAGGTGGGCCACATAGTATTTGAAAAGCTCCCACGAACTATTTCATGTATTGGTCTCAAGACTCAAAAGCTTCTCTTCCTTTTTTCTTTAACAGTAATGAGATTTATGGAAGCCTTTAATGTTTGGTGATACATTAGGAATTGCGTGCTGCTACAGTTGCAACCAGGGGATGTGATGCAGCTTGGAAAGGGGAAGTGAACCATGAGCTTAGTTCAACTATCAAAACCTCTACTGCCAGTCCTGAGAGTGAGGCCTCCAGTTACACATCACATTCACAGTTTTTGAGGTCTTCATTTTCTGACAATCTTTTTAAAACTGAATACAGGTAAGAGCCACTATTCTGCTCTTGAGCATCGTAATGCTAGGCATCATTCAGGAGAGAGGCAAGCAGAGAGTCATTATGCCAATTCTCCACAGCAAGTGGAATCATCAGGAAATCCAGTTTCAGTTGGTATTGTTCCTTCAGGTATTGTCCGTGAAGGTTTCTTAACACCACTTTATTTTACCTTTGGTTTGATGAGCTATGCTAGATAGGGTTGAAGAGATGAATTTCTTGCAGGGTGGGGGAGAGCAATAGTTGGCTATAATATTTATTGATTTCTTACTAATTATTTGAAAATTAAGTTTTTGAGAAATTTTCAATTATATCCAAACAAAATTCTAAATTTGAACATAGGTCAATCATTTTCCAATGCATAATTTCTCAAAACTTTGTGAGCATTAAAATACAGAAATACTATGGCTAATTATAATGAATAGAAATTGCTCAATATAATCCTTTTCTTCATATTTTAACTCTGAGTTTTGTATCTCTCTCCAATCAAAATCTAACTCATGTCGGATTTTTTACATGTGAACTAATCATTACAATTAATAAATGAAAATTCTTCAGTTGGTTTGTTGTGATCGTTTGGTGAGTCACAATGTTGTGGCAGGCATGGATGATCGAGAGGGCAGCACTTGAAGTCATTGAGGTGTAAATGATGTCAGGACCCTTTGATATATATTGTTGTCATTCGCTAATAGCTCGAGCTTTTGGTATTTATGGTTATTAACATGGTATTAGAGCCGGGGACCGTGTGTTCAAATCCTTGGGGACATGTTTCTGTCCACGTTGGTTTTGGTGTGTTTCTGTCCACGTGCGGATCCCCACATGCGAGGGAGGCTGTTAGGACCCTTTGATATGCATTGTTCTGTCGTTCACTAACAGTTTGAGCTTTTGATATTTTTGGTTATTAACAAATGATATGATAACGCTAGCAGCTCACTCGTGCTTCTAGTGGGGCGTGAAACTCCATAGTGGGGCCTGCCTGTGGAATATCCGAACCACTCAAAACAAATGTCCTCACCTGTAGTAAGGCTTCCGTTAAAATTTTGTCCAACAAAAGTTTGTCTCGAGAATAATATATGCTCAACCTTATGGTGGGATCATCTCCTATTGGAGTAAAAATTTAGGGTAGCCCATTAAATTGGCCGGGGGGGGGGGGGGGGGGGGGGGGGGGGGGGGGGTTGGGTTGGGTTTGTTGTTGTAGGGCCGACTTTAGGGTTTGTCATGATAGGTTCTACCATTATCACAAATATTATTCTGAAATGATCGTAAATTATTTTTAAATAATACAATTAAATAAAAACACTTTAAAAAAATATTATTATAGATTTTTACTGACGATCCCATTTTATTCTGATTTTCTTGCATTTTTTCTATATTGATATTTTCTTTTTTTTTTGCAATGATTTGAAATATCATGGTAAGTGTTTTTTTTTTTTTTGGTATTGCACTATTTTCAAAATATTGCCTATACTCATGGCAGTGGTTCTGACTCAACCTCACAAGATCTAAACTGGATTTGGACGTGGATCGTGATTAGGTCAACATTTTTAGTACACTACCCAATCCAGTTGGTATTGGTCAAGCCTGGCTTAGTCTTAACCTGACAATTCAAATGATTCAACAATGTAATCTGGGTCAATCTAAGTGGGCGTTGTGTCTTGACTTGTGGGCCAAGGTCTCTTCATAACTTCACTGGACATTCATGATGACTTTGGTGTCATCGGCCCGAAGGTAACTCTTCTAAGAAGAATAAGGATATCGATTGTCTGAAAAGGTAACTCTTTTGAGGGTGCAGACCCAAACAGATGGTTTTGGGGGCAAACCCAGGATTTTCATGTTTGTTTTGGGGGCAGACCGATGATTTTTATGTGCGTTTTGGAAGCAGATCCAAGATTTTCATTTGTATTTTGGAAGCGGATCCAGGTCCGACTGGGGCAACTGCCCCAAAACTATATATGCAGATCTGTCCGACTGTCTCTATCTAACACTTTTTGAGTGGCAGCCTGGTGATAAGATAGTGGGCCTGATTGATTTCTTAGATGTTGAAAAGGGTCCATGAATGGTGTTTTTTAGGTCTGCTTGTCATGTAGTTCCAACAAATTAGTAATTACATTAGTTACCTCGGGTCAGATTTGGGATGTTTCTTGATTTCTGTGGGTCATGATCTAGTCCTGAATCTCCTTATAACCCACTTGCAACATTTTTAATGCCTGCATCTATTGGACATATTCATAAATATTCTGCTTTCCTTCTTCGGAATTTATTTAGTGGAGTTTAATTTCTTGACCTTGCAAATCAAAGTATTGAGGAATTATATTGTCTTGCTCTCCTTTGGCGCTGTTGACATTTCCCATGTTTAGCATCTGTATTCCCATTTGGTGTCGTTCGTTTGAATTGCAACCCTGTTCTGGTGTCGAAGAAGTTCAACAGGGAATTATTGTGAATGTTCATGTCCTTTTTTTCCCCATAAGATGATTCTGAGGTTTTTTTTTGGTAAATAAAATGATTCTGAGATTAAGTTCAATTAATGTGAGCTGTTTAACAAAGATACTATATCGATAATGATTTTAGCTTTATTGATCATGCAATGAATCCACAACTGGAACCCATTTGCTTCCCCTTTTTTTTATTTTTATTTTTAAAATCATTCCTTTGTTTCCCACTTGTATGGAATTTCATATGGTGCATTTGAGATCCTACCTCCTTCTCAGAGTGCCAGGTGTTAGATAAGTTGGAAAACAATTCTCGTACTGTCAAAGGAGCAAACAATATTGGCCAAGATAATGAAGCACTAGCACTTGTCCTTCATCCATTGAAAACTTGGCGTGAAGAATCACCGAGTTCAGGAAGGTAAAGCTCTTTATTATTCCTCTAAAAATCTATTATAACCATTACCTCTATTCACAGTAGTTGGTTAAAATTTTGTAAATCCTTTTTCTCTGTAAGTCAATTGTATATTATTATAAAGGCACATACTCGTTTATTGGTGGAGCATAATCGTTATTATCATTATCATCATATTGTAAGAAACCATATACCAACCCAAAAGCTTAAGCTCATAGGTGGAAGGCCCATATAGGTATATTAAGACATGTCAAGCCTATTACTTAGGCGATGTGGGATGTGGGACTTCCCAAAACTCTCCCTCATGTGCAGGCCCAACAGATTTCATGGACGAGCCTGTCACGTGGGCTACACAAGAACGACGGGATCGGAACCCGCTTTGATACCATGTAAGAAACCATATACCAACCCAAAAGATTAAGCTCATAGGTGGAAGGCCCATACAAGTATATGAAGACATGTCAAGCCTATTACTTAGGCGATGTGGGATGTGGGACTTTCCAACACATATATGATAATAAGTAACATGAACTTCGGAATTTCAGTC
The DNA here is from genome assembly GCA_012931725.1 of Litsea cubeba. Taxonomy (NCBI): domain Eukaryota; kingdom Viridiplantae; phylum Streptophyta; class Magnoliopsida; order Laurales; family Lauraceae; genus Litsea; species Litsea cubeba. The sequence goes on along the minus strand of CM022945.1, from coordinate 9,360,341 downwards.
TTGTGAATGTATGATTTTTTACATAAACATATGGACAAGAATGTTATTCAACCATTCTTGATTGATCTGTCTTCTTAAGTCATCATCATCGAAGCCTTGTCCTGATTACATTGGAGTCAGCTGTGTGGTTACATGAATTTTGTTTTGCCATTCCGGTCTATCCTGGTCCCCTTCATCTCTTTTTAATTGTTTGAAGTGGTTCATAATCTTTGCTAGATAATTCTTCTATTAAAGAGGATCATCTCCCATTTCATATTTTTGGTACTCGCCAAGCTACTTTGCAAGCCAATAAAACTAGTTTTCTTATGAAATTGTACAGAGATCAGGGCTCTGCTTGTGTAAACCAGTCGCTGAGAATCCTTACGAACGTACTTGCAGCTGGGGCTTTTCATTCAAATGCATCATTAGATGACGTGATATGCACACTTATTGGGTTCGCTGGTGTCACAGTTAGCATGTCTTCTTTTGATGGTAATGCCTTGATAGTGAAGGTATAGTCTGTACCTTGACCAAATTAATTGTGACAGTCATGATGCTTGATATGGGCTTGTCATAATGCACCAGAATTTTTCTGGTTGCTGTTGCATGCAAGACATTTCTACTTTCAGTTCTGTTTGGTTTCAAATTTTGTTGTCTTTACAGTCATTGACTGCCATAATTTCTGATCCATGCAGTGCCTTTCAATTTTAAAGAAATTACTCGATATCAGTGGAAAAGTAATGGGAAATTCTTACTGTCGACACTGGGTTGACCTTGCACAGCTTTATCCTCAGGTTTCTTTTTCCCCCCTGTTCGTAGCTGTTATTATCCTTCAGCAGCCCTCTTTCTTCTTTTCAAAGTTGCTGCCCTTATTGAATGTACAGGTTGTTGGCTACACCAGAGATCCATCTGGAAGAGTATTATATGAGTCAACTGCGTGCATTACAGTCATGTTATCTAGAGTTTCTATCGGACTTAAAGCATGCGTGTCAGCTGGAAGTCCTGAGGTGGGCTCTGTGTCTACAGTGGAAGGAACTTCAAGAGAGATTTTGGATCATGCTAGAACGCCTGGTTTTGTGGATCTCCTGTGCCTGTGTTTAAGTGCTTCGGGGTCAATTCTCATGTCTGGTTGTCCAAATATGCTACCTGTAGCTTGTGAAGCGTGCAAGGCAATGTGGGCTTTGATAGATGCATTGGAGGCTCTGACCATGAAAGGACATGTTTATTTGTTTCCAGTAAACTCTTTATTCAGCCATTCTCTTCTTCGGCTTAATATCAGGGACAATGATCATGGTTCACTGCCTGAGACAGAATCAGATAGAATTATTGAAATGGTGGTGAGAACACTCCTTCAATCAAAACAAGTGCAGGTTGCTATATATTATTGCCTCCGTCAAGGTCTAGAACCTACCCTCTCTGCTGCCAGCCAGGTGCATGTTCTCTCTTATTTTAACATATGCATGCAACAGTTTGATAATCACAGTCTTGCATTTCTGCTAAGTAGATAATGCCAACTAATGTCATTCACTGCCAAAGCATATGAATGGAGTTCCAAGTACGTGGTGATTTGTTTTTGCGGTTATCAAATTTAATGTGACAAGATGATTACCTTCAATTATAATGTTAGTTAATGAGTATTTGAGAAAGAAAATGGTTTCTCGTATACGATTGACTGTCGATATTCTAATTTGGTGTCTTTGTACAACACACCCATACCCAGACTATTTTTAGTTTACAATCAGACGAAATTGTTTGTTTGTGTCTGTGGGTCCCCTGTAGAATGGCGTTGGGTCCGACGAGGACTGGGTATGCAGTGGTGCATAAGTCCCACATCGGAAACACGCTAGTCCTGATCTTGGGTATAGATATGTGAGACCTCACCCTAACTCCATATGAGGCCTTTTAAAACCGTGAGGCAATATTGCGTTGGAATCTCACTAGCCAAAACGGGCAATATCACGTGGACAGTGGGCTTGGGTCGTTACAAATGGTACCCGAGCCGTTCCGGTGGGGGAGTATGCCACGCCTGTGGCTCCCCTGTAGAAGGACGTTGGGTCCGACGGGGACTGGGTATGCAGTGGTGCATAAGTCCCACATTGGAAACATGCTAGTCCCGATCTTGGGTATAGATATGTGAGACCTCACCCTAACTCCATATGAGGCATTTTAAAACCGTGAGGCGAGATTGGGTTGGAATCCCATGAGCCAAAGCGGACAATATCACGTGGACAGCGGGCTTGGGTCGTTACAGTTTGTTACGTGTCAATCAATCTCAATAAATCCTGAGCAGACTACTATATTTTAGATAACATACAATGTTGGGTACCCCACAGGAACATATGCAAATGTGCCCTCAAGATCAATAAAGTCTGCAGTATTAATGTATTATGCAAGATTATTTTCTCTTTTCAGAATGTATTAATATGGTTGGGGATTTAGATTTCTTAGAGGCTGAGGGTTCATGTTTGTCAAAGTAGAAACACATTAAACATTTGCCGATCTTGTTTACAGTGCAGGCCTTTTGAAGAATCTCTTGATTTTATTTAGAATCTTATGTGTCTAGACTAGGGATGGCAACAGGTTGGGTTTGGTACGGCTCGGGTAAACCCTTTTCTGCCTCGACTCCAACATATGCCACCTTGTACCTGCCTGTCCTGCCTGTTATGGGTTTAGTATATGTGATAATAAATTCTTTTTTAAAGGGTAGAAGTTGGGTTGGGTACGATACAAGTTACCCTTCTGATTTGAAAGAGGATATTAGCCATTTTTTTAATAAAACAAAAACATATTTTATGTTAAGGAAAACCTCTGCCGAGCAATGTGCCCCTACCAAGAGAATATTAACCATTTTTTAAAAGAAAAAAGCACATTTTATGTTAAGGAAAACCTCTGCCGAGCAACGTCCCCCCCCTCCCCCGCGATAGTGACCAATCCCAAGTTTAGCACCCATCTGAATAGACTGGACTATTGGATCAATTGTGGACTTGTTGGGATGCTGAAAACTTGTGGGCTGTTGATCAAGTGGTGAGGATGATAATCCGAGCCTATGTCACCATACACAGGGCCGTGGGGGTGAGGTTGAGGTCTTTCGATCCCCTTGGTCCCATCCCCAAGTAGGCCCCCAAAGGACCGGTGCTCAGCAGAGGGGGGCCCTTTATATTATATTTCACTAAGAAAATAGTTAAAAGGTCATAGATGGTGTGGAGTGGGTCGAGACAGCCAAAGTGCAAACCTGTCCTGAACCTGACTTGATTTGATATTGTATAACCATATTCGAACTGATCCTGTCAAAACTGGTGCCAAGCAAAACCCTAAGAGGAGCGGGTCAGGGCTGGTCACCCTTTTAACCTGTTCAGTTGCCCTCCGTAGCCAAGATTTTGCAAAATGCCTTATATACTTCGTTCTTTGTTATTTGTACAGAGTGAGCAGTACTTATGGAAATAGATTGGATTGTCAATTTCGTATGGTAGGAAGGGAAGTAGCCTTTTCCTAAAGACCTACAAATCCCAGGATGGAAACTGGGTCCATGGGCTTCCAACTGCATTTTCATTTTGTTTAATGAAAATAACAAGTACTGTTTACAGCATCTAGTTCTGGTCATGATTGCACATGACTTTGTTCTGTTTTTGTTGGATGTTGATATATTCTTCATTGTTCCAGCTGATGTTGAGGAGCTGTGTACTTAGCACATCTGTCTGTGATGTGCTCTGCGGTTTGCCAACTTCAACACCTGTTACACCTCGCATCAGTGGAGGTGGCGATGGAACGATAGTTTCCAGCCTTTTCTCTGTATTAACTTTATGTGCTGCATCTGCCAACAAAGATCAATCAAGTGGAGATGCGAGTAACCAAAAATGTAAATTATTGAATCCACATACATTAGCTGTGCATTGTTGTCTCACCCTGGCGACAGTTGCACAGCGTCAGAAGTTAGCTGGAAGAACTTCAGCATCATGCATGCTTACAAATACTCAGAAGAAACAGCATTCATGGCTTTCTCTCCTTGCACATCTTTCTTCCTCTGAAGATAGGTTGGCAAGTTCCTTTCCATCCCAATGTGCATCAGCCATGCTAGCTCTCGCATCTCTCATAGCACTTGAAAGTGGAGGTTCGATGAACTCTCCTCTCACTGAAACAGCATTGTCCCTGATTCCTCCCACAACAACACTGCGCGCCCACCTCAGGCGTTCTGCATCTGATGAAAATGAAGCTACTGGCACACACTCTGGAATGCTCTCAAACTGGCATGGCCTCAAGGATGGATGTGTTGGGTTGTTGGAAATGAGACTGAAGTTGGGGGGACCACTAGCCATTGAACAAGCCTGCTCAAATGGTATTCCCCAGCTTCTCATTTATGTGCTGGCTGATGGCCTTCAGAGGGTCCCACCGCAAGGAGCAGATTGCACAAAGGAACAAGTTGCACTATCACCTGTTGGTGTTGTGTGGACTGTTTCTTCGATATGCCATTGCCTCTCTGGTGGTTCTTTCCGTGAGATCTTGTTCCGGAGAGAACATGCTAAAATCATTGCTGACCTGATATCTGAAGCACACCTTAAGATTTTAAAACATTGGAGTGGGCCTGGTGGTGGAAGTGATGGCATTAGAGAACTGATCAATGCAGTAATTGATCTTTTTGCATTTCCTTTTGTTGCCTTGCAAAATGGTTCTGGCTTGCCATCAACAACTGCATCCATATGCAGTGGTTCCCTTCTCAATGCAGGGTCACCTGCTGGTAGAGTGGGCATGGAAAACAAGGACATCGTGAAAGCACTTGAGGCTAACATGCCTCAATATGTAGAGATCCTTCTGGAGGTTAGATCTTAAATCCTTGGCTATCCGATCATTATTTACTCATTGACAGTTTCTCGCCATATCTCCTTTGATATGCAGGTAGGATTATGCTTGACAGTTTCTCACCATATGTCCTTTGTTATGCAGGTAGGAGTGCTTGGTTGTATTTTTAGGTGCCTCGAGTATGTGGAGTCAAAAGACTTAGGAAAGCCGGTAGCTTTTCTTGCTAAAATGACTGGCTATCCTCGCCTGGTCATTCAACTTCTTAGGGATGGTCTGCTGGATCCAAGCAGAGTAAGAAAGTTGCTTGATGTGTGTAGTCCTCGGGAGGTTGTGCTGGATATGCTGATGATAGTTTCTGACCTTGCACGTATGTCAAAGGTCAGGGGATTAATCCATTTGTTGTATGCTTCATGCTTTGTGGATCATTCTGTTTTCAACTTTTCTATCTCATCTTTCATGTTCATATCATGTTTTTATGTTGCCATATCTTCTTTACGCCAACATCTGACTGTTTGAAGAAAATTTGACAGACAAAAATTGCTCACTGAATTTTTCTCTGGCTTATTTTTGTCATGTAGATGCAGATGATTGCCATTTCTTCTTGCACATACTATTATAGCTCATGCGGACATCCATCAGGCAGGTCCTGCCATGTGCTTATAGTTAATTCAGATTGAACTTCATCAGGCAGGCCAGCCTATGAAACAAATGGACATTACATGGGCCAATGTGAAGAGATGTTTGGCCTGATATTTGGTCTGGGGCAAAGGCATGGTGGGATGTTAATGGCTTGGATGTCCCATGCATGTGCCATGTTGGCATATGTAGCTGTGTAGAAATTGACTCATTTCCATGTGCATGTTGGTTTAGAAAGTTACTTGTGCGAGGATAATTGTTGAACTATCACTGCTTACCATTGGGATTGAGGTGTATGCATATGATTTCCATGATGATGGACCTTACATGATCTTAACTAAATGTTCACCGTTGCAGGACTTTTATGAAGCTATTGACAGGGCTGAATTGTTGGAATTCTTGAAAAACTTTCTAATCCACGAAGACGCAGATGTGCGTGCAAAGGTTTGCAGTGCTATTGGCAACATGTGCCGTCACAGCTCCTATTTCTATAACTTGCTAGTAAGTGGTTTCAGTTGTACATGGCTGCATAGAGTTTTAAGGTAATGAAATTTGTCCGCGTGGTTGTGTGCACTGGTTGAACTCATTGTGCCATTTTCCTTTCAGGCAAAGCATCATATAATCAGTCTCCTCATTGATAGATGTGCTGATCCAGATAAACGTACCCGAAAATTTGCCTGTTTTGCGGTAAGATTTTTGTCCAGTTAGTAAATGTACTGAGCATGTTATGTATTTTCTACTTTTTCCACAATTACTTAGCAAACACACATTTTGGTGGAAGGAGATTTGCCTTCTAGAAGAATGTTATTCTGTAGTTTCTTAAATATACATAAGTAGAATGACATGTATCTTTGCACGAGGATATGCACTTCATCAGAGCATTCCATTAAGGGGGAAGGTTTTCCCTCCACCTTTTCCCTCCTTTTCTCGTCTACCAAAAGCCCCCAGGTCCTTTATATCCATGCAATGCAAGTTTCTTTAGAGATTCTGTGTTGAAGTTTAGTAGTTTGTTAGAGCAGAAAGCTAACAATAGTTATACATCAACTGAATAAGCAAAGGAATAAAGCCTTCTGCACAAAAAGTAATATCTTTAGATATGCACTGGTCTTTTTCTTAGTTGAATATGGACTGCATCACCTACTCAGTTCACAGTCAGATGAACCATTTGGGTTTCCCATAGATCACTCACATTGGATTCATGGCCTGAGCTAATAGTATTCTCCTGTGCTGAGCATTATATATTTTCTTGTTGCAAAATCTTTTTGGATATGTTGCATGGTTCAGTCTGAAAAGTAGGGATGGAAATTACATGGAATTGTACAGTCTTGCCAAATTTCCCTTACAATATTTCATCTGTTTTATGATTTTATTTGGAGTAAGCTGACTTACGTAACTCTTTTATCCTCTCTGCCAAGCCAGCTAACAGTGCTTCCATATGCAATATACTTGTTTTTTGGCTGTTTGGAAAATTGACCTTTTTGTTTCTCCAGGTGGGCAATGCTGCATATCATAATGACATGTTATACGAGGAGCTTAAGAGATCTATACCTCAGCTTACAAAAATTCTAATTTCAAAAGAAGAAGACAAAACAAAAGCAAATGCTGCAGGTGCTCTTAGTAATCTTGTGCGCAACTCCAACAGGCTCTGTGAAGATATCATCTCCGCAGGTGCCATGCAGGTATGCTTTGATATGATACTTGTCACAGAAAGAAGAGAGAGAAGAAAAGAAAAGAAATAAAGGAAGGAAAAGAAGTATCATAATGTGGGACCCACAGGACTGCTTGTTCCATTGCCCAGAACAGCCTGCTCTTCCTAAATATCTGCATGTGCATGTGTCAAATGTGTGTGTTTCAGCATGAGAACCATCTGCAGCTAGGATGGTCTACATATGCCGGCGGGGCCCACCCAAGATCTCGACCTAGGGTTGTAAATATCAATCCCATCAGGCCATCAAATCTTCCTGACACCTTGACCCATGAGCCTCAAGTTTAATGGTGTTTTTAAAAAAGCTTTGTTATTTTGGTTTCAATCTGACAGCGAGGAATAGTTCAGTGTGTCAAATTTGGGCTTGTGGAAATTTACAAGGTTTTAATTTGTTAGGAGGGTAAGTTTATCATAGGTGGGCCAGGTGGCCGCAAGAATGTCTCAGTTGGTAGTTCTTATGCACTTAAATATTTATGTGGGAGGGAGGGAGGGAGAGTGATCCTATTTGTTATTCTATCCTTAAGAATTTTGTCAGGCCCAAATTATAAGCCTAGATGGGAAGCAAAACTCCTAGAGTGAGCCCCTTAAAGAATTTGTTTGAATAGTAATATTGCTTTGTGCCCCAAATATCTCCTATCTAATCAATGTGTAAAATCAATAGAAGACTGTTATAACCAATGAGCTGATTTTTTAATGGGGCTCGATCGTATGGCTATATAATCATCTAATAATTGAGATGGTGGATGCCTCCTAAGAATCTATAGTTTGTTAGGCAAAACAAATGCTCTTCCAGCAAAATAAATAAATAAATAAAAAGAAATAATAGTGCATTCCCACTTAGTTATAACTTGTGATTAATTTTGCAGTAGTAGCATTATTTAAAGCAGTCCTTTACATATTATGAAGTATGCACTTTTACACATTTTCATTCCCATTGCAGGCTTTGCTAAAGCTGGTTTCTGATTGTTCCATTGTTGCTTTGAGCCCGAGTAGAAGGGATGCTGTAAATGAGTCTCCCCTGAAGATAGCACTCTTCTCCTTGGGGAAGATGTGTGCCCATTCACCTTGCAGACAGTTCCTTCGCTCATCTGAGTTCTTCCACGATCTTGCACGCCTGAGACAGTCTCCAGATTCAACAATTGCCAATTACGCTTCTATCATCATCAACAAAGTCTCTGAAACTTGAAACATGAGCAAACATGCAGCGGTAGAAAATGAGCATTTTTCTCTGAAACCCGATGCATATGCACTGCTGTGCATATTCATGAATGCAAATGTGGCATCTCCAAGAAGGCATTGTGGATGCAGTTTTGCACATCTATTTTTGATACTGCATCTAACTGATTCTTTGCCAAAGGGTGCTCCTTGAATATCATTACACTGTATGAATAGTATGATATATATAGCTTATATGGCAATTGTTGTTGGACAGTAAAAGTCTTCTGTGTATGCTTTTGAACTGAAGAATAAATAATATATTTTTTCACAAATGTGTAAAAATAACATAAAAAAAGAAGAAGTGATTGAGCCACCCTGTAAGTCTGCAACCTATCAAAGACAAATCAGTTTTCTAATATTTTTTACCAAAATGGAATGGAAGATATTAAAGATTAGTCTACAGCATAAGAATATGGAAGAAATATATCTTAATTAAAGTTCAGTTTGACTGAAATAATAATAAAAAAAAGATTAATAGACAAAGATCCAAATAGTAAAAACCTTTTATTTCATATAAGTATTTTATATTTTGTTTCATGCTGTAAATTTTTTTTTTCTTACATGAAAAAAAAGTCATGCATAAAGTTTGGTGCCTGCTATTGTTGATTGAATGCATGGGTCCTCTTTGGAAGGTGTATGCAGGGCCAGGTTTTGGTCTCTGAAGGAGGGTTGTGGTCAATTGTGAATCTAGAATGGGCCTCTCCTGTTAAAGAAGGGGTCGGTCAGTTTAGGGACCCAAAACCTATTATTTAGTCCAGTCTGAATTGGATCTAGACCTAAATAGAGTGATTGTAAATGTTCATCATAATAACAAATTTTGGTGAAATAAGTCCCCAGCCAGGACTAGCCAGTTCCTCTCTTATTGGGTCTGATCTTATAAATAGTTATGCATGGTCTGGTCCGGGTTGGGTCGATGGTCGTGACCTAAATAAATGTATTATATCAGATGAACTAATAGTAAATATATTTTATTATAAAACCGTTTCTGAGTCAGTTCCAACTTCCAACCAGGTCTACCCATCTACTGCTCTCAATTGTTTTGAGGCATGTCCTTTCTGGTTTTGAGGCATCTGTTGATTGTTTTCTCATATAAAGTAGGTTTTGGATCTTTGAGGTCCAAAAAGAGATGGCTCATTTTTCTCCATTGATTGCCAGTGGCTCCATCTTGAGCCCATCTTCACTTACATGGGCCCTGTTTGGATGTATGGTGAATTGAAGTATAGTGAGGTGAAGCATCAAATCAAGAGAGAATAAAATATAAAGTATTATGATAGTGTTTTATTTTTAGTTGTTTGGTATGTAATCTTTTTGACTTTTTGTATAGAAAAGTGAAAGTTTTTTTGTCTTTTTAGTGGAGAAATGAGTTTTTTTTTTTTTTTTTTTTTTTTTTAATTCGGAGGGAATTTTTGAAATTATATACTTTTGATATGACTCCTTGTCATTTCTTTTCTGGATTCACTTTACTTCACTTTAACTAGTTAATTGCAAATTAGACAACAAATATGAGAAGTGATCACATTCAACCCTCTTTATAATTTGTATAGCACAATTTAGGATCTACCATTAGATTGAGATATTTCTGCAACGCCATCTTGACAACTAATAGTATCTTTACAATTATTACCAGTCACGACCGAGAGATAGTTGAATTGGTCAATTGGTCATTGACATTAATTTGAAGTGCCTAAAAAAATACACATATATTATAACATTTATGATGATATATGACTAATGAATAGATTTTTATTGTAGAGCCGTCTCCTTCTGTCAATTTGATCTTTAGGTGTTCTATTGCTCATTATTGCTCATCCTAAAATAGTAGAACAATTGATCACAAATTATACCTTTAAATCAATCCACTTCTATGGATGGATGGTCAGATAATATGGGATGTGGGATGATTCTTCGAATGATGATGATGATGATGGTGATGAAATACTTTTCACGGCCCTCATTAGGCTTGAAACTACTACATACTCCTGCCCTCTAATGGGGGGATTTTATGCCCCTAGCAAGCACAATTGTACTGTTATTGTTATTATTATTATTATTTTGCTAAAAAGAGGTCTCTTCTTCTGATGCTTCTACTGAAGTTGAAAGAATATTGAGAAAGAAGGGGAACAGGATAGAGCTCCTTACCTGTTTGGTTAGAGGATATCTGAAAATTCCTGTCTTGGGATATCTGAATTCTTCAAATGCATAAAATGCTCCAAGTTGGAATTTGGAGAATGTTGGAAATTTGGTAGGTCAAAAAAATCACAGGGGTATCTAACAAATAATTTCAAAGTTTGTGGGATAACTACTAATGTATTGTCAAAAATCCCCAACCTCAAGAACTACTACTATCAAGCCAAAGGTTAGCTGGATAATCTGCATCGATCTTGAGCCGCGTCAAATTAATGCTTCATTAGAGTTGAGCTCGATGATGAGTAACGACGGTAAGCTTAACTCTATATGTTTGATGGGAATAAAAATTTGCGAGGAACCAAAGATATGTCGTGCCGATGGTAGGGGACTTGGTTGTGCAAGTACTTACCTTACAAAACTTATATCACCGTAGTCGTCATCATCATCAAAGCCTTATCCCAACTATGATGAGGTCAGTTAAATAAATCGTCATCTTTCCTAAGAGGACCTGGGTGAGCATGTGTGAATGGGTGTGCAAGTACTTACCTTACAAAATTTATATGACCGTGGTCGTCATCATCAAAGCCTTATCCCAACTATATTGGGTCAGCTAAATAAATCTTCATCTTTCCTAAGAGGTTGTTATGTGTAAACTTTTTCTTTCACCAAAGAAAAAAAAAATGTAGGTTCACTTCAAACTCCAATAACTTAACAAAAAAAAAAAAAAAAAAACTCAACAAAAAGTTGCTAGAAGATAGAATATTTCATTCATTAATTTATGTCATCTTTAAATACAAGATACATGCACTTATAACTACCACAATTTGACCCACTCTCTATAACTAACACAAGTACATTCACTACTCGTACAAATAACTGCACCCACTACTCACACTCATACAAATATGAAAATTGTTCCTATTTATAAGTAAACCACTAACCCCCCATGACCCATTATTTTTCCCATGACTCAAGAACAACTACGAATACCTCATGGGTAACTCCTCATAATTCTCCTACTGCCATATGACCCTTACATAGGAATGATCATACTTGTGTAATGCGAGGCCATATCAGAGATACCTTTCATTGATTACTAGGGAAGTAACATCATAGGAGACTCTCATGTTTAATCTAACCCCTCACACTCACTATCCTCTCATGCATTGTCACCCACCATAGTTTAACTCTAATTTGAATTATACTAACCATTGGATTAAATTTCATAAAAAAGGTAATTTAAGAAACCATTAAACTTTAAAGCCCATAAATAAATGCGTGTGATGCTTGATTGAGATGGTTTTTTGCCCAAAATCAAATTCACAACGAGACTTTTCCATTATAATATTCCTCTTGTGATAGATATGCATCTAAGTGGATCCCACAAGGGGCTTGACACCTCTCCTAATAGTACGTTGTAAGGCCATAACCATATACATGCATGTGTGAGTGCAATGTCATAAGTTTGATTCTTATAAACATTTTATAGGGCTTGTTTCTTTGTCTAGAATACATAGGAATTCATACGCAAATGAGCTCTACAGAAGGGTTATTAAGAAGGTGAGAGGTGAAAGATACGAGGTGAATGGTGAAGGATATAGTAGTGATGCATATAGGACTTTGACTTTCCTATATTGTGAATTACTAGGGTGAGGGTTGGATACTACTCATGTTTGCTTGATTCAAAATGATGATTACTGATTAGTTTAGGGTCATTTTTTTAAAGATTATCCTTTGAATTTTCATTTCTAACTACTTACAAAGTCTTAAAATGCCTAGGAACTTAAATAAACAACGTACCGTATTCTGTGGAGTTATTTGTAAGCTAAAAAATATTTTCCTGCGCATTCAGATCATCCCAAAAGTAGGACCCATCTTTGAATATATGTGACGCATGGTCTATATGCATGGTGTGTAGGTGAATATTTCCTATTCTATCCATATATTATTTATGAAATACAATATATGTCCATTCATATCTTAAAGTACAAAATAAAATATGTGATATGTAATACATACAAGATACAACCTATACTCAACCTTGAATAAGGAGGAGGACTGAGGAGAGGAGATATTAACATTCCCTAGATTTTTTGAGTAGTTGGATGACTAAAGAGTTGACTAATCCAACCCATGACAAATTGGTTTTGCCACCTGGAAGATGGGAAAGCACCCAATGCTATCCCCTACCCAATTTACGAGGTCCTCAATCCTCATTGTGAATGGAATCCTTCATCTAGTGGACCATAGTTTTAATAGTCTATAGTGGAATAATACAAATTTAAAACCCATGGCCCACTTATTTAAAGGCAATCAAATGATGATCATGATCACCCAAGTAGCCCATCTCCAATTATAGAGGTTATACATGTGGGCAATTGTATTTGATTCTCTCCCTGTTCATTTATCAAGTCTTTTATCAAAAAAAAAAAAAAAAAAAAATCTTCTTCTAGTCTACCATGCTGGCATTGCTAGAAATGACATGAGTTTTGTTTTTTTTTAAGTCAAGTTAAAATGGCTAGTCATCGAATTAATGTTATGCATGTGTCATTTAGAACACTTATTTTAGGGGGCTTTCTCTTAATGACCTGAATTAATTCTCTTTTCTATTTTATTCATTTATTTACTTTTTTCCTATTTACAATTAAATTAATTGATAAATAATAAGAATTTGATGATGACGATGATGATATTTTAATAACTATTTGCTATAATTTCCCAAATCATTTCATTGATGTAGTGATTCCAATAAAAGGAAATCCAGATGTCATCCAATGGGCAAATTCTATCCTTAGTTCATACTATCAATTGGAAATCCAGATGTCATATATCTTTGAGATATCCTATCCAAATGGACCCCACTAGCTCAACAGTCTAGGTTGAACCATGGCCCCTTCAAAGGGCCATTCGGGATTATGATTCTGGATCCTCTTATACTTTAACATAGAGAAATTTCGAATTAAAATGAGCGACTTCACGGAGGCCAACCTATTGAAAATAGACACAAATGAAATGCCCTCCACCGCCCCCAATGTCAATCCGAGTTTCTTCCACAGGTACATTGACCCATTGATTAAAAAAAAATAGTACAAACTTATGCATATTTAGTTCAATCCAATGGTGAGATAATCTCCAATAAAAATAAAATTTAAAATATATTTGATAAAATAATTTAAATTTTAATAAATGGGCTCCACGGAGCAGCACAGGATCGAGGATGACTCTATTTCAGTCTGGTACAACTGTACTCAGGTCAAACCAAGGACCCACGCCGTTATCCTCCGTCACAAAAAAAAAAAAAAAAGAAAAAACCGTTATCTTTATCTCTCTCGAAAGTCGAAACGCTCCAAGTCTCAAACCCAAGCTCCAACTAAGTGAAAAAATAAAACGCCGTCATGACGGTGAAAGCCTCCCGGTCAACAGCAGTCAAACGGGGTTATAACCCCTGTCCCTCTCTCTTCCCCGTCTCGTTTTTTAAAAACCCTCCCTCTCCCTTTCTCTCGACTTCACAACTCGAAACAAAACCCGCTCCGAGTCACGACTCGGTCTCCTGAACCGCCCGATTCTCCTTCCTCCAATCCAATCTTCCATGGCAAGAAACCAGACCTCAAAAGTAGAACAAGAAGAAGAAGCAGAACAGATTCATGTAAAAGAAGAAGTGATTGAAGAAGCAGAAGAAGAAGAAGAAGAAGAAGAGAAATCGTTACTCGTCCGTTCGATTCTTCAACCGAGTCGTCTCGTTGAAGAAGGAAGTATTCGTTCTTCGGTTCGAGAAACCCTAACCCTACCGAGTCCGCTTTCGCTCCAAGGCAATGAGAGAGATTCGTCCGATTGCCGCCGCTCCTTCTCGAATCCACTGACCGTAGCTGTGCCGTCTCCGGCGAATTCTTCGTCCGGTGGATCGAAGGCGACGCCGGTGCCGGTATTCATGCTTTCCGGCGAGTCTACGGCGGATGCTTGTCGGAGATTCCTGTCTGGATCGGAGGCGACGCCGTGCCGGTTTTTATGATTTCCGGCGAGTCGACGGCGGAAGCTTGTCGGAGCTTCCTGTCTGGATTTCAGGTCGGTGTTTCCATCTCTGTTCTGGTTCTTGTTTTGATGTTTGTTTTTTCACATTCAATTTAAATTTTGATTTTTTTAAAATTTCTCTGAATTTTGGATAATTTATTATTATTATTCGTGATTTTTAATTTAAATTCTTGTGGTTGAATTTGTTGTATATTCTAAAATTTTCTTTAATTGCATTTAATATCATATGCTTGATTTTTTCAGTAAAAATTGTTTTTTTTAGGTAAGGAATGCATTTCTTTTTAAGAAAAATTGATTATTTATTATTATTATTATTATTATTTTGTGGATTAGGTGTCCAGCCTCTTTGATAACTAACCATGCACGTTTGTCCGCGACAAACTCGAGCCGGCTTCCCACAGAAAAAAAAAAAAAAAGAGCGCGAGTTTGAAACCACAATCTTTAATTTGCGACTGCGCTCTTCCTAGGGGTTATAAAAAGTTGATAATGATGGAAAGGATAGTATGATTTTGTTGAAATGTTGGAAATGGTTGACTGATAGTCAAACCGACATGAATTTTTCTTTTTTTAATAAAAGAAGGGAATGAGTTGATTTTGTTGGATGGGTGTAAAGATGAGAATAATCACATTCATTTTGGAAAAGGTGGGTTCTTTTTAGCTTTTTTTTCGAATTGGTTGGGGCCCACAAAATGAAAATGGTATAAAACCAGTGGTGGGACTTTTTTTCACCATCCGACATTTCAAAGTCGCGGTTGCGTGATGTGTAATCGACGGTGATGGGAGCTGTGGTGGGCCTCACCGGTCTGGATACTGTTTGACCATTCTTCTGTGGGCCCCATTGTCTGGGCCTTTAAAATATATGGAGAATTCAATTTCCATCCAAGCATAAATGTAAGGTGAGACCCATTTTTTTAGAAGTCAGATCTTACATTTGGAGGGACCCACTGTGGATGCACATTGATGAAGATATATCTCCACCCTGCAATCATAGCCATTGTAATTACCTCGCTAGTGTGGCTAATTGTGCTTAGTCAATCGGGAGTACACCTGTTTTGGAATATGATTAATTGAAGAGATTTTCGATCTTTGGCCCATCCTTGATGGATCCCAAAAGATGAATGGGTCAGATCATTGATATACAGGCTATACCTGTATGGGGTACTTGCAAGAAACAGACTAAAGTATTTTAGATCTTGCTGTATATAATAGTATGATACCTCTACTTTTACATCTTTTATAGTGTGGATGATTGAGAATGGAGAGAGTAGCTTGTAAGTGGGGACTCTTAGCTGGTTTCAGGCTTGGATTTTTTCTTTGGAAGAATGCAGTATCTGTTTGTGTATTAAATTTTAGTGGCCATTCATTGAACTTTCAATATTAGGAATTGATGTCTGTTTGGGACTTTGGGTTGTTGTTGGGAACTTGGAATTGTGGTTTCTGATTGTGTAGTGAATGAATTGATAGCTTCTGAAATGTGCATATTAGCTTAATTTCTGCTCTTGAAGGTGAGTCGGGACTCGGAGTTTTATTATTTATTTATTTATTTATTATTATTTTTTTGCTATTGGAGGGTTCCCAACCCTTTGGGCTGGACTAGTGCCTCTGGGCCCAGAGTGAAGCCAGGTAAACTCCCCTACAGCCCCAAGACTCAAGAGTATGTGGCTGGTATTGGTCTGTCAGCGTATTGTGACTGCTTGATTTTTGGTGATTTGAAAATGATCACCTGCGAGTCATCTCAATGGACATACTGGATTTTTGCAATTTGAGTTGTAGGAATGAAACCCTACTGTTTCTTGAAAAAAAGAAGTGATGGAAGTGTGAACCTTTTCGCTTGGATGGTAGCGGGCCCAATATTGACTTTACATCTAAAGCTTGAAAACTCACACCAATTACTCGATCCTCGCAGCTTTCAAATATTGTAACTGGATGGTTAGAGAACTTCTTCCAATGGTCTACATTGAATAGAAAGGCTCCCTTAGTTAAGCAATTAAGAATCTCCAGATTAAGACGTGGCCTTTGGGATATAAGCTATCCATGTAGGGCCTGCAATATGGCAATAGATATCTCATAGATGTGTGCGCCATGAGTATGCTATCTGATGTTCAACCAAAACAATGCCCAACTCCATGTCCTTTGTGAAAATTTAAAACCCCAACATATGCTTGTATTTGCATATTATCTTTTACATGTTACAGATGTTTTTTCATGTCTCCTATAAAACCCATCTCACCTGATCATGGCATTGATTTGGTGAAACATAACAAATCTTAAATGCCTTATCCTGCAGCTGTTATTATCTTCTCTTACATAGGCTGGTGGGGGCAATGATCTTTCACCAAGTTACATATCAAATTCCCTTGGATGTGGTTATGTGAATTTTAAGGATATGATAACTATGATGATGATGATGATGATGGCAGCAGTACTTAATAATGGAAGATTGTTTCATATGTATAACTAATGCTGCATCTATATTTCATCAATGGCATTCAATTGGTACATTGTTTATACTGCTTTTTCTTTGTGATTAGTGCTATTGCTGAGCATTTTTCTTTTCTTGCATGTGTTTTGGCAAGCAATCATTGGTTTCTAATGCATCAACACTGGGTATCTAACCATCCATACCTTAATTTTCAGGGGCAGTTTGGTATGTCACATCAAGAAGCATTGGCCAGCGTCACAGCTCACGCGCAGATGAAACTGCAGGCAGCCCATCCATCATTGCCATCAGGATTACCCCTAAATTCTCCCATCCCATCAGCGTTATCAGCATTCACTCCAATTCCACAACCACAAAAGCCGCAACAATTATTGGGTGATAGCTTCTCAACTCAAGAAGCGGAGCAGCACCCTCCCTTTGACCAGAAACCTCATTCTACTCATGTTGCAAAGGCTCCCTCTGGTGATTGCTACAACTGGAGGAAGTACGGTCAGAAGCAAGTGAAGGGTGTAGAGTGCTGTCGAAGCTACTATAGATGTACACATCTCAATTGCCAAGTCAGGAAGAGTGTTATGCGTTGTTACAGTGGCAATGTCATTGAAGTTGTTTATAAAGGTCAGCACAATCATGACCCACCTCAAAAGATAGATACACAAGGGAGAGTAGGGTTCTGTCTAGTGCATCTTTACGAGAGAGTGAAACTGCAAATCATCCAGGAGAAGAAATTAATGGATCAAATCACCTACACCTAAGACAGAACTGTATTCTGGCCTTGCAGCACATGAACAGCAATTCAATTCCTCAAGTGGTTGTTATGTGGGCGCTGGCATTAAAGTTGAGTATGATGATGAACCAGAACAAAACGAAGGCAAGCTCTGAAAGAAAGTTGGTTGAAAGTTTGATTCTCCTATCTTACACGCTCTCTATTAACAGATACTCATTTTTTTTATGAAGCAGGATTACATATTCGACGCCTCCATTAAAAACAACTAGGTATGCTAAAGTTGTTGTGCAGACAGGAAGTGATCTGGGAATATGGATGATGGATACAAGTGGCGCAAGTATGGGCAAAAAATAGTGAAGGGAAACCCTAATCCCAGGTAGGTGACTTCTATAAAGTTTATGGTTTTAGATTTCTGTTTCATTATGTTTGTGAGAGCACGAAAAATGTTATCTGATTAGCATCTAACTCAATGCAAGTAGTTTACAGTCCATAAGTAATCTGCTTACATTACTTATAGTTTCTGATATGTTCCAATTGCAAACCTGCTTACATTAGTTAAATTCTGTTAGCCTTCATTAGATATGTTCCAGTAGGAAACATGATAATTAATTTTAATTCTGCTATCCTTTCTCACAGAAGAATTTCAGAAACCCCAATGCCATTGTATGCGCTTCAGTGGACCATCGAAAAGCAACAACACAATTCTGTCATAAATCTGTATTTGATAGATTGCAAAGAAATGAAATTCATTGCGAGCCCGCATGTGATACAAGTGGGAATGATCAAAATCATGGTAGAAAAGAAGAGACAATGCGCTAAATATCTTTTATCCCTTTTTTAGCAGAAACAGGTACA